>JAEIGF010000592.1:7260000-8460000 GCA_018903485.1 Drosophila littoralis
TTACATACATTTACATTTTGCACAAAATCATTATACCCCTTTTACCGATTTTTAATGGGTTCAGGGTATAAAAAATAGTTTCTTTAGTAATTTGAAGCAGACGCGCATGAATGCGTGTGTGTACATGCATACAGAAATTCAACACGTGTTTCTACCCGACCTCTATGAAATTTTCTACAGTATATCTTATTTACCATAGAGTATTTGTGTTTTCTCAAAAAGTTAATTGCATTAAAATTGTAGTTTAAGTTGTTGGGCATTACAAGTTGGATTTTTAACTTGATTTATAGCTATGAGGTAGTAGCGGGAGGTGGCGGTATAAAATGAAATATATTTGATATATATACATATGCTATTCTAGAATAAACATATCACTTTTGGTGACTCTAGCTCGTATTATATACCTAATTTGTTAATAAAAACAGGATTTCTTAATTGATGTTTGTCGATTGCTTGGAAACGATCTGTGTAGGCACTTAGAGGACCTACAACTAAAATTTCAAGTCTCTAGCTCTTATAGGTTCTGAGATCATTGCGTTCATACATACGGACGGACTCGATCGGCCTCAAACTAATTTTCAAAGTTCTTTGCTGAAATTCATTTAAGGAGTGCTTCGCACTTTGTGGAAAATCCATCCACCTTGGTATAAATGAGGTTCAAAGATTTGATGGGCGACTTTTCGCCCTCAAATTCATTTCCAAGGATACCCTGTGGTGTCAATCGGGTATACCTGTGGTGTCAAGCTGAGAACCTTTATAAAAAGCAAACTAAAATGTTGTGTGTGTGTATGTTATAATGGTGTCGTGAAATGTGTAACGCATAAAGGGAGACATCTCCGGCCCTATAAACTATATATATTCTTAATCAGTATAAACAGCCAAGTCGATATATCCATGTTTTTCTCTCCGTCTGTCTGTTTCTATTCGATCTAGCCTCTTTCTGTTGCATGCAGTACATATGTCGGAACCATCGGACAACGGTTTCATATAGAGAAGTAGGTTCTTATATGAAAACCTTTTTTATTTATTATCATATTTTTGTTTGTCCTTATCTGTTTGCTCGCCCCATTCAATCTTTCCTGCCAAGTCGCAATTTATGCTTCTCTCTGCACTGGCGGTATGCCCGCCAGTAAAGTAGCTGCCTCGTCAGACACTGGCCGGAATCCAGAGATACCGCGGAGTCCGCTGAGCCTGTAAGGGATGCCAGCTTTCGTCGGAGGCCTTTTTGGCTTACTTCCGCTGATGCCAATATCGGTGCTGAACTACTTAAACCAGACCATCTGCGAATCCCAGGATTCTGCATACCTGAGGCAGTTGCACTCTAAGCACCTCATCGTTCCAAATTAGTGGTCCCAGCACTGACCACTGTGGGACCCCGGTTGAAACCCTGTAACTCCTAGCACCGTCTTCCGTATCATAACTCAATACCTGATCGGACAAATATACGGAAAAGAGACGACGGTATCCCTATTCGGGCTAACGCTAAATAGATGCGTGATCAGCTTGCTGAGTTAAAGGCATTGCGGATGTCTAACGTAACCACTGCGCAATACTTCTTTTCTCCTCAACACCATCGGGTTCCCTCTATTGCCTTAGCTGCAATAACGACCACCGCCTTAAATGCGTCGACCGCCTTGCGAAATCCATATTGCTGTTTCGACAGGGCCTCTTTCTCTTCAACGACACTCAGTAGTCTATTCTACACGATCCTTTCCAAGACATTTCCCGCCATGTCCAGTAGTCAGATTGGTCTACAACCCGAGGGTCCCTCGATTGGCTTATCCCCTTTCAGTAGCAGTATTAATTTTTGTCACTTCCACCGCATAGGAAATACACCGCCATGCAGGCATCTAATATATGTCTAGACGAAGGCAGGGTTCTGTCTGCATTGCTGTATCGTCTGCATCTGGTCCTGGGGCCTTTTTGTCGCCTATTCTTCATTGGCCGCCATAAGAGTGCCTCTGTTCGAGTAGAAAGATCGAATAAAAAAAGCAACTGGCACATAATTGCTGAAACATGTAAGTCCAGCTGGCAAGTGCATCAATATGTTTACCAATGCATCACCAAAATAGCAATACAATTATAAGGTAAATATTATTTCAGTACACGATATCTTTTATTATTATTTTTTTTGACATTTTGCAGACAATTTGGTTTTTGGCTGATGGGCTCCCTTAAAATTATTTTATTTGCACGTAAGTCAAATAACAGATTTTTTTATTGGGTTTAAGCAAAAACCACAACTCAAAATACGAAGCACAATAAATAACCTTAAATATGTAAACTCGCATGGGATTTAAATTTTAATATATGTACATTGTTCAATAATTGAATTGTTGCGTATACGACACGATATTCCAAAGTGCAGAAAGAATTATTGCAAAGCCGCGTTGATTTTAATTTTAATTTTAGTTGAGTATTCGATTTTCTTTGCTGTTATTAGTCCGAAGAGAATTAATAAAACTTTGCCTTTTATTAGTTATATAACAATAATTGGTTAAATTGATCAAATTATTTGTATAGCAGAAGTATGGTTACTTATTCAGACTTCAACATAAACCTATATGCGTTTTAAGTTAAACAGTTAGTGGCTTTTACTGTCAACCTAAATGTCACAGAAAGTGCGCCGCCTGACAGTTCCACTGCCGTGGCTTTTCACGTACCGCGCCTTTTAAATTGAAATTGATTATTTGGAAAAAATCTTCTCTAATTCCTTTTCATTTTTGAGTTTGCTTCTTTCTGTTTGTTATCATGGCAAGTGCCCGTAATTGGATGTGCCGGATTAAAAGAAATTCACGCGAGGGCTATTGTTTAGCCTGAACACAGAGATTAGCCGTTTAGTCGAGAGCTAGGCCTATTTGCGTTTAGCTGGTAAAAACAAGTTTGAGGTTCTAGTCGGGAGTTCCCGACCCTGACCCCCTCTTATTCCAACACCAAATGCAGCTCGCGTTTGTAGTAATAAAGATATATTAAATAAAAGTTCCTTTGGCAGGGTTCGAACTCGCAACTAACCACACTATTTGCCGCCGTCTCTACTCAACAGCCACACCAGACAAAAAAAAAATCAAGTAAGAGGTTCTAGTCGGGAGCTCCCGACAAAGGGATACCTTGAACCCTCTTCTTCCAACACCAAATACAGATCCTTGCGTTCATACATACGGATGGATGGACAGACGAACGGACGGACGGACAGACAGACGGACGGACATGGCTAGATCGACTCGGCTATTGATGCTGATCAAGAATATATACCCTTTATGTGGTCGGAGATGCTTCAGCCTGTTACATACATTTACATTTTGCACAAAATCATTATACCCCTTTTACCGATTTTTAATGGGTTCAGGGTATAAAAAATAGTTTCTTTAGTAATTTGAAGCAGACGCGCATGAATGCGTGTGTGTACATGCATACAGAAATTCAACACGTGTTTCTACCCGACCTCTATGAAATTTTCTACAGTATATCTTATTTACCATAGAGTATTTGTGTTTTCTCAAAAAGTTAATTGCATTAAAATTGTAGTTTAAGTTGTTGGGCATTACAAGTTGGATTTTTAACTTGATTTATAGCTATGAGGTAGTAGCGGGGAGGTGGCGGTATAAAATGAAATATATTTGATATATATACATATGCTATTCTAGAATAAACATATCACTTTTGGTGACTCTAGCTCGTATTATATACCTAATTTGTTAATAAAAACAGGATTTCTTAATTGATGTTTGTCGATTGCTTGGAAACGATCTGTGTAGGCACTTAGAGGACCTACAACTAAAATTTCAAGTCTCTAGCTCTTATAGGTTCTGAGATCATTGCGTTCATACATACGGACGGACTCGATCGGCCTCAAACTAATTTTCAAAGTTCTTTGCTGAAATTCATTTAAGGAGTGCTTCGCACTTTGTGGAAAATCCATCCACCTTGGTATAAATGAGGTTCAAAGATTTGATGGGCGACTTTTCGCCCTCAAATTCATTTCCAAGGATACCCTGTGGTGTCAATCGGGTATACCTGTGGTGTCAAGCTGAGAACCTTTATAAAAAGCAAACTAAAATGTTGTGTGTGTGTATGTTATAATGGTGTCGTGAAATGTGTAACGCATAAAGGGAGACATCTCCGGCCCTATAAACTATATATATTCTTAATCAGTATAAACAGCCAAGTCGATATATCCATGTTTTTCTCTCCGTCTGTCTGTTTCTATTCGATCTAGCCTCTTTCTGTTGCATGCAGTACATATGTCGGAACCATCGGACAACGGTTTCATATAGAGAAGTAGGTTCTTATATGAAAACCTTTTTTATTTATTATCATATTTTTGTTTGTCCTTATCTGTTTGCTCGCCCCATTCAATCTTTCCTGCCAAGTCGCAATTTATGCTTCTTCTCTGCACTGGCGGTATGCCCGCCAGTAAAGTAGCTGCCTCGTCAGACACTGGCCGGAATCCAGAGATACCGCGGAGTCCGCTGAGCCTGTAAGGGATGCCAGCTTTCGTCGGAGGCCTTTTTGGCTTACTTCCGCTGATGCCAATATCGGTGCTGAACTACTTAAACCAGACCATCTGCGAATCCCAGGATTCTGCATACCTGAGGCAGTTGCACTCTAAGCACCTCATCGTTCCAAATTAGTGGTCCCAGCACTGACCACTGTGGGACCCCGGTTGAAACCCTGTAACTCCTAGCACCGTCTTCCGTATCATAACTCAATACCTGATCGGACAAATATACGGAAAAGAGACGACGGTATCCCTATTCGGGCTAACGCTAAATAGATGCGTGATCAGCTTGCTGAGTTAAAGGCATTGCGGATGTCTAACGTAACCACTGCGCAATACTTCTTTTCTCCTCAACACCATCGGGTTCCCTCTATTGCCTTAGCTGCAATAACGACCACCGCCTTAAATGCGTCGACCGCCTTGCGAAATCCATATTGCTGTTTCGACAGGGCCTCTTTCTCTTCAACGACACTCAGTAGTCTATTCTACACGATCCTTTCCAAGACATTTCCCGCCATGTCCAGTAGTCAGATTGGTCTACAACCCGAGGGTCCCTCGATTGGCTTATCCCCTTTCAGTAGCAGTATTAATTTTTGTCACTTCCACCGCATAGGAAATACACCGCCATGCAGGCATCTAATATATGTCTAGACGAAGGCAGGGTTCTGTCTGCATTGCTGTATCGTCTGCATCTGGTCCTGGGGCCTTTTTGTCGCCTATTTTCTTGCCACTACCACTTCGTCTGCCGACACCTGCTGCACTAGCTCCAAGCTGCATGAGGAGTTGACGACCGCCAGCCGAGGGTGTCGTCGGAACACCTTGTATGCCGTGCCCCTTGGGCTTACGACGGCCTCATCGCATATTTGCGGGAAGCATTTTCATTTGTTTAATACTTCACTCGTAGGGAAGCTTTTTTAGGTCTCTGATTTCCTCGATCCACCAGTAGCAAGGTGCTCCTCTGAGAAGTGGCTTCCTCCTGGGCACGGATAAGTCGCACGCATCCAAAATGGATTCCGTAAGCTGTTGCGCCAAGTCCTCTGCTGACTCATGGTCCATGTCCACTGAGTATGAGCTGATGGATGGAGCGTCTATTGCCATCTTCGAGCATATCTTACAGCTTTGAGATCTCGTGCCCGAGTTTTCGGAGTGCTCAGCAACTCTGAGTTGCCGTCGTTGCCGTCCCCCACTTAGAGGTTGTCTCTGTGGGGACGGCTGTTGCTACACCTACTGGTGATCTTGCCATTCTGCTCTTCCGCTCTCCTTCAGTAGTGGAGTTAATTTTTGTTCATTTTGTTGGGTCCCAACTCCTAAGCTGTTGTGATCTCATGGTTGTCTTTGCAAGCAGTGAGGCCATGCGAGGGTTGAATCTTGCCTTTCATGAGTCGAGTGCTCAGAGCCAGATCCGCGTTAATCAAGAATATTACTTCTGAGCCTATACTGCCAAACAAATGCCAACGAGTCGAGGAGTGTGCTTGGAGATTTGTCCCCATGTTTTAACGGGACGGGGCGGTAACAGCATTAGCATAGCAGTCACTTCGGCCAGATTTCACTCCGCTTACTGAGATGCTAGACTATTGTCGGCCGTCAGCCCAGGGGTCGTCTAATCATATGGGCTTGTCCAGTGTTCGCAACCTAAGAGTCAGTCGCCTTCTCGTGTTAGCTAGGCGCGCCACGGGTGTGTAGCGCCTATCCAGGGGATACCTGGCCACTAACGGAGGTCACGAGTTAATTTAATTACGCAGGAACGGAAGCGATCTGGCCATTGCCAGGTTAATGGCATTCAGAATCTTCCATCCCCGTGTCATTTCAGTCACCAATGACTAGCTGTGGTTGTATTCTATAGGCCGCTTTCCACACGGCTGTGTGTGTGTTGAGTTGTGGTCGTCAACAAATCATATTCATGTGCTATATGCCGCTTTAATTATTTATTTCATTGACATAAATTGATTTTTATTTATTGTTCACTAATTGGTGTGATAACCAGATTGAGGGAGTGTGCTAATAATACACTTATATTTGTATATTAATTGATTAATTTATCGCGATTAAATTTAATTTGAATGTCTGCATTAATTAAATAGTGTTTTTTTTTGTCCGGTGTATCAAACTCTTCTGAATATACCATATGTTGTTGCTGAACACAATCAAGAAATATCATAGCGTGATTTTTAGGAGGTACATATTATGAATCAGGCTTATCTATAAAAAGCTAAAAAAAATGTCAGCCCTGGAAGCAAATCCCGAGCGAAAACATTATCATCATCATTATCACTATAGCTATCATTATTATTGGTTATATTATTCTATACTCTTATTACTATTATAATTATTATTAATATTATTATTTTTATTAAAAAACTCGAGCGAGGATCCTTGTTCTCAGCTGTCGGAGTTGCGTAGACAACGCATATCCCGAAGACTGTATGATTAAGTGTGTTTGCTTTTATTATTATCATTTTGCCTGATATTATTTTTAAAAAAAATCGGAGTTGCCATATATATGATGAATTTGCTTTTAAGAGGGCTATATCTGAATAATGCCTAATGGGTTGGTTTTATAGTCCGTTTAACATATTGCGCGTCCACTTCATCGATTCAATCAAGATGCTTCAGCATAATTTATTGACCATCATTTCTAATGAATTTCAAAAGAAACACAAATCACAATTACAAGAACTTTACACAAGACAGCAGGAGGTGGGCGGTGAGTGATGTGCGGGAATTAGGCTAAAATTATTGGCATCAACATATAAAGCTGCTTACTTTAGTATGATTTGGCCTTAACATGCAAGGGCACTTATTTTGTTGCCGGCCACATTGTTTTTGTTTTGGGTGATGCGGATTGCAGCAGAACTTGCACAAAATGTTTCGGGTTGATTGCTAAAACTTTGTTATAACTTAAAGCTGCAATGCAGGGGTTGCATCTAGGGGCGATTTCCAAAACTCATGCCAAACCCTTAAAAGTAAATGAAACGGTTCATATTGTAATAGTTCCATTCTTGGATATCAGTGACGAGAGGACGTCAGTCTTCTTTGATGGTTATTTATTCAATGAATCTTAGAGTTAGAGCTGTCCACCGTGAAGCAGTGAGCAGCCGTTTTACATACATGGTTTTTAGGCTTATTATATACAACAAGAGAGTCAGAGAGAGTCATGCGCGCACATATGTATACACAGCGACGGTCAAGCGTGAGAACGCTGACTTAGCTATTTGGGCGGTCGTTGTTATCAAGTGCGGATCATATTTCGTCTGCACTTGAATATGCGCGACAAAGTCGCTGCTTATGTTTGCATTCTGTTGGCATAACAACAAAGTGTTGCAGCCTTATTCATATGTATGTATATACATATGTACGCATGCTACATCTCCCTCCTTTTAAAAAATAACGTAATTTATGTAGTTATTTTAAGTATTAATGTTAATTATTTTTGTTTGTATGTTTTTTTTTTTGTTTATATTATTTTAATATAACAATTTTTGTTAATATGTATGTGTAAATGTATATGTTTAAAACTATGTGTATTTAAAAAAAATATATATGTATGTGTTCGTATTTTATTTTAAATGTTGTCTCTTTTTATAAAAGAAAAGATTTTTTCTTTCTATTTGAGTTTCCTTTTCTTAAATTCCATTTTCATTTTTATTGTTTTGTATTATTTTGTTCGAACAATTTTCTTTGTTTATATTAGAGTTTTCAATTCAATTATTATAAAATTTTAATCTATCCTTATGTACTTTTTGTTTTTTCTTTTTAGTATCCCTAATTATTATATTATCGTTATCTTCTAACTTTTCTACTGTATAGGGTCCTAAATAAGTTGGATCTAACTTATGTCCTGTTTCATTCTTAAGTAGGACTTTATCTCCTATCGATATATCTATGTTTATTACTTTTTTATCATATAATTCCTTATTATTTCTCTTATTTTCTTCTAACATAATTCTAGCTCTTTTATATGCTATTTCTAATCTATATTTACTTTCCTTAGCATAATCATCTATATTATATAAAGGTTCTATGGTGTCTGTGCTATTAAAATGTTTTAATAAATTGTTTGTTTTACCGAAAACAAGTTCATATGGACAATAGTCATGTGCCATAGATGGGGTTGTGTTGAAACAGTAAACGAAATATTGGATCCATACGTCCCAGTCAGTTTTATCAACCGATATATATGAACGTATGTATTCATTAAAAGTTCTGTGACTTCTTTCGACTGTTCCAACTGTCTGGTGGTGGTGTGCAGTTGATGTTATGTTATTTATTTGTAAATACTTGCACAAATCATTTATTATAGAATTTTTGTATTCTGTTCCCATGTCCGTAATGAACGTCTTCATTGGACCGTACTTTAGAATAAAATTCTCAAAAATCGCCTTTGCTACTGTGTTAGCACTTTTGTTTGGAATTGGAATCGCGACTAGATATTTAGTCAGATCACAAATTAATGTGACTGCGTATTCATTTCCATTTTCAGACTTGGGTAGTGGACCAATGGTGTCTACTATAACCCTGTCGAAAGCGTGTATTGGCGTATTAGTTATTGTTAAAGGAGTTTTTATTTTTCTTGTCACCTTTGATTTTTGGCATTTTGGACATTTTCGTATGTACTCAGTAATATCTCGAGTCATACCTTTCCAATAATAATGTCTTTTGACCTTGGCCAAGGTTTTTGAGATGCCTGTGTGACCTCCTTGTATTGGATCATCATGGAACGTAGACAATAGAGCTTCTTTTTCTTTTATTGTTTCTATTTGGGTCACCGGGTTGAGTAGCGCTACTCTCAATGAAATTAATATTTTATTGCCCATATTTTTGAAATTATCGATTGAAACGTGTTCAAAGATATTTTCCCACGGTGCCACTTTGAGTTGGCTAATTTTATTTATACCGGCTTGCGTTTCAAGCCTTTGGAAAAATTGACCTAAGTCAAGAGTTCCATTGGTATATAAATCGCTAACATCATATCTTGCAGTAATTTTCTTACCATGTTTAAAAAAACATAGCATATTTTTTACATGCAAGGTCACTACTTTACGTACTTCGTCATTGTTAATGACTTTATATACGTTGGGCTTTGAAGCTTTTTCTATAGATTGCCAGGGCAATTCTATTTTTTCTTTTCCTGCGCAGGAATTTTGTCTACTTTGATATCTTGTAGTGACTTTCTTTATTGATCCATTTATTTGTTGTAGCTGTTGAATGGTTATTCTTGATAACGCATCCGCCACAAAATTGTCTTTACCCTTCAGATATTCGACTGTAAAATTATACTCCTCTAGTTCAAGTCTCATACGCGTTAGCTTTGAGCTTGGATTTACCATTGAGAACAAGTATGTTAATGGTCTGTGATCTGTTTTGACATTGAAGTGTCTACCATAAATATATGGTCTGAAATAAGTTATTGCCCAATGGATTGCTGCCAATTCTTGTTCTGTTGTACTTTTATTACTTTCACCCTTAGTAAACGATCTTGATGCATAAGCAACTGGAAGTTGGAGTCCATTTTTGTTTTGAGTTAAAACTGCTCCACATGCTTGTTTACTTGCATCTGTTATTATGCAAAATTCTTTGCTGAAGTCTGGGTATTGTAATAAATTCGGATTTATTAGTGCCGATTTGAGATGTTCGAAAGCATGCTGACAATCAGCTGTCCATTCGAATTCTACATCTTTTTTACATAATCTTGTTATGTGACGAGCATAGTCGGCAAAATTTTTGATAAAACGTCTATAGTAGTTGCAGAATGCAACGAATCGTCTGGCGCTGTCCGCATCATGTGGAACTGGGTAATTTTTAATGACGTCGTATTTTTTGTCGTCAGGCAAGATTCCTTTATCCGTGCATTTGTGTCCCAAAAATGTGACTTCATGCATGAAAAATGAACATTTTTCAGGATGTAATTTAAGATTGTATTTCCTACATTTCTCAAAAACATCAGTTAAGTTTTTGAGCATATGTGTTTCGGAACAACCAATGACTATTAAATCATCCATATAAAGGAAAGCTTGAGAAGGTTCTAATCCGGAAAATGCTATAGTCATCATTCTCTGGAAAGAATTTGGCGCTATTTTTAAACCGAATGGCAATCGCGTGAAGCGATACGAGCCATTGCTTGTTGAGAAGGACGTTATATCTCTTGAACTTTTTTCGAGTTCAATTTGATGAAATCCTGACATTAAATCAAGGCATGAAAAGTATTTTGCTCTTCCTAGTTGATCCAAAATGTCATCAATTCTAGGCAGCGGGAATTTATCCGACAACAGTTTTTTATTAATTTGACGATAGTCAATTACTAATCGCCATTTTTTCTTGTCAGAACCTGGAAGAGATTTCTTCGGAACTAACAAAAGTGGGCTGTTATAAGGGGATACAGACGGTTCGACTATTTTATTGTCGATTAATTTTTGTACTTGTACTTGTATCTCATCTATTTGACTTTGAGGGTTTCTATAATTTTTTATGTAGACTGGTTCATCATCCTTCAATCTTAGCTTTTGTTTGTAGAAGTTATTGGTAGTGATCGATTCGGTTTCGAGTCCGAATACGTCACTAAACTGGGTGCATAAGTTAGTCAATTCGTTTTTGAACTGTGGTGGAAAATTTTTAGCTAATTGAGATAAGACAGTTTTTTCTCTATTTTCTGGATTGTTTTGAACTATGTCGTAGTTCGAAAGTGGTTCATATGACAAATTTTTAATATCTACTACTTGATCGGTACTGGTCGTATTCAGTAATCGGACAAATACATTTTTAGTTGTTGCAACTGTGTTTGCAACATAAATGCCTTCTTTAATTTCCTGGTTTGGAATTAGTACACTATCTTCATCTGATGATAGGTGAATTTTTCTGACTACTTGGGATCTTGCTGGTAGAACAATGGAATTATTACCAGAACTGTATGTTATTGGAACATAAATTGGGAAATTTAGATTATTTGGTCTCATTATGAGCCAATCTTCATTTGGTTTGAAATCTAACTGGCAATTGAATTTCTTAATGAAGTCAATGCCTATTATTCCATCACAAGGTATTGCGAAATGCAAATCTACTAAGTGAAAATCGTGTGGAATTATGTATTTACTTGTCTGTATCTCTATTGAAATCAGTCCTTTGGACTGTATTATGTCTTGGCCTATGCCTTGAATATTGATCTTCTTATTTATTTGGATATCATGAAAGATATCAGAATTTTCCTTTAACAGAGATATGTCTGCACCAGTATCTATTAAAAATACAAGTTTTTTATTTGTTTTCACATTGAAAAAGTTTACAAATATATTCAAACTAAGATTGATGGTATGAACCGCATAATTTCCTACTGCTGAATATCTGAGGGTTGTTGAGAGTTTCCCTGATTGTTCTGGGTTACTCTAACATTGTTTGTATTATTATTATTTTGGTTGTTTCGGCCTCGGTTGGAATTGTTGTTTCCATTTCCTCGGCCTCTATGGTAATTGTTGTTTTGATTACCGTAGTTATTATTTCCTCTGTTTTGGTAGTTACCATTGCCTCTACCACGATAGTTACCACGATTGTTACTACCGCGGTAGTTGTTATTCCCTCTTTTAGAGTACATCACTGTATTCACACTACCAGTAAGCCTTGTACTAGTACGGATGTATGCACTAACGGCAGCATCCATGGTAGTGAAAATACCAGACTCCATAACGGTTTTAACACTTTCGTGACTAGTTTTACTAATCATTGTGTTAACGGCTTCTGTAGTGCTGAGCGTGTCAGCATTTTCAGATGGTATGCCTTGGTCAATATAAGCAGCTTCAAGAAGCTGTCGCAGATTTTCTAGTTCAGTTGTGAACTGAGTGGCTGTTTTGCCTTTCTGCGTTAAAGTGTCCATTTTTGCCTTTATGTTGGCGGGTGTTTCACCGACAACTACTTCTTTTAATTTTGCAATGATTCCATCTATTGTGGTTTCATTTTTTATTTTGTTGAGGGTTGTGCCCGTTATTTTTGATTTAATCAACTCTATGGCAATTTCCTCATAAGTTCCCTTTGTTAAGTTGACAAGTCTTAATGCCGTTAAGAATTTTTCAAGACGGGTTTTCTTTCCGTCAAATTCTGGGACTGCTTGTGCAATTTCCCTAATATATGCCCTCTGGGCAGCGGCTGTGTCAACCATTATACGGCTATTATCAGCACTTTCTTCACTTTCGGATAAAATATCTTTGGAATCCAGTGTGATAACAGCAGGGATTGTTAGATTTGTTAAATCTTCTTCTTCTAATTGAATATCCTCAGTCCGAACTTCAAGGTTTTCACCGAGTTCCAACTTTGCAGGTGTATTCAAAATAGAAGGTAGTATTAATTTTAAATTATGCTTGTCTTTAACTGTTTGTATATTATTTCTCAGTCTTATTAGCAACCTTGACGTTTCTGACCAATGTTCATCGGTTAATACATCTTTATGTTGATATATCAATAATCGAGCTTCGTTAAAGCTGTCGATTAATGTTATGGAGTGCCTATTAACTGTATCTATATGCGTTTGTCTATTTTGTGTTAGACATTTATACGCTTTTTCAAATGTCGTTTTAATATTTTGGATCCGCTCAGAAAGTTCTGGCCATTCCATAATATTGACAAGCTACTTTGTTTTTCAAGATTATTCTGGGATATTCTTACTATTCATCATACTGTGTGTTCATTATTATTTTTTTTTTTTTATTTATTTAGTTTAATTGGTATCTTATAGTTATTATGATATTGTCAATTATGATTAATCATTGTTGTTTGTGCTGTGCAAATTTAAATTTTGTCCAAGTCATTTGCTCGGCTCATGAATCTTTTCTTTAGGCATTTGTTATGCAGTTTATATATTTTATAAAAACAATTTGCACACATTATAACAACTATGATTACCAGTAATATATTTGTTAATTCTAAATCTGTGTTGTTTGATTCAACTTTATTTATAACGTTGGCAGTGGAATCCACTGTTTTTACATCTAATACTGCCATTTTTGTGGGTATTGTATATAGTATATATTTAATATGTTCGACTGTTTCAATATTTTCGACAGATTTGCTAATTCTGTTGTTATTCATATATTAAATGAAATTAAAACTTTAGTTTAATGTCTTTGTTTGATACAACCACTCTTTACTTTGCTTCAAATATTTTAGTTTTACATATTTTCCTACCTAGTTTTTGTATGGTTTTCAGGCCATACGCTAATCGGGCAACTTTAATGTCGCTCAATTGTACATTAGTTTTTTATAATATATAAAAAAATATGCAACGCAGTGCAATGGAAAAAAAAATATGCGCTCTTGGAAGCGCTGTCGGTTCATTTATCTTTGGCCTGACTTGGTGCGTCAGACGGGACCGGTGCTGGCTGCACAGGTTGTTACTGCTTCTGTGTTGGGGCACCGGTGCAGGCTGCACAGGTGTATCGGCAATGTGGTGTAAATAGAGGTCCCTCGCAGTCGTTCGGGCAGGCCTTCTTCAGCTTCGGTATCTCTTTTTGTTTGGGTGGAGATTGTTTAGTTAATTGTTTATTATATATATTTTTAATCACAGGGTAGGTGGATGTGCGCGCGGCTGGTGTTTGATTTTTTCGCTCTATTAATAGCGTTTTTATGTGTTCAACTTCGGCATGTAACTTAACCGAGTTGTCCCAACTTATGTCATTTTTGCTGTTTAACAGCTTCAACAATTCTGCCTTTCTGGCCTTAAGTCTTTTTACCTGGCCACTTCTTTTTGCACACATCTCACTCTACTCACTGCGTTTCTTCAATAGTTGCTGCTGTTCGTTTCTTGAATTGTTGCTGCTGTTCGTTTCTTGAATTGTTGCTGTTGTTCGTTTCTTCAATTGTTGCTGCTGTTCGTTTCTTGAATTGTTGCTGCTGTTCGTTTCTTCAATTGTTGCTGCTGTTCGTTTCTTGAATTGTTGCTGTTGTTCGTTTCTTCAATTGTTGCTGCTGTTCGTTTCTTGAATTGTTGCTGTTCCAGTCCCGCTAGTCCCGATCCTGTGACGTCCTGTCACGGTCGCCATGTAATAGTTCCATTCTTGGATATCAGTGACGAGAGGACGTCAGTCTTCTTTGATGGTTATTTATTCAATGAATCTTAGAGTTAGAGCTGTCCACCGTGAAGCAGTGAGCAGCCGTTTTACATACATGGTTTTTAGGCTTATTATATACAACAAGAGAGTCAGAGAGAGTCATGCGCGCACATATGTATACACAGCGACGGTCAAGCGTGAGAACGCTGACTTAGCTATTTGGGCGGTCGTTGTTATCAAGTGCGGATCATATTTCGTCTGCACTTGAATATGCGCGACAAAGTCGCTGCTTATGTTTGCATTCTGTTGGCATAACAACAAAGTGTTGCAGCCTTATTCATATGTATGTATATACATATGTACGCATGCTACAATATCGCAAAGAAAGTTTGCAGACGACTAATTGCAGGCTTGAACAGTCAAAGTGTGCATCGTATCGTGAGCTGCTGTCACCTGTCATTTTTTATCTGCATAGAGGACACAGAAGCGAAACTTGGGTAGGTCCTCGAACCGGGCTCAAGCACGTCAAGCATATTTCATGCTCAATTGCTACTCGACTCTTGGCCATAGACAAAGCAATGTGGCAAATGGCACTAAAGCAAGCGCATTTTACAGTCGTCGTTCCTATACCTTACTCGTCTCTCTCTCGAGCCCTTTGGGAATATTTCTCTTTGTTACTCTACATGTGATCCGAGCAGTAATTGCCAGCCAAATGATTGCTGCAATCATAAACTAAGCTGAAGCTCAGAGCCAGGCCTCAGAGCGAGAACCACAAAATGCCAAAGTAGAGAGCCCAACAACATAATCAAATCCATGCAACAATCCGTGTAACAAGTGAATAAGCCGCTGTTGCTCGACTGCGAGGTGCCCTTCAACGTTCATGAACATGGAATATTGAGATTAAAAATTTGATTGAAGTTAGGGGAAAGAAAGAGGAGGTAAAGAATGAGCTTTATGAAAAAGTACAAATAAATAAATTAGACATTTCATTCAGTTTCTTGCTTTTTATACCCTGAACTGTAATGGTCGCAATTTTCCTATTTAAATTAAACCGCGTAAGCGATCCTAACAGCTTGCGTTTGTGTAACGACGCTATAGCGATCAGCTTTTGTCTGTCACGGTCAGCTGCGAATGATTCTGCCGCTGCTATAAACCGCCTGCGTGCACGTTGGCAGCGCAGCTATCTTCAATCTAATCCGCGAAGAAGAAAAAAGCTCTGAGACCCTATATAAGCCTGTAGGTCCCGGATATAACCCTTCTTCTTTTGCAAAAATTACTTTACCATCGAAGGTCTGGCTACGGCGGTTCGGACATAGCCCCACAAAAAAAAAAAATTTTAGCTAAAAGCCACAAGTTCGGGCATCAGTCGCTTAATTCGTTTAATTAAATTCCAACTAAATTGAACCAAAAACGAAAAAAAAAAAAAAGGAAAACCCTAAAAGCGGCCGATTGCCGAAATATACATATTTTTTTGTTCGTTTGAGAATAAACCTTTCGCTACGCCAGCCGGCCACCAGCACCTCACCGGCATATATTTCTTTGTGGCAAGATCTGGTCACTGTTTTAACCAGTTCTTGTCTGCCTGCCGAAAGTAATTTTTGGAGGAATCAATCTTGCCGCCGCCGTCTCTGACATAAAAAACCCACTTATTTGGAGGCAACCGCCACGTGTGCCCATTGGACGGCATTGTAATTTCTTGGGACGGCAATGTCATGTCTGCCCCCAGTAAATAGACGTCAGCCTCAACTGCGGATTAGCTGCCATTCCCTTGCTCATGCCAGCAAGAACGGGCAGGCGCCGTTTCCACAGTCTGGAATCCGGAAGAGGGAGTAGCCTTTTGGGCCCCATTGACGCGCCACTGATCAGAAGCCCAGATGACCTCGCCCATTAAGTTGGCCGGAGCGTGCAGATGCATGAAAATTGCTGTTAAATGTTTTTAGTACAAAAAAAAAAAAATTTAGTTTATTATATCTTGTGAGAGACTTCCAAAAGTTTGTGCAAAGTGCATTTATTAGAACCGTCTAAAAAAACCTCGTGCAAGTGCAGTGAAAAAGAAAAAATGTACATCTATATATATATCTTTATATATGTAGAAAGAATTAATAGTACAGATATATCCCCCTTCTTGTTGGGGTAGAGTCCAAAGACATTTCTGAATTTTTTTTATATTTTTTTTTGAATTTTTCCCACTTAGTTTCGGAGAGTATCTTCTAAGTACTCACAATTTAAAAACCCCCCTGTGCCATAATAAATAATCGAAACAATTTAAAGCCCCACAGAAGACAAAAGAAAACAAATGAAAGAAAAAAAAAAATAAAATTTGCTGCAAACTCTCCGCTGGAAGGCCTTTCATCGAGGAATACATGTAAGTCTGTACCTTTTGTTTTGATTATATTTTCTTATTTTGGCACAGATAAGCACAGCCAAGCTGACATGCGCACCTGCTGAGCTTTTTTCGACCTTCTGTTTCACATTACGCTTTAGCTCCGATCAATATGTTTATGACCGTGTCAGTCTGGTGAATGCTTATCATCTTTGATTCTACCTACACCCCGCTCAAATTAGCTGAACCAGAAGCAACGTAAAAGAAAAGATTTTTAACAGAATCAAATATATGTACACAAATATAATCGTATTCACTGATCAGCTGGTTGCGCTGCGCTCCGATTTGCCCATGCGCTTCGAGCTTAACCTTCTGTTGCCCATATTTTTTTTCGACCATACAATTAACCATCAACTACAATGTCATTTTTTTTCATTGCCTAGCCTTATTCTATAATTATTAAATGCACTTTAGCGAAATTTTGAGATTCTCTTTTTTTTTATTTTGCTCAATAAGAAAAAAAAATATTAACTGAATAGTTTATAAAATGAATTATTTTTGAAGAATTTTTGAGCCATTGTAAAAATATTAACTGAATAGTTTTAGTTACTGAATTATTGTTGAATCATTAATGCCACTTGTAATAAGATGCAGATTATCTAACGGAAGGATTCAATTTCATTGAATAATGCTTTTGTTTATAATAAATATTAATTACGGATTTTGATTATGAATTGCTAAGTTTTCTTTCCTGGTGACATGGTGATATAATGTCGTAGAAGAATGTTTTTTTGGGATCTTCAAAACCTTAAACGCGGAAGATCATGGCTGGGAGGGTATCGAACGCGAGAGTCAGCTTACATCCAAGACTTCGCCTCTTCGGAATATATATGCCCTAATGAAAGCTATCACCATTGTATTGGCACTTTAAGTGCTCGTTAAGTTATGCCTGTTTGAGATTTTGTTTCTTCGGAGTATCGGTCTCCAATTTAGATTCTGTAGGGATCCTAAAATAAAATTGTGTATGCAGGTCGAGACATGGCAAAAAGAACCCCCCCACCCGAAAGAGCTAGGGAGCAAGAGGATCCCGCCCTGCCATGCTAACTCAACCACGAGGAGCCTCGGTGAATACTTCCCGAATTATTTTGTGAAGATTGGCTGCCAACCGCCGTCACCGTTGCTACCCGATATGTATTGCTAGAGTAGCTTCACCACAGTACATGCTACATAAATTTTTGGCGCCCAATCATGGGGCCCGAGGTTGTCTATAAAAAAAAAAAAAAAAATGAGTCTTTATATTATTGTCCACGCACGCTGACGTCGATGTGACTGGTTTAGTCTATCTTCCGCATGCGCAGATACTGGTAGTATACAAGATAGTAATTAGGACTACGATGCTTACAATTCAGAGCTTGAATTATGCCGAGAATCTGACCTTACTATATTGTTGAGTGCCTATATATAAACACGACTATAGTTATTAACACCAGCTATACAATCGGTCCCATACATTTGCTCGTTTTCTTTCTTATAATTTTGGAGAAACAACAGATTAGGTTTGCTTAGGTAGAAATACTTTCATATGCAATTTTAGAATACTGCATATTTTGATAAGATATCAGTACTGATTGCTACTTGATAGCTTGTTGATGGTTAAGTAAATCTCAGTCTTCGTGGAGCCAAAAGTTATAAAGTTAGATTGAATGGTTTTGTATTAACGATACTATCAAAGATAGTTAGAATGTTGCCCGGAACTTGGCCATATGCTGCTTTGCATATCCTTGCCGAACATTTCTGACTGGATTAAAATGTTGAATGTTACAAACCGCTTTCTAAAGTAGTTTCAATAAAAAAGATAAATTACCTACTTTCATTGAGGCGATTATATTTCGTAATTAAAAAAAAAAAAAAAAAAAAAAAAAAACTTCTACTCTATTATGTTACCAAACCAATGTCACGAATCAGGAAAAATTTAATTAATCATGTTGCCTTTACGCAGCCCACAAAATGTACAGCCGTCGTCAGAGAGAGCTGATAACCACTGTGTTCTATGCCAGTTAGTAATGGACAATACACAGTCTTGCTATTGCACCCCTTGTAGGCATGTTTTTCACAAACTTTGCTTGGAAGGTTGGTTGGTAAACCATGCTAAATGTCCCAGTTGTAGTGCTGTGATTGACCCAGCCTCAATTAAATTAGTTGTTGGAGATTGCTCGCCGAGAGGAAAACAATCTGCTCCACCTCCACCTACGAACATAGGGAGAACGGTAACGCGCAGTCTAGCAAAATCTCTTAATCCTGGTCCGACCCAGAGTGGCGAGAATCCAACAGCAAGGTTATTAGATGTTAGTGATGTACCACAATCAGGACTCGACGCTAGCAATAGCACGAATCCACCTGAAATCGCTCCTGCACGACCAGCTCCTGGTGTAAGAAGAAGAGGAAGACCCACTCAGTCCAATAATACCCGCCAAAATCTGGGAGTGGACTATAGGATAATTCAGGAGATGATCGAACAATCAATCACTCGCGTTATGTCATCACTGCAAATACAAGCACCACCCTTTCCAAGAGTGTTGCCAACCCCGATCCCGGTGTCGCCTAGTAGTTCGTCATTCCGAAATGGAAAAATTGCTGACACCATGCAAAAATGGAATCTTAATTTCGATGGGTCTACCGAAGGATTAGGGGTAGAAGAATTCCTATATAGAGTCAAAACATTGACTGATGAAACTTTAGACAGCGACTTTATGGGTCTCTGTAAGCACTTACATGTGCTATTTTTAGGCAAAGCCCGTGACTGGTACTGGCGGTACCACAAGCAGGTAGACCACATAGTCTGGACTGAATTTTGTACTGCACTTCGCCATCAGTACAAAGATTATCGCTCCGATTTTATGAGCAAGGAACTAGTAAGAGCTAGAAAGCAAAACCCTGGGGAATCATTTGTGTCGTTCCATGACGCTGTAGCGTCACTGATCGATAAATTTGCAATTAAAATTGACGAGGAGGAGTTAATCGAAATTTTAAAAAATAATTTATTACCCGAAACCCGACATAAACTGCTATACCAGCCAATAAGTTCAGTTGGCCATCTACGTAGATTGGTCCAAATGAACGAGAATTTAGTTCATGAGCTCAGTTGTCGCCCTGATGGTATGAATAAATCCAGGACTATTGGCCGTCGCCAAGTATATGGACTAGAAGAGTCTTTTATTGAACCGGAGGTAGAGAATTCAGAAGATACAAACTTTGACATCGCAGCAATTCGTAGATGTCATGCCAACTTTAAATGTTGGAACTGCGAAGAGCAAGGGCATCTGTGGGAAAATTGCCTTGCTGACCGCCGTATATTCTGTTACGGATGCGGGGCACCCAACATTTATAAGCCCCAATGCCAAAACTGTATCCGTAAAGCTTCGGAAAACCAACAGAAGGGTGCATCCAGCAGCAGTCGGATGCCCCCAAAAATCTAATTAATTCCCATACGAACTGTGTACCTGTGGACCGAAGCAAAAGCTTGGTCCCTACACCGACTTTAAAGTCACATTCCAACAATTTAGAAATAGCGAAAACTATTAAATTACGATTTTTACCGTATCATGAACGGTTAGCTAATTATTTGCATGTCCGAAATAAGATTTTTTATGAAGAAAAACCCCGTATTTCTCAGCGAACGCAGCGCTTGAAAAATTATTATTCAAAAATCAAGCAACATAGCAAGCTTTTAGTTTCGACAGTTTTTTGCAATCCCACCGATATGCGCAGCTATGCCGAAGTGTCATTTTTAACCTTTACCGAGCTTGGTCTATTGGATACAGGCGCGAATATTAGCTGCATAGGTTCTACGCTTGCTCAACAAGATTTTACCGCAATGCCGGAATTTAAGCCTATTAAATCGCATGTCAGAACAGCAGATGGCCATAGTCAGAAAGTCATCGGAGTGCTTGAAGTTAAAATGCAGTATAAATCGGCTACCAAGTCCTTGCAACTGTATGTGATTCCTTCTATAAGCCAAAATCTAATTTTGGGTCATGATTTTTGAGAGCCTTTGAGCTTGCGCCAAGCATTATAAATTCTGTAGAACTAAAATCAATGGAAAAAGAGCAGGAAACAGAGTCGATTGCATACCCCTTAGATAGCCAGCAAACGCAACAGCTGCACGTAGTAAGGCAGTTGTTCCCCAACGCTGCTGATAGATTAGGCCGCACAACATTGATCCAACACCGTATAGATATAGGAGACGCACGTCCAGTGAAACAAAGATTCTATCCTGTAAGTCCGGCCGTAGAAAAGTTGTTATATGCAGAAATTGATCGCATGTTGCAGCTTGGAGTTATTGAGCCGTCTGTAAGCGCTTGGAGCTCGCCTATGCGACTCGTCCTTAAGCCCAACAAGGTGCGCCTTTGTCTGGATGCTCGAAGACTGAATGACGCCACAAAAAAAGATGCTTATCCTTTGCCGAGCATCGATGGCATTTTTTCGCGGCTACCTAAGGCGAATATAATTTCCAAACTAGATTTGAAAGACGCCTATTGGCAAATAGAACTTTCCGAGGATTCAAAGCCTCTCACTGCTTTTACGGTCCCCGGAAGACCGCTATATCAGTTTAAGGTCATGCCCTTTGGCCTTTGTAACGCGCCTTCTACCATGTGTCGGTTAATGGACGAGATAATTCCTTCTGACCTGCGCTATTGCGTGTTTGGTTATTTAGATGATCTGTGTATTGTGTCAGAAGATTTCAGTTCACATCTGGCGGTATTGGTTCGCATCGCTGAGCAGTTTAGAAAAGCCAACTTGACGTTAAATATTTCGAAAAGTCAATTCTGTGTAACAAGTATCAATTATCTTGGTTACGTGATTGGTAGCGGAGGTATTTGCACAGACCCGGAAAAAGTAGCTTGTATTGTAAATTGGCCGCCGCCAAAAAACTTGAAGCAAGTTCGAGGATTTCTAGGAGTTTGCGGTTGGTATCGTCGGTTTATATGCAACTTTTCCGATCTCACTTGCCCCATAACGGACATATTATCGACAAAGAAAAAGTTTGAGTGGACCCCTGAAGCACAGACCGCAATGGACAACTTAAAAACAGTGCTAACATCCTCGCCGGTTTTAAAAAATGCTGACTTTAAGAAGAAATTTTTCTTACATTGTGACGCTAGTGATTTTGGCATTGGCGCCGTTTTAGTACAGATGTCTGAAGATAATGAAGAACAACCGATAGCTTTCATGTCAAAAAAATTAAGCCGTGCGCAGCGAAACTATAGTGTTACCGAGCGTGAATGCCTAGCAGTCATATTAGCCATCGAGAAGTTCCGATGTTATTTGGAACTCCAGGAATTTGAAGTGGTTACCGACCATTCTAGTTTGCTATGGCTTATGCGCCAGCAAAATATATCGGGTAGACTGGCACGATGGGTTTTTAGACTGCAACAATTTAAATTTTCCGTCTCCCATCGGAAAGGCAAAGAACACATTGTTCCCGACGCTTTGTCTCGGTTGCCTGAGAATGAAATCGCTCAATTAGACATGGGTCCTGTAATAGATCTTGAGTCCGATACATTTATGGACGCTAGCTATGTACAAATTAAAGACAAATGTTCCCAAAATTTAACTCAGTTTCCGGACATAAAAATCGTTGATAAGTTTTTGTATGTACGCACCGAACATTCGAGGGGAGACTCGACACAAGAAAGTCCTTCGTGGAAACTATGGGTGCCTGATCGACTTAAAGTCGATGTGCTCAAACAAGCCCATGATAGCATAACGTCGTCTCACGCCGGCATGCAAAAAACTATTGAGAAAATCCGCAGACATTTGTTCTGGCCAGGATTAGTTAAAGATGTACGTGAATACATTCGAAATTGCGAGATATGTAAAGAAACTAAGGCTCCAAATTATACCCTTCGGCCACCTATGGGTGCTCACATCCCAACTTGCAGACCATTTCAAAGGCTTTATATTGACCTGCTTGGGCCATATCCTAGAAGCAAAAGCGGTCATGTGGGATTGTTAATAGTTTTAGATCACTTTAGCAAGTATCATTGGTTGCAGCCCCTGAAGAAATTCACCTCAGCTGTGATACAAAAATTTCTTCTTGAACAAATTTTCCATTGTTTTGGTGTGCCACAAACTATAATAAGTGACAACGGCACCCAGTTCAAAGCTCGTGAGTTCAATGCCTTCTTAGCCGAACTTGGCATTGAACATCTGTATACAGCTCTATATTCACCGCAGAGCAATGCTGCAGAACGAGTTAACCGCTCAATACTCGCCGCCATTCGCTCGTATTTAAAACAGGATCAGACCCATTGGGATGAACATATTACAGGGATTTCATGCTCCTTAAGGTCTGCTCTGCACCAATCGATTGGGTGTTCTCCATACCGTGCCCTATTCGGGGTGGATATGATCACTCATGGTACCGATTACAAATTATTGAAGGAGTTGTCCTTATTGGAAGAACCGCTGGTCCCCCTGTTGCGGTCTGACCTTTTGGCATTGCTAAGGACAGATATTCAGAAAAACATCAGGAAAGCCTATGAGCGCAATGCGGCTCAATATAATTTACGCAGCAAGCCTGTTTCTTTTCGTGAAGGACAGGAGGTGTTCTGTCGAAATTTTGCGCTTAGTAAATTCTCACACAATTTTAATGCTAAACTGGCTCCCCAGTTTATTAAATGCCGTGTCAAAAAGAAACTCGGCAATTGTTTTTATTCCCTTGAAAATCAGCAAGGAAAAGAAATTGGCACTTTTCATGCCAAGGACATTAGAGTCTAATTCCCGCTAATATACCCGTCTAACGGTAGGATATTATCGGGTGGTGTAATGGTCGCAATTTTCCTATTTAAATTAAACCGCGTAAGCGATCCTAACAGCTTGCGTTTGTGTAACGACGCTATAGCGATCAGCTTTTGTCTGTCACGGTCAGCTGCGAATGATTCTGCCGCTGCTATAAACCGCCTGCGTGCACGTTGGCAGCGCAGCTATCTTCAATCTAATCCGCGAAAGAAAAAAGCTCTGAGACCCTATATAAGCCTGTAGGTCCCGGATATAACCCTTCTTCTTTTCAAAAATTACTTTACCATCGAAGGTCTGGCTACGGCGGTTCGGACATAGCCCCACTAAAAAAAAAAAATTTTAGCTAAAAGCAACAAGTTCGGGCATCAGTCGCTTAATTCGTTTAATTAAATTCCAACTAAATTGAACCAAAAACGAAAAAAAAAAAAAGGAAAACCCTAAAAGCGGCCGATTGCCGAAATATACATATTTTTTTGTTCGTTTGAGAATAAACCTTTCGCTACGCCAGCCGGCCACCAGCACCTCACCGGCATATATTTCTTTGTGGCAAGATCTGGTCACTGTTTTAACCAGTTCTTGTCTGCCTGCCGAAAGTAATTTTGGAGGAATCAATCTTGCCGCCGCCGTCTCTGACATAAAAAACCCACTTATTTGGAGGCAACCGCCACGTGTGCCCATTGGACGGCATTGTAATTTCTTGGGACGGCAATGTCATGTCTGCCCCCAGTAAATAGACGTCAGCCTCAACTGCGGATTAGCTGCCATTCCCTTGCTCATGCCAGCAAGAACGGGCAGGCGCCGTTTCCACAGTCTGGAATCCGGAAGAGGGAGTAGCCTTTTGGGCCCCATTGACGCGCCACTGATCAGAAGCCCAGATGACCTCGCCCATTAAGTTGGCCGGAGCGTGCAGATGCATGAAAATTGCTGTTAAATGTTTTTAGTACAAAAAAAAAAAAATTTAGTTTATTATATCTTGTGAGAGACTTCCAAAAGTTTGTGCAAAGTGCATTTATTAGAACCGTCTAAAAAAACCTCGTGCAAGTGCAGTGAAAAAGAAAAAATGTACATCTATATATATATCTTTATATATGTAGAAAGAATTAATAGTACAGATATATCCCCCTTCTTGTTGGGGTAGAGTCCAAAGACATTTCTGAATTTTTTTTATATTTTTTTTTTGAATTTTTCCCACTTAGTTTCGGAGAGTATCTTCTAAGTACTCACAATTTAAAAACCCCCCTGTGCCATAATAAATAATCGAAACAATTTAAAGCCCCACAGAAGACAAAAGAAAACAAATGAAAGAAAAAAAAAAAATAAAATTTGCTGCAAACTCTCCGCTGGAAGGCCTTTCATCGAGGAATACATGTAAGTCTGTACCTTTTGTTTTGATTATATTTTCTTATTTTGGCACAGATAAGCACAGCCAAGCTGACATGCGCACCTGCTGAGCTTTTTACGACCTTCTGTTTCACATTACGCTTTAGCTCCGATCAATATGTTTATGACCGTGTCAGTCTGGTGAATGCTTATCATCTTTGATTCTACCTACACCCCGCTCAAATTAGCTGAACCAGAAGCAACGTAAAAGAAAAGATTTTTAACAGAATCAAATATATGTACACAAATATAATCGTATTCACTGATCAGCTGGTTGCGCTGCGCTCCGATTTGCCCATGCGCTTCGAGCTTAACCTTCTGTTGCCCATATTTTTTTTCGACCATACAATTAACCATCAACTACAATGTCATTTTTTTTCATTGCCTAGCCTTATTCTATAATTATTAAATGCACTTTAGCGAAATTTTGAGATTCTCTTTTTTTTATTTTGCTCAATAAGAAAAAAAAATATTAACTGAATAGTTTATAAAATGAATTATTTTTGAAGAATTTTTGAGCCATTGTAAAAATATTAACTGAATAGTTTTAGTTACTGAATTATTGTTGAATCATTAATGCCACTTGTAATAAGATGCAGATTATCTAACGGAAGGATTCAATTTCATTGAATAATGCTTTTGTTTATAATAAATATTAATTACGGATTTTGATTATGAATTGCTAAGTTTTCTTTCCTGGTGACATGGTGATATAATGTCGTAGAAGAATGTTTTTTTGGGATCTTCAAAACCTTAAACGCGGAAGATCATGGCTGGGAGGGTATCTAACGCGAGAGTCAGCTTACATCCAAGACTTCGCCTCTTCGGAATATATATGCCCTAATGAAAGCTATCACCATTGTATTGGCACTTTAAGTGCTCGTTAAGTTATGCCTGTTTGAGATTTTGTTTCTTCGGAGTATCGGTCTCCAATTTAGATTCTGTAGGGATCCTAAAATAAAATTGTGTATGCAGGTCGAGACATGGCAAAAAGAACCCCCCCACCCGAAAGAGCTAGGGAGCAAGAGGATCCCGCCCTGCCATGCTAACTCAACCACGAGGAGCCTCGGTGAATACTTCCCGAATTATTTTGTGAAGATTGGCTGCCAACCGCCGTCACCGTTGCTACCCGATATGTATTGCTAGAGTAGCTTCACCACAGTACATGCTACAGAACCCATTAAAAATGGGTAAAAAGGGTATATTGTATTTGTGCAAAATGCAAATGTATGTAACCCCATAAAGTATATATATTCTTGATCAGCATCAATAGCCGAGTCGATCTAGCCATGTCCGTCTGCCTGTCCATCCGTCTGTCCGTCCGTCTGTCCGTATGTATGAACGGAAGGATCTCAGAACCTATAAGAGCTAGAGACTTGAAATTTTTTAGAAATTAGATGTAGGTGCTCCTAGTGCCTGCGCAGATCGAGTTTGTTTCCGATAATCGATAACTTACTCCGTTTCCAAGCAATCGATAAAAATCGATATCGACATCCTGTTTTTTGAGCAAATTGGGTAAATAATAAGAGCTAGAGTCACCAAACATGATATGTTGCTTCTAGAATATTATATATATATCAAGTATCTTTCATTTTCCCGCTACGACCTCAAAGAGGGTTCAGGGTATTCCCTAGTCGGGAGCTCCCGACTAGAACCTCTTACTTGTTTTCTTTTCTTTATTAATTCAAACGAGCTACATTTGGTATTGGAATAAGAGGGTTCAAGGTATTCCCTAGTCGGGAGCTCCCGACTAGAACCTCTTACTTGTTTTAATTTAATTATGCTGAAAATGATTTTCATTGAATGTGAATGCGCAAGCGGATTTTAACAGTACGTGTGCCTTTCTAAAATATATTTAATACTGTAGCTAATGAATAATTGAGTATCATTTGCATTCAGCGCTGATGGAATTTGCTTGCCATGAGTTGAGATAGACTGTGAAATGCGCTTTTCCAAACTTCAACTGCAAATGCGTTTTTTTTAGCAATGCGCTTTCAACTGCACTTTTTATTCCAATTTAATGTAATGAATTTTTATTCTGAAGGCAGATTTTTCAATGCGCGGCACAATTCAATTGTATTAGCTTTAAATAACATGACTAAGTGTAAAGCAAAAATTGTGCTTATCCGAAATATTTAAAGGTATATGATAGAGGTGAAGATATATAATATAAGTAGGTAGGTGTATTACTATGAGAATACAAATAAAAATTTTATTATTTAATAACATTTCTAAGAAATAATAACATTTCTTAATTTGAATTTGATACGCTATGTAGCTAAGGTGTTATTCAAAATGTTAATCATAAAGTAATTGCTGCTGCCTTGCGATGTATTTTGTACACTTTTATAACAAATGCATAGCAAGGTTACCCAAGGTGGTATCCAATTCGAAATACTTAAATAAAGTCGTCGGGGAGTTTAACGTGTGGCTTGACTGAGTGTTGTGGGCTGTAGCTTAAGAGCAGCGGTAGGACTCTCGGTCGAAAATTAATTTGTAGTATGAAAAAAAATTTTGTTTATCAAGATATCTTGACCAAACTCGGCATTTATTAGTTTTTTTATGCTCCTCATAAATATGCAAAATCCTATTTGGATCGGACCTCTATATCATATAGCTGCCAGAGGAACGATTGGTCGAAAATTAAGTTGTTTGAAAAAAAGTTTTGTTTATCAAGATATCTTCACCAAACTCGGCATTTATTAGTTTTACTATGCTCCTCATATATATGCAAAATCCTATCAACATCGGACCACTATATCATTTAGCTGCAATAGGAACGATCAGGTGAAAATTTAGTTGTTGCATGGAAAACTTTTTTGTCATTCAAGATATTTTGATTAAACACGGCATTTAAATAGTGAAAACTATGGTCCCTTCATTTTTGCAAAATCTTGTTTACATCGGACTACTATATCATATAACTGCCATAGAAAGGTTGGGTCTGCAAGGGTATTTGATCTTCGGCGTGCCTCTTTTTCTAGTTTTTGATGGTTTTGTCGTTTCTCAAAAAAGTGAACGCATTGTCAACGTATTGACTATTGAGATCAAATGCCTCCCAATATTGTATTCCAAACTAATTGGGTTTGTTTGCAATGTATTGAGTGAATTTGCATCTCGCTTTTGTTGGGAATAATTGCTCATCAATTATAATGTTCTGTCCTGGTACGTAGCAAATGTGGCTGTAAGATCAATGCACATTTCTCATTCTTCAATAGTTGAGATCTTTCAGGTGGGGCACTGCTTCTAAAGCAACGGCAATTTAATTCTAATTTATAGGCTGCTGCAATCGAATAGAGGCAAGGCATAACATAACAAAATCTTTTAATTGTGCATTACCCTTACCGAATCCTGCACGTGAGTACCCCCATCCATGAGTGCCAGTGCAGTGCAGATCGATGGTGTTGCGGGGTGAGAGGTATCATGTCGACCTGGACAACTTACAGGTTGTTAGCTTCTGAAGTGGCACGGACGGTAGGCGGATCAGCTGCTGCGTACCGTAGCGACCGACTGCGGCGAGGTTGGCACAGTTTTATTGTTTGCATTGTTTTTAGTGCTCTATTTGCTGTTGCTCTAAAATATTGTGTCACTTTGTACGACCCACATTCTGGGAGCACTGTGCCGGGACCTGATTATGCGCTTCGGCAAACGCTTATCAGCATTTGTTGCACAGCTGCGGAAAAGTATGCAAAATCTAAGTTGGCTATGTAAAAGGAAAACGTAATAGAGTTTAACAGTAGACATGAGTTATACCTTTAAACTCTGAAATAAATATTTGATTTGCTGTTGTCCTAAGGAATACCTTTACTAAATTAAATCTAATTAAATATTAGCTCCATCTTAGGATGATTGTTGATGAGCTATTGTCGGCCAAATTGTCCGACACGGAGAAGGAGTTAAGGAGACTATTATTTCTAGCTTTGTCAGTATGCTTTACCTGAAATGCGTTATCAATATGAAAATTTTATTATTTCAATAAATGTAAGCATTTCTTCGTATTTGCGATTACTTAATCCATGTATTTTTATTTTTCAAATCGCCTGCGCTCGCAAAATGTTATTAATTAACTTTCACAAGTTGGGGAAAAATGATATGAATCAAAGTCAAATTAAGGCAAGAAGCAAAAAAGTTCCTGTTCCTTAAAGTTATATTCAAGTTAACGTAGAAAAGGTGTTGCCACCAATTGATGGGTGACGTATTAATTGAAGTGCAATTTGGACACTACGAGCAAAAAGACAAAAAAATCAAGCAATTAACAAAAAATATAATATATATATAATATAAACTTTTAATTTCCATGTTTTTATTTTAACAGGGGATATAAAAACCTTTAGGTAGATACACTAAGGATACACTGTAGTCGAGTAATTAAATTCTGGCTAATGTGAATTAAAATAATTGTTGTTAAAACGTTTTACGTAGATATTCTGGCAATGTTGTACGCTAATTTAATGTGTTTATTTTTCTCGGTATATATTTTTACCGATACTTGGGCATCTTAAAAGCGATGCTGCGAATCTATCTCTAACAAAATGTGAAATTCATTTTTTGGCGCTCTATTATACAGTTTTGTCAGCTCGACAGTACTAATGAATCCAAAAGGAGTGAGTGTAAGCGAGCTTACAATTGTAAAATTTGAAAATAATTTTTTAACAAGCATCTGACAGTGATGTGCTATCAACTGTCGTACATAGACCCAAACCGCATTCTGCATCCTTTCTGGCAAAGTGGCATCTAAAGCAAGACAAGTCACGCTAGATGGTTGGCTAGAGCCAGAGTGATTCACAGCTGGTATAAATACACTGGAGTTTGTTGTATAATCCCCTTGGCAGCTAACAAATGTGTGCACATCCGTTTTCCGACCGCTGCAGAGCTGCCCATTCCCAGCTGCGAGCAAACAACAAGAGTTGAATCTGAGGAACCTGCCTGTCAACAGACAAAACGCAAACAAACGCATTTCAGTTGAGCGAATGTGTTGAGCTCACAAAGTTTCTGGTCCATTGCCGTCACCTGGCTATAACTCTATCCGGTATCTGTTCCATCTACAATTAGGTTGGGCAAGGCTGAGCTTGCACCGCGTGCAAATTGCTTAGCGAAAGCAAACAAATTAATCAGAATCAACTCGAAGCTATGCAACTGAGTGGGCTTCAAACAATGTTCCATGTTTTTCCAGGGTGCTGTATACCCAGGCCAGCACCCAACTGGTCCCAGGCCAGACAATTTCGAACTAACTGCAGTTGGTTTTGCACCGCGCAATGCCGGTCTTTCTCCATTTCAACCTTTGGCTCAATAAAAAGCCTATCTTGGCTTTTGGGTTAAACCAACCCGCGGGATTGTATGTTTGATGGAAACATAGACTGGGTGAGGTGACGCAAAGCCACTGAAAAGGTGAGGTTGTCATAGAATGGCCGGAAATGCTGGTTAACCAGCGAGGAACAGAGCTTCTGATAGCCATGCCAAATTTCTTTTTATTACTAATGATACACTGGCTCACAATCCTGCTTTCACTGCTTATCCGAAATCAGAAGTAAAATATTCCGTGCAACAATATATACTGTTCAGAATGCAAACATTCATTTGAACATGGGCGTCCAGAATTTTATGGCCTACAAATATTCTTGTAATGTGTGCCGCCGGGATGCGCCTGCGCTTCACTCAAATCAATTCAGGGGTATTAAATGGGAATTCGATGGGAGTGTAAAAACATTAAGAGATGTTTCGTTTCAAACACGCCGTCTACACAAGTGGCCAACAATTTTTAAATCTAATTTGAACCTTATTTTGCTACAGGCAAATAAGAAAAACCAAAGAGAGCAAAGAAGAAGGATACAAATTTTGTGATAAACAAGTCAGCAGACAAGAATATGCACGCATAAACCCAACCAACCCAAGCGGAGAGCGCATGGTGACAAAGTACTTATTATATGCAAGGGTGCATGTATTGCGAAGAGTTTAGGCAACAACGGCAATGAGGCAGCCATATCAATTAAACCTGTGCTCGACTTGAAAACCGTTTCAAAGCATGCAATGTTTTTGCGCATTTTTCTACCCTTTGTTGTTGCTGTTGGCTGAATAACCGCAGAAAAGGAAACTTTTGTGGATGCCGAGCTGGCAAGAGATTTAGGCAAAGTTCGGCGACCTAACCCATAAAAATACATACCCTAACTTACATTCATCAAAACATATTGTTGATTGCTTTCAACAAGGCTGCATGTGATGTGGTCAAAGTGCAGCAGATCAATACTGACGCCCATTTTAGTATAACAAGAGTAGATAAGCAAAAAAACACCTTAGAGTGACTGACACACATGGCGTATACGCAACGCAGCTGGCAGATAATTTAATTAATCATACGCAACACCTGGCGGCAATGTCAATCAGGAACATAAAATACTCATAAAAAGGGAATAAGAAAAAATGCATTATTTTTACTAAGGTAGGTCTATGATCTTTTGATTAGTAAAATGCTTCTTTGTTTAACTAAACATATGCAGTGCATCAATCATTTACGATGGCAGCTTATTAAAAATTGAAGACTCAAATAAATGCTGCTGCGCAGTAAGCATAATGATTGATTTTCTGTAATTTATAGATTTTTAAGCATTAAACATATGGTAGAGGGTATCTGTCAGTCTAAACGCTTCCCTCGAGCAGTTTTGGTTTTCAGCTTTTTTTTAATTTCGCCGTGATTCGCTCTACACAAATTGTGTACAACAGCAGCTGGAACACTGGCAACGCAAACGGCAACATTTACATGTATCAAATCCATTTCAAGCTATTCATCGTATGACAGCAGGCAGACGGGTTAATCGTGCAGCAAACGTAAGCCGCAACTAGCAGCAACAGGAAAAACATGTGAAAGAATTGGGTTTCGAATAGGGAGGTGATTTTTTGGTCTAGTTTGTGGGCTTCATCGTGACGCAGCAGGGGCATAGTGGTTTCATAATTAAATTGATCTCATTATGTAGATGGCAACAGTTTTACCTTTCGTTTCGTATTGCTGTGCAGAAAACAAAATGGCGTACAGGGGCCCGACACTGCAACTTCCGGTGGCCCAACGAGCCAAGCTTAAGCTGCCTGCCAACCAGGAATATAAAGAGTAAATGCAGGGCATTTGTTGTTGCAGGTGCTGTTGTTTTCGTTGCCTTTGGCTTTTGCCCTGCTGTCGTTTTGAACTAAGTAAATTGAATTTAGCTTCTATGCCCGGTTCTGACATTTGCTTTCAATTTCGTCTAGTCTTAAGGCAAGTCAAAGCCAACTGGCGGGCACGACCCAAAGTTCTGAAAATCAGAACAATTTCTTAAATGTATATAAATCATTTTTGTGAGTGCATTCTTCGATACACTTGCACTGCATTTAAATTGCCAAAGTTGCAGTTCGCTTGGTAAATATTGTTGTTGCTGCGCGGTTGGTTTGTTTGATATACTGGGTATGAGCGCAACCCACCGGTATTCCTTCTAGGTTTAATCAACTTTTCGTTTCGTTCCTGCTTTTTAAGGAATCCCAAATATCTTTATTGTACAAACCTATTGGTTGTTTCCAATTTATTTTAATATCCAAACTGTCGACGTAAAATTAAAGAGAGTGAAAAGTTTGCGCCGCAGAGTTGCAAAACCATTAGGCGAGTATTCGTTTATATGACGCGATTCCGTTAACACGGAAAACCAATATTTACAAAAATTACAGTAGTTGGTATAGTTCATTTTAGTTTTTTGTCGAAGTTTTCACCTTTAATAAATATTTCTTAACATAACTTGGTTGATCTCTAAGCAAAATGCGGACAAAGTCGTTCCCTTCTATAAATATATCTTAAAACAATTTCCTATTAAAAGAAAAATAACGCTAAAATACAATATATATTTTTGGAAAAAAATTTTCAACAACGTGAGCTTTTTTCCATTTTTATATACTCTTTAAATAAAAGGCTTAAAAGAACTTATAGTCACAAAATATTCAATATACATGCTGCATGATAAGGGTTAAGGAAATCTTGAAGCTTAGCACGAAGAAAAGCTTGAAAAGCATGCTTTGCTGTGTGTCGGAAAAGGTTTGCAGTTGCAATTGCGTGTACATACATATCAAACTCATGCCCATGTCGATAAATTTACATGCATGTAGAGCGAACACTTTGTACCTGCGCTATATTATAAAGTGATGTGTATGTGTGTGTGCTGGAGACTTTTTAAATTTTAACAATGTGGCACATAGGAGAAATGCATAAATGCATAGTTCGTATTTGTGTGCGGCAGAAGACATAAATGTTTAGCTTGTTGTGTTTGGTTTTGGTTAAGATTTTGTGTTGTTCTGTTCTCCTTCGTAACTTTTTTGTTGTGTGCTTGCAAGAGAATATATAATGAATGATATTCATAAAAGGTTACAACCATAGATACATATGTGTGTACATTTAAGAATAGTTAAACTCACAACAAAGGCTCCAGGCCAAATTCTTGCTTAACTTTCACACATTTTATAGAAATCAATAAACGAGCACGCAAACAATTTGTCTGCAACATTTTTTGAGGCCTCCACAACATATATTGAGTATGTTCTGACATGTTTTCGTCACGCCTTCCTTGGAGCACACCCAGCCCAGGTAACAAAGGGTCATCATTTGCCCTCTGCGTCCGTAAACTCTTATGTGGGGGGATTTTGTTGTAATACATGTGTTTGTCGTCTCATTGGTATGCAGCAGAACAGTTCTTGCAAGCCAGCTGCTGCAGCATGGGAGCAACCTGGAGCTTGGTAGCAAACAGGTTGGCTTCAAATTTAAAATGAGGTCGATAAAACATATAAAAGATGCAAGCAATGAATCACAGAATTTAGAAAAATAGAATACACATATGATCTTTATATATAAAACTGTTTGTCCTGACTGACTGATTGGTGATCAACGCACAGCCCAAACCGTAAGAGCTAGGAAGCTGAAATTTGCACTGTAGTTGTCTTATGAGATGAAGGTGCACCCTAAGATGCGGTTTCGGGAAATACCACCCGCAAGTATGGAAAAATCGCGAACAACGTTTGAATGAAACTTTTTTGTTTACCATCCGATTGGCCTCAAACTCAATTCCAAACAACTATGTTCAAATTCATTTGAGGGGTGTTTCGCACTTTTTGAAAAATCCATCCCTCCTTGGTATAAATGGAGTTCAAAGATTTGGTGGATGCCGTTTCACCCTCACATTCATTTCCAAGGATCTACATCATCATTTGAGACGTGTTTCACATATTTCGACAGTGCATTTCAAAGATTTTTTTGGTGTATTTTAAGTTTTGTCCGATTTGCATCAAACTTATTTTCAAAGCTCTACATAATAATATGATGAATACGTGTTTCAGCGATATGGGAAATTCCACTTGCAACAGTGGTAAAAGGGCAGAAAACTTTTATATGAAAGTGGTTTGTTTACCGTTTCATCATCATTTTCAAAGCTTTTTGAGAACATTGATTTTATCACATACGTGCCACGGGCAAGGCCGGGCTATACCCGCTAGTATGGTATATAATATACAAAAAAGTAATTTTGAAATTTTTATATATACATAAAGTATAGAACTTATATCAGAAACTACTTCCATTGATAGAAAAGTTATTAGTTTAATAAATCCAAATTTTAGATCCTTGGAATGCATTTTCCCAATTCAAAATGACTAAGTTCTTATGTAGGATTTTAAAACTAAGTTTGAAGCTAGTTAAACAAATTAAACATTCGTCTTGTTATATTGAATTTATAAGTAATATCGAATAATTAAAAGGCTTAAACAATTTCTATTAAATCGAATAATAATGTATTGCTGTCTGCAGCTCCATAAGAACTGGCATAGCCCTCTCATCCATACCTTTGTACAAATATCCATCGTGGCATGTCCGCAGCTGCTGTGTTTAGTTTACGCTCCAAGTTAAACATAGGTAAACCCTATAAAGGGCCCTCAATGCAACAAACGTCCAAACTGTACGCTGCATCACACGCCCACACACACACACCACATGGGGACTTTATAGTATGTTGTGTGCATCAAATATCAACGGCATTCGCATTGCCATTCATGTTAGTTTTGCTATTTTGTGCCGTGATGTTGATATTGTTATTTTTGCAGTTGAAAGGTCCGTATCCGCATCGAACCCCCTGTGCTGTAATATTGAATAAGCGGACAAAAGTCTCGCGAACTAGCTTAAAAAATACATATATATGTTTGAATGGGGTCCAGGTCCACTGTTTATGGACGGACAACAAACTCTTTTCTTTTATAGATTTAGTATACAGTGTTTAGTGTTGTTGCCAGGGATCAGCAGAGCTTGAAATGTATGTTATTTATAGTGGGTCGAATTCAAATGTTGCTTGCAGAAAGCAATCGTTTTGGCCGTCTGTATCAGACATTTTATGAAAAAATTATAATACCCTTCACATGGTTATAACAACAAAAACAGAATGATATCAATACCCTTAATGAAAAAATTATATTTTCTCTGAACTTAGGACGATTTAGAATTATGGTTGGATGTAAGAGTATAACGGCCAGCTTTTCATTTAATAGCCAAAACTTTTGTCTAGCACTTTGACTGAACTCATTAAAATTCTTATTTGTATTTTATTTAATTAATTTTACTTTATCTTTCTGCTAAATATGTCCCATTTCACTTATATTAATTATTCTTTAAATATTTTGTTTATTTCTCAGTCAAATAGATGCATTTCACATATATTGAGGAACGTCTTAAATAATGTATCTGAAAATGCATAGAAGGGGCTGGCACAGGACAATGAGACACAGGACACAGAAACATACCAACTCAACTGAATTTGTAATAGCAGAAAATGTCATACTGGCTGCGGAGAATTGAGAGAATTGGCGCACAGTTGTAGACGCGGCACAAATGGAAATCGAAATTTTCCTTAAGCAATGGAAAGCGACAGAAGTGCGACTTTTATTTTAGCTTTTGGTATATACATACATATAGGTAAGTATGTGTACACACGTATATTTCTGGAAATATTTAATGTGCTTAAAGTACACCTTGGTATTAGTGTGTCTGTCCGCATCCTGATGCGGGAGCTGCCAGACGGGCTCATAAAATATTCCCTACATTCTCCATCCAGTACCAGCGCCAATACCAGTCTCCAGTCAATTTAAATTTAGCTTTTCGCAATGACAATCAAATTAAAGCTGTCAATGCGCTTGAATGTAAGCTTTGTATGAAAAGCTCCAACTGCGCTGCCTTAGCCTTCGTTTTATCCCAATAATATTAATGTATTGCCTATGTATTGCTTACCAGGTAAAACATATATTTAATTAAATATTATTGTAACTGTCTGTTTTAAAAATCAGATAACTAATTTGTTACGGCTCGTCGCAACAATTAAAGACACTTCCATTTGCTAATATTTTTATTTTACTTTGCTGTAAAAATAAACTTTTGACAACTTTATAAATTTGTACAAATTAGCGTAATTTAAATATCGAAAGCATGTAATTTTTCAAGTAATGCTTAGAATAAAATCACTAAAAACATTTTGTCACTTAGCATTATATTTAAACAGGTTCTCCAATAATAAGCTGTCGAATTTTCAAACAACGCATATAATATTTAATTTTGTACAATCTTGTCCCTCTCACCCAAACAATTGCCATGGCCTGAAAGCCATGTCTGCATATGAATCAGAATGTTTATGAGCTTGACTGGTAAGACCCAGCTAGTCTGTCTGAGTGTGTAAGAGTGCGCAAATGTGTGAGTGTTTTCACACGCAATGCCTAAAATGTTGCCTGCTATAAATTTGCAGGCATTAAACACGCCCAGAAAATTAAACGGCGCAAGCTTACGAGTAGCGCAGGCAAAGGGCACTCACGAGGCGATGCAGAAGTCGACTTGAATACCAAATGATATAACTGAATTAATGAAAATGACTCGAAAACTAATTTCTAAAGCAGTCAGGTGCTGGCGTTAACTACAAAAACAAGAGCAGCTGCAGAAGCAACAACAGCAGTAATTGCCACAAGGCTGCTTAAAACAAAACAAAAGACATGTGTGTATGTGTTTTTGGTGTGTGCTTTTGACATTGTTGGTGTGTCATTTTTTCTTGTGTTTCTGTGTGTAGGAAGAGAATGTGGAAAGCAGGCATCGTTAGAGGCGAGCATGGAGTTTGGGCAACTGCAGCAGATTGCATTCGGATCTTAAGGCGTTTGATAATATAATAATTTATTGCCCTTATCTGGTCGCTCTGCTCGTAATTTATGCATAAGCTTTTGTTGGTTGCCTTACGGCCTAAGCATCCGCAGGTCGCAAGCCAATTGTAGTCAGGAAGCATCCGGAAACGGAAATAAGGGTAAGCTGTGGACCCCGTGAATTGTCGCAGAGACTGCGGCGCTAATCTTGGCAAATGAGTTAAGACCGCACCCACGCTTCAGATATGTAAAGATATGGAGTTACATACTGGTACTGGCCCTATGCCGACTACAATTGCGAGCTCTGCCAACATCAACTAGTAAGATTACTACCAACTGAGAGGTTTGCGATCCTATCTTCGTGGCTCAATAAGTTCTGTTTGCTTAACTCAGAGTTATTTTATACCTACCCTTTTTTATACCTGAACTCATTGAAATGGGTAAAAAGGCTACACTTAATTTATATAACAGGCAGAAGACAGCATTTCTGACTCCCGCACATTTTGTTTCAGTATTTTGCAATTTAGTTAGACTCTGAAAAGTATATATGAAATCCTGGTTTAATATAATATGAATCATTTAAATCTCATTAGTTAAAAGTGCTGCTGTCTGGAAATTTTGATTTTAAACTTATTTTTATCGAGTTATAAGCTTATCTTATAATCCGCTTAACTACAGAAAGACCATTCTTCGTATCAAAAAGATATTTTCAACAAAAATAAAGTTAGACCTATTTAAAGTGCATTAAATTAGGAAACAGTAAGCAGATGCTTAGTAGTACATTTTTTCATTTTTTTTGCCGCCCCTCGAGTTTTTATAAGGTCTATTAAGTTTTATGTATCATTAGGGGCCCTCTAGTTATTTGCATCCAATCAATATTTTAATTAACATTTAAGAACCCGCAGAAAATGGCTAATTAAGAATAAAATTGTTGTGACATAAAATATATGCCGCACGCAATGCAAAGCTCTCGATATAATTACAATTCGGTCGTGACAAAGGAAATAAACGGTTGGGTGCGAAAGGCATACTCCTAGCGTGGAATACATGCCTATTCATATATGCAGGGCAATGTTCCATATTTTAATGCATTTAAAGGAGGAAGGTTAATTATGCAATGAGCATGAGCTCAGCACTGAAAACAAAAAAAATAAAAACAGAAAAAATTTTTTTTTTTAACAATTATCATATTAAAATAAACTACACTGCATTTTTACATGAAAATAAAAAGCAACATTACCACGTATATCAGGCAGGAGAGGGAGGCAACTGTCGACAATACAAAGATGAAAGAAATAGCAAGTATCCGGGAGTGCGCACTGAATAATTCATGAGTGCGCCAATGCCAGCCGAGACAAAAATTACAACGAAGGCGTTCTACGGTAGTGTTATATTTAAAAAGCTGGCATGGGCTTGTCGGGCAGTTCGACAAATCCACCACAAGGGCAAGGCTATCAAAAATTCAAAAGTTCCCGTCCATTGTGCGTATGTGCAAGCTTGTGTATGAAATCAAATTTTGAAAACATTGTTGCAAGTATGCCGTAGGCCGTCTTTCGACTGACACTTTGGCCTAATCATTTAATAAAACTTTTATGCTGACGACACAAAGAGAAAGGCAAAGTGTTCATGGTTGTACTTCTGCGTTATGCGCCCGCCCCATTTACAATTACTTTTGCGGCCCTTCGCCTTTTAACTTCTGTTTTGCTTTGGTGGCAGGACATTTATTGGCACGGTTCAGCTTGGTAGCGATGAGTCTGCTCTTCCATATTTTTAATGATGTCAATTTCTCAGAGAGTGCCGCTGAGCATTTGGCGCATTGATGGATATTGTTTGGGGGAGCTTCGAGGTTTGCCGCGTAGCTTGATGGTTTGTTAATCGCTGTTGTTGAAATGATCAGAGTTCTACAAAAACCAATATTTAATTGGAGCTTAATGTGCGGTTTTCATGGTCACATTGAAATAAAAAGGAGATATGCTAACTGAAGGTTTTACACTAATGTCTATCGAATTGAATTGATATATGAAATATTTATAAATTAATTTATCATATACCCCAGGCCACAGTGGCCAATTTTTGGTATATGCCTCAAGTTAATCAAATTCAATTATTCTTCATAGCGAATAAATAGGTATTTACTTACTTCTCTGTCTCTCTTTCTCTAATTCTCTCTCTTGGCCACGACACTTGCACATATTTCAATGCTAACTTTAAGTCCTCAAAGAAAACACAACTTTTTAAAGCACCTGTAGCCAAGTCTTATTCTGCAAGAATATCATCAGACCTTCCAGCTCAGCATTATTTCCTTTTATTCGATTATTCCTTTTATTTTAAATTTTTGAACGCTGGGCATATTTCAGATAAATTTCAACTGCTATTCCAGAAAATATGCAATTGTGAATGCCCCCTAAGATGCGGATGCTCTTGCTAAAGAGAATTCCAACAGGTTAGACATTAGCTTCACCTGACCACATCCCATCAACTCAAAATTAGATGTTTTTATGTTATACTTAAGCAAAACAAGTAAGGGAATATCCTGAACCCTCTTATTCCAACACCAAATGCAGCTCGTTTGAATTAATAAAGTTAAATTTAAAAAAAAAAGTTCCATTGGCAGGGTCCGAACTTGCAACTAAACTGATTGCATTACTTGCTGCCGACTCTTCTCAGCCGCCACACTAATATTTGAGTCTTGTTGAGAAAAAACAAATTAAAATAGCAGCACACAGAACAATCGCAATGATGACAGAATGCGAAGCAGACGCGCATGAATGTGTGTGTGTACATGCGCACGGAAATTTTTCAGTGGGATCAGGGTATAAAAACATTATACCCTTTTTACCAGTTTTCAATGGGTTCAGGGTATAAAAACCAATTGAAGAATTAAACCGGTTGTTCCTTAATTTGTCAAATAATCGATAGTTATTAATTCTACTCATAAAATGCATATGTTGTAATATAAATAAATTTTCATAAAAAAAAAACACAATTTATTTTGTGGAAAAGAGAATATTTGTGAACATGTTGGAATATGAACAACGAATTAAAAAAAGTCGAAGCTGTTACGAATACACATTTGCTTTTGGGCCGCATAGATGACCATGGATGCAATTTATTTTTTAATCTTTTAAAAGCCATAGGGCAAATAATTATACTTTGCTGACTGTTTGTAAAAAGCAACATGGAAATACTGAAAAAAAAACAGTCGTTGGAAGGTTACGAAGCGACTCGCGCTCCAAAGGCATTAAAGTTCCAGTTCTGGTCGGATTCCTTTTTCCACGTGCCGTGCCTGTCAAATGCAGCTGTTTCATTTGCCACATAAATTAAGAACCCATTTTCATTTTATTCTTTATGAAACAATTCAATTTTCGTCACATAAACTTACTTACACTTTTATGTGGCAATGACGATGGCGACACTAAAAATTGTGTCCACCCTGATTCACCCGAATGGCCACCATCTCTGTTTGATCCCGCGTGGCGCCTCCCACTGTGCGGCCAATGCGAGCTCTGGTAAATTCCTCAAGTTGAATATTTTATGAAACTGCGATGGCGCAAAAAACAATTTGTATATTCTACAATTAATGTGCGTCTCGTGATTTGAGACGGGCTACATCAACTACAGCCGTCCCGTAAAATGGAAGCAAACATTTTTCAATTAGTAACAAATGGCAAAATTTTCGTTTTGCGGCCCAGCAGCTCGTTGCGAAAAACTCGCTATAGGCCAGCGACAATTTGTGGATATAAACTTCAATTGCCCGTTAAATTTTCCATGTGGACATTTCGTGGCCGCGCTCTTCAACAGAGCCCTTTTCGCTCCACACCGCTGACGCTGCCTGATGTGGGCTGTGCTTATTAATGGCATTAATTAAAAATTTAATTTGAAACAAACCCGTTTGGCTGTTGAATTCGCGTTCTGATTTCAAATTTTTGCAATATAAATCAATCTAGCTCAAAAGTCTGCATTGCGTAAATGTTTCATAACAATAATAATTTTACTATTTTGAGAGTGGCCTGTAGAACGGGTTAAACAAAACCAAAAGTAAAATTGACATATGACATCGAATAATATTGGATGACAATAAAAAGATTTCATTTCATTTTTATATAAATTAAGTTTAAATACAAAATAATAAATGCACAATTTCAGTATTTTATTTTAATTTATTTTATTAGTTATCTCTTTAATCTAAAAGGATTCTTTAACAACGCACAACTCGACGCAATTGCGTGCCCTCTACCATTACCTGGCCATTTGGCAGCTAACTCACAAGCACTATGTGGATGTGATATGAGAGAAAAAGGTCGGGAAGCAGCTCATAAAGGAGAGACGAACAAATGAGCAAACAGCTCTGGAGAGACATACAAGAGGACTGTAAGAGCGAAAGCTCACCTTGCAGAATACGTTACACTTCCAGATATATCTGCACGCTCTCCACCCCTATATTACTCTCTTTCTCTCGCTCTTTCTATATGAAGCTTAATCCACATAACAGCAGCTACAGACGGTTAGCCAGCACTGAGCTCGGCGGGCCAAGAGCTCGACTTCAGTCGTATGAATTCGTTCGTGCATCGTGGACAAAAATTAGCCGCTGTATATCTTTGTGTATGTGCGTGCCCGTCTGTGTAAATGACTTAAAGTTAACAGGCGGCCAATGCACAAATACGAAAAAGAGAGCCAGCAGATCAACTTTAAGCGGGCAATTGAAAACGCTTACATGCAAATTGTGTTGCAAGTTTCTAGGCACGTGACTGGCTTTTTGAGGTGTTATCGTTATCTTTAACGCCATAAGCCCTAATTGGGCCAATAATAAAATTCATAGCAACATGCCTAGAAATAAAGACATACTGAAACTATTAATTTAAATTCATATTTGTTATATCGTGCGTGTTTATATAGCTGAAGCGCCAAAAAGAAAAATAAGTAAATAAAAAGCAATATAAAACAAGCTAAATAAATGGTTTTTTACAGCTAATGTTGATAAAATCAACAAAAACAACCAGCAAGGGCACTGAGGATTAATAACAGCAAAGGACGGACAACAGCAAAAAGAACTGGCAGCAGTCATAGAATGAAAGCATTGGCCCAGAACGCCCATCAGGACCAGAAGATAAAGAAGATAAGGCAAGCAGAAAGAACAATATTACAAAGCTAGCTGAGTTTTATTGTCAATTGAAAAGCAAAGAACTTTCGATAACATATCTTTACGGAATGGTTTAGGGGCAACACCCGTTTTAATGTTTTAGACGAGATGGTTATTCACATACCATTTTTTTATTTCGTTCAAGTAAGCTGTTAAACGTGTTATAACGGATATAAGCCGGTAAAAAGTACTCTTTTAAATTTTAAATATTGTAGAAATGGGAATTATTGAAATTGATTAAAATTGGGTTTCTAATCCATTCGCCTTTTATCATTTATCAATCTCCCAACAAAACTTAAGGCTAACTACTTGCTGGTTTTCTATAAGCTCTTGATCGGAATGTAAGAGAGAAAGAGTTTAAATTTAACGCTAGGGTTCACATAAGCTGTTTTTAAATTGTTTGAAGCGAAAATTTAAGAACATCTTAAGCACGGATTCCTTCTTTAGAGCCCTATAATATAGTAGTTTGCTCTTAATAGATTTGTTTCATTTATAATCATTATAGTCTAAATAGTAAATGCCTGGGTTGCTTGATAAAAAAAAGTTTTCATATACGATTTTTTTCACAATCTGTTCCATGGAAGCTATATGATGGAGTGGTCCGATTTTGATAAAATTTTTTACATATGTTACCTACATTTCTTCAGACCGTTGTATGAAAGTGTTTTACCCTTTGATCGGTTGATCGGCTTCAAAGTGATTTTCGAATATATTTGTAAAAATAAGGGTTGCAAGGCCAACTTTTAAGTTGTGTCCAATAAGTTTCAATAATAATTTTAAAGTGGCACATAAGAACTTCGGAAGTTTTGGAAATTCCATCTGCACCTGTTTAATTTTGGCGTACATTTGCAACATTTTTGTTATTTAGCGGACCGGCTTCAAACTCACTTCGTATTATTATACCCTGATTTTACATTTATCTTTAGACGTTGAGCTCGAACATTCGAGTTCATGAAGTTTTTCCAGAATTTCATAATAATTATTTAAAATCTATAAATACAGAATTCAATAACTTATTTAAAAAACAAATAAGAGGTCCCGAGGAGGAGATACCCTGAACCCACTTCTTCTCGTTTGTAAAAATAAAGATAAATTAAAAAAAAAGTTCACTTGGCAGGGTTCGAACTCGCAACTAGCCGCGTTACTTGCTGCCAACTCTACGCAAAAAAGAAGTAGTTTCCCCCCCAGGGCTCGAACTCGCCACAAAACGCTCTACTCGCTGCCGCCTCTGCTCAACAGCCACGCCAATAATTTAATATTATTTAGAAAACAACTAAATTAAATAGCAGCAAAATAAAAACAGTACAATCGCAATTGCAATGCTGTTCATAGCATTCAAAGAAAATGCGCATGAATGTGTGTGTGTACATGTTTGTATACCGAAATTCTTTGCAATTTGCGGTTAATATCCTTTTTTATAATATCTTCTTTTTTTATTTAATATCTTCTGTGTTTCTTAATCGATCTTGATGAAATTTTCTGCATCTTATTTTACTATAGAATAATCGTGTATTATATAAATTCAATTTCATTTAAGTTTTGGATTATATTGTTGGGCAGCATAAATTGGTTATTTTCTTGATTTATAGCTATGAGGTAGTAGCGGTTAGGTGGCGATAGGTATAAAATGAAAGATACTTAATATATATATACTATTTTAGAAGCAACATGTCAAGTGTGGTGACTCTAGCTTTTATTATTTACCCAATTAGCTAAACAAACAGGATTTCAATATCTATCGATATCAATATCGATTTTTATCGATTGCTTGGAATCGGAGTAAGTTATCGAATATCGGAAACCAACTTGATCTGCGCAGGCAATAGGAGGACCTACAGCTCAAATGTCAATTCTCTCGTTCTTATAGGTTCTGATATCCTTGCGTTCATACATACGGACAGACGGACGGGCGGACAGACGGACATGGCTAGATCGACTCAGTTATGGATGCTGATCAAGAATATATATACCCTATGGGGTCGGAGATGCTTCCTTCTGCCTGTTACATGCATTTGCACAAAAACATTATAACCTTTTTACCTATTTCAGGGTATACAAATTAGACCTAAATATAAATCTAAATATTTTTGTTATTCAAGTTTTTGTTTCATTTGATTATTCTTATCATACAAAAATTAAAGAGTACTATGTTATTATTAAAACAATAAAAATTACTTTTATAATTATTGGTATTGTTATTATTAACTACGGCTGTGCCACATCTAGCCTGAAATTCGAGCCCGATTCCCCGATAATTATAATTTTAATTCATTAGAATTCGAAAAATGTTTGAGTAATTCCTGCATTGCGTCTGGCATTTATTAAAGCAGCAGGCTGAACTTTATTAAAATTTAGTTTGAAAAGATTTTGGCTTATCCTTATAGCGGATACGAATTAACATTTAAGTCGTTGTGCCTAAATTAAGAGCCTTTCTGCCTGCATGACTGGAATTATGTGTGAATATACCTAGCTTTTGAGTTGTTTTGTGTTTGAGCATTTACATTTTATTACGCCGATTTTCATTTGTCATCGTTCTTGGCTCATCTCAATGCCCAAACAGACCTTATTACCTACTTTAGTTGGATTTTGTCACTCCCGAGGAGTGTACTTCGAGTACAGAAAAAATTTAAAGCTTTTCACTTTTGCTCACATTTCGCTTAGTTTGGTTGCCGTCTGGCTCTCGATTTCAATTTAGGTTGATGGTATCGATGATATCGGTAATCGGCCAATGCTGGTGCCCAGGCAGCCGGCGGTGAATCTGGTGCTGGTTCTGCTTTTTAGGAGGAGCTGCAGCCAGTGCCAACATTGGCGTCCGTTTTGACGTACTATTCGGCGTTGTCACGGGCCAACCGTTTTCGGGCTTCAGCGCACACGACTTACAAAACGGCCTCGAAGCCGACAAAGCCAACTTGTACGCAACGCTAAGAACTACCCCAAACCCCTAAACCCTCTTCGACCAACACCAAATGCAGCTCGCGATCGTTTGATTTAGAAGTAATAAAAATTAATTTAAAAACAAAAATATAGTTTCATCGATAGGGATCAAACTCGCAACATACCCCACTACTTGCTGCCTCCTCTACTCAACAGGCACACCAACAGTTGAGTCTCAATGAAAAGCAAAAACGAATTCAAATAGCAGCACAGAAAACAATACAAACGCAATATCGCAATTACACATTAATTCTTGCAATTTGCGCTTGCTGCAAGCAATGCAAAATTTCCTTAATAAATTGTGTGTTTCTAAACCGATCTTGATGAAATTTTCTGCAGTAGATCTTATTGGGTTATGGAATATTTGTATATTCTCAAAAAGTCAATTGCATTTATATTGTGGCTTATATTGTTGGATAGCATAAATTGGTTTATTTACTTGATATATAGATATGGGTTAGTAGCGGGGAGGTGGTGATAGCCATTAAATGAAATGATACTTGATATATATATACTATTTTAGAAGCTACATGTCAAGTTTGATGACTCTATATAGATTTTTATCGATTACTTGGAAACGAGGCAAGTAATCGAATATCGGAAACAAACTCGTAGTGTGCATGGACTAGGAGCACCTACAGCTAAAATTTTAAGTCTCTAGCTCTTATAGAGTTCTGAGATCCTTGCGTTCATACATACGGACAGACGGACGGACAGACAGACGGACATGGCTAGATCGACTCGGCTGTTGATGCTGATCAAGAATATATACACCTTATGGGGTCGGAGATGCTTCCTTCTGCCTGTTACATACATTTGCACAAAAACATTATTACCTTTACCCATTTTCAATGGGTTCAGGGTATACACAGCAGCAGAATAGCGAGAGTTATCCGGTCAAGATTTGACTTGTTGTACAATAAGTAAAAATAAAAGACCTCCAATTTGATTTACTAAAAACCAATTGGCAAATGTTTAAAAATCAATATCCCCCAATTACTTAAATAATGATTGCTGTATAATATGATGGGGAATTGCGTCAGCAGGCAAATGGTGAATTAATCACTTAACGATTCGTATTTTTGTAAAATTATATATGATTATCTGCAAAATAAATGTATAACTCACAACTACATCTACAGATTATCAACGAGTATACGCACTGGGATCACAGCATCCGATTAACACAAGTGGTACGGCCGTGGCAGCGCTATCCGCTAGTTTCGACACAGCCTTCGTCGACGCTATTTCTATGTGTTCGACTACCAGAACAAAGATGGCGATTATCCGCAGCGCATGTGCACGGTGCATGGTGGATTTGCATTATATATTTGGCTCGCCGCTTATCGACGGTTTTAGCCAATCCTACAGAACTACACCAAGTCGGAGACTGCCCTTTCAGAGGTAAGTTAAATATTTGCATTTACTAATCCCCACCCAGAGCGAAGCCACTTAACGTAATTTGTCATCTATGATACACAGCTTCCACTATTTTTAACAATTATTTCACTTACAGCTAATTGTCTGTGCTAAGAAAGAGCTGCAACCCTTTCAGCAACAGTTTTTTAGAACTTCTCATGAAAAAAACGTGCGCGCTTTTCACATTAAGCACTCATAAAGAAGAAGTTTAACAATAGCAGATGCAACTACAACAACTAGAATGGGACGGACCAACATAATTCTTTTTCTACATTCTCACCTAGTCTGTTTTTCACCACCCTTAGGCACGAGCATCATTCAAGGAAGTACTGATGCGTACCGCATGGCATGCTTGGCATAAGTATCCTGCACCAAGTTAAGCCCAATATGGGCAAAACGGCTGTCTTAGTGTTGACCACACTGCAGCAGCCGAAGCCATCTGATTCTGACATCTATCTGCTTTGTGTGGCGCGTTTTGGTACTAAAGGCCAGGCCATTACCCTTCTGAATACTAACGAAGAACAGGATCCATTCGATGTCAACAGTTCCGAGCTGCCAAAGAAAATAATCTGTCCACATTTATTGAGGCATGGAGAGCATCAGAGCATTTAAGATCAACATAAGCCTGCAATTCAGCCAATCTTACCACCAAAGATACAAATTTTTATAAAATTTACTTTATGATTAATAAAATAAATACCAAACAAATCTATTTGGAACTAGGTGAGAATTAACACCCATGCTAAACATGTGGTGAGAATCTTGAACCCGGAAAATAATCCCTTGCTTATTCAAACTTTGACGCGCAATTTCCATCCAAGAGTGGGGGATTTGAGAAAAATGTAACAAATAAATGTTCATAATATTTACCATATATGCGGGATGAATTTACTAAAACTTCTCCTCACATAAGGAAACTACAATCAAAATTTCAGCTTTCAGCCGACCCGATTAAGCATACGATCTTCTGATCTCAGTACATAGAGACTTGAGAAACTAGAGACCTAGGGCCCGCGCAGTATGAGTTTGTGTCCGATAATCGATAGCTTGTCCCGTTTTCAAGTAAAAAATCGATATTAAAATCCTGTTTTCGTAAGTTATATGAACTATATAGTATATATATATATATCAAGTATCTCTTATTTTGTAGCTATCGCCACCTCTCCGCTACCACCACATAGCTTTTAAAAGTAAGTAAATAGACCAATTTGTATTGCATACCAATTTAAGGTACAATTTAAATCCAATTGACTTTTTGAAAATATACAAATATTCCCTGGCACAATAGGATCTACTGTTGAATTGTTTTAAGATTGGTTAAGAAACACAAAAGTTATTAAAGAAAACTCGCTTTGGCTAGCCTCGTGTTTGCGGCAGCAAGTTTCAATTGTTAGAATTTCTGCATACGTGCACACACATTCATGAAGGAGTCGGAAAAGTTCCAGAAGAGCAAGTAGCCGAGCGAGCAACGCGCAGTATTCGTCGTTATTGAACGACGACAACAATAGAGAGCCATACGGCTACAAGAGAAAGCAAGCGGTCAGAGCGTTCGCCCTGAGAGACTAACCGATCAGAGAGTCAGTCGATGCCGAAATCTCGTAAATTTACACATAAATTACATATGCATTATTAACTACTTAACATTATAATCTACAATGATCCAAATAATTTAAAGAAACATTAAAATAATACAACGTCATCTTAGAGTTATTCACGAAGGATAAACTGGAGACCACATTCATGCGCGTCTTTATTGAATTCTATCAACAGCATTGCAATTGCGATTGTGTTGCGTTCATCGCTGCTATTTTTATCCGTTTTTTTTTTCTCATTACCAGAATTTTGTTGGTGTGACTGTTAATTAGAGGCGGTTTTTTATTAATTTATTTTTATTGCTGCTAAAGCAAACGAGTGCGTATTGCGAGCTTTATTTGATGTTGGTAGTCGGGAACTCGCGAATAGAGCCTCTTACTTATTTTCTAGTTGAATTATGCGTTTCTGCCATGGCAACTTTTTTATTTTAATTCCTTTTATTTTTTATTTTTATTTTAATGGCCAAGACCGAGCATTTGAATTTAATTCGTACAGAGGGCTACCCGCCGACCGAATTAACACACAAGGTTCAAGGACCCCAGATAATTATATACGAGGACACAAGGCTTGACTCAGATAGCGAAAACCCCAAAGAGAGTGCCTTGGCCTGGTAGAGAGAAGCAGCAACTGCCTTATGCCTAATGTGCCTTTAATTAGTGGAATGACAAAAACCCACCCATAAAATCAACTTAGGCTGCAAGTGGCCCCTCCCAAGCATCCGCAAACTTCAACCCGCTTCGTCAAGTGGCACGCTTGGCGTGCAAAATGCTTGCAATGCTGCGTAGCCCCAATTAAATGACCTTGCATAAATTAGATATCAGCGACAGCAGCTGATGCTGCGTGCCCCAGGCAGGGAGAGTCGGGGCCTCATTTTATTTATGAAAGCAGCCAGCCGGTATTTCAATTTGTGTCGGCTTATTGTAGCCTCTAGTTTGAAATTTTATCACCAGACGCCGCTCAAAGTTAACCAGCCATTATCTTAACCCCTTATCACATTTTTTATCGACAAATAGTGGCATTTCGACTTAGAGCGCGTTTCTGCCTCATGTTAAATTTCTGTGGTCGTTTTATTTACGGATATTATGGTTTTCAGTTGCATACAACTGTGCATGTTTCTTAGCCCATTTCATTTTATATTTCTGCTTCTACTTTGGCTTATTTGCGTTTGGCTCCGGGCCAAAGTCACGACGCTGAGTTGATGAAGTGTTTTAGGTGGGAGTGCCTGCCTAAAAGATACCCTTAACACTATTTCTACCAAAGGTGTCAAAAGACACCTTTTCAATTTTTATCTTGAAACTATTATAAATATTTTTATTAAAGTTATTTTTTGATAATTCATTTATTTATTGTTAAATAAGAGCAACAAATTGTTAAATAACAGCAACAAATAACAGCATGTGCTGTTTGGTTACTTGTCTTACCTCGAGTGTCAGTCAGTGCGTCCTCGACTGTCGGGTTGTCAGCTGTTTGTCGCGTTTCATCCACTTTATCGTATTTTAATGTTGCGCTTGCAACGAGTTTTTCACTATTTCTTGATCCGCATTAGCCCATAATTTGTCAGTCGCTCTCTAAGAATAATTCTATTCAAGAGTCTTTAAGAACTACAAGAACTATAAATTTAAAATGTTGTCACGTTCACATCAACTTGAGTTGATGATGTCCGATAGCTAACTTTTCGCGAAATCGATAAATATCAAGTTTCTGAGCACATAGGATTTAGAAAGTTAGACATACAATTTATCAAGGGGTTTCCCGTATAAGATACACTGACTAGAAATATTATAAACGAATTAACCTAATTTCGACAGCTCTTATTTCTTCGAAATTGATAAGTATCGATTATCTGAACATATAAAGCAGATATAAAATGCTAAAAACTAAATTTAATAAGTTGTTTCTCCAATAATAATTTTAAATTAAAATTAATTAAGTCAAGGAAGATTTACCAACACCAAATGCAGCTTGCGCTACAAGCTCGTTTGCTTTAGCAGTAGTAAAAGATAAGGTAAAAAAAAATAAATTAGCTCATTAGGAATAGACATACCTTACTTCTTGCCACCGCCCGCACTTAACATCCATAACATCAACTTATTTTCGACGAGAAAAAACCGAATTAATGCAGCAGCACGTAAGCACATCACAGTCAACAATATAATCGCTATTGCAATGCTGTTGATAGAACTCGATAAGGGCGCGCATTATGTGTGTACATTATGCAGAAATTCTGGCAATTTCCACTAGCAACCACGAGTCAATATAAGCAAATGTTTTCTTGAATAACTTTTGCGTATCTTAGCCTTGTGCTATATTATTATTATTTCTTGTGCTATAGAATATTCATTTTTTCTTACCGTTGCAAGTGTCGCTTAAAGTGGTGGCTAGTTTGTAGTGATGGCGGGGGGTGACGATACCTATAAAATGGAAGTCACTTGATATATAAATACTACTCAAGGAGCTACTTACTTGTAAAATTTTGTGACTTTAGCTCTTATAACTTTAGAGATTTGCTCAAAACGCTGGTTTATGATATCGATTTTTACCGATCGCTTGAAAACGGGACAAGCTATCGATCATCGGAAACAAACCGGTACTGCGCGAGAACTAGAAGGACCTACGATCAAAATTTCCTTAATAGATGCTTAGATTCGTGCGTTCATACATATGGATGGAAGGACGGACGGCCGGACGGACAGATGGACAGACCCACGGACATTGCTAGATCGATTCGGTTTCTGATGCTGATAAAGAATATATACACTTTATGGGGCCGGAGATGCTTCCTTCTGTCTGTTACGCGAGGGGGAGATGGCATGAAAACCTCTTCTAGAACCTTATCTAGAGGTAAACTTGAATTGCGCTATCTTTCAGAGCGACGCAATTATTTGATGATGTCTGCAGCCATGGGTTACAGCAACCCAATTGTTTTGCGAGCTAAATAGGATATCTACTAAGTCAGTGACTGTTAAAGTTCTCCCAAAACTTTGGCTTAGCTCTTCCCGTTCAGCACGACGGTCCAGTCATATAATGCATATTGCATTGGCCAAACTTAAGCAGCGGGCGAGCACCAGAGAGTTTCGCTTTAAATTGTCTGTCTTTCTTTTTAATTAAGTATAAGCAAAAAGCTGTCGGAGAGGAGGATACTTGCCACGCCTACCAACAAGCATCGGATGCTTGTTTGAGTTGCGTTCGACATTGGCAAAGTTGTCTCTGTTGCGTCTTAAACCGGAACAGCTGGTGACTTTGAGTATATGAGAAACGCAAAAACCATCATCAAAGTTTTCTGTTAATTTAGGGAAAATGCTGAAAAATTGTCACAACAAGTTTTATGTAATCTTGCTCAATGAGTTTTTTCTTGGAACTTGGGCAGCAAGTGAATGAAAATAACGTATAATTAGTTTGCATTTCTAACAGACCAAAGCTTGTCTGAGGATCAGCACAAAAAACAAACACATTTCAAACCCCGAAAAGCAATTTAAACGGAACTGTAACGAAACATACAGATTACAGTTGAGTGCATTTGCAAAAGTCAGCACTCGATACAATATAAGTTTAAGGGTCAGAAGCGGCCCGTCCAGACTCAATAAATAAACGCACAGCTGGGGGTCAAGACTCGGCTCAGTTGGTCACACAAATGGAAACATCGTGGTTCAGGCACATACAAATTCAGACACAATGTACCTTTACAATTTGTAATTTAACTTAAGTGTTAGCCTCTGCCAAGTAAACAAATCCCCTCTCCCTAAATCCCTCAGCGACTAAAGTGTTGATTTAAACGCACAACTTTTTATGGCTTCACATGGCATATGCGTAATATTTTATTTGTTTCCTTTTGATTTACGATAAGGCTCTGGATTCATACATGTTTTTATACCCTTGCAGAGGGTGCAATGTGTAACGCATAGAAGGAGGCTTCTCCGACCCCATAAAGTATATATATTCTTGATCAGTATCAACAGCCGAGTCGATATAGCCATGTCTGTCTGTCCGTCTGTTTGTATCTTTGCGAACTAGTCTCTCAGTTTTAAAGCTATATTTATGAAACTTTGCAGAACTCCCTCTTTCTGCTGCACGCAGCACATATGTGAAATCCAGCTGGATCGGACCACTATATCATATAGCTGCCATAGGATCGATCAGTCGAAAAGTATGATCTTGTATGAAAAACTTTTTTGACATTCAAGATATTTTGATTAAACACGGCATATAAATAATTCATTATGCTCCCTTCATTTTTACAAAATCTCATTTACATCGGACTGCTATATCATATATCTGCCATAGGAACGATCGGTCGAACTAGGTTTTTGATTAAAAACCTTTTTTGTTTATCAAGATACCTTGACCAAAGTCGGCATTAACTTTTTTCCCTGTGCTTCTTAGATACTGGCAACGCATTATGAGCATTATGAAAAGGTTGTGTCTGCAAGGGTATTAGATGTTCGGCTTGCCGAAGATAGCCTTTCTTTCGCGTTATGCATTGATTATAAGATTATAAACTTTATCTCTCCTTACTTAAATTTCCGCTCTTGCCGATTGTCTCCTAATCTCTTGCGTACTCCCTCTCCCTGTCTCTCTCACATTCTTCGCCTTTTGTTTTTTTCTCCCACTTTGACACCAACCTGACCTCTACATCGTTTGTTCTTTCAGTGAGGTGTGTTTATACAATAATCGTGCGTCTGCATATATGTGTTTATATGTTTATACATGTTTATATATAGTATTTAGTATTCCTAGATGTGTATACTTTTTCTGCTAGTTAAAGTTTATGATTTTTTAAATCGACAGGTGTTAAAGAAAGGTGTCAAGAAATTTTATTACTCCATTTTTTAATATTTATTTATCTAAAATATAAATTTCTGAAATAATGATTGCAACAATTTCACATTGGCCATCTAAAAACTTCTGACACAGTGCAATTTGAACCAGTAAGAGGTTCTAGTCGGGAGCTCCCGACTAGGAAATACCCCGATCCCTCTAATTCCAACTCCAAAATGCAGCTCGTTTGAATTAATAAAGATAAATTTAAAAAAAAAACTGACCGCATTACCTGCTGCCGGTGGCTCGAACACGAGACAGACCACTCGACTTGCCACTGCCTCTACTCAACAGCCACACCAATAACTGAGTTCTATTGAAAAAAAAAAAAAATATTTTAATTGGTAGGCAGAAAACAATCGCAATGTTGACAGAATTCGAAGCAGACGCGCATGAATTTTTGAGTTCTTGCAATTTGCGTCGCAATCACGTGCGCAGTCAAAATACCGAAAAACAAAACAAAAACAGATTTTAATCAAATTTTCTACAGTATATCTTATTGTACCATAGAATATTTGTGTATTTTCAAAAAGTCAATTGCATTTAAATTGTGGCATAAATTGGTGGGCAATACAAATTGGGATATAAACTTGTTTTATAGCTCTGCGCTGGTAGCGGGGAGGTGGCGATAGGTATAAAATGAAAGATATTTGATATGCATAATATTCTAGAATGAACATATCAAGTTTAGTGACTCTAATATTTACCCAATTTGTTCAATAAACAGGATATTTGCATTTGGTGTTGGAAGAAGAGGGTTCAGGGTATCCCCTAGTCGGGAGCTCCCGACTAAAACCTCTTACATGTTTTATTTTAGAAAAACCGAATTTTGAAAAGTATTTTTTTGACAATTAGTTAAGTTTCCGTAAAATGTACATATTCACTTCAGACAAGGATTGCAACCTTGATTGTGGTTATCAACAAATATAACAGACAATGGCTCTTTTTCCATGAAATGAAAATCTAAATGATAGAGCTCTGGTTTGAATTTCTGACCAGGGCTTAAACAATCCGCAATGTATCCAATAAACTTGAGTTTTATACTTTACACAGCTGGCATATATTTGGAATAACAGAAGTCTATGCTGTCTAACCTGGAAGAGGGCGCTTGGATGGTTGTCAGAGAGCTACTGGGCTTAACTCCGACTTGACATATCTACCATTTAAGATTCTCCTTTTTTTGTTTGGAGTAAAAGCGTTTGACAAGCACAGCACTCTATTTAAGGCTGTCTAATTGTCAACAGCTGTGGAGATAACCTAGACCACAGTTGGCCTTTTATTTGCTACTACCAAATACTAAAAGCTAAAGTTACACAGTGAATGGCATGGTTATTTATATAAAGGGGTATTTACCACCCAATATGCTATTCAAATAGGTCAAAACATTAAGGCCGGGACCATCGATAAGCAAGAGGTGCGACGAGGATGTAAACAAGATAGGAATGACAATGTTGTTGTGTCTGTTGAGATCCCAAATGGATCTGCCATAACGGATTCCTGGTACATTTCCATATCGTCGTGATTGCGAATTAGAGTGTGTCGTGCTATTACATCCTCCATACCAGCGCGTTGTAGCTCGAGTATCAAACGCAGCCAAAGGAAGAGCTTGTGAGCCCGAAAGTGATTTGTTAATGTGCGCCTTCATGCCTTTGAGACGTCTGATACGTGTATTGACGTTTTGGAAAACCAACAAAAAAAGGAATACAAGAACTAACGAAAACAACACCTTTATTATAAACAGTTTTATTTCCTTGTGGGGTTGCTGTATGAATGCAAATTCGACCCACTGGTAACAATTTCAGTTCCTAACGGATGCTGATGTTGCATTTTGAAGGCTCTTTCGAGACATTTGCGTGGCAAAAAGGTAAAACGCTTCCAATTGAGGACACCTTAGCTGCATTCACCGGCCTGTCAGTTTGCTGTCATTTTTGTATCTGAATAAGTAATTAATTATACGTATTAAGCAATTGAACCACATGAAATTATTTGTTCTTGTTGTTTGTTTACTTTATTCAGTTTCTCGTTAAAACTTTTCAATAATATGAGCTGAAGGGTTGTGACTGTTGCATACTGACGTACTGCATAAATAGAGTACAACATCAAAACAAGTAAGAGTGGTGCGTACCTGACACCTCTAAGTAGCTGCGTCCAAGTAGCTGCTACTTCTTCCTTCTTCGACTCTAAATTTTTTGAAATATTTATGTATGGCGACAAAAAATCTCTATATATCAAAATGTTTGTCTTGACTGACTGACTGATTGGTGATCAAAGCACAGCCTAAACCTTACAATTTTAGCTACTTAGCTGAAATTTTCACTGTAGATACCTTATGTAATGAAGAAGCCCGCCAAGACGGGGTTTTGGGAAATTCCACCCGCAAGTGTAGAAAAATCAATTTCAAAGATCTTTGTTCAAATTCACGGGTGTTTTAGACTTTTCGAAAAATCCATTCGTCCCTGGTGGAAATGGGGGTCAATGATTTGGTGGGCGACATTTCACGCTCAAATTCATATCCAAAGATCTATATAAAAATTATTTAAGATGTGTTTCACATTTTTGGCAAAATCAAAGATTTTTCTGGTGAAGTTTTAAGTTTTCTCCGATTCGCTTTACTCTTTTTTAGAGCTCTACATAGAAACTTAAGAAATACATGTTTCCGATCAGTGGCTAAATCATTTTAAAGGCCTTTTGAGAAAATTTTAACAAATTTAAAAATATAAAATATTTTATACTATACGTGCCACGAGAAAGCCCAGTTTTTACCCGTTAGTCAGTAATAATCTTTTTTCTTACTTTATATCAAATAAAATAAGTAAGAGGTTTTAGTCGGAAGCTCCCGACTAGGGAATACCCTAAGCCCTCTTTGAGGTCGTAGCGGGGAGGTGGCGAAAGGTATAAAATAAAAGATACTTGACATATATATAATATTCTAGAAGCAACATATCATGTTTGGTGACTCTAGCTCTTATTATTTACCAAAAAACAGGATGTCGAAATCGATTTTTATCGATTGCTTGGAAACGGAGTAAGTTGTCGATTATCGGAAACAAACTCGATCTGCGCAGGCACTAGGAGCACCTACATCTAAAATTTCTCTAGCTCTTATAGATTCTGAGATCCTTGCGTTCATACATACGACAGACGGACGGACAGACAGACGAACATGGCTAGATCGACTCGGCTATTGATGCTGATCAAGAATATATATACTTTATGGGGTCGGAGATGCTTCCTTCTGCCTGTTACATACATTTGCATTTTGCACAAATACAATATACCCTTTTTACACATTTTTAATGGGTTTAGGGTATAAAAATAATTAAAACAATTTATTAATTTGATTATTCCCAAAAAATTCTATTAAAAATATACATATATGTAAGTAGTTTTTACTATTATGCTAAATAAAATAACATATTGTATATATATTTGGCAAATCGTTTTTTTTTTTTTTAATAAAGTAAATGAATAGTTCAAAATAATTGTTTTATTTATTTTTTATTTAAACAGATAGTTAAATCGACATTTTCTTTCTTTGAAGTCATCAAATGGGTAAAGAAAATATAATCGAAAGGATGTTATCGTTACTTTGAATTTATAGTAGAAATTGGCTAGCATTGCATTTGATGTGATTGAATACACGCTGCACGCACTTTTCTGCAGCATAATTTACGCAACTTTCAATTGTTGTTTCAATGGCATACATTACTTATCCCCACGAGGAGGTGAGTGTGCTTGTGTATGTTCGAGATATGTTCGCACTCAATTTGCCAGGAGTGCGCCTTTGTGTTCGGGCCATTGTGCGGACAGCTGTGCGCTGCGAATTCACATAATTCGATGCAATTTGATTTCAATTTCGATTTCAGTTCATCAACATATCAAATCAAAATTCGTTTCTCCGCGCTAACATTTTTTTTGCAACAACATCTTTTGTGCGTATCTGTATGTCAATTGCAGAACCTTGTGCAGATTGAGGCAAAAATCTTTGAAAAACGCCCTTGGGGCGTGGAATAGGCTGCATATGAGGATAAGGGCGACTCCGCCAGATGTTTCTCTTACCCTCTTTCTTCAATTGAAATCAAATAAAACGCTTATGTCTCTCCTTGTATGTATTGTACTTCCATGCGTAAAGTGCGGCAGAATGTGTACCTCACAGCTGGGCTTAATACCCCTCTAAACATATAGTAAGAGAAACACGGCACAACAATATCCTTACCAAGCAAAGCGTTTTTAAGTAGGCTATCCTTATAACTGGCTGTCCTGAAAGCGTGTATTTTTATATTTTACAAATAAAAGGCAGCTATATTACACATCACAAATAATTTTTAAGTGTGGTTAGTTTTAAGTTATCTTTACTTAATATATATCTATAATATGAAATAAATCGCCAGGGATATGCATTTGTTTAATTTCTTATTGTTTTGAATGTTTTATATGTTAATAATTTAATTTGCTCTATCTTATTTAAAACGTACATTTTCTCTTTACTCTTATAAAAAGTTGCTTTCTGCACAGGAGCATTCAAATTTTATTTCAACTTCATTGGAATTTTAAAAATTTTGAATTTAAGTCTTGTTGTTGGCACAAGGGGTGTGAAAAAATTCAACTTAATAACATTTGAGCACATTTTATGTGACGCAACGGCTTTTTCATATGCATTATGATTTATGTACTCGACGTTGTCTAGCTCCAGTTTGACACCCTACAATTCACAATTCACCGTCGACATGCCGACGGTATACAAAAAAATACATGTATACAATTAGCGAAGCATAATGCATTCCATTATTATGAGGTGTGAGGTTATTGTGAGGTGTTTTCTACCAGCTTTTAAAATTTCGTGCCGTAATTGGACATTTACACATTTGTGATGGGGTGATAAGTTCTATTTTTGTAAATGTAAATATACATTGCCATTGGCAGGATCAGCTGATCGCAATCAACTTCAATAGGCAGCATTGCGCCATAACATTTATGCAATTACATATGATCAGCGTATGTTAATAACATAACTAGAGTGACCATGACCTATGTTAATGACGCCGTTGCGAATGAAAATATCGTGTCTTTGGTGAATGCTTAATTGCCTCTTTTAGTTTTGGCGTGGCGTCATTCTTTTTCCATTTTAATCGCCAACGAGTACAGTCGCTTTAGATTGCTGTAAAAATTATAAAGTTCATTTTTTCACGTGGGCGTGATAAACCCACGTGTGTCGGCACTCAAGCTCGAAGAAAAAAAAAAAAAATCCCAAGTCCCTGGGAAAGAAAAAGAAGGTAAATATAGACATCATGCGCTCCCGAGCGATTGGCTATAACCTTTCACCGGAATAAAGAAAAATCCAGAATTCGCATGTTTTGACATATCTTCACTAAGGGATCGTTACTGGAGTCGAGGGGGGCCATTCCTGTGTGTGGAAGTCGTAGGAAGGTGCAGGGTAAATTGAGGCGCCGCGTTATTGCGTGCCAAAAACAAAATTACGCGTAACGCGTACACCTTGCCAAAGCTAAAGCCAAAGCCCCAAAGCACCAAATAGCGACAATCTACACTGGTAGCAGGCAGCGAATTTCCTAAGGCCGAACCAAGACTTCAGCATCGCCTCAGTTTCTGCAGATAAGCTTTGAACCTCGCTAACCAATAGTTCTTGCTGCATGCACTGGCCGACCAACGTGACCACGTGTTCGACCCATCGATTCCCGGACATTCTTGAGCGCAGATCTGGTGGATAGCTAACCAGTGCGCCCCTCATTCGGATTTACAACATCGGATATAATTGTTAAACGGCATACTGGCCGTAGGTATAAGCGAAGGGCATAAGTACACATGAAATTTAAATTGCAATTCTTTCCGCTTTATATCGCTAACATTGTCTTTCGATCCTGATTTAGCATGTATATGTCGCTGACTACTATATTTCTACGTACACAGTTCAATTAAGATTCCACAGCACATCATCGTCGTCAACAGGCCTGCTGACATCGTTGGATTATACTAAAGTAGTGAGTACTGTGTGAAAGATCAAAAGGTAATAAGTCAACTTATCGAATTGTACATATTGTTTAAATCGCGGTTATAGTCAGCGGGTGTACTCCTAATCAGCCTTCGTAATTACAAGTAATTTTTGTGGATCATTCAGATCAGCAGTGATTTAACTTAGTATTAGTTTCGAAGTGTAATCTCATTCATGTATGTTTTTGCCCAGATTGAGTTTAGTTTTATAAAGAAAAAAAAAACGTTGTTCTTTTCACATAATGTATAATGAAGTACGATCATGAATTTAAATTCTCCTTGAATACAATTATATGATAAAATGAAATATTAATTCCTTTTTGGGCACCTTAGGTAAATGATATCGCATATAAAAGGGTAGTTGCAATGAAAACCGCAGATGCAGCTACAGGTAGGGTGGGTGAAGACCGAGGGTAGCCAACATCCTAGCTCCTCGGCTCTATACTGATATATTCTGCTTGCAGACCGTAGTCGCCCCTTATATATCGTGGTATTCCGTCATACCTTCACTCTGTCTACTTTTTTTCTTTATTATACTTGACGCGTCGAGTGTGTTAGGGAGCAAATGAACCCACGCCCCTTCCCTGAGCACGGTCGGAACCCGTAGACGGAGTACGCTCCCAATGCACAACACGAGTGTTAGACGAGACGCGCCCAGCGTAGCCGTCGTGTTCGATACACATTTTAGGACTAACGCAGGTGGATCACTTCCGTGTGCTTGTACCTTCCAGTCATTTAGATTTAGTAACACCTTCCACCACCTGTTCGTGTTATCTGCGGCAGCTAAAAAGCAAATGCCGCTCGAATGTTGTTTTTATGTTGTGATTTCCCTCCTTGACAAGACGTTCCTTTTGCTTTAAGCTTCGCATTTTGTTTGCATATCCGGCTGTTTTTCTGTCTTGTTTTTCATTGCCTTATTTACAATTTAAATTTATAAAATTTTGTTTTTGCGAAGCGCACATTTTAAAGTATTCTCAACTTTGTCGCTTTTTCCGACAATTTCACGAATGCATTATTTCATGTGTGTATTACATTTGCTTTATTCAATTTTTGTTGTAGTCGTACAATGGGTCACCCTGGCTCTATTCTTTTATACGAGATGTTAAAAAAATAGCTGGGCAAATACATAACGCAAGCAGAATGATACACCTTAAAGCCGTTTACATTATCGCTTGTTTAAACATGTAACGCATTGAAGGAGACATTACCATAAAGTATATGTACATATGTATAACTAGCGTGTATATATTAGCAGCCTTGCCAGCGCAACGTTTTTTTGCTACAAATTTTAGATATTACCTTCCCATTAAGTACACGCCCGTGGAAAATTGAAATCTACCTATGTATCTATCTATCTATATTTTGGAACCAATAGTAAACCAAAAAGTTAAGTTAAGTTTTTTCGCCAAATTGAATTTATGTCCGCCGCTCTGTTTTTACGTAAGATAGTCTTTCAGTCTAAAAGCTATCGTTATGAAACTGTGGATAAGTCTGTCTTTCTGTTGCAGGAGGTCCATATGTCTGAGCCAGCCGGGCCAAAACTGCCATAGGAATATCGAAATATTTTGCTTATCGAGTAATCCTAATCTTTTTAGTTTGACTGTGCTTATCATATATCTAAGGTATTCATTCAATCGCCACTTTAATACAATATTTGGATAAAATCACATTTCTATGTTAAATTTAACTCCCGAATTTTAAGCTATCAATTCCAAACCAGTTGTGCTCTAAAAGCTTTTCTAAAAGTTCTGTGCCTAGTTTTTATACCCTTGCAGAAGGTATTATAATTTTGTCGTGAAATGTGTAACGCATAGAAGGAGACATCTCCGACCCCATAAAGTATATATATTCTTGATCAGCATCAACAGCCGAGTCGATACAGCCATGTCCGTCTGTCTGTTTCTATGCGAACTAGTCTCTCAGTTTTAAAGCTATCTTAATGAAACTTTGCAGAAGTCCCTTTTTCTGTTGCACGCAGCACATATGTCAAAACCAGCTGGATCGGACCACTATATCATATAGCTGCCATAGGAACGATCGGTCGAAAACTAGGTTTTTGATTAAAAACCTTTTTGTTTTTCAAGATATCTTGACCAAACTCGGCATTAATTATTTTCCCTGTGCTTCTTAGATACGGGCAAAGCACTATAAGCATTATGAAAAGGTTGGGTCTGCAAGGGTATTAGATCTTCGGCGTGCCGAAGATATCCTTTCTTTCTCGTTTTTTTTGTTTTATAATATATATATTAATTGTGTATAAATAATATAAAACAAATTAAATGTTGCGCTGAGAGACTCCTCTTCATGAAACTTCTAGTGCCGCACAAATTCCTTTCGACCTTCGGAATTCGTATTTAATATGTATTTTCGACCCAATTTCATAGAATTATTTATCGGTGCGCAAAAAAAAGCAGAGTTCGCAAATATCAGTCAACACTTTCTGGTTGTCTGTAAAATAATAGTTTTTTTTTCGGATAGATTGATTAAGGGAGAAAGAAAACACACAAAATTCTGTTTCTACGCAGCAGGCTCTAGGCACGAACAAAGCCACTTTGTTATTCCACGAACACTGAACAGAAAAAATAGCTGCCAAAGTGTCTTTTGTGGATATGCATGTATGCACTTCGTGCTTGTGTGTGCCTAACCAAATTGCATGCATTGTTAGTTGTTAGGCTTAATATTTAATAAAAATAAACATACATATATAAACAAACTATAAAATATTTAATGGGTGTTTTCTTATAGCTTTGAATATATGCCTGTACCCATGTATAAAATAGATTACCTACATGCATAAATGTACTATGTCATGCCCTCTTTTTCTCTCTCTCTCTCTCTCTCTCTCTCTTTATTTCGCTCTAGCTTTCATTGCTTCCACTTTTTACGTTTTGATCTTCGAAAGTCACTTATTTTCTGAGCAACCGACCGAATGTGTCCTGTTAAGATCTTACTGTTAGACATAACAGCGGCATTGCTTAAGCAAAAGCACGAACAGAGTACACAAATGTTCGAAAAAAAAGTGTTCGATGGAGAACGAAACCGAATCTACTTCGTTTTTTTCTCTTAATTTGAGTACCGACCGTATTGAAAATAAATGTTGACTGTTATTTGCGAGCTCTTAAAAAAAGTTAATTTTCATTATACATATATAAAATAAGAGCTTAGGCGCAAATTAAATTTCATAACTCAATTGTTCGGTTCCACGATCAAATTGGCTGATATTTTGACACCTTGACAGTAAAAGCTTGTCAAATAAAGTTTCATTGTCATATTAAAAACTCTTCGTTGGCACTTGTCAGCTGTGAAAACTGAAACAAAATATTTGAAAGACAAAATACAATGTGATAATGCTCAGGTCATTTTTATGGCACTTTGGTTTATTTTCTAAATATTTATGAAAAGACGTGCACAAGTTTTAAATCTAGTGCAGAACTTTGCCGAATTTTTCGATTTGCAGAAAAGGGAAAATCAAAAAGACGACATCCTCACACACACACTTATGTCTTGGCTGAAACAAATTCTAAGAGTAGGCCTCACCTGAGGCACATCATCGAGACAATCAGAGATAAAACAAAATCAGAGCAGCAAAGCAGCAACAATCACAAAAACAAGTATGTGGCTCTATTCGGGAGTTCGCGACTAGGAAATACCCTGCACACTTTTCTACCAACACCAAGTTAGTGATTATCGGAATCTTATACTGCGCGGGCACCAGGCGGATCTAACTTCAAAATTTCAAGTCTCTAGCTCTTACAGATTCAGAGATTCAGAAGCTCAGAATATAAATATCCAGCCAACCAGTTTCCATACAAGAACTTAATTTTAGACCGATCGTTCCTATCCCAGTTATATGATATAGTGGGTCAGATCCAGCTGACTCCGACATTCATATGTACTGCGTTCAGTAAGAGGCAATTCTGCAAAATGGGTTTAAAACTGAGAGACTAGCTTGCATAGAAACAGACAGACGGACAGACGGACATGGCTATTTCGACTCGGCTGTTGATACTGATCAAGAATATATATACCTAATATGGTCTTAGATGTCTCGTTCTAAAATTTAAAAAAAAAAATTTTAAATAGCATATCGAATACAATATAATCGCATTTGCAATGCTGTAGACTAGTTAGACTTCAATAACGATGCACATGAATGTGTATGAGTAGATGAATATAGAAATTCTTGCATTTTGCTCGAGCTGCAGCAAACATGTGGCCAGCCAAAACACGTAGGAGGTCCCACGTTCCAAATAGGTTGTAAATTACATAAAAAAATATACCTTTAATTTTTTGGGTTCAAAAAAGTTTAGATTTTGTAGTAAAATCCTCGTTTCGCGTCACTTTAAGTATTTTATAAAGCATAAAACTCGGAGACAACTTAAGTTTACCTATAACTCAAGTAGCACATCGTAGCTCAACGCCAAATCCAGTCAATACTTTTTTCAATTCGCTCTCAGCTCGGACTCTCCGGCCACATAAATCTACATGATTGAGCTCATAAATATTTTATTGATGCGTTTCCCTGCTCAGTTTGTTGTTTTTGTTTTAGCTGCTGTTGCTGCTTATAAGTAGTATGTGTCCAGTTTGGCGTATAGACTTCCATTTCCTTGGCATTTCCTTGCAATAATGCTTTCGTATATTACTTTTCCTTTTATTTTTAGTATGCTCATTCAATTTGCTTCGCCTATGTGTTTGACGTTGCTCGTTCGACGTGTCGTTTATTGATAACATGACAAACAAGTTACGATTTCTGCCCCCTTAAGAAGTTCAACAATCATTTTTCTTATGCTGGCGACTAGTTCGCCGAGCTCAAAGAGTTCGCCTCTTTGGCTAGCTGTATTGGTCTGCACATTAACTTCATTTTGCAAACACGTGCAACATAAATCCAATTAATTTGTACTGCGCACGCACTAACCCATGTACACATACACGCGCGCACACTACCATACACACGATTTGCTTGGCACAGTTCACAGTGCGTATACTGAATATTTGGTCGCTCGTGCTCGGATCGAAGCTTAATAGACGCAAATAAATTTTCTTCAATATCCGTTTGATTTCTTTGCATTGAATTTTAAAAAATAGACTTATTGTACTGTTGCCTCAGCTTCAGCTCTTCCTTAGTTCCGATTGCTACGTCTGAGCTTGGCTCACTGATTAACAACGCACAATTTTCGACCAACTTGAAGAAACTTTTCCAAGTAATGTTGTTGTACCTGTGCGTCCAGGTCAGTCAATTGTTTTGATTTCTATATGATTGAAAAGCTTTGGATTGTATGTTTATTTTGATTGGCAAGAAGACATTGGATAAGCTGTTGCTCCAATTTAATTTAAATGGTCCACTCTTTGACTGAATGTTTTTGGACCGTCAGTTATCAAAAATCAATTCAATGGGAGTTGCCAAAAGGAATCAGAAGAGAAAGACAGAGAATAGATGAGCGCTAAACTGCAAAATGGTATGGCCAGAGCTCAGTGCATTCCGCACTTTATGTGTACTCAAGCTATATAAAACCTGTGGGCCACCACTATTGTTACCGCCACTATCCCGTTAAAACATGGCAAATCTCCAAGTACGTTTTTTAACTTGTCGCCAATCAGTTGGCGTTGACCTGGCTCTGAGCCCTTGAACGCGAGTTTCAACATTCGCATGCTATCACTACTTTTTGTTAAACATGAGGCCATAATGCGATTGTAAGGCAAACTACAATTGAAGCAGAGCTGTGATGCATTTGCAAAGAGGAGTAAAATAGTCACATCACCAGAAGGTGAACCGATAGCCGTCTCTTAAGATACGTACACTAAGCGGAACCAACGAAGGTAGCATAGAGCACGAGATTTAGAAACTGGTTGAAAAGCTAGATGGCACGCGACGCTGTATCCATCGGCCCGTGCGAAACTCCATAGAGAACATCAGTGTGCTGTATGAGTTGATGGCCATACAGCTACTTGACGACGGAGCTAAGACGGTTATTAGATCACGCCAGATCTCACAAGCCTCGCATCTGTTTTGGACGATGGACGATGTAAAACGGAAACAGCACATAGCACAAAGGCCCCAAACAAAAAGATACCGAGGACCAATCGGTGGTAAGGCTACCGTCTCAGTTGCGCAGGAGACACCGAGCCCCAAAGAAGTTGGCACAAATAGAAAAGGAGATACTACGGAAAGTGAAAGTTAACGAGAGCTGCGTGAGCCGGGAAAAATTGTAGCTAAAATAAGGAGTAAACAAATACTTAGGAGAACTCCTTCTACAGTTCAACAGCTTGGGAAAGCAAACCACAATATTAAGGACCCTGGTGGGTGAAACACTAGGCGAAAATACAGACATTCGGACGTTGTCCCATCAAGTGTCAATTGAGTGCAAGAACCTGAACGGAATTTCGACCAGAGAGGTCGTTTGGCCAGATTGTAGCCCCACAGAATAATAAGCGTAAACGTTACCATAAGGCTTTCTGCGGAAAATGCGAAAACGGCCCTCAGTAGGTATTCTTAAAAAAGAGTTAAGGACTTCTAAGACTGCAACATTTTCTGATATGTCGTGTGCCACTCATTATCTTTTTTGGTTTATCTCCAGATATATTGCCTAAACACTGCTAAGAAATAATTAAAGTTTCAATTAAATATGTAACAATTAGGGTTGATTACATTTGGGAAGCAAAACAACTATTATTATTATTTTCCTAAGATATTTCGTTAAGGTCTGATAATGCATACTTTCGACGCAACAGAAAAAAAATTACATCTCTCTAGTTATTATAGTGTGGGCTGTGTGTTACTCACCGATCAGTCAGTCATACACTCTCCCTCTAATATATGTTGATAACATAAAAACATATCCTTAATATGCTACATATCTATCTGCAAGGGTATTAAAGGTTATGTGCTTGTATACTCGATAAAATAATTAATATGCCCAATACCTTAAAACCCCTCGTACATTTATAATGAAAACCAGCAGCTGACACACTTGCGTTCATGTTGAGCGTACGTACGCTTGGCTTGCAACGAAGTATTTTTGTTCGTTGCCTTGTTTATTGGCTTCTTATGTCAGTGGCTATAAACCTATAGTCAATGTCTGATGACTTTTCCAGCTCTGCAGCTCAGCTTGTCGTTTATTCTATCAATTATCATTAATTTCGAAATGCTAATGTCTTCACCAGGGCTGTCGCACCTTTTGTACGCGCGCACCTTTGATGCACGTACGCCGTAGTAAAATAAGTCCGGCTTCATTAATTGTTGTTGCTTGCGCGAATAATTTGCCTATTTGCACCAACTCTTAAATACCGGCACAGTGCAGCCTCCCATTTGATATTAGTTTGCGAGGCGTGGCTAGTTTTATCCATTTATTATGTTTGCGTTTTCTTAATTTTCTGTTACCGATTATGGTAATAGCTTGGAATGATATCAGTATTAATATTAACAATTATACAACATGCTCAGAATTGTGACTGACAAAAGATAACTGAAAAGTCGTTTCAAAATAGAATGATTAAACAAGTAAGAGGATCTAGTCGGGAGCTACCGACTAGGGAATACCCTGAACCCTCTTATTCCAACGCCAAATGCAGTACGCGCTGCGCGCTCGTTTGAATAAATAAAGATAAATTAAAACAAGTAAGAGGTTCAATTCGGGAGCTCCCGACTAGGGAATACCCTGAACCCTCCCATTCCAACACCACATGCAGTTCGAGCATCGCGCTTGTTTGAAGTAATAAAGATAAATTAAAAAAAAAAATGTTCCCTTGGCAGGATTCGAACTCGCAACTGACCGTATTACTTGCTGACGACTCTACTCAACAGACAAACCAGCAAAACAAAAAAAAACAAAAAAAATAATTTCCCAGGTAGGGCTCGAACTCGCGACAGACCGCAACACTTGCCATGCCTCTACTCAACAGCCACACCAATAATTAGGTATTTTTGAAAAAAAAAACGAACTTAAATAGCATTACAGAAAAAGTCGCAATTACAATGCTGTTAGAATGCGATAGAATGCGAAGCAGACGCGCATGAATGTTTGTGTGTACACAAATTCTTGATGTTTTCGCTAGCTGTGCCATCCAAAAGTCAATTGCGTTAAAGTTGTGGCTTAGATTGGTTGGACATATAAGTTGGGTTATTAACTTGATTTATAGCTGTTCAGTGTCAGAGGGGAGGTGGCGATAGGTATAAAATGAAAGATACTTGACATATACATAATATTCTAGAAGCAACATATCATGTTTGGTGACTCTAGCTCTTATTATTTACCCAATTTGCTCAAAAAACAGGATGTCGATATCGATTTTTATCGATTGCTTGGAAACGGAGTAAGTTATCGATTATCGAAAACAAACTCGATCTGCGGGCACTAGGAGCACCTACATCTAAAATTTGAGCTCTCTAGCTCTTATAGGTTCTGAGATCCTTGCGTTCATACATACGGACGGACGGACGGACGGACGGACAGACAGACGGACATGGCTAGATCGACTCGGCTATTGATGCTGATCAAGAATATATATACTTTATGGGGTCGGAGATGCTTCCTTCTGCCTGTTACATACATTTGCATTTTGCACAAATACAATATACCCTTTTTACCCATTTTCAATGGGTTCAGGGTATAAAAATAAGTAAGAGGTTCTAGTCGGGAGCTCCCGATAGATTAGAATAAGTTCTAACGATGATAATCATTTATATAGTATGTCATGAGATCAGGCTGGATCAAATAAATTTAATTGGTTCGAGGAAAAACATCTACAAAGCGCAGCTGACAAAACATTCGCCAAAAATCATAAAGTGCACGAAAAGTTTGTAAGAATAAAACAAAATGGCAACCAATGAAAATTTATTTATCTGAGTGTATATCCATTGTGGCCAACCAGCGACTGGAAAATTTGAGGTTTGTTTTGAAGAAAACTTGAAAAGTTTATTTTTGATTCTTGCCTCTTTGTTAGTGTTGTAAAAGCGGTAGTTTCCTTCCTTTGGGTTTCCGAATGCCAAAATATTGGCCGGAATGTATGTGAAGATTCGGCTGACATTTTGGCGCAGCAATGCGAATATTGCTATAAATTAAACTCTGGGCCAGAAGCTTGGCGGCCTGGACAATTGAAAACTGTCAGCAAGCAAATTGTTTAACGCAACTTTTCGCATAACTTTTCGCTTTTCACAAAAGCACACGGGGCTCTGTGTATCGCGCTCCTGGGGGCTATTACATCAGATTCATATATACTTTCCCCAGTAGTACAATTATGTGCTTGATTGTCACGCAACAAAACCTATTATTCAGTTTTTTTTTTATTTATTTTACTTTCTGTGTTTTAATTTTAGTTTTATTGGGAATATGTATGAAAATGCGTGAGGTTGTGTGCTTAATTGTTTGAATAATAATGCTCTTTTATTGAAGCGGATTAATGTTGTTGCTTTTTATTAACGCAAAGTTGACCTTTTGTGTTAATTTAAAAAATAATTAGCATTTACGTGCATAAAGTGTGGCAATAAATTGAATTATTATTGTTAGGTTAATGCAAGCACAACGCTCTTTTAACAACAGGATTAAATTTGTAATCTTTTTCATGATTTTGGTATGTTAACTACTCGGTCTATTGCACATTTGGTGTGTATGGGTTTAAGCAGTGAATATTAACAATACAACTAAACCTATTTTGTCCATACTGTTATATCCTTAGAACATACGCGTCACAAGGATTTTATATAATAAACTTAGTTAAAGTTTATTTTAAAATATATTTTTATATTGAACTGAACAATTTTATAGAAATGCAAAAGTTTATAACTATTACAGGTAATGTACAACAAACAAATATAACTAGTAAGAGGTTCTAGTCGGGAGCTCCCGACTAGGGAATACCCTGAACCCACTTATTCCAACACCAAATTCAGCTCGCGCTACGCGCTCTTTTGCTTTAGTTGTAACAAAGATAAATTTAAAAAATATATATGTTCCCTTGGCAGGGCTCGAACTTGCAACTAACCGCAATACTTGCCGCCGTCTCTACTCAACAGCCACACCAGCCACAAAAAAAAAAATGGTTTCCTTGATCTCGACCTCGCGACAGACCACTTGCCACCGCCTCTATGGACAGCTACACCAATAATTTAATCTTTGTGAAAAAAAAAAACAATTTAAAATAGTAGCACAGAAAACAGTACAATCGCAATTGCGATGCTGTTGATATATCAATTCTATAGAATTCGAAGCAGTTTGGTGCCGCAAACAAGTGTTTCTTAACCAATCTTAAAGAAATTTTATTTATATGTCTATTCTCAAAAAGTCAATTGAATTTAAATTGCGGCTTAAATTGGTGGGCAATACATGTTGGGTTATTAACTTGATTTATAGCTCTTTGGTGGTAGCGGGGAAAGATACTTGATATATATATACTATTCTACTATTCTATTACCCAATTTTCTCAAAAAACAGGATTTCGGTATCGATTTTTGTCGATTGCTTGGAAACGGAGTAAGTTATCGTTTATCGGAAACAAACTTGATCTGCGCATGGACTAGAAGGTCCTACAGCTTTTTACCCATTTTCAATTGGTTCAGGGTATAATAATGGGGGATTTCATATTATTCCCATAGTTTTTTTTTTTGCTTGTATTAAATGAAAAAGATAGAAGGAAGCTCTCTTGAAGAGTCAAATGTCAAAATAAGGTCAAGTTCAAATTTCAAAATGTGGCACATTCTAGATACGATGCGGAATGAAGGAAGATGTTATGGTTTCATATGCAGTGGTCTGTGGTCTTAATGGGGAATGTGCTTTTTACGACTTTTTATGTGGCAAGACAAACGAAACTTGAATCTTTGGCCCCAAGTTGCTGGAGGCCTGCTTCTTTAAACACAGCTGACGCTGGTCTTGTTGCTGTTGCTGTTCGTGTTGCTGCTGGGGAATTTACAGGAAAGCCAAAGCTTTTGAAGATGCCAACTATATTTTCGTAGAGCAAATTTAATTAAGCTTATAATGTATTTTACGGAAAAGCTCACGAAAACTTAATTTTACGTTTAAAGTAATCGCGAGCACATATAGCCTATACACACACACACACACTTACACAATTGCTTACTCGCACACAAAGACTAAACGTACATTCACAGGGCATTTCCGTCTCCGCTCTTTTCTAAAACAGCACGTTACTCATCGTCTTTATTGTTTGTCCCATGACTTCTCATGACCTCACAATTGTATTCAGTTTCATTTTGTGTGGTTGCAGCTCAGGTCGGCGGAAGCGGAAATGGCATAAGTCGTTGTCGCCTAGAAGTTCACGCGCAAGTCCGTTCAATGTACAATAAAATGGCGGAGCTATGAGGACGACTGCAGCTGCGACTGCCGCAGCGATAACTGTACGAAGAATAAAAACCCATATAGAACAACTGGGCAAAAGCATTGCGAAAAACAGAGCGGGCACTTGAACCACTTTAAGTTAATTAGTTACAATTAGTTATGTTTATGGTGTAAACCTTTATAAATAATTCTACATGTTATTTTAATTGTTTGTACCAACAGAAGGTATCAGCATTAAAACCTAAGTTATTCTAGCCCAAGTTTATCTATCACTTAGTCTTATCGGTTTTTTATTCAATGTGTAGTTATATGCGGACATTTTATATGGCGGAGGCTTTAGTAGTTATTTCTGATTTCTTTTAGATATTGTTCTCTCAGTGTACCAAAAAAATTCCGTTGGCTTAATAAATTAAAATAAATCTTATTTACATATAATCTTTATAATCTATAATCTTTAGAATTAAAACGTGTTTTGAAAAAAATGCATTCCACATTCGTTCTAGTTTTAAGTTTGGCTATTCTTCAGCCAAATATTCTGATCTAATTTTCGGTTCAGGATTAATTAAAAAATGGGATTTTTTGTTAAGTCTATTTGGTCGGTCGGATGTACCATTTAGAAAATATTAAAAACTATCCCGTGGGCAGGAGTCATTAAAAAAATTTATTGGTCCCCGGAAATGGTTCGAGGCAACATCGCGAATGCGTTATGATTGTTAAATTAGCACGGTGTTCGCAGAGTCGCGCACAGTCAATGGATGGAATGCATCTAACAACGTAAATGGAACCTGAAGTTGAAGCTTCAAAGTTTCGCTGGGAATCCCGCTTGCTCCGCCGAATCGTTGCACGTTCTTCTTATTCAAAGTTATCGTGTGGCAATCAGAAAGATTTTTGCCATCACCTTCAGCAACTGACCCGTGGCAGTGTTTAGTGTTACTGCAGCAAGCCAAATCCAATAATGGTTCCTAACTCGCTCTTGGCCCAGTTTTCCGCACACACACACACGCGCCATAATTGAAAAACTAACAGTTTATTTAATGAGTTTTTCGTTTTTTTACTGCTAGTGTTTGTTTTCGGTATGTATTTAGTTGTGTGGGAGCTGGCCTGTGTGTGTGTGCCGGTCATACTTTCTCGTTCATACGCTTTCGTCTTTCTTCTAATGCAGCTATTTGTGCCACTTTTTCCTCAACAAATACGAGCTCATATTTCTGCTGAACTTTCTGTGTTGGGACTAGGAGGAAAACTTCAGAACACTCTACGCAATTTTTTTTATACCCTTAACCCATTTTTAATGGGTGAAAAGGGTATAATGTATTTGTGCAAATGTATGTAACAGGAAGAAGGAAGCATCTCCGACCCAATAAAGTATATATATTCTTGATCAGTATCAACAGCCAAGTCGAAATAGTCATGTCCGTCTGTCCGTCTGCTTTAAAGCTATATTTACGAAACTTTGCAGAAGTCCCTCTTTCTGCTGCACGCAGCACATATGTGAAGGACATATGTGAAAACTGGATCGGACCACTATACCATATAGCTGCCATAGGAACGATCGGTCGAAAAGTAGTTTTGTTATCTTGGCCAATCTCGGCATTTATTAGTTTTACTATACTCCTCATATATATGCAAAATCCTATTAAGATCGGACCACTATATCATATAGCTGCCATAGGAACGAACGGTCGAAAATTAAGTTGTTGTATGGAAAACTTTTTTGTCATTCAAGATATTTTGATTAAACACGGCATTTAAAGAATTCACTATGCTCCCTTCATTTTTGCCTTATTTGTTCATCAAGTTATCTTGACCAAACTCTTACTTGTTTTAACTTTATAATGTACAAATTGGGATTGAAAGCTAATTGTAAATTTTACCATCAAGCTTATTTAAACTCTGCTACCTTCTCTACATTTTTCTAACTAAAACAAAAAGATTGTGTGGGCTTGTTGGTTTAAATAATAGGTTTATATAATAGATATAATGATTGAAAAGGGTGCGTTAGCTGCGCTTACCAACCTCAGCAATCGGCCGGTCTGTGTAAGGCGTTCCCGCGCTTTAAACATTTATCACAACTCGGCGACCGAACGAAAGAGCCCCATACTTAATCACCGCCCCTAAATTGGTGCTTATTCGGCATATTACTAAACTCTAGTTTACATCGGCTGAAGCGCAGTTGGCTCAACCAAAAGTTTCCCTCAGCCGTTCTCATCGCTATATTTATCTCCTGCATAAAGCGACCGAGTTGATGTGTCGGGCATGCGTTATCTTACTTGGTACCGTATAACCGCGCTTGGAAACGTAAAGCGTAGATGCGACACAAGGAAAGAAGAAATGCAGTCTACTAAGGAGTGAAAGAGAAGTCTTTCCTTGGGAACGAAATAGAATTAACCACAATCGAATATAGTCTATCTAGTTCGATACCTTGCGGGAATGCGTTCTAATTGAAATTGATTTTCGTCAAGCTGCATAGGATTATTAGGTGTTTAATGCTTTTCTGTAGGACCCAATCTGACGAGCATAGCTTAGAGTAACGCTAGAAGTGATCGCCAGCGAAAGCTAGTGACCTCTTGAATATATAACCTTCTGCATTCAACAAGATCTGCTCCAGGAAATTCTTGATTATTTAGAGATTACACGTCTCTCTCTTTAAAGTCCAATAGACCACACAATTCTGGACCAATCCGAACCAATTAGATAAACAAATTTATATATTTCAATACAATCATGAAATCAAAATAATACGATGACATCTTCATGACAAATGAAACAATAACAATGTCAGCTAGAAAGCATGGAGAGTCTAAACTGAATTCGACAGCCACTTTTTTTCTGGGCCGGGTCGTGGTCACTTTTTCGGCAGATTTTCCGGTGCAGATGCATGAAAACTATAGTTTCAAATTTCGTTTGAAGAGTTTACGTCTTTGTATACCCTTACCCTTAAATCACATGGGCAATATTGGATTTTTGTTATGCCTACAAAAGCAGAATATTATATTTAAGTATAAGCTGTAAGGCTTAAAATACAGTTATCATTGGATTCTCGAAAATTGAGGGTCTAGTTTTCATAGAAATGAAAAAACTAAAATAAGTTTAGATAAATACATAAATTATTGTGAGGTTGGATGGGATGTTGTAAGGTTGGTTACAAATGCAAGGTGAAATGGGAAATTGTTAACCAACAATTAAAACTAATTTGTAAGCTGCATCTCACAATGCTTATTGAACCATTTCCTATTTTTATCAAAATTAAGCCCCCATTTCATTGAATTTGATTAGATTGAAGAAAGAAGCAATTTAAAAGATTAGTTGATGCAGTGGTATGTTTACTTACTCTTCTGAACGAAAAAAAAATTGTAAAGTCCAGGAAAGTAAACCAATGATCTTTTAATATTGTGTTAAAACTCTGCTTGGCCTTACACACACCCACACATAGATACTCGTACACACACGTGGCCAGGAAATTTTTGGATTTAAAGCCACGATTTTTGGGCTTTAGATGGGTTTTTATTCTTACGCGTCATAGCGATTTTTCTGCGAGTGTATATTGTGCTTATTGCTCAAATTACCTGACCTATTGGTCAGCGTAAAATTCAATACCTCTTGTCTGTGACCATCAATCGAAACGTGTCAAGCGCGAAAGGGAAACCCCAAAATTGAACTTTATTTTATGTAAGGGATGGTTTTTGGAAAAGGGACAAATGGTGCATTCTTTCCAATAGAAACAAAATGACGGGATTCAATCAATTCGCACGTGACATGATTATTGATTGTGTGTGCTATTTCTTTATTTTGCGTATTTGTTTTTACCTTTTGCTGTCGCTCTTAAAAAATATTTACGCCGCCTGTTAAGTGTTCGTGGTCAAGCTGAAAGTTTATCGAGTCTGAGTGGAGTGTTTTAGTCTACGGATCATAGCCGACTTCTTTAATGAGCTCCTTGGAAATTGGATTAAAATGACACTTTCTCTTTACTTATGAATTTTTAAAGAATAAAATAACTGTGTTCTGAAAGAAATTGATTGATTTTTGATTTTGATTTATGATTTTTTATATAGTGCTGCATGGGTGATATTTTAAAAACTTCCGGATATTTATTGCAGAATGCGGCTGATAACAAATGTTAAATATCGATATAGTAACATATAGAGATCAGACCCCACGAGGAAAGAATACTCCATCTTTATTCCTGTTGCAGCTGTAGTAACAAGTAAGGAATACGAAGCTTTAAAGCCTTCTTGGTAATGTCTATTTGGAAAACACGGTCAGTCTGGAGAGAAGCTGGTGCGCTGAGTTTTCAGGGTGGATTTCTAGGCTAGCTAAAACAAAAGGGAAGAGTTTGCTTTGCGCTGGGTAAATTTTACTGTTGTTTTTTTAGTTTGCCTGTCTGAACTAACTCAATATTTATAATAATCTTATCTAATCTAAAAGTAATAAATTTGAAATGTTTTTGCAGAATAATACATTTTTAACTAAAATAATAACTAAAAGATGTAAGCATAAATTTTGGTATGTGTGATAAATAAATCTGTTAATTATTTTTGAAAGTATGGGAGTATTGTCTTTTATTGTGAGTTTTTTAAAGTATAGTGAAAAAATAAATTTATTTTTATAGTTATGAGGTACCATCCAATTAAAATACTGCCCGCCAAAGCACTTCGAACAGAAGTAACTATTTAAACATCAATCAACTGCAAAAGCATTGATTTAAAAAGGTTAACCATTTTTTTTCGATTGCAATTTCACCCAAAATTTAAGAAAGTAACAATGTGCCTATTTTTTAAATTCTTAAGTTCTTATAGCTCGACATACGCTGACCCAAGCAATATGCACATCAATTTTTTCTGTGGAGCATGAGAGGGCGGCCAAGTCAACAAACAATAAGGACAGACAGACACAGCCGCAGGACATTGTAAACTTTTTAGTTCCACTTAAAGACCCCAAAACCGTATTTAAACCAAATGTGGTCCTACGCCGAGTTCAATTCATGACCGTGAACGTTAGCGTCAAAGTAAATAAAATCAATTTGCTTGGGCTGCCTGTTGGGTCCACGCCGTCCTTAGAATGATAATTTAATTCAATCGCTGTTGTCATTAAAATTGGCTATTAGCACATTTGGGACCTTTTCTGGCATACAACAAAATGTTAATTCGTTAAAGTCAACCAACCAGCATATGTTTGCCATCGATTTGAAGCCACTGTATTTTGCTTACATCTCAAGAATAAAATAAGTGTTCTCTGTTGCTTTAAATATTTTCAAGTGACTTTAGTACTAGAAAAGTTAAGTTAAAAGTGATCAATTGTGCAATCTTCGTGTGCCAAAAATAGGACGAATCGAAAATTTCGGACGCTGTCTTGTGCAGTGTCGACAGTTTGGCAACAACAAAACACCAGTGTAGTGCGATAAGACTGCATTCGTGGTCCGTTTGGGAAACACGCGCGCAAGAGGGGCAATAAACGCCACGCTTATCAGCTAAGTTGACTGTTTATAAGCTTAACTTTAGTTTTAAATTTAACAAATATAAATTAAAATAAAATGGATAAAAACCTTCTTTCTAACTCTCAGCTTAGTAATAGGCCGATTGATTAAGGAAAAATGCGCCAAGTAGCTGGAAAGTCACCATTGGAGATCAGGACAGGCTTTATAAATAAACTCTTACGCACTGATACTCAGAGCATCAGCACGATAAAAACAACACTAATATTTACTACTGCTACTAGTAATTCTACATACCCCACGGCAACTGCTGCAATCAGCAGTGTGAGCCATAGCGGAAGCATGGATAACCATTGAGCTAGCTTTACCCAATGCTCCTCAGACATTGCCTCTCCATCACTCTGTGGAGCTTCTAAAATTGACTCTTTAGTACTCAGTGAAGCTGCTACAAAATTGGGGGTAACCCAAAGAAATTTGTTAAAAATAAGGGGAAGAATCCATTATCTCCCAATACTAGCTCTAAGAGGCCGAACAAAGATTTGAAGCTGGTCTCGCTCTCAGCATCAACTCGCTACATATCAATTGAAGGAAGAGAAACCTTACAGAATAGTAGTTAAGGGGCTTCACCATAGCACTTTTAACAATGAAATTATTGCCAGTTTAAAAAAAAAAAGACTTTGATGCTCTGCAGGTACATAACCCAAGATCGGGGTGTAATGGATGGCAAACTCAATATATTCTTCATTTATATAAGGCCATGCGCAAACAATCATGAAATTTATGATATAAAAAATTTATGATATAAAAAACACATCTGAAATGGCCCAATGCATATGATGCCAGCACTACGGTCACAAAGCCAAATACTTCCGTCGTCATCCCAAGTGTGCACGATGTGGCGAAGATCATCTCACCAAGCTATGCTATCTCACCATATGGCAAGCAACAAAGGTGGTACTAATACTATCTTAGACGATCGATGGGCTCTTCAATGAAGCAGCAGTCGCACACGTGGCCGTCTACACAGAGCATGAGGGCTCAAAATCAAGCAAAGCATCAACAACCATAACGACATGTGGCATACTCGCTTCATGTGGCCAAAGGTATCTGGTTGGTGGAGACTGGAATGCGCGACATTGGCTGTGGGAAAAAAACCTACAATTCACCCAGGGGCCGAGAACTAGCCAGGCAAAGCCCTCGATTAATCACCAACCGTACCAACAACATCTTGAATGCTCCATTCAATTAAATCCGACCTTGGACTCTGGAGTACTCATTGAGAACGCAGTAGATTTTTTAACTAAAAATATATATAGAGCTGCTACTGCCACAACTCCACCCAATCCACCCGAGTCAAGTCCCATTAGTTATGGCATTGTCATCACTAGGGAGGCTAAAGAGCTAATTAGAACAAGGAGGGGCCTTCGAAGAAGAGCAATTCGATCTCAAGACCCTTGGGACAGAATTTTGTGGAACCGAGCAGCAAAGCAGCTACGTAACCTCTTAAGGGAACTCAGTACTGATTTCTTCGAGCAAAAACTAGCTTCAATGGACTACACCGTCGATGCGCACTTATCTCTAGGGAAATGCACAAAATCGCTCAAACGACAACCCTTAAGACAGGTACCTGTCCGATGTCCTGGTGGCGAACTTGCCAAAAACGAAAGGGAACAGGCTAATGCTTTCGGATATCATCTTGAGGCTCGTTTCACTCCTTATGACTTTTCTACGATAGAGCAGACTAGGGAGACCCATCAGACTCCGCAGACCCCACTGCAGAAGTCCCTGCCTATCGAGCCTATAAGGATTGAAGAAATAACTGACGCGATCCAACTTTTGCCGGAAAATAATGGTCCGGGTATCGATAGGATTTGTAATGATACGTAAAAAGCCTTGCCTGCAAGAGCGCTCCTCTGTATAGTGTTAATTTTTAATGCTATTGTCAGGCTCCAAGTGTTCCCAAAGCAATGGAAATTAGCAATGATTCTGATGATTCACAAGCCAGGCAAACCAGAAGTTGATCCTGGGTCTTATTGGCCAATAAGTCTCTTACCCTCCCTGTCTAAATTATGGGAGAGGGCTATTGCCAATCGGATTACTGCCATTATAAGCCAATGCAATATCTTGCCGGATCACCAATTCGGCTTTCGAGGGGGACACGGCACTGTGGAACAGATCCACAGATTGGTGAAGCACATCATGCAGGCTTTTGACGACCTAGAGTTCTACAACGTCTTCATTGACATGCAGCAAGCGTTCGATAAGGTGTGGCACGATGGATTACTGTGCAAAATAACAAACCTTTTACCTGCCCCGTACTGTGGCCTTTTATTATTGCTTTTCGATATTACTTTATGGAGTGCAGATTTGGGGGTTGCAGCCAAATCCAGTTATAAGCGTATAGAGGTATTGCAGAATCGGGTACTACGACAGATAACCAACTGTCCCTGGTACGTCCGCGGTTCTACACTCCATAATGACCTCAAAGTGCGTACAGTTGAGGAACAGATTGACCTCAAAGTGCATACAGTTGAAGAACAGATTGGAAGGCACACAAGCAAATACAGCGAAAGATTGCTGAGGCACCGCAGCCTGCTCGCAGAGCGGTCCCTGCCCGACCTTTAAGGCGACTCAAACGGCAAGGTTTTGCCAAGACGGTTGGGCGTCAGTAAGACCATCCGCATTTAAAATCCTCATATTGCGTTATGGCGTTCGGCTCTAAATTACATTTTCCATCCATGTGTTGTTAAGGTACTAAATTATGATTGTACAGGCTCTTAATAATAATTATAAAAAAAACTTTATTTATTTAGGTATTTTTATGAGAATTTTTATTTTTAAATGTATTATTTTTTAATTATTGCTTTAAATATTTGACAGCAGCTGTCAACAAATCTAACCAGTAAATTATAATAGAATTATGGGGTTAATTTTTTATGCATATATGCTTCTTTTGTAGCTAATTATTGTTAGTAAGGTATTTAGAATACATTTCTTAAAGTTTTATTGTTAATAATAATGTACAGAAGAAAATTATTATTTTTAATATTATAACTGATAAAAATATTACTTCTATTATTATTCTTATTATTATTATTTTTAAAATATTATTCTTATTATTTTTAATGTTAAATATCCTCAGCTTAATGTATGTGTATTCAAACCTATATCCCTATAAATACAGAATATTTTGCCATGAGTTGTACAAAGTATGTTAGCTAACTGATTCTTTATTCCAAACTGGTCATTAGGGGCATAATTTTAAAATCCCCGAGTTAAGATAAGCAAGCGAAATTTCCCATAATCAAGAAAGGGTTGCGCCAAAAGGTTTAAATTTCCTTTGACTCTGCGTCGAACAATAAATTCAGCCTGTTTAGTGGCCACAGTTCGTGCTTTGAATACAGACCAAGCCAAGCCAAAACTAGCTATTCGCAGATACATGAGAGCACTTTGATTGTTATCTTTTAATGCTTTTTTTTTGCGGTCGGATTGACAGGCGCATGACTGGAACGGCAGGCAGCCGTGCGCCGTTCAATCCCCTTTGTGTAATCTGAAGATATATTATACCGCTGTCTTTGTCAAACAACTATCATTTCAATGACAACAGATCCGCTTACGAGACTTGCTGCTGCCTGACTTTTGGCCAAAACTAAGTGCCTCTAGGCTAGTCTAAAGATTCCTAATGGCTGTTTATTAAATCAATTAGGGCTATCCTACGCTTTTCTTTTACGTTAAAAAAATTTTAATTTAAGTTGTATTTACAGTCAGAGAGGTCTCCATTTCGGCTGCAACTGAATCTATCCACGTCTTTGATTTTGCGCTATTTGCACTTGCAGGCGACATTTTCCCAGTACCAAAATCAGCAAACCGTCATGAAACTTTGCATACGTCAGAAGGAACCTGTTGTACGCAGTACATATGTTGAAACCGGCTGGTCCCATCCACTATATCATATAGCTATCATAGGAACCATCGGTCGAAAAGTAGGTTCTTGTATGAAACATTTTTTATTATACCCTGAACCCATTAAAAATGGGTAAAAAGGGTATATTGTATTTGTGCAAATCTATGTTACAGGCAGAAGGAAGCATCTCCGACCCCATAAAGTATATACATTCTTGATCAGCATCAATAGCCGAGTCGATCTAGCCATGTCCGTCTGTCTGTCTGTCCGTCCGTCCGTCCGTCCGTATGTATGAACGCAAGGATCTCAGAACCTATAAAAGCTAGAGACTTGAAACTTAGATGTAGGTGCTCCTAGTGCCTGCGCAGATCGAGTTTGTTTCCGATAATCGATAACTTACTCCGTTTCCAAGCAATCGATAAAAATCGATATCGACATCCTGTTTTTTGAGCAAATTGGGTAAATAATAAGAGCTAGAGTCACCAAACATGATATGTTGCGTCTAGAATATTATATATATGCCAAGTATATTTCATTTCATACCTATCGCCACCTCCCCGCTACCACCTCAAAGAGGGTTCAGGGTATTCCCTAGTGTGATAGTTTTTAGTACCAAAGGTCAGACATTGCTTATGAAATGAAATGTCAAAGTTACATATTTTTGCCGCAAGATAATTAGTATAATGTTAAAATATGTTAACTGCAGATATGTTTTCTGATCTAAACAAATATTGACTTACGTTATTGGGACTGATATATGCAAAGATACAAAGGCTGTTTACATTGAATCATTTAATAATTTGAAAATAATTTTAAAATTAGCTAAAAAGTGCTGATATGTATTCAGCTATATTTATGCAGTCCTGAAAATTAAGCTTAAGTAGATATGTACTTTATGTAAATTTAATATTCTCATATTAAATAATCTTATGAGAATAATATAAGGTAGAAGCGTACATTTGACTCAATTAGGTTTATAAATTAGAAAGTTTTGCTGAGTTTAAATTATTCAGATATTTATATTTATGCTATATCAGCCATAATTTTAGTAAATCTCAACCAAAAGCTTTACACTATAAGTATAATAATAAATAAATATACCAAATTATCAAATTAAGACCCGTACACATTATAACGAAAATCAATAGTTTAAAAAATTTTCAAAGTATTCAATTTGTTTGAAAAATAGCTTAATTGTTGGTCGATCGTTTCTGTGCCAACTTTCTTATATGATATGCCCATGGGCTATCCATTAGCGTTTATTTTGAAATTTGAGAGAAAAATAACTTTCCAACGAAAATTTATAAGATTTTTAAGTCCAATTTTTAATTAGTTACAAAAAGACATTGATCCGATTTAGAATTACAAGTTTATTTTGTTTGAAAAAAATGTTGATGTTTTTTCTTGTCACTGATGCTTATTAAAATTAAAAACAGCTGCAATTTTGATAGCCCATTTTAGTTAAAAATCAGTGGGCCGATACCAAGAGCTGTACATATAAACTGACTGGCGCAACATTTTTAGCATAAATAAAGCGATAAATTATAATAATAATTACATGCCATCAAATTGTTGTAAGCTATAGCCAAAGACAAGCCAGGCAAGGCCAAGCAGGCAGCCAGTTTAACGGCCAACATAAATTATAGACATTTTAAATGTGGCCAGCAACGTGGGGAAGGAAACATGGAGCAGCCATCGCTGCGCAGAATAAGCGAATTTTATCACAATTTATGCACTGCACACAAAATTAACATAATAAGGTCAACACGCATAGGTGCGTGCCTCGTGGTGGGCGTGGCTCTAGATTAATGGCAAAAAGCGGCCAGCATCTCGCGTCCACATTAACGAGCAACGTTCGAGTTCAGGCCGGGCTGTGCAATAACACGTCAATTTCCTTCCTCTCTTTTACAAGCAATTTGCAACAAAATTAGCCGAAAGCCTTGGGCGACCCTGTCAATGCTCATTGAGAATTGAGCCAGCCGATGACCAATACGGAAACATAAATGAAATGATTGGGTTAAGCATCAATTTTGGCAAAAAATGTACCGCAATAGAATGTCCTTAAAATCTTAACTTAAAGATTTTATGTGAATATTCGGTATGACAAAGGCTCTGCTGTAGTGTCTCCTGCTGGTCATAAGGATGAGTGCACACAGCGTACTTGGCGACAACAATAACGAAAACATGTAAGGGGCTCTAGTCGGTTGCCCCTGACTACCTACCCTGAACCCTCTTATTTCAAACACCAAATGCAGCTCGAGCTACGCGCTCGTTTGCTTAAGTAGTATTAAAGATAAATTTAAAAAAAACGTTGGCTCAGTAGGGTTCGAGCTCGCAACAAACCACACTACCTACTGCCGCCTCTACGGAACATCTAAACCAATAATTGAGTTTTAGAGAGGAAAAAAAAACGGATTTAAGGAGCAGCACAGAAAACGATAAAATCGCAATTGAAATTCTGTTGATAGACTTCAATAAAGACGCGCGTGAATTGACATGTAGAAAAAAAATTCTTATAATTTGCTTTATCTGCCCCAAGCTCGTGGCCAGTCTAATCATGTTTTCTTTAATAACTTATGTGTTTCTTAACCGGTCCCGACTAGAGCCTTTAACTTGCTTTAAAATATTTTAGTTATAAATTTTTGGCTGCTCGGTGGCCCTCTTTTACCTACAAATACAATACCTTACACAAATAAGTCAACTGCTGGGGGGTAAGCACGCAAAGCGAATAGGAGTGTGTGAGGCATGTGCCCCAATCAGATATAAGAACAACGATCTTAACGTGCTCTAAGACCACTCATTAGAGACTTCAAGTGCCCACGCAAGTCGCTTAAAAGTGCAGTTCAGGTCCGTATGACAAGCGCCGTTCGACGAGCTATGAAATGACACTTAAAGCATGACCTCGATTACGACGGCAGCTGCGACTTCGTCCTTCGTGGAGGTTCTTCATGCGGCTGGCATTCGTTGGTGGGGTGTCATTTGGCAGGTTGAACACTGAAGGCGCCGAAAAGGCCTTATTATTTTAATTAATGAGTGCGAAAGTAAATGCCATGAAAGACAAATGTGCCATCGAATAGCTGTCGGGGTTCAACTGTCGCTCCTAGCGTGGACTTGCAGTCCGTTTGTGGCTGCCATTTTAATTGTATTGCTTTGAATATGTGTTCGTTTGTGTTTGTGTAAGAGGGGTTGTGTGCTTTTGGGGTGATTTTCATTAATTTTGCTTCGCATTTGCTGTCGCCACGGTCGGTGGCTGCAAAAGATTTTGCATTCTGTCCTGCCACTGTTCTGTTCGCGGTTTGGGGCTTACCGCAAAACATGGTAGTTATGGTAAATGCGGCTACGTTGTCTCCTTCCGCCCTTTCTCTATATATAAACCTGTTTGTCCTGATAGTCTGACTGATTGGTGATCCAATCCAATGTATTGAAGGTGCACGTTAAGACGAGGTTTAGGGAAATTCCATCCGCAAGTGTGGAAAAATCGCGAAAACCCTTTGTAACCACTTTTTTGGTCACCATTCGATCGGATCAAATTCAATTGAGTGGTGTTTCACATTTTTCAAAAATGCATTACTCCTTGGTGGAAATGGAGGTAAAAAATTTGGGGGATAACGCTTCGCGTTCAAATTTATTTCTAAAGATCTATACGAAATATCATTTGAGACATGTTTCACACTTTTTCCAAAATACTCGGTGGAAAATCCGAATTAATATTTTTCCCGATTTGCTTCAAAGTGAATTTCAAAGCTCTACATAAGAACTCAATGAGTACGTGTTTCAGCGATTTGGGAAACTCCACCCACAACAGTGGTAAATTAGCGAAAACCGGTTGTATGAAAGTTTTCTGCTTGCCATCTGATCGGTTTCAAAATCATTTTCAAAGGTCTTTGTGGGAGTTTATTTCATACGCTCTTGGGGGGCCAATGCGGGTCAAAGGTTTCATAAACATTCCACGGGCAATGTCGGGCAAGTTTGTTAATAAATGTAATTTGAATTATTTTTAGAGCGATTTTGTGTTTTTATTCCGAATTTAATTATTTAAGGTGTAAATTCTACTAAAAATGATAAATTTTCGCGACTTGCTTGAGCCCAGAGAGCATGCCCTATAATCTGATCACTCTACACTTTTGAACATTCCAAGATTAATCTAATCAGCGCTAAAAAAAAGTATAACTATAAAACCAATATTATCTTGTTCACTTCGCGAACGAGTGTATTTATGTGAGCGCCACATAAACAAACGGCGCCACACTTTTCCGAGGTTTTAAAAAAACGTGTGGGCCCTGCGGCTGCTGTGTTTATCATAGGCATCTAATTGTCTTCTGTGACGAGGGCTCAGTAACAAAATACCAATGTAAATATATGTATTTGTGTTTGTGAGTGAGAAATGTGTAGTGAATAGAGAAATGTTTGTCACGTGGAGCGAATGAGAGTCTATCTGAGGCTCAAGCCTTCAATATGCCCAAATGCTGTTATCAGCCTGCGTATGCCAAGTTCTCATTAGGGACAGCGTTCATTTTGCCTCTTACCTTTCGTTCCTCTTTCGTGAGAGATTAAGAGGGGGATTTGCTTTGGATTCTGTTTAGGATTGTATTGGGCGTAATCAAACCGAAAAATGCATTAAATATTAGACATTCACGTTTTTCTTATTTTACGCTCCTGGGCAGTGTCTGTTATGTGGGGGGAGTTTACAGATTTGACAGACAACAGGGTAATTATTGACCAGGTCTGAGGGCTTAACAGAAAACTGGGTGTTTCATTTTGATTGCTTGGATTAATTAACTATTTATCTAAAAGCATACAAAAAATAATATTATTGTTAGCACATTTTCTTTTTGTTTCCATTTTCTCTTAAAATTGTTTTCCTGGCATTTTATATTACGAATCGAATGCAGTTCCACGCCGCCGTTGTTGCTTGCTGCTGCTCGTATATGGTCGTCGTGGAGGCCACCGAGCTAGTGTCGAGGTTCTTCTCGCTGGTGGCCAGCCAGGAATAACGCCATTGCAGCTCCATACGACTAGGATGGCTGATTGAAACATTGTTCTGCCCGGCGCCAGCAAGCTCTTATCCCCGAAGGCGCCAATCAGCGGCATGACGCAGAACGGTGTCCCGGGTAAAAAAAATAGGAAACAAATGGTGATGGCCGCCAATGCGTATCTCAGCAGTCTCCTTGCCTTGTCCACATTAGAGTGCAGCGTTTATTTTGTGACTGAACACGTGGTTCACAGTCTGGCCTAAATAGTACAGGATCCTGCTGGTGGGGCAGAAGAAGCTTAAAAAGAGGATGGTGGCCACAATCATGCGCGTATCAAAGTTGTCCGTCAGATAGTCGAATGTGCAGAAAGTCACACAGCCCTCGGGCACAAAGCGTATAGCTGGCCACCCCAAAGGGCATACATATACATACATGAATATGATCATGGCTATGGCCTTGCCATTCGTCATTTTGCCCTCCATGTTCCGCGTGATCACGCATTTGTCTCTCCCGCGCCGATGCCCGTGCTGTAGCCAATGGTGCCATGGATCTGGCAGCCAAGGCTGTCCAACGAAAAGCCATTATTGAAGCTATACATACGCCTACCAATATGCTTAAAGTTTCCAAATAGATTGATTTCCCTTTGTTCGCCTTTTAGCGCAGGGATAAGTTCACCTCAATACCCAGCGCCCACGCGACGCTTTCGCTAGCCATCCACCACACCCACTCCCAAGTGTCCCGCTGCGTTTCGCCCACAAGCCACACGAAAACACATGGACCACGGGCGGCCCAGAGTATATATACTAAAATAATTACTACGAGTATGTTAAACACATGCTGAATCCGATTCTCGAGTTGCGCTTTTGTTCCCTAGGTAAAAGGGTATAATATATGTCGGAGAGGAAGTACTGTAGCATCTCGATAGGCATGAGACTTTAAGGTGTGACCATGGGTTGTGCTGGTAGATACTAGTTCTGGTAGAATGGGGACTCAGCTTGCGAGCTGAGGCTGTGTGTGGCTTCGTATGCGTTGCTAGATCTGGTCTCTCTCTTGTGGCTGTTCTGTTTTTCCGGCGTGACGTGAGGTGGTCACGTGTGTTTATTTAAGAGACAATAATGAGCAACAAAGGCAACGAAGACTCGCTGCATCCGCCAGAACTGAGTACGGAACACCAGAATCCGAACGGTCAAGCAACCAACAATGACGACCTGCAGGGAGATGACTTTAATTCTCCGACATATATTTGTGAAAAGTCAAGCAATCGATAAAAATCGAAATCGAAATCATGTTTTTAGAGAAAACAACTTAGGTTTTTAGAGGTATGGTCCTAAACTTGACATGTAGCTTCTAGAATAATTCATTTTATAGCTATCGCCACCTACCCGCTACTACCACATAGCTATAAATCAAGGAAAAACACCTATTTGTATTGCCCCCGAATTTAAGCCACAATTTTAATGTTATTATCTTTTGGAGAATTTCATAGGAAATTAAGATCTACTGTTGAAAATTTTATCAAGATCGGTTAAGAAACACAGAGGTTATTAAAGAAAACGTTTTTTGGGGGCAGATAGCGCAAATTACAATAATTTCTGTATGCATGCAAACACACATTCAATTGCGTCCTCAATGAATTCTATTAACAGCATTGCAATTGTGATTGTCTTCTTTTCTGTGCTGCTATTTTAATCCGTGTTTTGTCATTAGGGTTGAAATTTTGGTGTGGCTGTTGGGTAGAGGCGGTTGTATTAGGTCTTTTAGTAGTTCGAGTCTTATCGATGAAACAATTTTTTTTTTTTAATTTATTTTTATTACTGCTAAAGCAAACGAGCGCGTAGAGCGAGCTGCATTTGGTGTTTGCAGATGAGGGTTCAGGGTATTCCCTAGTAGGGAGATTCCGACCAGAGCCTCTTACTCATTTTTATTTCTTTATCATTTTGCTAGGATGGAATAAAGACTTAGATTAAAATTTAATCAAAATTACCTAATTTAAGGCAACCTTTGCTTGTTTTAGTCATTATATTTTTCTATATATAATGAATTATTTTTTAAAAATTTCAATGTGAAAATTAAATTTATATTACACCCCATGAAGTGCATAAGTATGCATTGGTTCCTTTTCGATTCTACACACAAGCTAATTGCACTGCTAGCCGAAGTTAAATTTGGCTTACGGCGATTTTGTCGTTGTTGTTGCTGGTACTGCATTTGCCAAGCAGCTGTTGCCTAATGCTGTCTGCTGCTGTTGGTTGAACTTGTGCATTTGCATGCATTAACATTATTGTTGTGATTGTTGCTGCATGAACAGCAGAAGCAACAATGAGCATTGGTGTGCCTGGCCTGCAATGCATTTTATGCAGCAGCGACAACAAAAGCAAAGCCAAGTGCAACAAACTATAAAACAAAAACAACAACAGCAGCCCCTAAGGTATAATTTCAATTTCAACACTTTGCAAACACGCCACAGTTGCGTCATTAACTATAAAGTTTGCATGCGAATCGCGTCTGCTGTTGCATAGTTGTTTTGATCCCTCTCTGTGTTTGCGTGTACGTGATTTTGGGTGGCACTTAGTGCAAGCAGTGGCGGAAATGGCCGGCAGCAACGACCCCATAGACGCAGATGAGTTTTACGCAACATCAGGTGCAGCAGCAAGTAGAAAGAACGCCGTGCAACAAGCAACTAGCAACTTGCCGCATTGCTAGGAAATAAGTTACCCTTCTCTTGGTTGTTTCATAAAATTTAATTGTTACATATTTGCTGCTCTATTTGCAGCCTGCCCACACCTCTCCCAACAATTGGTAAGCAGTAGTGACTGATGCAGACGCTTAGCAACACCACAATTGCAACAAATTATGGACAATACTTGTATGTGTATTGGCTGCCGCCTATGTTACTAGCGCTTATCGCATCCCTTTGTTTTACTACCTTGTCCCCAATTGTGTTTACTCCATAAACGTATTTGTGAAGTATTTCCAAATCAGTTTTTATTTTTATGCTAACATTCACACTCTAAATAATTTAGTTTCACATAAATGAAAATGCAGGTGAACAGAAAGAGGGGCACCCCGAATATTAATACCTCTTGTATACGTAGATTTGTTGTGTGGGGAGAACAGTTAAGCTCGAAATTGCTATGTTTGATCAAGATTCTCAAGATGGTTAAACAAAAAATTATTTTCTTCATCGATTCATCCGTTTTTTCGATTATTCTTAAGATTTTGCCAAAGCTTAAATTGGTAGACAGTAGAAATTGGTTATTTACCTGATATAGCTATGGGATAGTAACGCGGAGGTGGTAATAGTTATAAAATAAAATATACTTGATATATGTATATACTATTCTAGAAACTACATGTCAAGTTTGGTGAGATCTTATTATTTACCAATAGTGCTCAAAAAATAGGATTTCAATATCGTTTTTTATCGATTACTTGGAAACGGGGCAAGAATCGATTATCGGAAACAAACTCGTACTGCGCGGGCACTAGGAGACCCTACGTTCTCTCTTATAGGTTCTGATACCCTTGTGCTCATACGGACGGACAGACAGACGGAGAGACTGGCGGACATAGCTGGATCGACTTGGATATTGATGCTGAACAAGAATATACATATTTTATGGCGCCGGAATATGAAACGCTGAATTTGATAATCAATTACTATTCTGGGAACGGAGTCTGCAAGCAGGACAAGGAGAAAATGTGGATAAGGGTGCATGTGTGGGTCATATACGAAGCACATTTATTGCAGGCAACTGCATAAAAGGCAATGACAATGGCCGCATGGCACACACACAGGGGTAATCACATGGACACTCTACTGGCAAATGTAAGTAGAAATCGGCAGAAAAATACACTTGACTTTCCTCCATGTCAGTTGCAAATGTGGATTTGGGGGCAGAAATGAATATAAATATCAGATGCTCTTACAATTGGTGAAAATTTGTCATAATAGATTGCAAATTAATTGTCTGCTTTGTGCAGCTGTTACTTCTCGATTAAATATGCAATTGTATGTATATAAGGGTTTTATCTGTATCTTTATCTGTGTGTGTCTGAAGCCAATTAATAAATTGCCTGTCACAAATGCTGCTAAGTCAACTAATTATATTCATGAGTAGATGTGGCCAATACGGGGCTGGAAAAAGGATCTGGACTTATAGTTGACTGGAGGGCACTTTAAGTGGAGTAATAGAGAGGGGAAGAAAGAGTGAAAGAGTTTTCGATATTGTCAATAAACTAGAACTATTCATTATTTTTTTATTCATTATATTTTTTTGTAGAGTTCTGAAAATAAGTTTGATGCAACTTATAATTCACCAAAAAAAGGAAATGAATTTGTGGGCGTCACCCACTAAACCTTTTCCACCAAGGAGGGATGGATTTTCCAAAAACCCCTCAAATGAATTCGATCATAGTTGTTTGGAATTGAGTTTGAGGCCGATCGGATGGTAAACAAATAAGCTTCATACAAACGTTTTTCGCGCTTTTTCCATACTTGCGGGTGGAATTTTACGAAACCCCGCCTTAACGTGCACCTTCATCATATAAGGTGTTGTTCATACAAAAGTGTAGTTCGGCGAAAGTTTCAGGTATTTAATTAATTTCATTGACTGCACATTCATTCCACTTTTTGTAGAATTCTATTGACTACTACGACCATCAAGTGCAAGCCATGGAAGGATTTCGTTCGACTAGAGAACATAATTGAAGTACACTAATACCAATTTATGAACGCTTCTGCAGCGTTCAGACGATAAACACTCAGCACTCATTCGGACTATTTCCATTTCCCGGACCATAAAATGGCAACGCAGTGGCACACTTAACAGATTTTGTTCACGGCTCAGAAGAGGGTATTAGACATAATTTATATTGATAAAAAAAATTGGCCAACGTAATATTTAAAATATAATTTTGTGAAAGTGGGGCTACTTTAACAAGTAACTAACAATAATATTGATCCTTTGTTAGTTTTTGTCCAATTTATATGCTAGCATTGTAAGCTAAAATGCTTGTAAGGGTATTTAAGCTGCGTCTGTACTGGTTACTGTTTCAGCTTGTGTTTTATTGCCAATTCGCTGATGATGGCCAACCACATTATTATCAGGGAAAAGGAATCGGTAGAGTTGAGCAATTCGAAAGGCAAAGGCGGATAGAACCCACCCAGATTAATCAAATTAAGTTTCGGCTGGCATTGTGGAAAAAACTGTGCGAACAAAAGTCCAGCCTGGACGAAGGAGAACGAACAAGCGGATGCGTTAATTAATCACCTTTTCTCTTCTTTTTTTTATTATTATTGTTTGTTTTTATTTTAAGGCTTGCATTATTTGGGTCTGAAACAACCGCTGAAACCTTTTTACGGCAGATTTCGTTTCCAGCTGGCAGCATTTTTGTAATCACGGTATTAGTATATTTGCTGAGTTTACTAATTTTATAAAAAATTAAATTTAAATAAAATAAATACAGAAAAGCATTTGTTTTTATCTTGGTTAATACTGAAAAAAAAAAAACTGTTTTTAGAAAAACGTATTATTGCGGCTATCTGAAGAATATTCCCGCTTTAATTAGAAAACATAAAAATAAATGGGATCATAAACCTATATATCTGCATTTATTTATAGCTCCTGTTATGGGATTGACCAACCCGGTTATTAAACATGAACCAGTACCACTGAGATAATTTTCCGTATCCTATGCAAAAGTCGATGTCAATTTTATTTTCTGGGCAACCGCATTTTTTTCTCCCTGTAGACTGTGTTTTTCTGGTTTCGTTTGTTTTTGCTTGGCAAAGAAATAACAATTTTTTATAAACAGTTGCTCATACGGATTAGTCTTATCCTGAGCAATGTTTTCTCAGCAAAACTTATAACGAACTTATTAACAAAGTCATAACGCTTTTGGCCATGCGTTTTTCATTAGGAGTTTACCCCTTTACATCATCATATTCCGGCTAGCTCTTTTCACACTGCCAGTGCCTTTGTTTGTAGTGGTCGTCGTGACATTTCGGTACTTTGACGGAAATGCTGTTTATTATAGAAAACTCAGATTTCCCTTGCTTCCGGTATGACATTTATTCATTTTGGTTTGCTCATTTTTAGGAACTTTTTATACACTGAACCAATTGAAAAGGCGTAAAAACGGTATAATGATTTTGTGCAAATGCATGTAACAGGCAGAAGGAAGCATCTCCGACCCCATAAAGTAAATAAAAAGCATATATGTATGTATTTTCGATCAGCATCAACTTAGCCATGTCCGACTGTCTGTCCGTCCGTCTGTCAGTCCGTTTGTATAAACTCAAGGATTGCATATCCTATAAGAGCTAGAGACTTGCAATTTTGATCTGCTGCGCTGCATTTGGCTTAGGTAGACGAGGGTTCAGGGTATTGCCTAGTCGGGAACTCCCGTTTTGTCAATGGCTTTGTAGGGCGTCTGCTTGGTGGTAGTAGCGTTAATTGAAAGACTTTGGGTGCCTTTATTTGCAAATAATTACAAACATAGCAGGGTTCTTTGCTCGATAAACGCCAGTTGTTAATTTATTTATTGACCCTGCTCACATTTTTTGCATAATTTAATTGTTATACATAGAAAGTTTTGCAGCTGCCATTTCCACTGTGTGGTTTTCGAGCCCTTTTGTGTGACCCGCATTGAGCTTTTTTGTGCTCCGCTGGCTCAGCAATTTCCGCTGCTGATTCGGGTGCGATGGAATCTTGAGTGTTACGCTGAATTAATTAATCAGGACGTTTGTACTCAAGCATTTTACAAAACGAATGGGTTGCTTCGATTTTCGCCATATTTACCAATTTATGAAAGTATTTTATAGAACGTAAGTATATCTGAAATGCAACTTTATTTACTTGATTTAAAAGGGTCTACTTGTGAACAGTTTAACAAATTGCGATAATATCGTAAGTTCTTTTGAGCTTTCCTTTTGCTTATTTCCTGCTTGTACACAATACCATATTTTTTTGGGATTCAAATTATTTTCGAGGTAAACAAGAATAAACATTATATCAAAATAATGATGAAATATAATTATTTAATTTTTTATTATTAAATAAAATGGCCCAAATTGGAATCTAAGGCACAGAAGGTCAGAGTGTGATAAAGTAAATCAGGTTAAAAGCCTTTTGTTTGATGAAGGCATGTTTATAGTCTCAACATTTTCAGATCATCCGTTATTAATGCATATTTTATATATATTATATTTATAGTAACTAATAAATGAAGAAGCAAGGAAACTGGATAATTTCTAGGCCTGGAACGTGTGTATATTATATAGTATGTTTGAATTTGGTATCTTGTGATAAATATTACAGCTTTCGAAAAAACTTACATCCCCTTTTTATGACTTGTTCAATAGAGAAACTAATTTAATCACAAAATAAATGCTAATTAATTTGTTAAAAACTTCGGTTATTTACTTATGTGGAACCGGATCGGTCTTTGTCTCTATGTTTGTATGCGTGTTTTTTGTGAAATAAGCGAGGCCTACTAGCAAATCCTTGTAAATGTATCTCTGCGGTTCCACATCCCCAAGCACATATAATTCCGGCTTTTGGCTTGGCTCATACATACATACATTTTCATACCTTGCGCATTGCGGCCTCAGCGCTTCATATAGCTTCATTTAATGCTCTAAAATATATATTAAGACAGCACTCAGACATATCCGGTTCAACCAAAGGCCGTCTGCTCTTAGAAACCCTAGCCGGCCTGCCCTTGCCCTTGTCCCAACAAGCTGCAGTTACCGGTTATTTAATATTTTTTTATAATTGTGGATGTGCCTAATACTTATGTTACTCCTTTCGTTAGTTTTCAAGCTTTCGTAGAGCTCTTATCGATAAAAACCTTCAATTACAACAAAAGTAGATCATAGAGTATAGCAGCATATAAAATACATAAATTAAATATTTCTTAGTCATGGCTTATGCAAATATTTAAGCGTGGTTGTGATTTTAATTGCATGAGATATTTTGTCCTGTAATTGATTCTATGGAAGCAAAATATTTAAATCTTTGCATTTAACTTCAGTTCGAGCATAAAAATTTAATATTTAATTTATTTTAATTTAATATTTTGCCTTGATGTTAACTGTACTTATATTTACAAAAATAATTATACTAATTTTGAGTATATAAACTTATTTTACAAACTATTTGCGTGTCATGTGGTAACGCTGTGTCGCCAAGTTGACAGCGCTCTACGTTAGCATGCGCTTTTGTAGAAAGGCCAGACCGCTCTAAATAATGCAGCAAATATTTGATTTCCTCTAAAAATATTCTGAAAAATATATATGTATTGCTAGGTGGAAGCGCTGCAATTATCTTGCCTGTTGACAGACACATGCGGGCAATAGCAAGTTCTCCTGATATTCGCGTTTTCTCCAAAAAATGTGTAAATGTTTGAATACCAAGGAAAACTGCGTTTTATGTTAACTTAACTAAGCAAACCATAACATTTTTGTGGCTGTTTGTCCGCATTTAACAGTTGTACACAAATGTGAAAATGTGTTTCACATTTATCAAATTCCAAATTGATGGTTAAAGAATTTAGCTTGTGAAAAAAAAGTAAAAGTGTATAAAATCACACAAATGCAATATAACTACAGAAATTGCTCATGCTGATGTCCGAGAGAGCAACAACAACTGACATCAATTTCAACAGCAACAACTTTATATCGTTTTATAGCTGTTATTGTGCTCGACCAAAATTGCCTGGAATAAAGCTGACCTCCGGACCTAGTACTTCTTTGGCAATTGCAATCTGTCAATTGACAACTGTGCCTTCCTACTTTTAATTGATAACGATGTCAAAAAATTTGACGCCATGCCCGCACACAACAAAAACAGCAACAATAACAACAAAAGTACAAGGACCAAAAACCGGAGGGACATTCAAAAGAACAAGAACAACAGAAGCAAAAGGTAAAGCATACAAACGAAACAAAAATTATTTCATTTAATTATTTTCAAGGAGAGCTTCCAATTGACATCAAAAACATGCACAGGCCCCAAACAAAAATGCGACATACATGCTGACATTTACACACAATTTGTTGTTTTTTTTAATACCCTGAACCCATTAAAAATAGGTAAAAGGGGTATAATGTTTTTGTGCAAAATGCAAATGTATGTAACAGGCAGTAGGAAGCATCTCCGACCCCATAAAGTATATATTTTCTTGATCAGCATCAATAGCCGAGTCGATCTAGCCATTTCCGTCTGTCTGTCCGTCCGTCCGTCCGTCCGTCCGTATGTATGAACGCAAGGATCTCAGAACCTATAAGAGCTAGAGAGCTCAAATTTTAGATGTAGGTGCTCCTAGTTCCTACGCAGATCGAGTTTGTTTCCGATAATTGATAACTTATTCCGTTTCCAAGTAATCGATAAAAATCGATATCGACATACTGTTTTTTTTATCAAATTGTGTAAATAATAAGAGCTAGACTCACCAAACATGATATGTTGCTTCTAGAATATTATATATATGGCAAGTATCTTTTACCGCAAAGAGGATTCAGGGTATTCCCTAGTCGGGAGCTCCCGACTAGAACCTCTTACTTGTTTTTTTTTTTAATTCTGTTTATTAATAACGCTTAAACATATTACATTTTACGCATGTTCGTCAAAGAGTCAGTTGTGCTCACAATTTTCCAAACAATTTTCGGAATTTGTATGGCGAATGCTTCAATTTTCGGATTAGTTGTTTTTCATTATAATATATATATTGCAACTGTATAGATATGTAAATGCTTTAATATCATCAACTTACGAGTCGATGTATCCATTTTCGTAATTTTATAAATAACTAATTTATAATCGGAAATTTTTGATTTTTTGTATAGTTATCGATATAATTTTAAGTAAGGGATCACGTTAATTTTATTGATAATTCTGCCTATTACATTTTTTGTTTGTTTTTTTGTTTCTTTTTTTTTATTTTACGATCTATCTTATCGATAATGAGTAAACTATGTGGTGTAGATATTTGCATGAGGTTTTTGTGTGTATTGGCACTGGTATATTATAAGGTCTCACCACTCTTTAGTCGGTCGAGGGGTTGGTATCTTTTAAGGCGTCGGGGTTTTGGAATCTTCGCAGGATTTCGATGTTTGAATTAGAGGCCGTACCCCACAGCTGAATCCCATATGTCCAGATTGGCTTCAAAATTACCTTATATAAGAGTACTTAATTTCTTAAGTTAAGCTTCGACCAATTTTAGCCAAAGAGCCAGTTCATCTGCCGGAGCTTCAGGCTGAGCTGCTTTCTTTTGGCTTTTATGTGGGTTGACCATGTCAATCTCCTGTCAAGGGTTAGGCCAAGATACTTGACTTTGTTTTCTGTTGGCAGCTTTTTGCCGTTTAGGTGAACAAAAGGGCAGGTTTTTCGTCTTGTGGCGAGTGTTATGTGAGTGGACTTGGCTTCATTGACCACAATATTCCATCTTTGGAGGCATGGCTCACGGCTTGACAGCTGAGCTTGCAGGATGAGAGAGGCTTCAGCATGATCTGTTGACGAAGCTACATATTCAGTGTCATCTGCATAGGTGGCCCTGAGCAGGTCATCTCTGTCGATAACAGGAAGGTCCGCTGTGTACAGGGTGTATAAGACTGGGCCCAACACCGTCAGGAAGTCAAGAGCACGTGGAGGAAAGAGCTTGATGGTGGCTGCGTCGATGCCGTCGAAGCCAGGACTTTTAGCTATTTTTAAACTGGACACTGCATTTTCGACTTCTTCTGCTAGTATGGGTCGTATCGGCAAGTCCATTTGGCAAGGTGCATCTAAGAATAGCTGTGCGGCTATTACATCCGAGGCAAAACATATGTTGAAGGGTGGGAAAATTCTCTCCAGATGAAGTGCAAAAGTCGGGGCTTTCTCCTCGTTGGAGCGACACCAGGAGGCAGATGCGTTGAGAATAGGTGCAATCCTTTTAGTTGGCCTCTTGAGGTATCTGGTGGCGTTCCACATGTTGTGCTCTTGCCCATTAGGTTCAGCTTTGCGGAGATAGTCAGACAGTGCCTCGTTACGCAGTTCTAGTAAGAGAGTCTTAATGTCTTTGCATGCACGGTTAAGGGCTGTCTTTTCGCGAGGATTACGACTAAGCTGCAATATTCTGCGAAGACGACGCTTAGTTCTCAGTTGATTGGTAACTTGCTCTGAGTGCAGATAACGATCTCTCCGCGGTTTCTGGGTGTCTGACCTGGTAGAGTACGAAGGAGTGCAAGAGTGTGCAGCGTCATGCATTCTACGTGTGAGAGTTTCAACAGCTTCCTCGATATCCTCACCAGAGTCTAGGTTGATGGTGGATGGATCCAGTGTCTCCTCCAGCCTTGCCTTGAACCTCTCAACATTTGAGTTCCTGGTTGGCAGCTTGGTGATTCCCTTGCTGATACTTAAAGGTAAATTTATGCGATGCACTACTGCACAGTGATCAAATAGTAGATCAAAGTCATTCTCCACTTGCACTAGATTTGAGTTCACACCATAGGTAATTGCCAAATCGAGAAGGTCGGGCTCCTTCCGAATATCCGTTGGCTAGTAGGTAGGATGTCCGGACGAAAGAGTGATGTAATGATTAGCTTGGATGCAGGATAGCAGGGCAGTTCCTTTTGGGTTGCGTAGCCTGGAGCCCCAGGTGTTTTTCGAATTGAAGTCTCCCCCAATTACAAACCTGTGCCCGAGGCCACTCGGGTGGTTTGCGAAAATTAGGCTATATCCGTTTATTTTAAAATGAGATCTATCAGTGAAATGAGATTGAAAGATGACCATAATATCTACATTGTTCCTCTTAAGGTACATAACAACCTCAGGCCTACTCTTGCATAGGCCGTTCGCATTCCATAGGACCATTTGCATAATGATGATATAATACTGCCCATCATTTGCGTCATCTAAGTCAACGAAGAACATTGCCATGGGCGCCTTTGTAACTCTATTTTTGGCGTTTGTTATGTGGCGGACCAAGTGGCCAATCTTGCTTAGTGCATTACGGATGTGATCAAGCGGAGTACTGTGATCTAGGTTCCTAATGACGGCTATGAATGCTCTCTCCTGTTTAAGCTGGTAAGTGTGGAATTCCACATTTCGCTATTGATGCTGATCAAGAATATATATACTTTATATGTTCGGAGATGCTTTTTTCTGCCTGATACATACATTTGCGCAAATACAATATACCCAATATACCCATTTTCAATGGGTTCAGGGTATAAAAATTAAAAGCTAAAGAGCTATTGAAACAACATTTTTGGTGCATTCAAGAATATATTGATCAAATTTCACATTTGCGAAAAATTCCAATGATTTTGATTGCCTTTGTTAGCTTCATTCTCTTTGCTTATTAATTAATTGAATATTCGGTTTTTTTATGGATACTGTCGAGTTGTGTGTATACCCTGTATACATAAAATCGCTAATCGGTATGATAAATAATTTCGCAAATAATTTACTGCACGTATAATCCTTTGAAATTATTGTGAAGCATATTATAAACTATTAAATATTAAATTTTAATAGTTTATTTACACTGCAACGAATATATTATATTTAAGAAAGTTTTTAGATCCATCTGATCCATCATGATTATATGGAACAAAATTGACTGTAAAAAAAATTCCCATTAAATTCATTTGAAATATTTGGATTTGATCGTACTTTTTGCCTTTTGCCTGGGTTTTTATTTGTTATTTTTAATTTTTCGCACTCTGGCGTGAAAATTTTTTGAATTTCAAAAAAATTTATTTAAGTTGAAGATGCATTCAAAAAAGCCATGCGGCTACATTTGAATGTAATGTATATATTAAACGAAGACTCGTTGATGTATTTTAACAATATTTGACCATAGGCCCGCAAAATTCATGATTTTTATTGGTTTGGTCGAGTGAAAATTTCATGTTTTTGTAATATGCGGTCGATACATTTCATTATGTACCTTAAAACATTCAATATTTCATTTTACTTGTGTTTTATCAATTGAGTGATATATTCAAGTGAAAAATATTTCGAATGTAAGCAAAAAAGTAATATTTGATATTTTTTGGGCGCATCCAATTCGTAGCAACGCCCTCAAAGATAAAAAAGTTAATTTTAACGCTTTTATATTATTGTTATTTCAATGTATAATATAAAATATTATTTATTGAATTCAATTACACACATTTTTCATAAAAGAGAAAGCTTATTGGTTTTATATGCCTATGATGTTATCGTTGGTATTATATGGCCATCTCATATAATTTACGAAGCAAAAATGTTTGTCTGTTACTCAAGAAATCCCCGCTAAACCTCCTCCAAACTTTATGATTTTAATGTTGTTCTATTTATCTTTGTTTCTAAACGTCTCTACAAGCCCGTCATCTTAACCTCTAGGAGCTAGAGCCCTCATTTAGAACACGCAATGGCTAAAAACAAGATATTTTAAATTGAGAAACCTCTCACTATTTGAAGTAATAATATTAATCATTAATATTGAATCAAATTTTTTTTAAATTTTATTAAAGTTGAAATAATGGGCTTAGCTCCATGCAATGATTTTTATCACAACAAATGTTATTGTAAGTCAGCACCCATCTTAACGATTTTATCCAATAATAGCCACATAACGCGTGTATATGGGTGTGAGTATGAGTGGGTGAGCGAGAATACAAAGCTGTTAAACAACAATGACGAAGTCAAAGGACCAGCCATTAAAGCGCGAAGTCAAAGGCATAAACTGCCGGTAAAACACGTTCACACATGCCCACCTGCACCCACACTCACTCTCCATCTCTCTCATGTGTGGGTGTTCAATCGGAAAGAAAAAAAATACAGAAGCAAGCGTGTTGCCTGCACATAAGCAAATTTTTCGTTGCTGCTGCATTTTTATATGATTCAAAATGAAAAAAAAAAAAAAAAAGTTTAGGAAGTACATTGCACATTATTACTGGATCTGAGAACTCGGTTTTAAAATTATATATTCATGAACAAATTGTATTTTTAATGTGTTTTACTGTAAAGCAATATTGTTATTGATGTTGATTCACATGAGTTTAAGAAAGTATTTAATATTCATGTAACTTTGCATACCCAAAATACATTTTTTTGTTCTTCTGCAGTCAAGCTTATAATATTGTGTTTAGTATATTTTGCATGTATGTATTTATGTTGGCCAAATTTTTTTTCTTCTCGATCTTTGTCTACTCCTTTTTTTGTGGCGCCAGTCAACTGGACATATGGCTATTGACAAATTTAACACTGCCAACAAATAAAAAATAAACAACAGCAATAAAAGTCCAGTGCTAAAGAGCGATTAAAAAAGTCAGGACATATATAAATGTACAAATGTGTACCCTCACACATCATGCGGATATACAAACAAAAGAAAGAGAAGCTTTTATTATTCAGACATTTTTCCGAGCATTAAAGTTTTTATATTCCCATTTATAGTCATGAGTGTTGGCGTATGTGTGACTTTAAAAGCACATTGACTTGTTAGCGCCATCTTTTTCAAAACTTTCACCTCTTCCATCAACTCGCAATCCAGAACCATAAACGTCAAAAGCATTTAATTCTCATTGGCACTTCAAACTAAAATAGTAAACTTAATTTCTTCTTTTACACATAAAAAACCATTTAGTACATTGAAGTCGAATCTATCCATATATCTCTCTACATTTCACATTTAACGATTCTAGCTATAACATCAAAAGATTGTCTATTTATTTACTGTAGATTTTACATGTCCAAAAACTGTTCGGTTGGAATATAATTGATGAAAGTAATGTACAATGTGCAGTTTGGAAGTTCACGACCTTAAATTCAGTTGTCATATAAAGCAAAGTGAAGCCGTCGAAGTGCCAGGAATTCCCAATTCGGCAAGAATTAGTTGTTATGGTTCAATGGATCCCAGACTGCTTAATTCAACTTGGTTTGTTCTCTGCTTTTTAATCACACACTACTTAAGAAAGGAGTTTCAGTAAGCAGCGAAGTTATTCAAGAACTCATTTTCAATGGAACGGGATTTTTTCCTAATAACGCCATACCTTTTCAATGATTTTTATACCCTGAACCCATTAAAAATGGGTAATAGGGGTATAATGTATTTGTGCAAATATATAACAGGCAGAAAGAAGCATCTCCGACTCCATAAAGTACATACATTCTTGATCAACATCAACAGCCGATTCGATCTAGCCATGTCCGTCCATCCGTCCATACGTATGTATGAACGCAAGGATCTCAGAACCTATAACAGCTAGAGACTTGAATTTTTTGCTGTAGGTCCTCCTAGTCCATGCGCAGTTCGAGTTTGTTTCCGATAATCGACAACCCGTTTTTTGAGCAAATTAGGGAAATAATAAGAGCTAGTGTCAACAAACTTTATATGTTGCTTCTAGAATAGTATATACAAATCAATTATTTTTATACCCTGACCCCATTGAAAATGGGTAAAATGGGTATATTGTATTTGTGCAAAATGCAAATGTATGTAACAGGCAGAAGGAAGCATCTCCGACCCCATAAAGTATATATATACTTGATCAGCATCAATAGCCGAGTCGATCTAGCCATGCCCGTCTGTCTGTCCGTCCGTCTGTCCGTCCGTCCGTATGTATGAACGCAAGGATCTCAAAACCTATAAGAACTAGAGAGCTCAAATTTTAGATGTAGGTGCTCCTAGTGCCGCAGATCGAGTTTGTTTTCGATAATCGATAACTTACTCCGTTTCCAAGCAATCGATAAAAATCGATATCGACATCCTGTTTTTTGAGTAAATTGGGTAAATAATATGAGCTAGAGTCACAAAACATGATATGTTGCTTCTAGAATATTATATATATATCAAGTATCTTTCATTTTATATCTATCGCCACCTCCCCGCTACCACCTCACTACCTAAACGCTAGCTCTGTGGGGCCGCGTCGACTTATGCAACTTGTGCCAATGAAAGTCGCGACCCTTGTTAAAAAAAACAAGTAAGAGGTTCTAGTCGGGAGCTGCCGACTAAGGAATTCCCTGAACCCTCGTATTCCAACACCAAATGCAGCTCGTTTGAATTAATAAAGATAAATTAAAAAAAAAAAGTTCCATTGGCAGGGTCCGAGTCCGAGAACTTGCAACTGACCCGCTTCTTTACTCGCTGCCGGTAGGGCTCGAACTCGCGACAGGTCGCACCACTTGCCACTGCCTCTACTCAACATCCACACTAATAATTGAGTCTTGTTGAGAAAAAATCCAATTAAAATAGCAGCACAGAAAAAAATCGCAATTGCAATTGCAATGATGTTGATATAATTCAAAGCAGACGCGCAAGTGTGTACATGTATACAAAACTTCTTGGAACTGCGTCGCAGGCTCGTGCGACAGTATATCTTATTGTACCATAGAATATTTGTGTATTCTCAAAAATTCAATTGCATTTGAATTATTTCTTAAATTGGTTGGCAATACAAGTTGATTTATTAACTTGATTTATAGCTCTTTGGTGGTAGCGGGGAGGTGGCGATATGGGTCCTTGCGGTCATACATACGGACAGACAGACGGACATGGCTAGATCGACTCAGCTATTGATGCTGATCAAGGATATATATGTATATACTTTATGGGGTCGGAGATGCTTCCTTCTGCCTGTTACATACATTTACATTTTGCACAAAGGCATTATACCCCTTTTACCCATTTGGGTTCAGAGTATAAAAATGCTTACACAAACATCCTTTGGTTTGTGGAAAGGGTGATAGGGAGTATTGTAATTGCGCCTACCTTGTCGCAGTTTTTAAATCATTTTTGGTATATGCCTACTAATCTTTTCTATTAGTGCATCACAATTTAGTTTAAACTGGCACCCATTTTGCATTGGTTATGAATTTAAAATATCGAAGCGTTAGTCGGAAAAATTGTAAGCTTAGTCAACTCGAATTCATCTTGGGACAAGTGCGTTGGGCTCATGTTTCCTGTACACACAAATCCCCAGCAAATTGGTTACTCTCATCGCTGAGCTGCAAATTAGGACTCTTATAAATTATTTTTTAAATTAATCAAAGCCATGTCTTTATCAACTTTTTGCACCTCACTCGTTTGCAGCTCAAACTTCACTGGTGGCTAACTAACTGCCAATTTTTCCCGAAAGGCCATTTACTCTGCATGATAGCGCGCAGAGTTTTTTTTTAAACGTTTTTAATGTTTTGACGCAGTCTGTTATAAATATGCTCCGACTTAATGATAGATGCTTGTGTCTTCTTTTTATTTTATTTTGATTTCTTTTTTCAGTGTCCTCCTCTAATGCTATTTTCCTGAATTTAATATGTAAATTTTCAGTGATGCTCCTTGTCTCTCCCCAAAATCTAAAAATAAATATATTTTGAAATATATGTAACTTATGCATTTGATTATCGAGAATTCAACACAAACTTGATCAAATATGTTAATAAGATTCTACATGAAAAATTTTAAGGTCGTAAAATATTAAATTCAACAAGTAAGAGGTTCTCGTCGAGAGCTCCCGACTAGGGGATACCCTGAACCCTCTTCTTCCAACACCAAATGCAAATATATATACTATTCTAGAAGCCAAGTTTGGTGACTCTAGCCCGAATTATTTACCAAAATTGCTCAAAAAATATGATTTCGATATAGATTTTTTATCGATTACTTGGAAACAGGGCAAGTTATCGAATATCGGAAACAAACTCGATTTTCGTGGGCACTAGGAGGATCTACAGGTAAAATTCTAGCTCTTGTAGGTTCTGAGATCATTGCGTTCATACATACGGACGGATTGATGGACGGTCGGACGGACAGACGGACGGACAGACGGACGGACAGGCGGTCGGACAGACGGATGGGCAGACGGACGGACAGACAGACGGACGGATAGACGGACGGACAGACGGACGGACAGACGGACAGACGGACGGATAGGCAGACGGACATGGCTAGATCGACTCTGCTGTTAATGTTGATCAAGAATATGCGTACTTTATGAGGTCGGAGATTCTTCCTTCTGAGTTCAGAGTATAAAAATCTAGAAGACAAGCTGGCAAGCATGCTGTGTCGAATGGTCGCTTGGCACGTTAATGGATTGTTTTGGAGATTGTGTTGGTGTGATTCAACTTATTTTTGCAAACTCAAAATATTTGCAAAATATCGCGTGTAGAATGCTTAGTTTGCCGCTTCATTCTTTTCAATTCTAATCACAGTCGCATTATATTAAATTTAAATTATAAAGTTTAGTATTAAACGTGAGTATAATAAAGCATAAGCAATGAGGCTCGAAATAAAAGTCCATAAAGAAGAAAGTAAATATATTTTGTTGGCCCCAAATAATTAGAGGTTTTCAAGTTTCGCTTGCAGGGGTAAGCTCTTTGCAATTCTAGAGTCTAAAGCAAAGTCTGCATACCATATAGCCGAAAAGTTCTTAAAATAGATAGTAGAACATAAATAAAATATTTTTGGGGTGTTATTCCTTTGCATACAAATTATTCAATATTAACCAAGTGCAGCGCAGCTATATATTATTGAATGCACTAAGTTAGGGACTAAAACCGACCTTCAAAAGTTCCCTATTCTTTACTTAAATCGAAATTTGCAAAATAATTTTGCAACAGCACCTGCTGGCAAAACAGACGACTCTCAAGCTTTTTTAAATAAATTTTGCAATCATTGACAGACCGATATATTTTAAACTTACCGTCATAAAAAATGTATTTAAGGTCTATGCTTATTATTAGGGACAGGGTCTACTAAATTATGGTTCATTAGGTGCAGTCGACACACCCTTTTTAAATTGCATGTGCAGGTGGGTCCAAAATGTTGCATGCCAAAATATGTATACATACATAAAGCAGAAAATAAGGTATGTATGGCACATTTTCATGCTGAAAGTACCTGGAGAAATATCGATTTGCTAACACTCTTTTGTCCGTATAATATTATTAAGCTCATTTAATCATAATTGCATAACGATTTGAACGCTTCGATTTGACAAGCACCTGGGGCATTTCGGCTTACATAGAAAACTATGTTATATGGTCGCCATTTTGTTTCTTTGCGGCTTTGCGTGTATTGGGGCACTTCATGCAACGCTGCGTAGCCTTGGCTGTCAATCACAATTGGCTGACAAATTGCTTTCGGAATCGACGGACGTGTTGACAGTAGCACGCAGAATCGTGTAGCCTTACGGTCTTAAAATGCATTTAAACCAGGAGCTAAGCTCAAAATGGATTTGGCTTTAATAACCTGGGATAAGCAGTGAAACAAAACGCTGCTGCAACCTTACTGCTCAAGACAGTCCGTCCGCTGTCCACCTTGACTTATTCGCTCTCTTGAACGACTTAAGCCAAGCGCTAAGCTACCCAGTTGGGAAAGCTTCCGACTAGGGGATACCCTGAACCCTCTGATTCCAACACCAAATGCAGCTCGCGCTATGCTCTCGTTTGAAGTAATAAACATAAATGTAAAATAAAAATTCCCTTGGCAGGGTTCGAACTCGCAACTGACCGCATTACTTGCTGCCGACTCCACTCAACAGCCACACCAGCCAAAAAAAAAAAAGGTTTCCTCGGTAGGGCTCGAACTCGCAACACCGCGCTCTACTTGCCACAGCCTCTACGCAACAGCCACTCCAATTAATAATGCTGAATGAGAAAAAACGAATTAATATAGCAGCATAGAAAACAATACAATCGCAATTGCAATGCTGTTGATAGAATTCAAAGAAGACGCTCATAAATGTGTGTGTACATGTAAACAGAAATTCTTGCAATAACATGTGCGCAGCCAATACACATAACTGTTTCTTAACCGATTTAAATGAAATTTTCGACGGTACATCTTAATGTGCTAGTTGTGTATTCGCAAAAAGTCAATTGCATTAAAATTGTAGCTTGAATTGGTAGGCAACATATTATATGTATACTATTCTACATATATATGTATACAATTCTATTATTTACCCAATTTTCTCAAAATCACGATTTCGATATCGATTTTAATCGATTGCTTGGAAACGCAGTGAGTCATCGATTATCGGAAACAAACTCGTACTGCGCATGGTCTAGGAGGACCTACAGCTAAAATCAAGTAAATTCAAGTCTCTAGCTCTTATTGGTTCTGAGAATCTTGCGTTCATACATACGGATGGACGGGTGGACGGACGGACGGATAGACGGACAGACAGATGGACATGGCTAGGTCGACTCGGTTATCGAGAATTTGTATAGCTTTTAAAACTAGAAATAAATAAACAGATATTATTTCCTTCATATTCGATTTGTTTGTGTATTCTTTCCAATTACGAGAAGCCGACCGTCCCGATTTAGTGTGTGATTTCTACTAAGTTAAATTTGTCTTAATATAACTAAAATATTTGGATATTAGAATAATGCAGAGAAGATCGCCAGACCAACGTCAACAGTGATAAGCGCAGCAAATGCTTCGCATGTCATCGTAACTCAACTTATCAGCTATAAGATCGCTCAAGCTGTTGTAGCTGTGTAACCAGACATATGTACATACTATACGAAAATTAACCTACCAAGTCTGGCGTGTAAACTCTTTCCTACTATTTGGCAGCCTAACCCCACTAAATGACTGTAATGTCTCCACAAGATGCCAGGATGTGTGCTAGGTATGCGCCATATGTAACATGACGACATTATTTCATTTTCATACATAAGTGAGGAGCCGCGCCTAGCACAGAGGTCGGCCCGGGCCCTGCGACGCAGGCTTATCGAGCTGTCGCCGGGCCGATTGGCGGGGAATCTGTCACAATGTGATAAATTATGATTTTATAATCGTTTGTTTGACCTGTTTATATTTTCCTTTCTTTATTCAATTAAACATTTGCCCAGCTTCTGTGCGTGGATATGTGTATACATATATATATATATATGTATATGAAAATGATAAATTATCTTTTGTCATTTTTACTGCAATGTGATGTCCCTGTTGTCTTGGCCTGATGTGTGTGTGATTCATGCCGTAGACAAATAGAGATTTGCATTTCGTTTTGGCATGCAGACAACCGTTTGTTGTGTCAGTTTTGGATACGTAAAAGTAAAATTTTAAAATTTTTTTAATACAGTTTTCCATTTCAAAATTTCAATTATATAAGCTCGAGACCTAAGCTAGCAGAATCAAATAAACATAGAGTGCTACACAGAGGTGTGTATATAGATCTCTATAAATAAAACTGTCTGTCCAGACTGACTAACTGACTTATTGACTGGTTTATTGGTGATCAACGCACAGCCCAAACCGTAAGAGCTAGGAAGCTGTAATTTTCAGAAGCTGAAATTTTCAGTAGTCACCTTATGTGGTAAAGTTGCACGTTTCGAGAAATTCCACCCGCAAGTATGGAAAAATCGCGATAAACTTTTGTATGAAACTTTTTTGCTTACCATCCGATCAGCCTCAAACTGTATTTCGAAGATCTTTGCTCAAATTCATTTGAGGGTGTTTCACACTTTTCGAAAAATGCGTACCTCCTTGGTAGAAAAAGGGATAAAAGGTTTGGTGAGTGACGTTTTGCGCTCAAGTTCATTTTCAAGGATCTTTATGAAAAATCATTTGAGGCATGTTTCACATTTTTCGCAGAATCAAAGCATCCTCGGTAAAAAGTGCGATTCTACGATTTTTTTGGTGAAGTTTTAAGTGGTATTCGATTTGCTTCAGACTTATTTTTAGAGCTCTACATAAGAACTTAATAATTACGTGTTTCAGCGATTTGGGAAACTCCACCTTACATTTTTGGTAAAATCAAAGCTTTCATGGTGGAAAGTGCACTTCGAAGATATTTTTGGTGAAGTTTTTAGTTTTGCCCGCTTTTTTCTTCAAACTTATTTTCAAAGTTCTACACAGGAACTTAAGGAATACCTGTTTCAGAGATTCGGGAAATTGCACCCGCAACAGTGGTAAATTGGTGGAAAACGTTTGTATGAAAGTTGTTTGTTCGTTCTTAAAGGTTTTTGAGAACATTTATTTGATTCGTGCCACGGGCAGGGATGGGTTATACCCGCTCGCTTAAAAATAATACAACCTTCTTAAATATATTTTAAATTTATTTTTCGTGCTAGAGCCTGTAAGCACTAACCATACAACACATGTGTGGTTGTGTTGTATGGTTAGTGATGCAACGCATTTGAATTCTAGAAAAAAAGGATATCATTATATTTAAGTAAAATCAATGAGATTTTTATAAATTTTGTCCATTTTTTTAAATAATTAAAAGTACTAAAAGTAACTAATTTAATATACATATATATGCAATAAAAAAAACATTCATTTTATACAATTCGATAAATTACTTGTTCAGAAATAAAAAAAAAAACACACAGTAGTGCACCACAATAGTTTCAAGATGTATTGAAAAAATGACACATATTTTATATATATGAAATGAAATTGAGGATGGCCACAACAACACTTCTTTCTTAAGCAGTGTTACAATTTGAGCTTACCAATAATGTAGACAGTTATATAGACTGAAAAAAATGTGCAGAAAATTTCGATATTTTGGTTACAATAAAACGCGTAGCGTATATAATGAAAATGATTATATAAATGATGCGCTATAATAGTATATTAAAATCAAGTCTTGTCAGCTTAAACAACAACTTCAGGCACGTCGTCAACGCTTTTATTCTCGATATCGTCAACGTCAACGTCATTAAAGTGCAATTTAAAACAAATTTATAAATAGTTACTTATCTGCGTGAAATGTTGAGAGCGTTCCCGCTTGATTGCCAGGCAATGTCGTAATGGCAGATAAACTTTATTCTATTAACCTTACCGCTGTCTAGTTGCCTGTCTGCGTCTCCACTCGGGCTGGCAAACTGCAAAGTGCTTTTGAAACATTTCATGAAACACATTTGCCAACGTGTCCCAACCCCGTTCCTTTCCCATTGCGAGTGTGTACTGAACTTCTTGCGGGCTCTGCTATACGGGCCTTTGACAACTTTACATTTGTGACACATGCGAATTGCGTACTGATTCGCCCCTCCCCAACCCTCTTCCCATCAAAGGACCACACCAAGCTTTGGGTATCTTATGCGTTTGCCTTCATTAAACTTGGGCGCAAGCATCAGCAAAATGCATTTTACTTTGGTAAATATCGTAAAAATTAATGACAACATTATCAAAAGACGGGTCCATGCACTCGCACTCTGCCTGATTGAACCTGTTTGCACTACTTGGAGCTATAAATTTTGAACAACTTTGCAGATTTTTTTGAAACAAAATCGAAAATAATGATATTAAAATGAAATTTTTAAAAAGTTTGTATGATTCGAATCTGATTACTACAGATAATATTGATGAAATGAAAGGGTAGATGATTATTAATGTCAAATATTAGGAGTATATTCGGTGATAGACACTAAACCTTTGTGGCACAAAGAACAAATTGTCAAGGTTAACTACTTAAAAAAATATATAAAAAAGAAACTGTAATTCAAAATATATTATTATGAATTACTATATTACTTATTTGACAACTTTCAAGATTTTTCAGTCAGTATGCTTGCTTAATTGAATTTCAATTATAAAATTCATGCATTACGTTTTTCAAATATATGGTTCATTCAAAATTCTCTTCTGTCAATAAAAACCCCTAATTATATCCTACGACTGTTTAGGTAGTATAATGGTATTATTGGGTTTTAATACACGTAATAAAATTAAATTTAAATTTTTTATGAATTTATTATACTGCGATATTTTGCGTCTGAATATATGTAGTTTGTGCACTGTGCGTGATTTTGCTCTCAAATCTGCTTTAACATAATATATATTCGCTGTGTTGTTGGAACTTTTAGATACGCGAATATTTGAATATACTCGTATGTGCGTGAAACGCTTAGGTTTATTGTTGCTATTGTTATTATTGTTGCAGTATCATATCAATTAAACGAAAGCTTATGTATATATATATATATATATCTACACACATGTATGTGGGTGAAACGCTTAGGTTTATTGTCGTTATTGTTAATATACCCTTGCAGAGGGTATTATAATTTTGTTGTGAAATGTGTAACGCATAGAAGCAGACATCTTCGACCCCATAAAGTATATGTATATTTCATCAGTATCAACAGCCGAGTCGATATAGTCCGTCTGTACATCTGTCCGTCTGTCTGGTTTTTATGCGAACTAGTCTCTCAGTTTTAAAGCTATCTTTATAAAACTTTGCAGAAGTATTTCTTTCTGTTGCAGGCAGTACATATTTCGAAGCCGGCTGGATCGGACCACTATATCATATAGCTGCCATAGGAACGATCGGTCGAAAAGTAGGTTCTTGAATGAAACATTTTTTATTGTTTTTTAAGATATCGTGAACATTCTCGGCATTAACTATTTTTCCTGTGCTTCGTAGATACGGGTAGACGGACCAGAACAAAGATACTAAATTTTGCCAGAAGAAGAGAAGCCACAATCCCTATTATTAAGAAGAGCAGCTACCAGTTGGTCTCAACTGCTTGCAGGCGCAGCAACGCTTATTAACGCTAATATTTTATAAAAAAGATTTTAATCTTTATGTATAAAACTGTTTGTCCTGACTGACTGACTGACTTATTGATTGACTGATAGGTGATCAAAGCACAGCGCAAATCGTAAGAGCTAGGAAGCTTAAATTTTCACTGAAGTTAACTTATGTGATGAATGTGCACGTTAAGACGGGGTTTCGGGAAATTCCACCCGCAAGTATGGAAAAATCGCGAAAAACGTTTGTATGAAACTATTTTATTTACTATCCGATCGGACTCAAACTCAATTTCAAAGTTCTTTGTTAAAATTCATTTGAGGGGTGTTTTACACTTTTCCAAAAAAGTATTCCTCCTTGGTAGAAATGGGGGTCAAAGATTTTGTGGATTTTGTGGATATAAGAAAAATCATTTAAGACGTGTTTCACATTTTTGCAGAGTTAAAGCATCCTCGGGGAAATGTGAGATTCTAAGACTTTTTTGGTGAAGTTTTAAGTGGTGTCCGATTTGCTTCAAATTAATTTTCAGAGTTGTACATAAGAATTTCATGAATACGTGTTTCAGCGATTTGGGAAATTCCACCCACAACAGTGAATTATTAGCGAAAAACGTCGGTATGTAACTTATTTGTTAACCATCGGATCGACCTCAAACTTATTTTCAAGGTTCTTTGCTCAAATTTATTTGAGGGGTGCTTCGCACTTTTTGGAAAATCTACCCCTCCTTGGTGGAAATGGGGATCAAAGATTTGGTGAGTGACATTTCGCGCTTAAATTAATTTCCAAAGATCCATAAGGAAATCACTTGAGACTTCGCATCCTCGGTAAAAAGTGCAATTCAACGATTTTTTTTGTGACGTTTTTCAAAACTCTACATAAAAACTTAATGAATATGTGGTTCAACAATTTGGGAAATTCCACCGACAACAGTGGTAAATTGGCGGAAAACGTTTGTATGAAAGATGTTTGTTCAACGTCCATTTCCATCATTTTCAAAGCTTTTTACGTGCCACGGGCAAGGCCGGGCTATACCTGCTAGTATTAAAATATTTTAAAATTTGAACAAATTCAATCGAACTTCCCGCTAAGGTGTCAATGTTTATTGTGTTTGTTGTGCTGAGTCCACAACTGCCCTGTCTCGTTTCCTCTCTATCTCTCACTCTCTCTCACTGCGTATACTCTTTTTGAGGTGACTATTGAAGTACGCCCAATGCCATCTGATAATGACATTGATGGTGGGGCTCCACGCTTTATGCAGCAGCGATTTGTCATCCATCAATTGCAGGCATAATGCTTTACTTGAAAAAGTAGAAAAAAGCAAAGGCATAATGCTTTACTTGAAAAAGTAGAAAAAAGCAAAGGCATGTCCCATCATGTTGAGATGTCTCTTTTGTGCTCGCCTCCGATATATATCCCATTCTAACAGTGCACCTGCTCAGCTTACTTCTTTGGCCCCTACATGACTCACGCTGCACTTTGCTGTGACATGTGAGTTTATGGCATAATTTTTACATTTATCTTGTGCTCGTGCACACTCACTATGTGTGTTGCACTAGAATAACGACGTTGTAGGTGCCATGAATGCCTAAGACAAAGAGCAGGTTCGCATCGTATCACCGTTTCTTGATCTAAATACGTTGCTGGCTGTAAGGATGGGCGGATGCCAGCTGATGAAGCTTTTAACAGAGAAAGCTATGCTGAGCTCAGGTAATTATTATTTTATATATGAGTTCTCAATTAGAGAGCGCTTTTAATTGCATCACTTTGGTGGCCATGATTTAAGTCCAAGTTATCGGCATGTTGATCAAGTAAAATTCGATTTCTTACACACCAGCAGATGCTCTTAATATTGCATGCTGCTATATTTAGATTTTCAGTATGTGATATTCAACTCAAGCACTTTTTTTTTTTAAATAAGAACTATATGTATGCTAAAGAACTATATGCTCAACGTGAAAACATGTATGGTAATCAATAATTATGAGGTAATATATATTAGGTAATTAATATGTAATCGCTTATCATCTCGTACAAAAAGAAAGATTTTTAAAGCAGTTCATCTTCAACAATTTTATGAAGTGTACTTATTCTCTAAGAGCACGAATATTGGCTAAGGCATAGAGAAGTTAAGAGAAATATATGGATTTATATCAAATGGACTAAAAGACAGGTCCAGGCAAAAAAAAAAAACAGCAATTTTCCTTGCAGTAGTTTATTTGCCCAGTACTACCTTGAACTCCCATGTAGTGCATGTTCCGGTGTCGGTATTTTTAAGTACTAAAAATTTTCTGCTCGGTTTGGATGCCCGGGTTGAAGTTGGTTTGGCTCGAAATTGGCTTAAAGGGTTGCTTTTTTATTTAAAATTGTTGGCCAAACCCCGAAAAAATAATATTGTTTGGTTATAAATAATTTTGAATGGTCTATAAAGCCATTCTAACCAAATTAAAAGAAAGCTTAAAGCGGCTAGATGAGGAGGCTGCCTTTGGATTGCAAATCAGGACTGGTAATTGGTGGCGCGTGTCCTGCGCTTGTTGACGTGGCTCGTTGATTTTCGTATTCATAAGACGATGGTCAAATCGTTATGCATGGCCACCAGGGTTTTGACGTTCATTGATCGGGCTGGGCTGACTGTACAGTGTACAGCGCCCATGTCAGGGCATTCACATGATCATTTAATTGCTATGTGCTTTCAGCGCGACCCGTTTGACTGCTCCATTTGCCGCCCATGTAGGCTGACAAAAAGTGTAGCATACTTAAGTGGGCTAAAAAATTGTCCACTTTTCGTATCACTTTGGACTGTAGACTAGTTTCTTTGGTAAATTGAGGTTTCTTTTGTGAATGTCATGCAAAATGTTTATTGTTGCCAGTGGATAAATTTCATTTAAAAAATTGTGTTTATAACATCCACACGGCTCCAGTATACTCTACAAGGTTCTCCGATATATGCTCAAAAAAAATGAATTTCGATATCGATTATTATCAATTAAATGGAAACGGGTGTAGTTTTCATTTGAGGCAAGCTGGTGCCGCGCGTTTCAACTCTTTAGTTCTTATAGGTTATAGGGTTCAGGGGCTACAAAATGTTACAAAATAAATTTTTGTGTAATTAAAAACAATAATAATTCTGGTACTTGATCGACTTTAAATGCATTTGATGTCTTCATCTGTCTTAATTGCATTTCAATCAATGCTTAAAGCATTTTCTTACATTTAATAAACCTTTGAGTTTATCAAAGTGAGCGTATAATATGTCTCCCATTTTCGCGCAAACGATCAAAACTATAATCGCCAGCGACCAGACATTTGCAAGTGTCATCCCACCCTACCTACGCACACACATCATGAACCAACAAGCATGTTGGCACCACAGTAGCAACATTAAGCTCGAACCAAATATCATTTAACACGCATGTAAACACAAATAAAACAAACAGCAAAGAACTGTGGGTCAGTGCGTACTAAGGAGGTGGGAATACTGTTTGCCTATTAACGACTGATGGCTGAAACTATGTATCATAATAATCGTTGATAGCAAGTATACAAGTCTCTGATTTGTAATCAAGCTCATTTGAATAATTAAAGTTCGCTGCAAAATGGAAATTACCAATTTAGGGCCGCTAAGGGTTAGTCATATCTAAAATAGTAAAGCTCATTGATGGTCCTGAATTTGCTTTTATTTCTCATTATATTCTGCAGGAATAAAGCACTTGATGATTGCTCCTCTATTGATACTAACTTCCAAGCACTCGATTTCGAATCAAAATTTTAGCTTGAGAAAAGAATAACAGTATAACAATAAAACTGCAAAAATGATTGGACCCAATGGACCTGTCGGTCAGGAATTCAGCCAGTTAGTCATTGCGTCCTACAAATTGCACCATTTCACAGAAGTAGGGTGCTGACTACAACTAACCAGACAACATAAATATGTTGTATGGTAAGTGTCTTTACGTCAATAGCCTCTATACGGACTGAGTACGTTTGCCGTTTTGCCAAAGCAGTTGTCTCCATTTTATAAAAGCTTGTGGAGGGTTTGACAATTGTATCATGACGTTGTAACGTATAAAAGCAGATGCTTAGAAAGCAGAGTGTTTATATATTGTAAATCAGTATTAGTGTTTCAAGATATGCGCCTAATATATAAGGAAAATCTCATCAGCATAGGGCTCCTAAAACATTCGGTCGAAAATAAAGATTAAGTTTAAAAACTTGGCTACCTGTGTTCAGGGTATTTAATCTTTGGTGTGCCTAATATAGTCATTGTTACTTGTTTATCTTATTTTGGTTTTTGCTAACATAGCTTAAGCAGAAATAAAATAGGAGTATTTCCAGCGTCATAAGTCATTGTTTTTTACTGGTAGTGTTCTTATTGCCGTTGGTAATGAAGTGCAGCTTATGCCGCCTTTAACTAACTAACTAACGAAATCTCTCTAAATTCCATTTGAAAGTATAATCAATCTGTTAATAGCCGAGCAGGCGCTAAGGGAAAAAATTAAAATTATTTCTCAAGGTCTTGTCCATTTGCTCTTTGCTTTTTTGCTTTAACACAAGGCAACTCCATATGACTGTCTCTGTTTCGCTACGGAGATGACTTCCTCTGCCCAGCTTCCTGTCTGTCTTTGCCGGACTCTCACCCTTAGTTGTACCCATTATAAAATCCGTTTCCTTGATAGCTGCCATTTTGACCTGCTCCTGCCACTCCAAATACTGTGCACTTTGCCCATGGCCTGCATAATAAATGGATGGACTTGAGCTCAAAGCTCTGTTGTTTGCTTTTCAGCTGATTTTCCTTTGTTTTTAAGTTTTTTTTTTCAATAACGCCGCACAATAAAAGCTCAATTTGTGGTCATTTTGTGTTTTCATATTATGATAGACAAAGGTTATGCGTTGCACAGTTATGCGAAAGCCAAATATATTTGCCATATAAAACCAAATGTCAAATCTAACATGTAAGGGTTGACATACAATTTAAAAAGGATTTTACCATTTACACGTAATTGTCGTTAAGTCTCGATTTCTTTTAAACGCAATAAGAAACAAGTTAGGGGCCCTAGTCTACCACCCGACTAGGGAATAAATTAAAAAAAAAAACAGTTTTCTCCATAGGTTTCGAACTCGTAACTGCCACAGCCACACCAATTATTCGGTCTTATTGGGAAAGAAACTGAAATAAAAAAGCAGCACAGAAAACAATACAATCGCAATTGCCATTCTGTTGATAGTATATCTTGTTATCCCATAGAATACTTGTGTATTCTTTTTACATTAATATTGTAGCCTAAATTGGTGGACAATACAAGTTGGTTTATTAACTTGATTGATAGCTTTGTGGTGGTAGAGGAGAGGTGGCGATATGTATCAAATGAAAGATACTTGATGTATGTATATATAATATTCTAGAAGCAACATATCAAGTTTGGTGACTCTAGCTCTTAATATTTACCCAATTTGCTCAAAAAGCAGGATTTCGATATCGATTTTTATCAATTGCTCAGAAACGAGTAAGTTATCGATTGTCGGAAACAAACTCAATAAACATGAGCTACGCAAAAATCAAAACTAAATACATGGATTCCAAAAGAACAATTAACAAATTCCAGCTAACATTGGTAAAATTAACTAAACTTAAATCTAGCTTAAAATTTTTGATAAAATGTAGAAAATCCAATTTAATACCTAACTTCATCGAAAACTTGACACATACTGACCACTGACAAAAATAACCCACCCTGACATAAAAAGAAAATTGAATAGACACACACATTTTTACCATACTAAAATATTAAACTTACTTATAAAACACAAACACAACCTATTACAAGAACAAACAAAACATTACAAAACTCGCTAAAGGGCCGAAGTTTGCGCTCCCAATCAGCAAAAGAGACTTTCCTCTCTTAAAATACATTGCCGACGGTGAGGAGTTAGTACAAACCATAAAAGATAAAGATATACAAGAGTCGGCGCACAAAAAATTTATTAGTAAAAGAGCATAAAACCAAGAACACCCAAAAGAGTAGAGATCGAGCAAAACTGAACACAGTGGAACAGACACGAAAATTATTGAAAGAAAATAAAAACATTAAAATTCTATCGTCGAATAAGGGTAACAAAACCGTAGCAATGGATGTGGACTATTATAAAAATAAAATGAAAAATATTTTAGACGACTTATGCGCATATAGAACACTAAGACAGAATCCGACATCAAGGCTACAGGCAAAGAATAACAATTTCGTGGCTCAACTATTCAAGATGGATCTTATTTCAAAGGACGAAAGAAATAAGATGACTACAACAACAGCGGTACCTCCGAGGATATACGGACTACCGATATAAACATAAGGAAGGAACCCCACTGAGACCGATATGTGAGATCCATAGGATCTCCATCTTACGGGCTATGCAAATACATAATAAAAATACTACAAAATCTGACAATGGACTCTAGATACAACATTAAAAACGCGGTAGATTTCAAAGACAAAGTTAACAATTCCCACATCAGAGAAAAAGAAACATTAATATCATTCGACGTCGTCTCCTTGTTTTCCAGCATACCGATGGAATTAGCACTTGACACAATAAGACAAAAATGGAGCAAGCTACAAGAACACACCAGTATACCAAAACAACTATTTATAAACATAGTAAGATTCTGCATTCAGGAAAACCGATATTTCAAATACGAGGACAAAATATACATACAATTTAAAGGAATGCCAATGGGATCAGCGGCCTCCGCAGTAATCGCAGACATAATAGTGGAGGAACTATTGGACAACATTACAGATAAATGAATAATCAAACCAAGACTTTTGACTAAATATGTAGATGACCTTTTTGCCATAACAGAAAAAACAGAAATACACAAAACTCTAAAAGAATTGAATTCCTTTCACAAACATATTAAATTTACCATGGAATTAGAAAAGGACGGGAAATAACCATTTTTAGACTCTATAGTTAGCGGATTGGACAACACACTAAAAATCAAGTGGTATAAGAAACCCATAGCCTCCGGACGATTGCTCAACTTCAATTCAATCCACCCTAAGAGTATGATAATCAATACAGCACTAGGCTGTATGAATAGAATGATTAACATATCGGATACAACGTACCACAAAGAAATTGAACATGAAATTAATAAACTCTTGACGAAAAATGACTTCCCACAAAACGTAATCAAAACTTTATTAAAAAGACAACAAATTGAAAGGAATCAGCCAAGAGAACCTGACAAAATATACAAATCCCTAATATATGTATATGCGACTATCAGAACGCCTCACAAACTCAGACTGTTACAACAAAGAAGAAATAAAAGTAGCACACAAACCTACGAACACATTACAGAAGTTCTTCAACAAGATAAAATCTAAAATCCCCATGATTGACAAAAGCAACGTCATTTACCAAATACCATGTGGCGGGGAAATAAACAACAAGTGCAATAGTGTTTACGTGGGTACAACAAAATCGAAACTAAAAACGAGGATCAGTCAACATAAATCGGACTTCAAATTAAGCCATCAAAATAATATACAGAAAACAGCACTAATGACCCACTGCATGAGAAGCAATCACACGCCAAATTTTGAGGAAACAACAATCTTACAACAAGAACAATACTACAACAAACGTCACACGTTGGAAATGCTACACATAATTAACACACCCACCAACTACAAGACAGACACAGAAAATTGCGCTCACTTGTACAGACATCTTTTAAACAGCCAAGCAGCCTCAGTTTGAATCTCCACGTCAAAAAAGCGCAGACGTGTAAAAACTTGTATGTAAAATGTTCAAATTAATGTTTATCTGTAATCTAATTGTTAATTGTTTTTTGTATCTTGGTGCTAGTGCCCTGAAGACGGTTTGCCGATGTGCAACCGAAATATATCGGAAACTTAAATTAAATAAAATTATTTTAATGTTTGTTTTTACAAACCCGGACCTCGAGCCAGCCAATGAATACTCCCAAACTCGATAAAGCTACAATTTCAAGTCTTTAGCTCTTACATGTTCTGATATCCTTGCGTACTGCCTGACGCCTAGATCAACGCGGCTTGTGATGCTTATTAAGAATATAAATATAAATATAAATATATTTTATACCATTTACCCATTTTCAATGGGTTCAGGGTATAATAAGAAATATTTTCGGATTTCAATTAATATTTTTTAAATTGCTACGCCCGATTGCAACAAGAAAGCAATTGCCTAATTGCATTTACAGCCGAGTAAAGCTCGTTTTTAGCCTAAAATATTCACACAAGGGGTCTGAAAATATACGGAGGGGAAAAGTAACTGACGGATTTGTTAGATGTAAATTTGAGTAAATTATAAGCGTTGCGAACTCATCTGCATGTCAAGGGTCCTGCTGACCTTTTTTTAGCCCTACTGTCCGCTTAGTTATCAGTGACAGTCTTACTCAGCACTAATTTTCAAGCAAATGAGCAGCCACCATTTTTTATGCTTCCTAGTCGGTTGTGCTGTGTTTTTCACTTCTTATCTTGATCAACTGATGGACAAGTTCATTGTGCTAAGCCATTTCGTTTGCATATGGGTGTGTTTTTGCGTGTATGTCAAGGCCATCCGTCGACCGGCTGCTCCCTTGGTCACATCCGATAACATGTTGTGGAAAGGCTGACCTTAGTAATTTAATGTTCATCTACAGTGTGCTGCAAAGTTCTGTTCACATGTTCGGGCAGCAGCAGCCTCTAAAAAAATGTGTAAAGTTTATCTAAATTGTTAAGACATTTACAAAATGACCTCACGTACGGAATTTTCTGTTTCCTGACCGCAGCCCTCCTACAGCTCAACATTTTGTGACCCAAGCCCGAACCGAAAGCTGAACTCAAACCTCGCAAAAGTGTGTGAAGTGTATCCCTCTATCGGCTGGTGGAAGGTTTTGTGTTGTGGTCGCTGTCTTCGGAAGACTTGACGCACTTTGGAACACACCAAAGTTGTTAGCTGTCGTTTATTATACCCTGAACCCATTGAAAATGGGTAAAAAGGGTATATTGTATTTGTGCAAAATGTAAATGTAAGTAACAGGCAGAAGGAAGCATCTCCGACCCCATAAAGTATATATATTCTTGATCAGCATCAACAGCCGAGTCGATCTAGCCATGTCCGTCTGTCTGTCCGTCCGTTCGTCCGTCGGTATATATGAACGCAAGGATCTTAGAAACTATAAAAGCTAGAGACTTGAAATTTTAGCTGTATGTCCTCTTAGTCCATGTGCAGATCAGAGGGTTCAGGTTCCCGACAAGAGCCTCTTACTTGTTACACATACATACGGTTTAGGCTTAGAGCTAATCAGTACATACATATGGTTGTATATATTAATTTCACAAATAGTAAAAGACCGCAAAGTGCGTGCGTAATTAAAGAATTATAATTTAGAAATATTTATTATAATTACATGACTTTAATAACCTATAATGCTGCGTATGTAGACGACGAAAGTAGAAAAGAGGTTGACTGATGCATTAATAATTTGTATTATTATATTGATGTTTTTATACTATCTATATGGGATGTTAATAATTAATTGTGTAACACGCGCATTTACATATGTATGTATATCAAATTGTTGTTTTAAGATAGTGAGTATTCTGCAACACTGTTACTTCAAATGTGCTCAGAAGAAGCAGTAATCTATTTAGTCTGTAGCTTGCGATTGCCATTACACTACAGACTTTTGGGTCTTGTTAATTGATTTCGATTGCCAATTTGCGATTTTTGCGTTTTGTAACGATTTATTTGCAGCTTGTAGCCGTTACTATTTGGCGGGTATATACAATTGTGTGATAGACATATTGTGATATATACATAGTGTGGTTGCGTTGTGCATTTGTTGCTCCTAGAGAAAAGACTTGAGCCTTTTTTGGATCCTTCTCAGGACCCTGATTATACCCTGTACCCATTGAAAATGGGTTTAACGTTATAATGTATTTCTTCAAATGTGTGGAACAGGCAGATGGAATCATCTCCGGCCCCATAAAGTATATATATTTTTTTGATCAGCATTAATAGCCGAGACGATCTAGGCATGTCCATATGTCCGTCCGGCAGTATGTATCAACGCAAGGATCTCTGAACCTGTAAGAGCTAGATATTTGGAATTGGCCCCAAACTCAATTTCTAAGTTCTTTGTTTAAATTCATTGGAAGGTTGTTTCACAGTTTTTGGAAAATCCATCCCTCCTTGGTATTAATGGGGTCAAAGATTTGGTGGATAACGTTTCGCCCCCAAATTCATTTCCAAGGATCTATGTGAAAATTCCTTTGAGACGTGTTTCACATTTTTTGCAGAATTAAAGCATAACGTATATTCTGGTATGGTGTTCTGTCGCCGCCATTTTAATTCTTAGTTTCGTTAGCCTTTGCCTGCCGCCGGCCGTCAAGAAGTTATTTTTTTGCGAGCCCTCAAAAGAGACATTCGGTGAGAGGTTAGGAAAATGCTCAACTGAAATGCGTTGCTCTGGCTGTGTTTAAATGGATTTGGTGGTTCTTTTTTTTAGTGGCCTGCAGCCAAAGTATGCGACTGCGGCCAGCCCTACCGCCCTCTACCCAAGCGAGCTTACGCTGACATTGAATTCCCGTCGTCTGGCCGTCCTCCTTGCCAAGTGTCAGTCCCAGTCGTAGTGCCTTTTTCAGTGGCTGTCCCAGTGGCTACGCCAAGAAAAACGCCAACACCAAAGTCATGCCAAATCAAAGTTTTGCTTGCGCTTTGGACATCTTATTTTTGTATGCATTTTACAGCTTGGTAATTGTTACGGCCACAAAGACTGTGGTGAAAATGTAAATGCCTGGCTAGTTCGATTAAGTCTAGGCTAACTATCAACCTTTTTGTTGCTCTTCAAACTGCTAAGCTTGCGGAAATGTTCAACAAATGGTAAAATACATCATAGAAAGGTATTGCAAATAGTTTTCTTAGTGTCCAAATATTTACAGCATTAGCTTCAACTTGGTTTAAAATCTGGGCTAGAGTTATTTTTGGTATTCTGTTGAATTCCAACTGGGTGAGGGGGATCGTTATTGTTCAGTCACTTGAAGTTGAACTCTGTTCAATACAGCATAACCAAGAGCTTGATTATTTTATTCGAAAACTAACTTTATTTTGTACTTAATTTCTATGTAAACATACTAGCAGGTATAACCCGGCCTCGCCCGTGCCACGTATAAAATAAATTTTCTCAAAGAGGTTTTAAAATGACTAAACAACTTACATAGAAACGTTTTCCGCCAATTTACCACTTTTGCGGGTGGAATTTCCCAAATCGCTGAACCAGGTTTTTCCCAAAATAAGTTTTTTCTGTGGAATCTTAATTGAATTGTGTGACGTAGAAATATAGTAGTCAGCGACATATACACGCTAAATCAGAATCGAAAGACAATGTCAGTGATATAAAACGGGACGAAATGCAATTTAAATTTCACGTATACTTGTGACCTTCGCTTATACCTACGGTCAGTATACCGTTAAACAATTATTTTAAATGTTGAAAATCCGAGTGAGTGTGCGCACTGGTTAGCTATCCACCAGATCTGCGCTTAAGAATGTCCGGGAATCGATAGGTCTAACACGAATCGATGGTCACGGTGGTCTACCTGTGCATGCAGCAAGAACTAATGGCTAGCGAGGTTCAAAGCTTTTTGTCAGACAATCAGACGACGCTAAATCTTGGTTCGGGCATAGGAAATTCACACCTTTCTACCAGTGTACCGCAGATTGTCGCTTTTTGGTGCTTTGGGCTTTGGCTTTGACGCCGGCAAGAGCTACGCGTTATGCGTAATAACGCAGCGCCGCAATTTAGCATGTACCTTCTTACGACTCCAGCACACACAAAGGCACACCTCGACTCCATTATGATCCCTTTGTGAAGAATTGTCAATGTCCGAACTCTGAAATTTTTCTCTTTTTTCCGGTGAAAGGTTATATATTATAGCCAAGCGCTCGGGAGCGCATGATGTATTTTTTACGTTTTCTCTTTATTTTTCCCAGGGACTTTGGCTATGAACACCGATGCACATGGGTTTATTGCGCCCACGTGAAAAACTGAACTTTATAATTTTAAACCCAATCTAATACGACTGCACTCGTTGGCGATTAAAATGGAAAGAATGACGCCACGCCAAAACTAAAAGCGGCAAATAGGCATACATCCATCACACAATTTTTTCATTCGAAACGGCGTCAACACCATAGGTCATGGTCACTCTGGTTATGTTATTAACCTAAGCTGGTCATATGTAATTGCATGATTGTTATGGTGCAATGCATCGAAGTTGATTGCGATCAGCTGACCATGACAATGGCAATGTGTATTTACATTTGCAAAATTAAGATTTAGCACCCCATCACACGGACAAAACTTAAAACTTCTCCAAAAATATCTTTGAAGTGCACTTTCCACCGTGAAACTTGTCTCAAATACTATATATATCTTGATCTTTGGAAATTAATTTGAGCGCGAACGTCACCCACCAAATCATTTTACCGAGGATGCTTTGATTCTGCGAAAAATGAGAAACGCGTCTCAAATGATATTTCGTATAGATCTCGCGAAACGTCACCCCCCAAATCTATGACCCCCATTTCCACCAAGGAGGGCTAGGTTTTCCAAAAAGTGTGAAACACAACTCAAATGAATTTGAACATAGTTCTTTGAACTTGAGCTTGAGGCCGATCGGATAGTAAACAAAAAAGGTTCAATGCGGGTGGAATTTCCCGAACCCTTCATCACATAAGTTAACTATAGTGAAAATTTCAGCTTCCTAGCTCTTACGGTTTGGGCTGTGCGTTGATCACCAATCAGTCAGTCAGTCAGTCAGCCAATTTGTCAGTCAGTCAGTCAGGACAAACAGTGTTATATATTTAGAAATGACCCAATATGAAATATGGTTGTGAAAATAATCTGCTTGTGGTCTTAAGCTTTATTGCGTCAGAAGTACATGCAATCTTCTTATAAATTCAATATTTTCCGGCATCAGATCTCAACCAAATAAGTTTTAATCGTAAAAATATATATTGAATATATAAAAGTAAATTTTTTCGTTTTGTCGGGATGCTGATTATAGCAATTTACTTTAAAAACGGAATTTCGTGGGTAACCATATTTATTTTTTTTTAGGGAACATAATAAAATAAGGAAAAATATTCATTATTGAATTTCAGTGTTATTTATTTATTTCCGACCGTATACTCTTTCTCTCACTCTCTTTCTCCCTCTCAGCTGTACTTTTCCAGGAAGCAATTGAAATGATAGATATAGGTTTATTCGTGAATTTCTGTGTGTTGAAGGAACAGACAGAAACAGGCTTTTCTTTTTTTAAATTCTCGATTTTAAGACAAGAAAAGTCAACGCTCGCAGTCCGTAAGCAAGCAAGAATAAATTGCTTATCTTCGCAGTCGAAAGCAAGATATGACAGTCTGGGACTTGAATTAGTTTCAACATGTTGCAGACTGTACTCGGGAATCCATTTGAAATGCACACGAACTTGAGGCAGTTAAAAGTTGTCGAGTGTGCGGCGGGGCTTTAGACTCGCCTGAGCGACAGTTTTCAAAGCGGTTTTTAATTACCAGCCATCAAGTACAAGGATGTTTACAACGATTTTCCAACACAGGGGGAAAAGGGGACTGGGGCTGTCTGACGCCATATTGAAATTCATTAATATGGCGTCGCTGCTGCCATCGTCGCCACGCATCACATTAATATGGTAATATGGTATATTTATAATATAATTCTAGAAGCAGTTACATCACAGCGCATTGTGCAACACTTTATTATAATGCTTGAGCGCGTTAAAGAAATTAATTAACGTTCTGCTTCGCGCTTTGTCTTCTCCACTCTTGTCCACAGGCACAAACGGATGAGTTTAAAAGGGGCGTTTGTGTGACGAGTGTTTTGTTGCAGCTTAAACAAAGCCGTTGTCAAGATATCACCTTACTCATATTTTGTGGAAGACATACATTACTTTTTATGCTTTGCACTTGAAAATTCAGATAGGTTAATTATATTATTGTTCTTAGAAAATGAATCAAAGACACATATAGTAATTCATAACTATTTGCTCACAAAAATATTTAATTTGTGTGCCTTTAAGAGATTTGTGAGATACATTACATTGACTGCGGGGTGTTTCAGACGGAATACTATATCATAAAGCTGTCATGGTAGTAATCGGTTAAAAATTAAGTCATTGCCAGTTCTAAGGGTGTAAGCTCTAAACGAGTAAGCAACTACGCCTACGTCGTAGCACATTTATGTGATAGGGGCTAAATGTAATTGCAACCATTAAGGCCAACCCCTTGACTGCTTCAGCCCTCCGCTTCGTCTGGCAGTTCAACTTAAAAACTGGCTCTGTTGAATAACGTGAGAGTCTCGGCTCACATCAGGCGTAAATGAACGGAAATGAATTCATAAAATGCGAGGCGTAACTGCGTGGCAAACTTAATGTGATGCAACGTTGCGCGTTTAAATGTGTAAATAATATGTGTGCTTATTTTGTGCTGGGTAAAAAGGGGGGATTGTATTGTGGGTGTATGTCTGTGAGTGTGTGACTGCATTTCTAGCCCCGCTCTTTGGAGTTGGTGAGTTGGCAGCCTAAAAACTCATCCCCAGCAGCCGCCGTTTTGTATGAAGGCAATAACAAAATGCCCCACAAACAACCATTGCACACAAAACTGCGCTGGTGTAGTACCCCAAGAGGGGGACGGATGCTTCATTAAAGAGGGTTGACATTTAGTTTCTGTAGTGCAGTGTAAATAATTCAGCTAATGTGAAATTATACTCAGTTTCGGCCTCATATCAGAAATGAAGGTGACCGCTTTCGGAGATTTAAGATTTTTGTGCAGCAGCCAAAAATAGCAAATACAATACGACATTTTTTATGAGAAAATGAGTTTAATATCCTGAAACACTTTTTTTTTACGCTAAGATTATTTTACATGCAGGCAGGACCTCACCAAATACTTGAAGAGGCTATAAAAATTGTGTGTACTGCCATTAACAAGTTATTTATTAATATTCTGCAACAATTTAGCAGGTAAAAAGAATATATTAAGCCAGCAACAATCAACTTATCTCTCCATCCAACTGTCTCTTAAAACATATCGAACGCAGAACCTAGAGGAGATATAGATATCGAAGGTCTACAAAATGTATTGGAGATTTAAAGTAGAACATTTTTATTTTTACTTCGCTACAGATTTGGCTATGGAAACATTTATTGCAATGGGTACGATTTATACTAAATGAGATTACAATTATTTTTACAAACGTATCATTCTCTTTACACTCAAAGATTAATATTTATCTGAATATGGATACAGATATTATTATATCAGAGTATCTAAAATATAGATAAAATGATAAATACTCTCTTGCTAAATATATTAAAATAAGAAATAATTTAAAAATGTATATTACCGCATTGTGATCTAAACAATATCTGTTCGTTTTATCCTCGTTATAAACATTTTTTTTAGATATTGGCAAAAGGAAAAGTTCCTGGCTTCTTATTTTTGGGTTGAATACGTGCGGCTGTCAGTCTGGATTCGGTATAAATTCTTCAATGTTTATTGGACGTTGTTTTGTTACCATTGTTGGTGCTAAGGGAAAAGTGTAAAAGTTTTTGCCTCAGCTGCGTTCATCAGCGCCGTGAGCAGGTTTAACGCAAATTAAATTGCTTAAAAATAGTATTGTAAGAGAAGTCTCTTTAAACTCAACCCACGCTTAACGAATTTTGCGTTTTATTTTCCTGACGCACACACACTGAAACACTGACACATACTGAAGCTTAGGCTCCTGCATTTGTTCATAAGGTTTTAACACGCCGGTGTGTTTTTCTCAAAAAACCCGAAAATTTTGGTTCTTTGCTGCCAGCTTTTGCAAAATTTTCCAAACAGCGCAACTTGCGAAATTGAAGAGGTCGGGAAAGGCGTCGTACGTATGCGGACAGAGCAGCAAAGTTCTTTTGGTGCAGTTGGCAATCCGTAGCCGTGCTCCCTACAAAATCACGCTTATTTTGCTTACGCTTTATCCAACTTAGGGTATTACTGCTTGGTTAAAGCTTTTACAAGTAAAATGCCAATAATGTGGTTTTTTCATGATTTTATACCCTGAACCCATTAAAAATGGGTAAAAAGGGTATATTGTATTTGTGTAAAATGCAAATGTATGTAACAGGCAGAAATAAGCATCTCCGACACCATAAAGTATATATATTCTTGATCAGCATCAATAGCTGAGTCGATCTAGCCATGTCCGTCTGTCTGTACGTCCGTCAGCAGATTAAATAAAAATTAGGTACCCAATTCCCCAGCCGCAGCACCTGCCGCATAAATAATCGTATATTGCCCATAATTTTGCGCTGATTGCGATTAATAATGACACCATAGATAAACTCAAATATTTAAACTTCCTGATTGCGGCTAATGGATACACCTTAGATAAACCCAAACATTTTAACTTCCGGAAATTATCGCAAGTTAATTTAAAAGCACTATGGACTATATACTAAGGCTCAACTGCCACTGGTGATATTCACAGCCCCATAAAATTTGTCATTATTGATAATATAGGGCAGGGCATTACAATTTTTGTAATTATATTAGTTATTCATTTTACAGCTTTTACATTTTACAAATACGTAAATTAAGTTCAAAAACCATTGCAAGAAAATTTTTGCCAAAACTAGTTGTTAGCTGCTTTGCAGTTTCCACATTGCACTGCAGCTGAAAATACTGAATACTACATATCAATTAATTTTTCAGTGCATAATAACCGCAAGGTATTTTCATTATAACCTTTTGGTTCTAAAATTTCCCATGATGTTATCAATTGATCCGAATGTTCTCATAAATTCGAATATGCATACCATATAAATATTCAGAGTTTAAAAGAAAGCTGCTAATAAAGCCACAATACCAACAACTATAACAATTTTCACGCAAATTCCGACACATAACAAGTGCAATTAATGTTTGCCTAAATGTATCTGAGTCTAACATGTAAATATCGATGTGTGTGTGTAAGAACGTTTGCGTGTGCTGACTGTGTGTTGCGTTTAGCGAACAGCTGCGTGTACAAGTGTGGCTGAAGTAAGCTTAATGGTAGTACAAGAGTTGCTAGCATAGGGGGATAGCAAGGAGGGCTGCCTTTCTTTAAATTTTCTTCAGTTTCACACACACGGATAATCCGGTTAATCCAGGCTACAAATACATACATAAATATTCCAGCGAGCAAATCATATATATATAATTAAAGAGCTCATTTGTTACAAAAATCCATGACGATGACCGCAAGCACCGCACAATCAATCATAAGTCTTCGTCTGAATAGATTAGATCCATGTCCACCCATCTGGGCAGGTCAAGCTTTTATAAAAATATAAGTGATCCCATAAGCAGCTGTTGCCGTTTGTCATATATACGCGGCGCTTAACCATTAACAACACAAAACACTAACCGTTCGGGCAATGCTTGGTTATTGAAACTATTCGCTTTTGGCATTTTCATTAACGTAAATTGCCGTAAAACTTAACGCGTAGCAAACCTGAACTTGAAAGATAATCGAAAACATTGCAGAATAAACTCAAATAAAATAAGTTTAAATATAATTTAATGACCAACAAAGGAATTCCTTTTATCCACTAAGGGAACTCCGATCCGAAAGCATCCCACACCTTAGCGTTGTACAAAATTGCATTTCCACTTTTGCCAATCGATAAGAGCAAAACATGTAATGGTCGCAATTTTCCTATTTAAATTAAACCGCGTAAGCGATCCTAACAGCTTGCGTTTGTGTAACGACGCTATAGCGATCAGCTTTTGTCTGTCACGGTCAGCTGCGAATGATTCTGCCGCTGCTATAAACCGCCTGCGTGCACGTTGGCAGCGCAGCTATCTTCAATCTAATCCGCGAAAGAAAAAAAGCTCTGAGACCCTATATAAGCCTGTAGGTCCCGGATATAACCCTTCTTCTTTTCAAAAATTACTTTACCATCGAAGGTCTGGCTACGGCGGTTCGGACATAGCCCCACTAAAAAAAATTTTAGCTAAAAGCAACAAGTTCGGGCATCAGTCGCTTAATTCGTTTAATTAAATTCCAACTAAATTGAACCAAAAACGAAAAAAAAAAAAAAAAGGAAAACCCTAAAAGCGGCCGATTGCCGAAATATATATTTTTTTTTGTTCGTTTGATGATAAACCTTTCGCTACGCCAGCCGGCCACCAGCACCTCACCGGCATATATTTCTTTGTGCCAAGATCTGGTCACAGTTTTAACCAGTTCTTGCCTGCCTGCCGGAAGTAATTTTTGGAGGAATCAATCTTGCCGCCTCCGTCTCTGACATAGAAAACACACTTATTTGGAGGCAACCGCCACGTGTGCCCATTGGACGGCATTGTAATTTCTTGGGACGGCACTGTAATTTCTTGGGACGGCAATGTCATTTCTGCCCCCAGTAAATAGACGTCAGCCTCAACTGCGGATTAGCTGCCATTCCCTTGCTCATGCCAGCAAGAACGGGCAGGCGCCGTTTCCACAGTCTGGAATCCGGAAGAGGGAATAGCCTTTTGGGCCCCATTGACGCGCCACTGATCAGAAGCTCAGATGACATCGCCCATTAAGTTGGCCGGAGTGTGCAGATGCATGAAAATTGCTGTTAAATGTTTTTAGTACAAAAAAAAAAAAAAAAAAATTAGTTAATTATATCTTGTGAGAGACTTCCAAAAGTTTGTGCAAAGTGCATTTATTAGAACCGTCTAAAAAACCTCGTGCAAGTGCAGTGAAAAAGAAAAATTTACATCTATATATATATCTTTATATATGTAGAAAGAATTAATAGTATAGATATATCCCCCTTCTTTTTGGGGTAGAGTCCAAAGTCATTTCTGAATTCTTTTATATTTTTTTAATTTTTCCCACTTAGTTTCGGAGAGTATCTTCTAAGTACTCACCATTTAAAAACCCCCCCCTGTGCCATAATAAATAATCGAAACAATTTAAAGCCCCACAGAAGACAAAAGAAAACAAATGAAAGAAAGAAATAAAATTTGCTGCAAACTCTCCGCTGGAAGGCCTTTCATCGAGGAATACATGTAAGTCTGTACCTTTTGTTTTGATTATATTTTCTTATTTTGGCACAGATAAGCACAGCCAAGCTGACATGCGCACCTGCTGAGCTTTTTACGACTTTCTGTTTCACATTACGCTTTAGCTCCGATCAATATGTTTATGACCATGTCAGTCTGGTGAATGCTTATCATCTTTGATTTTACCTACACCCCGCTCAAATTAGCTGAACCAGAAGCAACGTAAAAGAAAAGATTTTTAACAGAATCAAATATATGTACACAAATATAATCGTATTCACTGATCAGCTGGTTGCGCTGCGCTCCGATTTGCCCATGCGCTTCGAGCTTAACCTTCTGTTGCCCATATTTTTTTTCGACCATACAATTAACCATCAACTACAATGTCATTTTTTTTCATTGCCTAGCCTTATTCTATAATTATTAAATGCACTTTAGCGAAATTTTGAGATTCTCTTTTTTTTTATTTTGCTCAATAAGAAAAAAAAATATTAACTGAATAGTTTATAAAATGAATTATTTTTGAAGAATTTTTGAGCCATTGTAAAAATATTAACTGAATAGTTTTAGTTACTGAATTATTGTTGAATCATTAATGCCACTTGTAATAAGATGCAGATTATCTAACGGAAGGATTCAATTTCATTGAATAATGCTTTTGTTTATAATAAATATTAATTACGGATTTTGATTATGAATTGCTAAGTTTTCTTTCCTGGTGACATGGTGATATAATGTCGTAGAAGAATGTTTTTTTGGGATCTTCAAAACCTTAAACGCGGAAGATCATGGCTGGGAGGGTATCGAACGCGAGAGTCAGCTTACATCCAAGACTTCGCCTCTTCGGAATATATATGCCCTAATGAAAGCTATCACCATTGTATTGGCACTTTAAGTGCTCGTTAAGTTATGCCTGTTTGAGATTTTGTTTCTTCGGAGTATCGGTCTCCAATTTAGATTCTGTAGGGATCCTAAAATAAAATTGTGTATGCAGGTCGAGACATGGCAAAAAGAACCCCCCCACCCGAAAGAGCTAGGGAGCAAGAGGATCCCGCCCTGCCATGCTAACTCAACCACGAGGAGCCTCGGTGAATACTTCCCGAATTATTTTGTGAAGATTGGCTGCCAACCGCCGTCACCGTTGCTACCCGATATGTATTGCTAGAGTAGCTTCACCACAGTACATGCTACATAAATTTTTGGCGCCCAATCATGGGGCCCGAGGTTGTCTATAAAAAAAAAATAAAAAATGAGTCTTTATATTATTGTCCACGCACGCTGACGTCGATGTGACTGGTTTAGTCTATCTTCCGCATGCGCAGATACTGGTAGTATACAAGATAGTAATTAGGACTACGATGCTTACAATTCAGAGCTTGAATTATGCCGAGAATCTGACCTTACTATATTGTTGAGTGCCTATATATAAACACGACTATAGTTATTAACACCAGCTATACAATCGGTCCCATACATTTGCTCGTTTTCTTTCTTATAATTTTGGAGAAACAACAGATTAGGTTTGCTTAGGTAGAAATACTTTCATATGCAATTTTAGAATACTGCATATTTTGATAAGATATCAGTACTGATTGCTACTTGATAGCTTGTTGATGGTTAAGTAAATCTCAGTCTTCGTGGAGCCAAAAGTTATAAAGTTAGATTGAATGGTTTTGTATTAACGATACTATCAAAGATAGTTAGAATGTTGCCCGGAACTTGGCCATATGCTGCTTTGCATATCCTTGCCGAACATTTCTGACTGGATTAAAATGTTGAATGTTACAAACCGCTTTCTAAAGTAGTTTCAATAAAAAAGATAAATTACCTACTTTCATTGAGGCGATTATATTTCGTAATTAAAAAAAAAAAAAAAAAAAAAAAAAAAAACTTCTACTCTATTATGTTACCAAACCAATGTCACGAATCAGGAAAAATTTAATTAATCATGTTGCCTTTACGCAGCCCACAAAATGTACAGCCGTCGTCAGAGAGAGCTGATAACCACTGTGTTCTATGCCAGTTAGTAATGGACAATACACAGTCTTGCTATTGCACCCCTTGTAGGCATGTTTTTCACAAACTTTGCTTGGAAGGTTGGTTGGTAAACCATGCTAAATGTCCCAGTTGTAGTGCTGTGATTGACCCAGCCTCAATTAAATTAGTTGTTGGAGATTGCTCGCCGAGAGGAAAACAATCTGCTCCACCTCCACCTACGAACATAGGGAGAACGGTAACGCGCAGTCTAGCAAAATCTCTTAATCCTGGTCCGACCCAGAGTGGCGAGAATCCAACAGCAAGGTTATTAGATGTTAGTGATGTACCACAATCAGGACTCGACGCTAGCAATAGCACGAATCCACCTGAAATCGCTCCTGCACGACCAGCTCCTGGTGTACGAAGAAGAGGAAGACCCACTCAGTCCAATAATACCCGCCAAAATCTGGGAGTGGACTATAGGATAATTCAGGAGATGATCGAACAATCAATCACTCGCGTTATGTCATCACTGCAAATACAAGCACCACCCTTTCCAAGAGTGTTGCCAACCCCGATCCCGGTGTCGCCTAGTAGTTCGTCATTCCGAAATGGAAAAATTGCTGACACCATGCAAAAATGGAATCTTAATTTCGATGGGTCTACCGAAGGATTAGGGGTAGAAGAATTCCTATATAGAGTCAAAACATTGACTGATGAAACTTTAGACAGCGACTTTATGGGTCTCTGTAAGCACTTACATGTGCTATTTTTAGGCAAAGCCCGTGACTGGTACTGGCGGTACCACAAGCAGGTAGACCACATAGTCTGGACTGAATTTTGTACTGCACTTCGCCATCAGTACAAAGATTATCGCTCCGATTTTATGAGCAAGGAACTAGTAAGAGCTAGAAAGCAAAACCCTGGGGAATCATTTGTGTCGTTCCATGACGCTGTAGCGTCACTGATCGATAAATTTGCAATCAAAATTGACGAGGAGGAGTTAATCGAAATTTTAAAAAATAATTTATTACCCGAAACCCGACATAAACTGCTATACCAGCCAATAAGTTCAGTTGGCCATCTACGTAGATTGGTCCAAATGAACGAGAATTTAGTTCATGAGCTCAGTTGTCGCCCTGATGGTATGAATAAATCCAGGACTATTGGCCGTCGCCAAGTATATGGACTAGAAGAGTCTTTTATTGAACCGGAGGTAGAGAATTCAGAAGATACAAACTTTGACATCGCAGCAATTCGTAGATGTCAGGCCAACTTTAAATGTTGGAACTGCGAAGAGCAAGGGCATCTGTGGGAAAATTGCCTTGCTGACCGCCGTATATTCTGTTACGGATGCGGGGCACCCAACATTTATAAGCCCCAATGCCAAAACTGTATCCGTAAAGCTTCGGAAAACCAACAGAAGGGTGCATCCAGCAGCAGTCGGATGCCCCCAAAAATCTAATTAATTCCCATACGAACTGTGTACCTGTGGACCGAAGCAAAAGCTTGGTCCCTACACCGACTTTAAAGTCACATTCCAACAATTTAGAAATAGCGAAAACTATTAAATTACGATTTTTACCGTATCATGAACGGTTAGCTAATTATTTGCATGTCCGAAATAAGATTTTTTATGAAGAAAAACCCCGTATTTCTCAGCGAACGCAGCGCTTGAAAAATTATTATTCAAAAATCAAGCAACATAGCAAGCTTTTAGTTTCGACAGTTTTTTGCAATCCCACCGATATGCGCAGCTATGCCGAAGTGTCATTTTTAACCTTTACCGAGCTTGGTCTATTGGATACAGGCGCGAATATTAGCTGCATAGGTTCTACGCTTGCTCAACAAGATTTTACCGCAATGCCGGAATTTAAGCCTATTAAATCGCATGTCAGAACAGCAGATGGCCATAGTCAGAAAGTCATCGGAGTGCTTGAAGTTAAAATGCAGTATAAATCGGCTACCAAGTCCTTGCAACTGTATGTGATTCCTTCTATAAACCAAAATCTAATTTTGGGTCATGATTTTTGGAGAGCCTTTGAGCTTGCGCCAAGCATTATAAATTCTGTAGAACTAAAATCAATGGAAAAAGAGCAAGAAACAGAGTCGATTGCATACCCCTTAGATAGCCAGCAAACGCAACAGCTGCACGTAGTAAGGCAGTTGTTCCCCAACGCTGCTGATAGATTAGGCCGCACAACATTGATCCAACACCGTATAGATATAGGAGACGCACGTCCAGTGAAACAAAGATTCTATCCTGTAAGTCCGGCCGTAGAAAAGTTGTTATATGCAGAAATTGATCGCATGTTGCAGCTTGGAGTTATTGAGCCGTCTGTAAGCGCTTGGAGCTCGCCTATGCGACTCGTCCTTAAGCCCAACAAGGTGCGCCTTTGTCTGGATGCTCGAAGACTGAATGACGCCACAAAAAAAGATGCTTATCCTTTGCCGAGCATCGATGGCATTTTTTCGCGGCTACCTAAGGCGAATATAATTTCCAAACTAGATTTGAAAGACGCCTATTGGCAAATAGAACTTTCCGAGGATTCAAAGCCTCTCACTGCTTTTACGGTCCCCGGAAGACCGCTATATCAGTTTAAGGTCATGCCCTTTGGCCTTTGTAACGCGCCTTCTACCATGTGTCGGTTAATGGACGAGATAATTCCTTCTGACCTGCGCTATTGCGTGTTTGGTTATTTAGATGATCTGTGTATTGTGTCAGAAGATTTCAGTTCACATCTGGCGGTATTGGTTCGCATCGCTGAGCAGTTTAGAAAAGCCAACTTGACGTTAAATATTTCGAAAAGTCAATTCTGTGTAACAAGTATCAATTATCTTGGTTACGTGATTGGTAGCGGAGGTATTTGCACAGACCCGGAAAAAGTAGCTTGTATTGTAAATTGGCCGCCGCCAAAAAACTTGAAGCAAGTTCGAGGATTTCTAGGAGTTTGCGGTTGGTATCGTCGGTTTATATGCAACTTTTCCGATCTCACTTGCCCCATAACGGACATATTATCGACAAAGAAAAAGTTTGAGTGGACCCCTGAAGCACAGACCGCAATGGACAACTTAAAAACAGTGCTAACATCCTCGCCGGTTTTAAAAAATGCTGACTTTAAGAAGAAATTTTTCTTACATTGTGACGCTAGTGATTTTGGCATTGGCGCCGTTTTAGTACAGATGTCTGAAGATAATGAAGAACAACCGATAGCTTTTATGTCAAAAAAATTAAGCCGTGCGCAGCGAAACTATAGTGTTACCGAGCGTGAATGCCTAGCAGTCATATTAGCCATCGAGAAGTTCCGATGTTATTTGGAACTCCAGGAATTTGAAGTGGTTACCGACCATTCTAGTTTGCTATGGCTTATGCGCCAGCAAAATATATCGGGTAGACTGGCACGATGGGTTTTTAGACTGCAACAATTTAAATTTTCCGTCTCCCATCGGAAAGGCAAAGAACACATTGTTCCCGACGCTTTGTCTCGGTTGCCTGAGAATGAAATCGCTCAATTAGACATGGGTCCTGTAATAGATCTTGAGTCCGATACATTTATGGACGCTAGCTATGTACAAATTAAAGACAAATGTTCCCAAAATTTAACTCAGTTTCCGGACATAAAAATCGTTGATAAGTTTTTGTATGTACGCACCGAACATTCGAGGGGAGACTCGACACAAGAAAGTCCTTCGTGGAAACTATGGGTGCCTGATCGACTTAAAGTCGATGTGCTCAAACAAGCCCATGATAGCATAACGTCGTCTCACGCCGGCATGCAAAAAACTATTGAGAAAATCCGCAGACATTTGTTCTGGCCAGGATTAGTTAAAGATGTACGTGAATACATACGAAATTGCGAGATATGTAAAGAAACTAAGGCTCCAAATTATACCCTTCGGCCACCTATGGGTGCTCACATCCCAACTTGCAGACCATTTCAAAGGCTTTATATTGACCTGCTTGGGCCATATCCTAGAAGCAAAAGCGGTCATGTGGGATTGTTAATAGTTTTAGATCACTTTAGCAAGTATCATTGGTTGCAGCCCCTGAAGAAATTCACCTCAGCTGTGATACAAAAATTTCTTCTTGAACAAATTTTCCATTGTTTTGGTGTGCCACAAACTATAATAAGTGACAACGGCACCCAGTTCAAAGCTCGTGAGTTCAATGCCTTCTTAGCCGAACTTGGCATTGAACATCTGTATACAGCTCTATATTCACCGCAGAGCAATGCTGCAGAACGAGTTAACCGCTCAATACTCGCCGCCATTCGCTCGTATTTAAAACAGGATCAGACCCATTGGGATGAACATATTACAGGGATTTCATGCTCCTTAAGGTCTGCTCTGCACCAATCGATTGGGTGTTCTCCATACCGTGCCCTATTCGGGGTGGATATGATCACTCATGGTACCGATTACAAATTATTGAAGGAGTTGTCTTTATTGGAAGAACCGCTGGTCCCCCTGTTGCGGTCTGACCTTTTGGCATTGCTAAGGACAGATATTCAGAAAAACATCAGGAAAGCCTATGAGCGCAATGCGGCTCAATATAATTTACGCAGCAAGCCTGTTTCTTTTCGTGAAGGACAGGAGGTGTTCTGTCGAAATTTTGCGCTTAGTAAATTCTCACACAATTTTAATGCTAAACTGGCTCCCCAGTTTATTAAATGCCGTGTCAAAAAGAAACTCGGCAATTGTTTTTATTCCCTTGAAAATCAGCAAGGAAAAGAAATTGGCACTTTTCATGCCAAGGACATTAGAGTCTAATTCCCGCTAATATACCCGTCTAACGGTAGGATATTATCGGGTGGTGTAATGGTCGCAATTTTCCTATTTAAATTAAACCGCGTAAGCGATCCTAACAGCTTGCGTTTGTGTAACGACGCTATAGCGATCAGCTTTTGTCTGTCACGGTCAGCTGCGAATGATTCTGCCGCTGCTATAAACCGCCTGCGTGCACGTTGGCAGCGCAGCTATCTTCAATCTAATCCGCGAAAGAAAAAAAGCTCTGAGACCCTATATAAGCCTGTAGGTCCCGGATATAACCCTTCTTCTTTTCAAAAATTACTTTACCATCGAAGGTCTGGCTACGGCGGTTCGGACATAGCCCCACTAAAAAAAAATTTTAGCTAAAAGCAACAAGTTCGGGCATCAGTCGCTTAATTCGTTTAATTAAATTCCAACTAAATTGAACCAAAAACGAAAAAAAAAAAAAAAAAGGAAAACCCTAAAAGCGGCCGATTGCCGAAATATATATTTTTTTTTTGTTCGTTTGATGATAAACCTTTCGCTACGCCAGCCGGCCACCAGCACCTCACCGGCATATATTTCTTTGTGCCAAGATCTGGTCACAGTTTTAACCAGTTCTTGCCTGCCTGCCGGAAGTAATTTTTGGAGGAATCAATCTTGCCGCCTCCGTCTCTGACATAGAAAACACACTTATTTGGAGGCAACCGCCACGTGTGCCCATTGGACGGCATTGTAATTTCTTGGGACGGCACTGTAATTTCTTGGGACGGCAATGTCATTTCTGCCCCCAGTAAATAGACGTCAGCCTCAACTGCGGATTAGCTGCCATTCCCTTGCTCATGCCAGCAAGAACGGGCAGGCGCCGTTTCCACAGTCTGGAATCCGGAAGAGGGAATAGCCTTTTGGGCCCCATTGACGCGCCACTGATCAGAAGCTCAGATGACATCGCCCATTAAGTTGGCCGGAGTGTGCAGATGCATGAAAATTGCTGTTAAATGTTTTTAGTACAAAAAAAAAAAAAAAAAAAAAAATTAGTTAATTATATCTTGTGAGAGACTTCCAAAAGTTTGTGCAAAGTGCATTTATTAGAACCGTCTAAAAAACCTCGTGCAAGTGCAGTGAAAAAGAAAAATTTACATCTATATACATATCTTTATATATGTAGAAAGAATTAATAGTATAGATATATCCCCCTTCTTTTTGGGGTAGAGTCCAAAGTCATTTCTGAATTCTTTTATATTTTTTTAATTTTTCCCACTTAGTTTCGGAGAGTATCTTCTAAGTACTCACCATTTAAAAACCCCCCCCTGTGCCATAATAAATAATCGAAACAATTTAAAGCCCCACAGAAGACAAAAGAAAACAAATGAAAGAAAGAAATAAAATTTGCTGCAAACTCTCCGCTGGAAGGCCTTTCATCGAGGAATACATGTAAGTCTGTACCTTTTGTTTTGATTATATTTTCTTATTTTGGCACAGATAAGCACAGCCAAGCTGACATGCGCACCTGCTGAGCTTTTTACGACTTTCTGTTTCACATTACGCTTTAGCTCCGATCAATATGTTTATGACCATGTCAGTCTGGTGAATGCTTATCATCTTTGATTTTACCTACACCCCGCTCAAATTAGCTGAACCAGAAGCAACGTAAAAGAAAAGATTTTTAACAGAATCAAATATATGTACACAAATATAATCGTATTCACTGATCAGCTGGTTGCGCTGCGCTCCGATTTGCCCATGCGCTTCGAGCTTAACCTTCTGTTGCCCATATTTTTTTTCGACCATACAATTAACCATCAACTACAATGTCATTTTTTTTCATTGCCTAGCCTTATTCTATAATTATTAAATGCACTTTAGCGAAATTTTGAGATTCTTTTTTTTTTTATTTTGCTCAATAAGAAAAAAAAATATTAACTGAATAGTTTATAAAATGAATTATTTTTGAAGAATTTTTGAGCCATTGTAAAAATATTAACTGAATAGTTTTAGTTACTGAATTATTGTTGAATCATTAATGCCACTTGTAATAAGATGCAGATTATCTAACGGAAGGATTCAATTTCATTGAATAATGCTTTTGTTTATAATAAATATTAATTACGGATTTTGATTATGAATTGCTAAGTTTTCTTTCCTGGTGACATGGTGATATAATGTCGTAGAAGAATGTTTTTTTGGGATCTTCAAAACCTTAAACGCGGAAGATCATGGCTGGGAGGGTATCGAACGCGAGAGTCAGCTTACATCCAAGACTTCGCCTCTTCGGAATATATATGCCCTAATGAAAGCTATCACCATTGTATTGGCACTTTAAGTGCTCGTTAAGTTATGCCTGTTTGAGATTTTGTTTCTTCGGAGTATCGGTCTCCAATTTAGATTCTGTAGGGATCCTAAAATAAAATTGTGTATGCAGGTCGAGACATGGCAAAAAGAACCCCCCCACCCGAAAGAGCTAGGGAGCAAGAGGATCCCGCCCTGCCATGCTAACTCAACCACGAGGAGCCTCGGTGAATACTTCCCGAATTATTTTGTGAAGATTGGCTGCCAACCGCCGTCACCGTTGCTACCCGATATGTATTGCTAGAGTAGCTTCACCACAGTACATGCTACAAACATAAGAATTTTTCTTGCGCAATTTGTTGTTTTGCTTCGTTCATTCCGTAAACAGCCTTGAAAATTGCAGCGGACTTTGGCAGCATGACAGAACTTATAGGTGCTCCATGTAGTGAGTGAATCAAACTTCAGATTATTGCTCCACCTGATGTCTGGATCCATTCAGCTGACAAGGCTGCACTCCAGACACTGGACGAAAAAATTGCACAAGAATTCAAGTGCAACTGATCTTTATTTAGTAGCCAGTCAATCAAAAATTACTATTTATTTTAGTGCCGGCAATGACTGCAAATCTTGCAATCGCGTTTATTATAACTTGATCTTCCTATTGTGGATTTTTATTGACTTTGTAAGTAATATGAAACGTCTCAAAATTTGTAATTTAAATATGTTTATTTTGCGCTGGCATCGATTAGTGCTTTTTGATCTCTACCAAGCGAATAACTAAGGGAATGATATATAGTTACTATTAGGTAACTTATATGATTTATACAATGAAATTATTTGCAATGATGGGGAAGGAGATGATTAAATAAAATGCCTCTCAGGTATATCGTCTGGGTGTAGCCTTCAAAGGCGCCTCTCTCTGATGGGGTTAGCCAGGACCCTAGCGACCGCGTTCGGGTGCTGCAGAGGCTTGTCGGCGTATCAGCTGCGGAAGAAGTTTAACTGATCTCCGAACTTAGTTAGGCGAAGATCGCTTTCCATGGGGTCGGCTATCAAATACCATGGCAAGCCGGCAACCTTGCGTGCTGCCTTGGCTTGGATCACTCTTCTGCGTCGCAGATGGTGTGCTGACGCCTTGCCCCAAACTTGGATAGCATATGTCCAGATAGGGGTCACCATTGCTTCAACTAGTAGTGCCTTCGTGGAAACATAAAGCTTGCTTTGAGGCTTTAGTAGCCAGTCGAGCTTTAGAAGCCTTCTCAAGCATTTTGCTCTCGTTGCTGCGATGTAGCCCCCGAAAACTGTCTGGTCGCAGCGTGAAAGTGACGCTAGCGGACTTGGCACAATTTTTGGCGGCGTTCCAGTTAGCTGGGCTGAAAACTGCACTGCTTTGTCCTTGTATGGAAGGTACGCCGTTTACAAATATACAGCATCGGACCTAGGTCGCTGCCTTGGGGGACACCTGTTTTAATACCTTTGATAGCCGATGTTTAACGGCCACGTTAAAGGTGGCTCCTGCCAGAAAGTAGCGCAGGACGTAGAGCTTTTATTTTGGAGAGAAGGCCATCAGACCTTGTCAAATGCCTTTTATATGTCGAGGGCCACCCCGATGCAGTATTGCCTCTGCTCAAAAGCCTCTAGTACACGTTTGACTACCCGGTGAACATTCTCGGGGCAGCCGTGAGACTTTCTGAAGCCACGTTTGACTACCCGGTGAAGCTGCTCGGGGCAGCCGTGAGACTTTCTGAGAACCAAACTGAAGGTCCGGGACCAGGCGCGTGATCTCGACGAGCTCCAGAAGTCGACCTAGCTGAAGAGATTTTTCAATATAATTTGGCAATCGCAAAACACATTTGACATAAACAGCTTAATACAATCACTAGGCCTCATTTTTAAAAAAAAAAAGAAACAAGATGGATAGTTCGAAATTAAAATGTATGTATGCTTTTATTTTGACAGCTTTGTTTGAGATCTAATGATATTATCACAATAGAAATAAATCCGAACTGTCGCAATTTTTACTTAAATTTCAATCTATTAATATTTACCTATCTCTGTTCTTCCGACAGCATTTATTCCAAATGAAATCATTTGCACATAGCATACTCAATAGTATTGATAACATATAAAAATAATATGTATCATAATAATGATAATATTAATTACATTGATTCTTATTATTTTAATACCCTGAACCCATTAAAAATGGGTAAAAGGGGTATAATATTTTTGTGCAAAATGTAAATGTATGTAACAGGCAGAAGGAAGCATCTCCGACCCCATAAAGTATATATATTCTTGATCAGTATCAATAGCCGAGTCGATCTAGCTATGTCCGTCTGTCTGTCCGTCCGTCTATCGTATGTATGAACGCAAGGATCTCAGAACCTATGTGAGCTAGAGACTTTAAATTTTAGCTGTAGGTCCCCCTAGTGCCCACGCAGATCGAGTTTGTTTCCGATGACCGATAACTTACTCCGTTTCCAAGCAATCGATAAAAATCGATGTCGACATCCTGTTTTTTTTTAACAAATTGGGTAAATAATTAGAGCTAGAGCCACCAAACATGATATGTTGGTTCTAGAATATTATATATATGTCAAGTATCTTTCATTTTAGACCTATCGCCACCTGCTTGCTACCACCTCAAAGAGGGTTCAGAGTATTCTCTAGTCGGGAGCTCCTGACTTGTTTGTTATATCTCTATACCAGCGGGTATAGGCCGGCCTTTCCCGTGGAATGTATGTTATAAAATCAATGTTATTAAAATGTTGTGAATTTGATTTTGAAACTGAGCGGACGGTAAACAAACTTCTTTCATATAAAAGTTTTCCGCCATTTTACCACTGTTGCAATTGCAATTTCCCAAATCGCTGAAGCAGAAATACATTTTTGAAAACGTGTGACACACCTCTCAAATGAATTTAAACAAAGAACTTTAAAATTGAAGTTGAGGTCAATCGGATGGTAAACAAAAAAATTGTATACAAACATTTTTCGCTAATTACCCACTGTTGTGGGTGGAATATCCAAAATCGCTGAAACACGTATTTATTAAGATATTATGTAGAGCTCTGAAAAAAAAGTTTGAAGCAAACGGACTAAACTTAAAACTTCACCAAAATAGGCTTTCATTTTATTTTTTATTTATTTATTAATGGTCGACAAAACGAGTGTCTTCCTAATTATTCAATACAATTTACATATATAATAAAATTTAATGCTAAAAGCCTAGTTAGAGTACACAATTCTCTATAGCATCACCAACCGATGGAGGTGTTTTTGCCAGCTGTGCCCCTATTCACAGCTAATTTTGTCAGTGACGCTATTAGAGCCTACAGCTAAGAAGAAGGGTGTTAGTAGAGAAAATAGTGTTCTATTGTTAAAATTAAAAATAGTCATAATTTACTATATTAGTTAAGAAAATACAATTAATTTGGAAAAATAAAGAGAGAATTTATTAAAAAGTAAACGAATTAAACAAGATATATAGAAGGTTATGTAAATAGGATAGGGAGATAGTAATGGGAAATCACCGACCCGGTGGCGGAAAATTTATAGCCTGTCCGGCAAGCTATGCCCCTGCTCATAGCTGGGAATGGTCAGTGACTTCCCGAAGGTATCCTGAAAGCAACGATTTTATTAGTGGTAGAGAGAGTTCGGTAGAGAAAACGTGATGCAAACTATTATAATTTTTGCATAGCACACGAAAAGGATTGTGCATAGCGTAGTCTGTTGTGCACGTAGACAGGAATAAGGGGCGGTAATTTCTGGTTGGTCTAGACGGAACAGAGAATGGAAGGAGAATCTATATCGCCAATAATCAACTTATGTAGAAGGACAACACCAAGAATTGTCCTACGGTTGGTTAATGACGGAAGATTAAGAAGAAGAAGCCTGCTGGAGTAGGATGGTAAACGAAGGAATTAGGGTCCCAATTTAAACCTCGTAAGGCAAAAAGCAGAAATTGCTTCTGAACAGATTCAATACGATCCTGGCTATTGTTATACTGCGGAGACCAGATGCAAGAGCAGTATTCAAGGATAGGGCGAACAAGAGAAATGTACAGAAGTTTCGTTATAAAAGGATCGGTAAACTCTTTAGACCATCGTTTAATGAATCGTTTAAAGAATCCTTTTGCCCCATTAACGATGGTATCTATATGCAAATTGAAGCTGAGTTTATTTTTTATTTTTTTTAACGTGGATCCCGATGCAACGTACTGCATCCCACCTCCCGCCCAACATACCGAGGGGCGCAGTCGTGTAACGTACGACACGAAATGCAAAGTAAATATGAAAAAAAAATATTAAAAAAAAAAATCGATACAAACTACGAGTATGTCTACAAATACAATTACAAATAAAAATAGGACTATCTACTTGCTAAATAGTTTAGAATAGAAGACTTTATACGAGGAAGAGAAGCTTCCGAGCAGAATACTCTGTAATGCTTGTTATAGTCATCACAGAGAACCCTAAACGGTTCATGAAAGGCATAATTACTTGAGCAAAATTGAAGCCATAAAGGTACACAATTACGTGTTAGTCTAGTAGGGATAGAGAAATTTAATTGGCTAGTCAACACAGAAGAGTCGATTTCACCAGTAATTAATTTATGAATAAATATTACACCCAGCATGGTTCTACGATTAATTAAAGAAGGAAGGTAAATCATCAGAAGTCTACTGGAGTATGACGGTAACCGCACACGAGGATCCCAATTTAAACCACTAAGGGCAAACAACAAGAATTGTTTCTGAACGGATTCAATTCTGTCCTGATGGGTAGCATATTGTGGTGACCAGATACATGAGGCATACTCAAGAATAGGTCGTACCAAAGATATATAAAGTGTTTTTGTCGTGTACGGATCGTCAAACTCCTTCGACCATCGCTTGATGAAACCCATAACTATTCTGGCCTTATTGACCACGGTATTAACATGAGAGTCAAATTTAAGTTTATGATCAAGGATGACACCTAGATCATTAACTTCATTAGAAGTACTATTAACACGCTCGAGCGGTATGCTATCAAGGATGTAAGAAACCAATTGAGGAGGGCTTCTATAGAAGGTCATTACCTTACATTTAGAGCAGTTTAAGTTTAACAGGTTGGCTAGGCACCAAGCCTGAAACGCATCAATGTCCGCTTGTAAGAGATAACATGATGCCATATCCTTATATGCAAGGCATAATTTTACATCATCAGCATACATTAATACTCGAGAGTGAGACAGTATCGAGGGAAGGTCATTGATGAAAAGAGTAAAGAGTAGCGGGCCAAGATGACTACCTTGAGGAACACCGGAAGTCACCAGAATACGTATAGAAAATGAATTTCTGAAAAGAACCTTTTGGGTTCTGTCACGCAAATACTCTGAAATCCAGTTCAAATATTGACTGGGAAGCCGAGAAGGCTTAATTTATGAAGCAGCAAGGAATGGTTGACAGAGTCGAAAGCCTTACTGAAATCAGTATAGATGACGTCAGTCTGCTTTCTTTTTTTAAACCCATCAATTACAAACGAAGTAAACTCAAGAAGGTTAGTGGTTGTAGATCTGCGCTTCACGAACCCATGCTGGGAAGGTAAAATAATAGAACTACATAAATGCTGCAGTTGAGATGTTATAATTCTCTCAAAAGCTTTAGGTATAGCGGATAATTTGGAAATACCTCTATAGTTTTCGACATCGGACTTACTCCCTTTCTTATGGAGAGTGTATGATTCCTTCCAAATGGTCGGAAAAGATGAAGTGTTAACGGACAATTCAAAAAGTTTTAAAACAGGTTTACATAATGCTGCAGCGCAGTATGTAAGCCCGCAGGCAGGAACACCATCAGGGCCCGGTGAGTAAACCGGCTTGATAGTGTTAAGGTCGCTAAGAAGCGAACTTTCGGTAATAATGGGATTAAAAATGCAGTTTGACCCTTGTAACTGATAAGGATAAGGCTGATTTTTATTATACCTAGAGGAGGAGTAGGTAGTTTGAAAAAAGTTTGCGAACAGATCGGCTATGCCTGGATCACTGCTCGCGCTCTCATCGGCAAACTTAACCGAAGAAGGCAAAGTACATGTCTTTCGTTTAGAATTGACAAAGTTCAAAAATTGCTTAGGATTATGTGAAAATTGAAGGCGACAACGCCGAAGGTAATTCTTATAGCAGATGGAATTTTGGTTGGAAAAATTTGATCGGGCAACTGCATAGCGGGAGAAATCAGAGTGATTTCCCGATTTCTTAAACTTATTATAACACCTCGACTTCACGTTTTTTAACCTCATCAGTTCATTTGAGAACCAGGGAGGCCAATCAGGCCATCAATAAATTCGTTTGACGATGACGGCAACAGAAAGCTTGAGTCTGATGGCGATAACCACTCGAAAACAGGAAGATTAAAGTCCCCAAGAACTACTAAAAGGTCTCTATCAGAAAGTAGGGAGGAGACAGATTTAATAGCATTAAGATGAGTTTGATAGGTAGACAAATTAGATAGAGGAGGTAAATATGAACATGTAATAAAGATAGAAAAAGTACCAAATACAACTCTTACAGCCACCAACTCAATCTCTGAGATGGGAAGATCAATGCGTTCCGACGAAAGAGCAGACTCGACAGCTATAAGTACTCCTCCTCCGATACGGGAAGCTCGATCGCATCTGTAAGTGGTGTATTTGGAGGTAACAATTGAAGAGTCTGAGATGTCCGGCTTCAGCCAGGTCTCAGTAAAAGCGATAATTTGAAAATTAAAAGCAAGAGTTTAGATTTAAGACCTCTAACATTCTGGTAGACAAGCTCGAAACATGAAATTAGTTTTTTGACGCAGCAACTAAAGTTGATGAGCCATTAGAAATAGGTGGTAATAACATCGGATTCCGATTTTTCTCTTTGGCCTTATATTCTTTTACTATTAAGTGCTCCGGCCAAAACTCTTTACAACAAATATCAGTAAATATTTCTGGCGGAACACTTATTTTAAAGGACGCAATATCCCTTTCATAAGCGATCTTAAATTTCTCCACCAGTATACCTGGGGCTTGAATTTTTGCCTGTATAAAGGCTTTTACCTCATTTGATGAAAAGTGAGGGGCAAGCCTAGAAACAAAAATAAGTCTTTTCGGTGGAACACCGACTAGAGGCTTAGGTGCCACAGGTAGGACAGTGGGAACACTATTAACTATGGTACCTAAAACAGCCGGTAGTCCGGACGACGAGCCTTCTAGCGGCTGTTGTAAATTTAATTGTTGCTGTCGCCCTTTCGGAACACCCACGACAGCGGACGACACGGATAATTCGACTGGTTTTTCTCGTGCCGATGTCACACTTTTGGGGACAGAATCAGTGTCCACAGCAGACCTCACAGCTACCGGAGTAACAAACGAGATGAGCTGCTGTGTAATCGGTGTAGTAGGCTGCTGAATAGCAGTCGGAGGCTGAAGGGTATTAGGCAACGGCAGATCACAAGGAGTGGGCTTTTTAGGCCCCGGAGACTCATCTAACAGTTTAAGGCTATTAAATTGGGTGTCCAGGGCTGTGAGCTGATCGTTAAGTTTACGAAAACCAACAATCAGACCCCTAAAGCCACTCCTGGTCTGACGCATAAACGCCCGCATTTCACCATCAATCTCCCTACACGAGTCGCAACTATAGTGCAAACCATTTCGTTTGGCAACAGCATCCCCCACAAGACCAGTGTAACCCGCACATTTAGAATGCACGACATTATCACACAGCCAACAAAGTATGCAGGATTGACTTGCCGTAATTGGCATTTGGCAAGTTTTTATAAAACAGACAATTTTATGGTCCATTATTATGGGTCTCTACTGTAATAACGCAGCCAAATGTAAAAAGAGAGTTATTTAGATTAGATTAATAGCGTATGGAGCACCAACAAGCGGCAGAAAGTAGAAAAAGATCAAAGCGCAAGTTGAAAAAAAAGGAGAGAGAAAACAACAACAAGAAGCTTACCCACAGAGCTAATAGCGCAAGCGCACAAACAAAAATGCACAAGAACACAAGTTTAAAAGAAACAATATTTAAATAACAAAAATGCACAGACCACAAGCATGCACCCGCGATAAATAAAAAATAAACCGAGACGGCGAACAGAATAGTAGAAATATATAAAATATAAATAATTAAAACGCCGGTGTTTTATTAAATCAAAAACAAAACGGTGAGCACAAAAAAAAACACGTCTGTTCGCTTCAAGTGGAGAATAAGTGATGAGTTTAGAATCAAAAAGAACGCCTAGATCCTTAACTTTTAGTATACGTTGCAATGGAGTATCGTCAATTGTATAGCTGACAAGATAAGGTGTAGTGTGATTGAAGGTCATAAACATACACTTTGAACAATTTATATGCAATTGATTATCCGAACACCAAAGTTGCATAGCGTTCAAATCGTCTTGTAGACGAGAATGATATTGGGAATAAGTGTATGATAGAATAAGTTTCACATCATCCGCATACATAAGTATCCGGCTGATATAACCGAGGGAAGATCATTTATAAAAAGAGTAAAGAGTAAAGGACCAAGATGACTACCTTGAGGAACACCAGAAGTAATGCGAACCTGTTTAGAGGTAGTCAGCCTCAGCATTACTCTTTGGGTCGTACCTTTTAAATAAGAGCTAATCCAAAGCAAAAGAGACGGAGGGAAACCTATTCGGTCAAGTTTAAAAAGTAAAATGTCGTGGTGCACAGAGTCAAACGCCTTACTGAAGTCAGTATAAATGACATCAGTTTGCGTTTTCGAAAGGAAAGCATCATTTACCAAGGAAGAAAACTCTAGCAGATTGGTCGTAGTTTACCGATTCTTTACGAATCCATGTTGAACAGGGGAGACAACTGATTTGCAGAAATGCTGCAAATTCGAAGTGATTATTTTTTCAAATAATTTAGGAATAGCGGACAGTTTTGCAATGCCCCTGTAATTTTGTATATCAGACTTTCCACCTTTCTTGTGGAGAGGTATGATATAAGATTCTTTCCAAAGAGATGGAAAGACAGAAGATTGAAGGGATTTATTAAAGAGCTTTAGCAATGGACGTAGAAGGGAAGAACTACACTTCTTGAGAAGACAACCAGGAACATTGAGTAAGAAAATTTGAAAGAATTTATAGCAGAAAGAAGAGAGGGTTGGGAAACAACAGCAGCAGGTATAGAAGCGGATGAAGTAATATTGTGATGGTAAGAATTATTATTATTATTATTAGGACAGACGGAAGAGTAGTTTGATTGGAAAAAATTAGCAAAGAGGTTAGCAGAATCGGGATCATTGCTAGCTTTATCTATCGCGAAAGAAAAAGAAGATGGCAGACTTGAAGACTTACGCTTCAAGTTTACAAAATTATAAAACTGTCTCGGGAAAGATAATTCTCATAGCATTGAGAATTAAGAAGAAAGAGGTTCGACTTGGCTATGGAATATTTGGCCAAGTGAATACTCGAACCAGACCTTTTAAATTTTTTTAAATATTTAGACTTAATATTTTGTAGGTTTGATAGTCTGTGAGTGAACCAGGGTGGCTTTGAAGGAGCAATTGAGGGCACTGAATTAGGAATGCAATCATATAAGATAGAGTTCAGGGTATTACAAAAAAAGATTATTAGCAATATTCATATCAACCGCGTCATATAAAAAAGACCAGTCGATTGCATGAATACGTTGATAAAGCAAGGGACAATATCCTTTGCGAAAGCAACGGCTGGGCTCAATGAGTCATTTACAAATACAAGTGTTCTATTCAAATGATTAGAAATTGAATTGATTTGAAACAACGAAAGATCAAGCATGCAGTCTATAGATAATTTTCGGCAGTGAATAATGACCAAGAGATGTTCGGCAAATTAAAATCGCCCAACACCATAAATAGGTCATTATCACGCACATGTGAAGAAACTTCTTTAATACAAGTAATATGTTTCATATAAACTTGAATATCAGAAGAAGGAGGAACATAAGAGCATGTAATGTAGGTATTCCGTGTAGGAAAAGACACCTTAACTGAGACAATCTCAGCTGAAATGTTCACTGTAGTTACTTTATGTGATGAATGTGCACGTTAAGACGGGGTTTCCGGAAATTCCACCAGCAAGTATAGAAAAATAGCGAAAAACGTTTGTATGAAACTTTTTTGTTTACGATCCGATCGTCCTCAAACTCAATTTCAGGGTTCTTTGTTCAAATGCATTTGAGGGGTGTTTCACACTTTTCCAAAAATGTATTCCTCCTTGGTGGAAATGGGGGTCAAAGATTTGGTGGTTGACGTTTCGCCCTCAATTCATTTCCAAGGATTTATATGAAAAATCATTGATACCCGTTTCACATTTTGCCTAAAATCTAAACTCCTTCATTAGAAATGCGATTTAAAGATTTTTTGGCGAAGTTTTAAGTGGTTTCCGATTGACTTCAAACTTATTTTCAAAGCTCTACATAAGAACTTAATGAATTTGGGTAATCACCGATTTGGGAAATTCCACCCACAACAGTGGTAAACAGACAGAAAACATTTGTATGAAAGTTGCTTGTTTACCGTCCGATCAGTTTCAAAATCATTTTCAAAGCATTTTGAAAACATTTGTTTTATACGTGCCACGGGTAAGGCCGGGCTATACCCGCCAGTTAATAATATTTCTAATTAGATTATGGAATTATACATTTTTAGAATACTGATACGTACTTGTAAAAATTAATGTCAATTATTAATGACGTTAAGAAATATATTTTCCTGTTGAAGTTCCTATTAAGAAAAAAGTCACCTTATCGCAACAACTAGTTTTCTTTTTTATTAAAACAAAACCCAATAATTATAATATGCAAGCGATCTGTAAAAGTTGTCTTCTCTTTGGTGTTTCCCTCCTTGATGCTCTACTGAAGGCTGATTTTGTTTATTGTTTCGAATCGAATTCACAAAGAACTTAGTCTTTCTATCAGCACGCAATGCAAATGACATTTCCGTTTATTATTGAAAGTTGGCAAAAGACGCAGTCACATTAAGACGAATCACTGGTGTTGTACCTGGCTGATAAGAAATAAAAATATGCATCTGCCAGCGAGCCGGAAACAGAGAAAACACAAGGTGAAGGACAGGTTCATATGCAAATTGCAGGTGCCGCCTCTTTATTAAAAACAACAATGGTGCCGACTTGAGGCCTTAATATGCAATTTACCATAAATTTATAATTTACTGGCAAATTATTTTCATAAGCCATTTGCATTTATATGGCCCACATACAGACCATCACACAGATGAGTCTGCAATTTGAAGGGTGGCAGCTTGCCACCATTAGATACCTCTCAATAGACATAATACCTTATATATTTAATTCAAATATTTTAACAATGTCTTATTAACAATAAAACAACATAATTGAATTATGCTATTAATGGAAAGGAAAACTAAACGCAGTTGTTCCTTAAAATTTGGGAATAATTGATTATGTTCTGCACATTTATTTTTCTTCCCCAAACAATTATAATAATCTATTAAAGCACTCTTATCTGAAAATGCAGAGTATAAGAATCGAGTCAACATCAAGATGCTAAACAGCTAACAAACATCTCGCTTACACTTGGCCCTCGCGCCTTTGTGTGTGCGAACATTTTATAACAAGACAGTAACCTCGCAAAAGATAAAAATATTTTTTGCGATCTTTAACTTCTTTAAGTATCCGCAGGAACCTGCCTCAGAGTCTGTAATGACGTGCGTCGACAACGTTTTCCAAACAATTATATGCAACTAGTGTAAATTAAAGATTATTAAAATAAAAATGTTGAATAATATCAAATAATTTAAATAAATTTGAGAATTTTTTAAACTAAAAACTATCTGTTTTGTTATGAACAAATGTGCATAAAAAAGTTAAAAATTTATAAAACTTTTAATCAGCAACGCATTCATAAATGCTTTTGTATTGCTTTTCATTATAAATGTTTAAATCTCTAATTGGCACAATTAACAAATCGTCATAAAAATAAATTTCGTTTTGATTTCCCAAAGGAAATGTACAGAAGGCACGGACACAGACAGCAAATATTATCGAAAACTTGTAAAACGTTATTCGAAAAAAAGAAGAAAATATAACTCATAAGCAGGGTCAAATTATCAAAAAATAACACAAACATTTACAAAAAATCTAAATTTGGCAGCTTTACATAAAGTTAGTTGTAAATAGTTTACATTTATGACATATATTATGCTTTCAATTTGTGCATGTTAAGATATATTTTTATTTGGATGGAAATGTATTTATATACTTACCCATAAATTATTAAGCTATAGGTGGGCGGAAGAGACACATACTTTTTATATATAAAACACATCATTTACATAATAAATAAATAATTAATATAACACTTATATTCATGGCCTGGTATATATTTACATTATGCATTAAAACCAATGTGGCTGCTAAGATTGCTCAGGTGCTCAGGTAATTTACAACAATTTATAAAAGTACCCAAACAAAATCAGTGTTGAAATTATTTAGTTACAATTTTTGTTTGCGAAATTAAGCACAATGTAACTCAACCGTATATACTATTCCTGTCTTACAATTAAACGTCGAAAAGATCACGAAATTGTATTACTTATGAACAAATCAATAATTCAAAAATATGTAATTATGATTATGAAACTTCAGAGAGTTAATAAAAAGAATTTCTAATTTCTTTAAAATCAAAACAATTTGAAAATATTTAACTAACAATTGAGTAAAAACCTTCTGTGGGACTTTAAATCCTCTCCAAATAAATACCCCAATTTTAGATTACTTCAATACAAAAGCATTGTTCTCATCTTAGCATTCTTCTCTTAATTAAATAGACGCTACACTTTACGTATAATTAAAAAGCTTATTACAACTAAAAACTCTCAGTTTGTTCTTTATTTGGTAATTGGCAAGTAAAACAAATTTACATAGTATAGACAAACGAATGAAATAGAAAGAGAGAATTTCTGGATAATGTGGCAAAGGTATGCAGATTGCAGCGCCATGGAAAATTAATCAGTGTCGTGTAGTAAAAGCTACGAAATGTATTTAAGAGCTATACGAGTGTACATAATGGAGAGACGCCAAGGAAAATGAGGGTAAACAAGCATAAACGCACTCAGGCAGACTGTCATTAAAGCCCGAGAAAAGGCTACATTGCGTATACGCCGCGAGCACGAAAAACCGGTGAAAACGTGCAGCTAATACGGAAATTGTAGAGCTTTTCCCCTATCTCTTTCTTTCTTTGATTTTCTCTCTCCACCATTGTTGTAAATAGTCGAAAGAATAAAATTTAAAACGTCTTCAAGCCAACGGCATAGGGGAACTGAAAAGATTTTCAGGAAGCTGCTGCAAGGCACAGAATAACATATCGAAACGGGAGCAAGTGCATCTTAACACTAAAGACTTTCAGACCGATTGTTGTATGCCATTAACATTTAATAATTAATAAATTATTAGCATGCATTATTTTTATATACAAACAGTTGAATGTACATAGACAATCCCTTCATATTAACATTCTCAAAATGTTTTCTTGATATGTGCCAAAAAGTTAGCTTATTATATTTACCTGACTACTTTTTATACTCTTTATTACACCTTGCAGGTTTCAAAAGACGAGAAGCGGAGAAGTCGGAAAAGACTTGACTGCAGTATTTAAATGTAGTTCTTAAGCTTTTGCTCTTTTTACTATATTTTTCTTATTATGTATCACGTTACGGGGCGTATAATGATCGCAATTTTGATGTGTAGCATTTTTTATTTCCCCAATGTTGTAACCTGACCCATTCCCAGTCACAGTGGTATTCCGCTTCATGTTGTTTATCTAGCGTTTATTGAGTCTTGATATGCAAACTTTATGCTAACACATTATTATTCCCAAACACATATCTATATATATAATACTGTTTGTCCTGACTGACTGACTGATTGGTGATCAACGCACAGCGCAAATCGTAAGAGCTAGGAAACTGAAATTTTCAATGAAGTTAACTTATGTGATTAATGTGCGCGTTAAGAAGGGGTTTCGGGAAATTCCACCAATAAGTGTGGAAAAATCGCGAAAAACGTTTGTATGAAACCTTTTTTGCTTACCATCCGATCGGCCTTGAACTCAAATTCAAAGATCTTTGTTCAAAGTCATTTGAGGGGTGTTTCACATTTTTCAAAGAATGTATTCCTTCTTGGTGGAAATGGGGGTCATTTGGTGGATGACGTTTCGCGCTTAGATTCATTTTGAAGGATCTATATTAAAAATCATTTGAGACGTGTTTCGCATTTTTGCAGAGTCAAAGCAGCCTCGGATAAAAGTGCGAGACCGATTTGCTTCCAACTTATTTTCAGAGCTTTACATAACAACTTAATAAATACGTGTTCAGCTAAACACCACCCGCAACAGTGGGTAATTAGCGAAAAATGTTTGTATGAAACATTTTGTTTACCAATCGGCCTCAAAGTCATTTTCAAACAAATGTGTTCAAATTCTTTTTAGGGGTGTTTCGATGTGAAGCACTGATCGATTCCAGCGGCAAATTAATCATATTTAAGCAAGTAAGAGGTTCTAGTCGGGAGCTCCTAACCAGGGGATACCCTGAACCCTCTTATTCATACACCAAATGCAGTTCGTTTGAATAAATAAAGATAAATTAAATAAAGAAAAGAATTCCCTTAGCAGGGTTTGAACTCGCAACTGACCGTATTACTTGCTGTCGACTCTACTCAACAGCCACACCAGCCACAAAAAAAAAAGAAAAAGAGTTCCCCGGTAGGGCTCGAACTCGCGATAGACCGCACCACTTGCCACCGCCTCTACTCAAAAGCAACACCCATATTTTAATGTTGTTGAGAAAAAGAATTAAAATAGCAGCACAGAAATCAATACAATCGCAATTGCAATGCTGTTGAAAAAGAATTAAAATAGCAGCACAGAAATCAATACAATCGCAATTGCAATGCTGTTGATATCATTCGAAGAAGACGCGCATGAATATTTGCGTGTACATGCATACAGAATTCTTGGAATCTCTAGCTCTTATAGGTTCAGATAGATCGGACGGACGGACAGACAGACGGACATGGCCAAAAGTCTATCCAGATGTGAAATGTACATATGAAAATATTAAACTATTTAACAGAATGAACTGCTACAAAATGGTCTCTCATAATTGTTTCTTAACTTTTATTTTTTACACTTGAATATTTTTATTAATGCAATACACATTCGTCTCGACACTCGCAATTCGAGGCTAACGAAAGAATGGGGGTTATATTGGCATTGGAGATTTCACAATAAACACCAGCCAAGCACCTTACGAAGGACCCCACATCACATTAAGGACAACACGATAACTTCAATATTTCATTTAGGTGATTACAAGAGCCTCATCTCAGGCACAGTACCGCCATTTCCCTTTCCGGTCGTTGCTGCGACACTCACACACACACAAGCACACACGCATACAGCATGCTGTTTGTTTGCCTTATTTGCCACCTAGTTGGCTCCGACACTTGACAATGGCAACACGTGCTCTGAACCCATTGAAAATGGGTAAAAAGGGTACATTGTATTTGGGCAAATGTATGTAAGAGGCAGAAGGAAGGATCTCCGACCCCATAAAGTATATATATTCTTGATCAGCATCAATATCAGCCATGTCCGTCTGTCTGTCCGTCCGTCTGTCCGTTTGTATGTACGCAAGGATATCGAAACTTTAAGAACTACAGACTTGAAATTTTAGCTGCAGGTCCTCCTAGTGCCGGCGCAGATCGAGTTTGTCTTTGATAATCGATAACTTACTTCGTTTCCAAGCAATCGATAAAAATCGATACCGACATCCTGTTTTTTAACAAATTGGGTAAATAATAGGAGCTAGACTCACCAAACTCACTATCAAGTATCCTTCATTTCATACCTACCGCCACCTCCCCGCTACTACCTCATAGCTATATATCAAGTTAATAACCAAACTTATATTGCCCGACAATTTAAACTACAATTTTAATGAAATTAACTTTTTGAGAATACACAAATATTCCATAGCACATTAGGATGTACTGTAGAAAATTTCTTTTTTTATTCGTTTTTTTTTCTCATTATGAATCAATAATTGGTGTGGCTGTTTATCAGAGGCGGCGACAAGTATCGCGGTCTGTTGCGAGTTTGAACCCTACTGGGGGAACAATTTGTTTTTTTTTTTGGCGGGTGTGCCTGTTGAGTAGAAGGGGCAGCAAGTAATGCGGTCAGTTGCGAGTTCAGGGAACTTTTTTTTAAATTTATCTTTGTTACTACTAAAGCAAAAGAGAGCGCAGCTCGATCAGCATTTGGTGTTGGAATAAGCGAGTTCAGGGTATTCCCTAGTCTGGAGCTCCCGACTAGAGCCTCTTAATTGTTTACACTTAAGTTTGACTGTGACAGCCATTTGTGGCAACAAGCCTGCCGCACACCAACCCCACGTACCTTCTAGTCGTCCCTTATTGATGCAGTTCTTACTTCTATTGCTTCTGAACTTGTTGCCCCTGAATATTTCGCATTTTCCGGTTCATTTACATGCTCATCACAGCACAGATACATATATATATATTATGCAAAGCGAGACCTGAGCAACATCAAAACTTATACAGATAGCAACAACGATGTCAAGTGTCTCTCTTCTCGCTCCCCTTTTCATTCTCACTCTCTCCATTTGAGACATTTTTAAAATATGAAAAAAAAATCATATTTCGTTAATTGTGTCAGTTACTGTAGTTAATTTTATTTATTCTAAATTAAGCTAAAAAAAATCTATCCCAAATATTGTTTTTGCTGAGTGAGAGAGAATTTTGTAGAGTTGTTGAATAAAATATTAAAAAAACGTTGAACTTTTTCCATCCATTTTTCAGTAAAGGCCCCGAAAAGAAACCATGAATTATCGAGAGTTTGAATGACATAAGGTAAGCACAGCTCAAAATTCAGCACCTAGATTAAACGGCTGGGGCCGACAATCAGCCAAATAATAAATTGGTTTAATTTGTTCAATTGCAAAGGAATTCTTTTCAGTAATGCTAACAAATTAAAGTAGGTACAGTATACGATGGTTAGGGAAGTGGAAAATCGCCAAATCACATTTGATTTATTATAAAATAAATTTGCTCCGAGGTGTGCCTGACCCGAAAGTGGCTGCCAAGTGAAAGGAGCTCAGAGAACAATGGCCCCCTTTTTGCTGAACGCAAGCATTTGCCAGACTCTTTCACTGCACTTTTTTTTATCAGTTTGGATGCCGGCGCTGCTAAAGCGCACTCAAAAATTTATTGTAAGCGACTCGAATTCCACATGAATTTTATTGTGTGACCCTAAAGATGCTCGAGCATGAAATATGCGAGCAACAATCGTAATCGTATTCGGAGTTCCTGCACGGACTTGACCGGAGCGGAGCAGATAGAATACGCATCCTGGCGTTGGCCGCGTGTCCAGTTAAGCGACAGGGATGCAAAGCCTCATGCTTGAATGAACATAAAATGGAACCATGGGCGCTGTTTTTATCTTATGATTTTTTTCTAGCTCGAATACAGATTTTTTTTCCCTTTAAGTTTAAATGTCAAGGCTGAGTTCTTCGGCTATTATGTGTTTTGGTTTTTATACCCTGAACCCATTGAAAATGGGTAAAAAGGGTATATTGTATTTGTGCAAAATGGAAATGTATGTAACAGGCAGAAGGAAGCATCTGCGACCGCATAAAGTATATATATTCTTGATCAGTATCAATAGCCGAGTCGATCTAGCCATGTCCGTCTGTCTGTCCGTCCGTCCGTCCGTCTGTCCGTATGTATGAACGCAAGGATCTCAGAACCTCTAAGAGCTAGAGAGGTCAAATTTTAGATGTAGGTGCTCCTAGTGCCTGCCCAGATCGAGTTTGTTTCCGATAATCGATAACTTACTCCGTTTCCAAGCAATCGATAAAAATCGATATCGACATCCTGTTTTTTGAGCAAATTGGGTAAATAATAAGAGCTAGAGTCACCAAACATGATATGTTGCTTCTAGAATATTATATATATGTCAAGTATCTTTCATTTTATACCTATCGCCACCTCCCCTCTGTCACTGCACAGCTATAAATCAAGTTAATAACCCAACTTATATTGCCAACCAATCTAAGCCACAATTTTAATGCAATTGACTTTTTGAGAATACACAAATATTCTATGGTACAATAATATATACTGTAGAAAATTTCATTAAGCTCGGTTAAGAGAAAACCAAAGTTATATGTAACTGCGCAATTGGATGGCACAGCTAGCGAAAACATCAAGAATTTGTGTACACACACACATTCATGCGCGTCTGCTTCGAATTCTATCGCATTCTAACAGCATTGTAATTGCGACTTTTTTCTGTAATGCTATTTAAGTTAGTTTTTTTCTCAATGACAACTAAATTATTGGTGTGGCTGTGGAGTAGAGGCATAGGAAGTGTTGCGGTCTGTCGCGAGTTCGGGCCCTACCTGGGAAACTATTTTTTTTTCTGTTTTTTTTTTTTTGCTGGTTTGTCTGTTGAGTAGAGTCGTCAGCAAGTAATACGGTCAGTTGCGAGCTCGAATCCTGCCAAGGGAACATTTTTTTTAAATTTATCTTTATTACTTCAAACGAGCGCGATGCGCGAACTGCATTTGGTGTTGGAATGGGAGGGTTCAGGGTATTCCCTAGTCGGGAGCTCCCGACTTGAACCTATTACTTGTTTTGTTTTGGTTCTCGATTTTTTTTTTTTATATTTATTTTTGTGTTCACTCATTTTATTGGTAGGCGTGCAACCTTTTTGTGGCATGCCTTTATCATTTGAGATTTAATCGGACATGAAGATGTGGGATTTGTTATGCTTTCATGATAACCAGGTTCACTGGTATGCTCTTGGAAAGTTTTCTCTGTGTTTTATTAGCTTTTATGGACAAAATATGGTTTGAGTCTCGTTTATTGTTATTATTTATAATGATTTTGTTGTTGATGTTTTAAAGGCTGCCAAGTGCTGCGTAGGGACACTCTGCGGTCCATGCAAATGTATTTTATTTGCGTTTCATTCTCATGCGTATAATATTTGCGCCTAAGAATCTGAAACATGTTCATCTTCTTAATCTGCAAATTTACAAGCTTTAGGAATTGTTTATGATGTAGTAGGGCGTCCGCAGGGCTTCCAGATGAACTTTACGAAATGAAGTATCGTTGGGGGAGCGTTTTTGCTCTGCACAATTTTATTAATTAGGTTTGAAAAAAAACACATTTTGTTCGCTTGAAGGTTATTTTTCATCTCGTCTGTATATTCAGAGTACATTACAATGTATTAGTGTAAGTGAGGTGAATGTACTGGTTCCGGAGTTACATGGCGGTTGGATGGCGACTGCCGGATACACTTCTTGTGTGAACATGCCGCCCGCCTTGCAGTATTGCAAAAAGAAAAGGGGAGAAGGAAGTGGCTCTGTTCCTACTGGTGAGCGCAGAAGCCGGACAGTATCCACCCGGAGACCGTGTTTTGGGCCAGTGGTGCGCCGCCATGGCTCGGCAGGACGCCTTGGAGAATTAAATCTGGGTAGATATCCGAGCCCAACACCAGATTGGAGATTTCCGGCTGGAACTAGCGATCGTCTGCCAATCGAACGTTGTTGAAGGGCCCATTCGGTTTCTCGCTGACGAGCTTCGTTGGAGTTCGATACTGGAGATTTGGCATCACCTGCAGGATGACCTCTCGCTGGAAGCTAGAGGTCCTGGAACTTATGATGGCCGAGCAAGCGTTGTCTTTACCGACGCGGGTGACGGATAGCCTGTAGTAGCCGAGTGGGAACAGTTCTTGATTGTTAGAAACTTTATGTGCTACCCTCGCACTTAGCTCACACACTTTTGCATATTCCCTTTGATGTCTGATTTGGCACGTAGGCAGATCATACGATAATGCAGTTAAACTGAGGAGCGATCGCGAAAGCTTTTATCACCGTTACAGTTAGGTCTATAAAAGGAGCGGGCGACCGCGTGCGACAGTCTTCAGTTCAGATTGGAAGCGAAAAGACGTACTTCGTCAAGAAGATTAAACAGTGCAAAACGAAGTCTAAAGTTAAAATAAGTAATAAAAAAATAATAGGAAGCGTATTGAAGCAGACGTGCAAGTGGAAAAGTATTGTAAAATCTAAGTAGTGAAAGATATTGAAACAGGTGATTTTATATTAGCCTGGTATCAATGGATTGGTGTTTGACCCTTGTTTAATTTTACAGCCTCGTGGCAGGGGTGCTGCCGCAAGCGCTGGTCCGATTTTCACCAATCTCTTGGTGCATATATATTGGCGCGGAGACAAGGGTAGTAAATCTACTCCAAGGAGATTTCGGAACCGTGCTCCAGTGCCACATTCGAGACTGCTCGTTGATGATCATCAAATGTGTCTGGCGTTAAGTGACCTATATAAATGGATACCAAAGTCACAAGTTTATTCAGATCCACAAGAAATTATGACTTTAAATCTGTGTTGCGTAGTGTAATTGATTATTTATTCTCCTTTGTGCTACCTTCTTCGCTCTTATTGAGCGAATGAGAATTAGAATTGACAAAGAGTAAAGCGCACGAACAAGCTGAAAGATAAAAGCAACTGCAATTAGTAAAACAGAAGCATCTGAACGAAATTCGAAGCACGCATTAAGCTTAAATTTTTGACATTGCGATCAGCGGATGTCTACCTAATCTATTCCCATTGATCGAAGCTAAAGTAAATTTAAGCAACTAAACAAACATGGAACAAAATGTATTATATTGAATTATAATTAGTCGATAGATATTAGAGTTAAGCAGCAGTAGTAATATTCCTTTTGACCTATGAATATATTTGGCAAGGGTAAGGTTGTGACATTTATATGCACGTCAATATTTATATATATACTTACAATTAACTTTCTTTGTACAAAGGCAACAATGATACCCATACAATAATACACCTACACACACCCTCCAGCATCGACGTCATATTGGGCCCAAGTGCACGCAACGATGGAAGTATGAGTGAGTTAATATAGAGTAGTGAGGACTATTTTTTTTGTATATCAATGTTGTATATATATATATTTACGATTGACATTGCATTGATCTCGAACCTATTGCCAACGTGAGCGTAAGATAACAGTTTTCTTCAGTAAGTTATGTTGGAAATCTGAAGGTTTTTTGTTGAACAAAAATCAGTATATTATTATTTTTAAAATCATGAATTCGAATTTGAATGTTTCGGTAAATCTTAGGGAATTGATAATTCGCTTGTAATATAATCATGTATCTTGAGATCAACGGCTTGCTTCAATTAAATTATTTTGTTATATTCTAATATGACTCGGTGAATAATTATCTTGTCTGTCGAGTACCATGCTGAATTCTGTAGAAATGCGTTAATGCGTTAGAGTCTCGCATAGGGGCAATCTACGATTTTCTGGTTGCTATGGTAGGGAGGGTAGAGACGAGGGACAACTAACACCAAGATCCCTCCATTAGGCATATTGGATCCCGAGTTTTGTGGTGTTTGTCGGAACACTTATTTACAGGATAGGGAAATAAAGTTAAATTTTATGATAGTATTTGATCTTGTTTATTTTTGAAGCGTACTTGATATTCTTCATGTCAGTGTATTGGTGTTGATAGGCAGATTGGGCGAGGAAGAACCCCGACCACGACGAGCTAAAATGAGCAAAAGCAAGAAGTACGCGCCCCCGAACCCAATGCCCCGCGACCAACGTAAGCCACTAAGGGCGAAAACGCCCTAGAGGGTTACAAAGGGACGTGGACACTCCATGTAAATGGCAGCATCGACTGCCCCCCGTATACACGTGGACACTACATAAGAAGTGGCGCCCAACATCGGGGCAGAGTATGATTTGCAACTATCCTAGATAATTTTTGGATTTCGCGGCTATACCTCCGATTACAGCTAGTTTTCAAAGTATTGGGAGTTACACTGCACAAATAAAATGGCAAAGATCGTTTAGTTTAGTTGAGATTATATTTCCCCGGAATGCTCTGGTTATCCAAACTAAATTACATATGATTTGTTTTCAAGTTATTAAAAGGGTTTTAGATAAGCGTAGTTGGAAATTATAAGAACTATTTTCGGAATTAGCGACTGCAATTCATGAATTGGATTGGTCGACCAAAATAGACTCGTAAAAGTCTAACAACGTTAAATATATTTAGTACTCCTTGTAATAGTATAAATTTGGTTTAAGCGCTCTTGAAGGTATGGAACTGCAATTGTCTGGAACTATTCGGAAATTGACCTATTTATCATGAGAAGCTTGATTCCAAATCAGCAATAGAAATCATTACATATAATAGACGACAACAAAGGAAACCCAATTTCGCCTAATTATTTCAACAGTATTTAGCATTAGGGAAAAGGACAGACAGCTTTAGATATAAAAAAAAAAAAAAAAAAAAAAAAAAAAAAATTTAGAAAAGAATTAGTTGTTCCTGATTTTGAATAGCGTTCAGCGCATGTAACAATGGCAGTACAAAGAAGTACAGAAAATATTGCAGCTGCCATAGAGCAGATAGATCCCTTTTGTGGAATCTGCAACGAGGTGATGACTTCGTCACAATTGTTTGCTAATACTCCATGTAAGCACCGATTTCACAAAACATGTTTGATAGAGTTCTTACAAAACACTTCAGCATGCCCTACATGTGCAGCCGATTGTACAATTCTTGCGTTAAGCTTTTCTAACAACACTTTGCCAGCAGAGTTGAACCTAACTGATTCAATGCCGGGCATGACAGAACAAGAAGCAAATAAGCGGAATTCATTAAATAGGAGAGGCATGGGGAATAGACAAAGAGGAGCTACTCCTAAGAGAGGGATGACGACTAGATCCACAAATAGAGCACCGACCCTTGATCAGACACAAAGCAACATGTCTCTTGGCTCTCAAGTCGACATGGCTAATTATATTCAGAATATGATGAACGTTCAGCAAACTCAGTTGATGGACCATATTACGTCATATTTATCTAAAACTATTGAGACCTCTATTCGAAATCAACTCGCAAATTTGCAGATTTCAAATAGTGCTCCACCATCTTCTAATGGGATAGATACTAATCCAACCCCACCAATACCTAGAGAACATGGACCAGAAACATTGATTCATAGATTGAGTGAAGCGGATGCTAGAATTAACAGAGAGAGAAGCAGCCAAAGCTTTAGTGTGAATCCGGAAAAAGTATCAGGAATCATTCAGAACTGGCGAATTAAATTCGATGGCACTAAGCAAGGCATGCGTATGGATGAATTTCTTTACCGAGTGCGATCCTTAACCAAACAAAATTTGGGTAACGACTACCATCTTCTTAATGACCATTTATACTTACTTTTTAATGGTAAGGCCAGCGATTGGTTTTGGAAGTTCCATCGCGGCAATACAAACTTTAATTGGGAAACATTTTGTCAAGAGTTCCGTAGAAGATTTGGAGACTCTGACACCGATTTAGAGATTTGGGAAATGATTGGGAAAAGACGACAGGGTGAGAGTGAGTCTTTTGATGACTATCAGTTTGCAATAGAAGACCTAGTTGACAGATTGCAACAAGGAATCTTAGAAAAGCAGATAGTAGACCTTCTGATTCGCAATTCCAAACCCAGTCTGCACCATGAACTTCTCCACGTTAGCATTCAGAATAGATCGCAACTTAGAGTTGAAGTGAGAAAACACGAGCAATTTTATGGTGACATAAAATCTTTTAAAGGAAGAACATTAAGGTCATATGTTTCGGAAGTATCAGGCGAAGCCAATGGTAATTTGCCGCTTGTTCCATCGGAAGCTGAAATTCAAGAAATAAAACGTATTAAGACAGATCCAGTCTGCTGGAACTGCGATAAAATCGGACATAAATTTGACAATTGCCTGGAGATTCGTCGTATTTTTTATTATGGCTGCGGAGCCAAAGAAGTTTTCAAACCATGCTGTTCAAAATGCAACCCCTCGGGAAACTGGCAGCGGGATGTACAACACAACACCAAATAGATACATCCCCAGCAAATACTCAGGCCGTGTCGGAAAAATCGACCCAAGTTACAAATAAAGATAGGGACAAAACCGATAGTAAAACGATAGCAGAGCGAGAAAAGCATTCAAGTAGTTATTCTAAACATTTTTCAGATTTACCTTTTCATATCAGACTACAGAATTATAGTTCGGCACGTAAGCGAATTTTTGCTGATTTAGATTCTTTTAGATTAATAACTAAGCCCAAGCGTTCTACAAAACGATTACGTACGTTTTGGAAATAAGTACGTAAAAATCGTAGGAATATAATAGCATCTATTTTTCTAAGTTCGGATGAACGACTATACACTTCTGTTCAACTCGAAGGGAATGAGTATATAGGACTTTTGGATTCAGGAGCTACTATTAGTTGCGCAGGTGGATCAGCAGCTCAACAATTACTTAAAAATAGTAAGACTAAGAGATGCACCGGATCTATTCGCACAGCAAATGGCACCGCTAGCAGAATTGTTGGTAAATTACAGACGCAGATCACTTATCGACAGTTAACTAGAAGTATCGAGTTATTTATTATCCCAGAACTTAAACATGATATATATTTAGGTATTAATTTTTGGCGGGAGTTTGGCTTGTTTAGGGACAATTACTAGGCAAGCAGAGATATCAGAATTAGATGTTGGAGCAGAACAAAGGGACCTTCCCAATTTTCATCTTCTAACTAAGGAGGAACAGGGCCGTCTCGATGTCATTATAGGAGGATTTCCCTCGTATGCTAAAGAAGGCTTAGGCAGAACTAATTTGATTAGTCACTCCATTAATATAGGCTCGGCAACACCAGTTAAGCAACGCCACTGGCCAGTCTCTCCGGCCATTGAAAAACTAATGTTTGCAGAAATTGACCAAATGCTAGCTCTAGATGTAATAGAACCTTCTACCAGCCCCTGGAGTAGCAATTGCGTTCTGGTTAAACGCGGAGATAAGTGTCGCTTATGTTTAGACTCAAGACAGGTTAACAAAGTGACGGAAAAGGATGCCTATCCTTTGCCCCACATAGATGGTATTTTGAGTAGGTTACCTCCAGCTAAATTCATTACCGGATTAGACATGAAACACGCTTTCTGGCAAATACCGTTGGAGGAGAAATCACGGCAATATACTGCCTTTACAATACCCAATCGACCATTGTACCAGTACAAGGTGATGCCATTTGGTCTTTGCAACGCGCCACAAACACTTTGTCGCCTTATGTATGAAGTGAAGTGAAGTGCCCATTTGCGTACACAAGTCTTTGTTTATTTAGACGACTTATTAGTGTTATCAGATAATTTCGACTCCCACCTAATTTTGCTACAGGAGATTGCGTTATGTTTGAGGAAAGCAAATCTAACTATAAATATTAGCAAATCCAAGTTCTGCATGACAGAGATAAAATACCTCGGGTTTATCATCGGAAACGGGCAACTCAAAACGGATCCTGAGAAAATACAGGCAATCAGTGAATTCCCTGTGCCGAAAACGGTCAAGCAGTTACGTCGCTTTTTGGGTCTGGCTGGATGGTATAGGCGTTTCGTAGAAAAGTACGCCGCCATCACTTATCCGTTAACAGAACTTCTAAAAAAACAAAAGTCTCTGGATTGGAATCCGGAAGCCACCGAAGCTTTCGCAATGCTCAAATCCTACCTGACTGCCGCACCTATTTTAATAACACCCAATTTTTCGAAACCTTTTATCCTAATTTGCGATGCATGTACTTACGGCATTGGTTGTGTACTAGCGCAAATTCGAGATGATTCAGAGTTACCGATCGCTTATATGTCTGCGAAACTTACGAGAGCTCAGCGTAACTACTCAGTTACAGAACTGGAGTGTCTCGCTGTTCTCAAAGGCATTCAAAAGTTTCGAGCATATATAGAAGGTCAGGAGTTCACCGTGATTACGGATCATGCTTCTCTTAAATGGCTTATGAAGCAGAAGGATTTGTCAGGACGACTAGCTAGATAGTCTATGAAGCTGCAGGGATTCAAATTCGATATCCAGCACCGAAGTGGTTCCCAAAACGTCGTTGCTGATACACTCTCTAGAACTTACGACGAAGAAGTAGCAGAATTCGATGACCATGGCCCTATAATAGATTTGACTTCAACTTGTTTTAAGGCACCAGAATATCTAGCTTTAATTGCGTATATAAAAGAGAACCAAGCTAGGTTGCCGGACCTAAAGTTGATGGATGATTATGTGTACAAGAGAACACAGTTTGCCACTGGCATAGAATCGCAAGAGAAGGACTCATGGAAACTGTGGGTACCTGCAAGTTTAGTCCCAGAAGTATTACGCGATGCGCACGAACCACCTAGCTCGGCACACTGCGGCATGGGGAAAACTGTAGAGAAAATAAAAAGGTACTTGTTTTGGCCAGGTATGGTGAGCCAGATACGTACACACATTGCTAACTGTAGCACTTGTAGATCTACCAAGAGCCCAAATATAGTCCTTAAGCCACCAATGGGTAAGCCAGTGACCTCAGATAGGCCATTTCAAAGATTATATGTCGACCTGTTGGGACCGTATCCTCGTACAAAAAGGGGTAACATAGGGTTGTTGATCGTGGTAGATCACAACACAAAGTTTCATTTTCTTTGCCCTCTGAAGAAATTTACAACACAGAAAATTACAGAGTATCTCGAGAATTCGATTTTCTACACTTTTGGTGTACCCGAATCTATTCTTACCGACAATGGATCGCAATTCCGATCAAGTTTCTTTAAAGCATTTTTAACTCGCTTTGGAGTTGAGCATAAATGTACTGCAATATACTCGCCGCAAGCTAATGCAAGTGAAAGATTGAACCGGTCAGTCTTGGCTGCAATCCGAGCTTATCTCGGTAAAGACCACACTAATTGGGATGTGCAGCTTAATGCAATAAGTGCATCATTAAGAGCTACATTACACCGAAGCACAGGCTTTCCACCCTATTTCCTTGTTTTTGGACAAAATATGATCCTGAACGGAAAAGATTACACTCTGCTCAGAAACCTAAATCTATTAAGCGATGATGTTTACATTAGCCGTACAAACACCATGCAATTAGCACGGGAGAAGGCCAAAGATAATATATATAAGGCGCACGAAGCTAATGCAAGAATTTATAATCTTCGTTGCCGAAGGGTGCAGTTAAAAGCAGGCGATTCAGTTTATGCACGAAACTTTGCTCAGAGTAACGCGAGCAAAAAGTTCAGCTCGAAACTAGCAAGAGTATTTCTGCCAGCTAAAGTTCATAAGAAACTAAGCCCGTTTTATTATCAATTAGTCGATAGTAATAACAAATTGCTAGGAGTTTATCATCTGAAAGACATTCAAATAAAAAGTAATTATACCACCTAGTCTATTTTTCAAATAAAAGCTCTTCGTAATATCTTGTTCATTTATTTGCGTTGTAGTAGCCGAGTGGGAACAGTTCTTGATTGTTAGAAACTTTATGTGCTACCCTCGCACTTAGCTCACACACTTTTGCATATTCCCTTTGATGTCTGATTTGGCACGTAGGCAGATCATACGATAATGCAGTTAAACTGAGGAGCGATCGCGAAAGCTTTTATCACCGTTACAGTTAGGTCTATAAAAGGAGCGGGCGACCGCGTGCGACAGTCTTCAGTTCAGATTGGAAGCGAAAAGACGTACTTCGTCAAGAAGATTAAACAGTGCAAAACGAAGTCTAAAGTTAAAATAAGTAATAAAAAAATAATAGGAAGCGTATTGAAGCAGACGTGCAAGTGGAAAAGTATTGTAAAATCTAAGTAGTGAAAGATATTGAAACAGGTGATTTTATATTAGCCTGGTATCAATGGATTGGTGTTTGACCCTTGTTTAATTTTACAGCCTCGTGGCAGGGGTGCTGCCGCAAGCGCTGGTCCGATTTTCACCAATCTCTTGGTGCATATATATTGGCGCGGAGACAAGGGTAGTAAATCTACTCCAAGGAGATTTCGGAACCGTGCTCCAGTGCCACATTCGAGACTGCTCGTTGATGATCATCAAATGTGTCTGGCGTTAAGTGACCTATATAAATGGATACCAAAGTCACAAGTTTATTCAGATCCACAAGAAATTATGACTTTAAATCTGTGTTGTGCTACCTTCTTCGCTCTTATTGAGCGAATGAGAATTAGAATTGACAAAGAGTAAAGCGCACGAACAAGCTGAAAGATAAAAGCAACTGCAATTAGTAAAACAGAAGCATCTGAACGAAATTCGAAGCACGCATCCATACATATGTACATCACATTAAGCTTAAATTTTTGACATTGCGATCAGCGGATGTCTACCTAATCTATTCCCATTGATCGAAGCTAAAGTAAATTTAAGCAACTAAACAAACATGGAACAAAATGTATTATATTGAATTATAATTAGTCGATAGATATTAGAGTTAAGCAGCAGTAGTAATATTCCTTTTGACCTATGAATATATTTGGCAAGGGTAAGGTTGTGACATTTATATGCACGTCAATATTTATATATATACTTACAATTAACTTTCTTTGTACAAAGGCAACAATGATACCCATACAATAATACACCTACACACACCCTCCAGCATCGAAGTCATATTGGGCCCAAGTGCACGCAACGATGGAAGTATGAGTGAGTTAATATAGAGTAGTGAGGACTATTTTTTTTGTATATCAATGTTGTATATATATATATTTACGATTGACATTGCATTGATCTCGAACCTATTGCCAACGTGAGCGTAAGATAACAGTTTTCTTCAGTAAGTTATGTTGGAAATCTGAAGTTATTTTGTTGAACAAAAATCAGTATATTATTATTTTTAAAATCATGAATTCGAATTTGAATGTTTCGGTAAATCTTAGGGAATTGATAATTCGCTTGTAATATAATCATGTATCTTGAGATCAACGGCTTGCTTCAATTAAATGATTTTGTTATATTCTAATATGACTCGGTGAATAATTATCTTGTCTGTCGAGTACCATGCTGAATTCTGTAGAAATGCGTTAATGCGTTAGAGTCTCGCATAGGGGCAATCTACGATTTTCTGGTTGCTATGGTAGGGAGGGTAGAGACGAGGGACAACTAACACCAAGATCCCTCCATTAGGCATATTGGATCCCGAGTTTTGTGGTGTTTGTCGGAACACTTATTTACAGGATAGGGAAATAAAGTTAAATTTTATGATAGTATTTGATCTTGTTTATTTTTGAAGCGTACTTGATATTCTTCATGTCAGTGTATTGGTGTTGATAGGCAGATTGGGCGAGGAAGAACCCCGACCACGACGAGCTAAAATGAGCAAAAGCAAGAAGTACGCGCCCCCGAACCCAATGCCCCGCGACCAACGTAAGCCACTAAGGGCGAAAACGCCCTAGAGGGTTACAAAGGGACGTGGACACTCCATGTAAATGGCAGCATCGACTGCCCCCCGTATACACGTGGACACTACAAGCCCGGAGGCCTTTTCCAAGGATGCGTCGATAAGGCTTACCGGACAGCACGGTTCTAAAAGTGCCCGAGGGTCGCCTTGCCGTTTCCAAGTCGGATGAGTGCTCTCGGAAGCACGGTTGTCCTTTTGTGTTCCATTAAAGTCGACAAGGAGATGGAACCAGCGGATGAAGGCGGCGCGGAGCGTCGCGCTTGGGCCTTGGTGCTGCGCATTGTTTGGGATCGCTCTGGAGATCGCGATGGCATGCGACGCGCTTCTTGGAAATGAAGCAAGGTGTGATGGTCGCCCTGGCACTTGCGGCACTTGTCCTTGCGGCGACAGGACTCCCCGGAATGTTGGTGAGCCAGGCAGTATTTGTTGACCAGAACTGCTCGGAGTCTTTTCTCTGGAGATAGCCGCATGAACCGCTGGCACTTTCGCAGCGCGTGGACTCCTCGGCATACTCGGCATCGGAACGATTCCGTTGCCGGTCGGCTCTTGGATCGGCCTTGTTGTTGGCGTGGAGACATCGTGCTGTTACGTGAAGAAGGTTGAAAAAAAACATAATAGACATTACTGATGCGGCTTTATACGGATGGTCCGCAGACCTATGGATCTAGGATTCTAGTCTTTACTGGAGATTCTACTGGATGGAAAATGGAGACTAGATTCTATCGGGAGCAGGATCAGCTTAGAGATAGGTCTCTTGGAGACACCTCGGGCTGTTAACACGTCGACCACTCGGTCTCTTTGGTCGTCGCCAGGATAGGTCGTTTGGATTCGACCTAGACGCCAGTCATTAACTGGAAGATTATCTTCTTTACTTATGACTAGATCGTCCCGTTGTAAGTCTCGCGTTGGAGTTTGCCATTTGTTTCTTTTGTGTAATTCTAAAAGATCCTCATGTTTCCAACGGAGACAGAACTGTTGTTGCAAAGCCTTCAAGCGCTGCCAGCGGACGTGGCGTTTTCCTGTGGCTCTGTGGCGGAAAGTAGAGGACCCCCGACTAGAAAATGACCGGGAGTCAGAGCTAGGAGATCAGTAGGATCTTCCGACATTGGAGATTTCGGTCTTGAATTCAGGCATGCTTCAACTTTGGATAGGAGCGTGGAAAGCTCTTCGAAGGTGTATTTGGAGGTCGATGTAGACTTATAAAATAGATTTTTGAAACTCTTTACACCTGCCTCCCACAGGCCACCCATATGCGGTGCACTAGGAGGGTTGAAGTGCCAGGACAGTTTCTGGAGACTGTAAGTGGCCTGGAGTTGAGTCTTAAGCGCTTCTACAAAATCGCGCGAGAGGACTTTGGCCGCTCCGACGAATGTTTTGCCGTTGTCGGAATGCATTTGACTTGGGCACCCTCGTCGTGCCACAAATCTCGCAAATGCCGCTAGGAATTTTGCTGTGGTCAGGTCAGATGTAGCTTCTAGGTGGATGGCTTTGGTGCTGAAGCACACAAAGACGCACACGTAGCCTTTTGTAATAAGACAGGCTCGACCTGTGTAATTTTTAACATCGAAGGGTCCTGCAAAATCGACTCCTGTGTGAGTGAACGGCCGAGAGAATGTGACTCTCTCCACAGGCAAGTCGCCCATGAGCTGCGTTTGCAATTTCTTTTTTCGAATGACGCAGATTTTGCAGGAATGGATTGTGGATTTGACCAACACCTTCAGCTTTGGAATCCAGTACTGTGATCGTATTAAACGCATCATGAGCTGGTTGCCTCCATGCAAGGCTATAAGATGGGTGAAAGCGGTCAAGAGACGCGAATATGCACATGTGTATGGCAGTATGATTGGATGCCGCTCATCGTAGCCGAGTGCCTCGGCCGCTCTTACACGACCACATGCTCGAATAATTCCCTTACCATCTAGAAAGGGGTTCAAATTAAGGAGCTTGCTGGAAGTGAGCTGTTTCTTCGTGCTCAAGCAAGTGTACTCTCACGAGTATGCTTGTCTCTGGGTCAGGAGAATGAGTCTTTCTTGTGCTTAAGAAATCTCGTTGCTGTCAATGTCAATAGTTGACGGGAGCGACAATCGTTTGTAACGCTTGAAGAAGCGATAGATGTATGCTAACACTCGCAGGGCTCGATCGAACTTGGAGAAGCGCTCGAGGAAAGAAAATGAGGGAGCCGTGTTTGCGAGGTTTACTTTAATCGTACGTTGCTCTATTGTCGTATCTGGGAGGGGATCTGAAGGAATGGGCCATTGGTTCTGAGGTAGGCGTAACCATTCTGGCCCGTGCCACCACAGCTCATTGTTGACTAACACTTGTGGTGGGGCACCTCTGCTCGCTAGGTCCGCTGGATTGTACTCGGATCGTACATGGGACCATTTATTGGAGTCGGTGGCCTGAGTAATTTTTGCGACTCTGTTTGCTACAAAGGTAGTCCAGGCGCATGGTGGCTTATGAAGCCAAGCTAGCACAATTGTGGAATCTGTCCAATAGAACCAGTCGCCGCCAGCGGAAGGTAGCTGGGGACTGAGTGCAGCGGATAACTCGGACAGAAGTGCCGCTCCGCACAGCTCTAGTCGTGGCAAGGATACCGTCTTGACCGGAGCGACCCTCGTTTTCGCTGTTAGGAGATGTACTGAGATGCGATCTTGTATCTCAATGCGCACGTAAATGGCGGCCCCATATGCACGCTGCGAAGCGTCACAAAACCCGTGGTATTGAATAGTCCCCTGTGGGCGGAATTCGACCCATCTAGGGATGCGAATCGCACTGAGGCCCGGATACTCTTGCAGAAATAAATTCCACTTACTGAGAAGACTCTCAGGTAGCGGATCGTCCCAGCCCAGTTCTTGGAGCCAGATCTCCTGCATGAATATTTTTGCCTGAATAATGACTGGACCCAGCCAACCTGCTGGATCGAACAGTTTGGCAATCTGTGAAAGGACTTCACGTTTGGAGACGGACTGTTTGGTTGTTAGCTAGGATGGAGCGAAAAAGAACTCATCGGTGTCAGCTTTCCATCTGATCCCGAGAGTCATTGCCGAACAGGCTCCTTCGATCTTTAAGAAGTCGGCGCGAAGCAAGTGGTCCTTGGGAATCGCTCTTAGCAAGTCCTTTTCATTGGATGTCCATTTTCGCAAGGGGAACCCGGCAGATTCAAGGGCTTTGCGGAGTTCTGCAATTGCTTGATCTGCCGTTGATTTGGAATGGGCTCCCGCTAGTACATCGTCGACATACATATTGGTTGCGATAATGTGACTTGCTAAGGGATAGAGCGAACGAACGTCATCAGATAACTGGTGGGACTCGGATTGCCAAAAAGGGGGCACAGTTAACTCCAAACGTGACTGTGCTGAGTTCGAAGTCACGAAGCTCGTTGTCCTTTGTTCGGAACAGAATTCTCTGATAGGGCGTGTGTTTGGGATGCACAAGTATCTGCCGATACATTTTCGTGATATCGGCATTGAAGACATATCGGAAGAATCGCCATCTTAGAATTTGAATGGTTAAGTCGGATTGCAGAACGGGCCCTGCATGTAGCACATCGTTCAGACTTTTACCATTCGATGACGGGTGGGAGGCGTTAAATACTACGCGGAGCTTGGTCGTGGTGCTGTCAGGCTTGTGAACAGCATGGTGTGGTAGATAAAAGTTATCCGAACCATTGCTTGGAGGGAGTTGTCGCATGTGACCTAAGTCCAGATATTCCTGGATCACCGCATCGTACTGCTCCTTAAGGGGGGCATTTTTTGCCAGACGATTCTCATTTCGTAGAAATTGAGCTAGTGCGATGGACCTTGAATGGACTAACTGGATGTGATCGGAATTCTTGAATGGTAGTGTGACCAATTATCTGCCGTTTTTATCCCTTTTAGTGGTTTTTTGGAAATTGCGCTCACAAAACAGGTCGGATTCCTTTTCCAGCTTTACTGGAATATCCTCCACCTCCCAAAATTTTGTGAGCAGTTTATCCAAGCTCGCATTTGGATTCAGCGAGACTTGAGTCGAAAGGGATGCGACAGATTTGGCACTGGTCTTAGAAACGGGGCCTGTAAGGATCCAGCCGAAAATCGTTTCTTGACCAAGAAGAGTGCCACATATGTTGGGATAGGAGCCACCTAACAATATGGATGGGAGGATATCGGCGCCGAGAAGCACGTCTATCTGTGAGCTCCTATAGAAAGAGGGATCGGCCAAGTGTAATTTTGGAACTTCTTTCAAAGCAGTTTGGGGGATGATGTAGGAGGGCAAATTGCCTCCTAGCTTTGGAAGAACATAAGCCGAGGTTTCAATATGAACCCTGGGCTTTATCGGAGAGCCAATATTAAAATGGCAAAATTTTTGAGGTTGAGCCGAAATGGCTTGATTCAAACCGGAGACCTGTGCGTCGACGGGTTGATAAGGAAGTTTAACCCTTTTGAACAATCGCTCTGAAATAAAGGTCGCTTCAGACCCAGAGTCGATTAATGCCCGAGCTGTATACTTTGTGCCCAAATGACACACTTGGATGACAGCCGTGCCGAGGAGAACACCATGTGAGTTTGCGGAAAAGTAGTTTTGAACGGTAGCTTGGGTTGAAGTAGAAGTGGACTGTATAGATGAAGGAGGGTTCAAAACTATTGGTGTTGTGGAAGCTGAGGGCACCTGGGGTCTGTCACGGTGGAGCACCGTGTTGTGACGTCCCTTGCACGTGAAACAACTATGTGCGCTGGTGCAGTCTTTCAATTGGTGCTGTCTGGCGAAGCAGTTTAAGCACAACTTTTGTTGCTTAATGACGGAAACTCTCTCGGGTACGGACATTTGTAGAAAACGTGGGCATAGACGCACGGGATGGTTTTTCTCCTGACACAATTTGCAGTGTTGTGACTTTGTAGTCACTGTTGCTTCGAAGGTTCTCAGGTGGTTGGACTCTTTTCTTGTGGGTTTGGACTGGGGTGGCGTATGTGCGGTAGGTCGTACATCCTCTATCGCCTCCAAGGTGCGATATCGGTCGATCAGAAATGAATTCATCTCGGACCATTGAGGTATCTCTGCCTTATCGTGGAGCGACTGTTCCCATAACGACAGCGTGAGCTTAGGCAATTTAGAGGAGCACAAGAAAATAAGCAGACAATCCCAATTTTCGGTGCTCGCCCTGGACAAGTCGAGAGCCGGACTCTTGTGTTGCTGAGGGGAGATTGAAAAGAATTTTCAATTGACTATTGACTAATAGTCGCTTATTCTCAAATCTCTCTGTCAGGCTCGCCCACACTGACTGAAAGCCGTCATTCGTGAGCGGGGACTTAGAGACAATTGCCCTAGCTTCGCCGCAGGTTTTGGAATTTAGATGGAACAAGTTTTCCACCGGCGTCAATCTTGGATTGTTAATATAAACCGCTGTAAACAAGTCTCGGAAAGTAGGCCAGCGTAGGTAATCCCCACTGAAAACTTCAGTGTCGCATGGCGGGAGACTGCAACCCCTGGACATGGAGAAGTTAGAGGGGGGTTGCTCAGCTTGTCTATTTAAAGCCGTGGCTCTTTCTATTTTTTCACTTAGTTGAGCCGCACATCGCTCGTAAACGGAGTACGAGTAATCATATTTAGCTTGCATAGCCACCAGGTCACTGCTGCTGCAAACGCCTTGGTTGACAGCTTTGGAACATAACTCGTACTCGCGTTCTACCTTTTCCCATAAAGTCTTAATCTGATCTCGTCGGACTTGGAGAGTGAACAGTGACACGTCACTGTCCGCTGCGTCATTGATCTTCACTTCAAACTGGCCTAGTCGGTCAGTTATAGAAACGAAGTCGTTCAGTGCCATTTCGCTTGACTTCTGCATTTTTTGCGTAGCCGAACGGGTAATTTTTGGGGTAATATCTCTTGTTGGATACGGACTCACAGTCTTGCGGACGGTTGTGCTGGTACTCTCGACTTTGAGTTTCCCGAAAACTGCTCTAGGTGAGGTTAAAGGTCGCTTTGACTCCTTAACGGACGGTGCTGTGAGTCGTTTGTGGCTGTTTTGATCACCACCGATTGGCATATTAGGCTCTTCACAGAGCCAAAAATTGTAATAACCAGGTGAAATGTGATCAAATACAAATAATTTGAATCAGCCGAGCGAAAACGGAATAAGAAATGGCACAGGAACGATGGAATCGAGATATCAGAATAAAATCAAAATCAGAATAAAATGGAATGACCGAAATGGTGTTCACTATTGAGTCCAACGAAATCGGAAAATTTTGTTAAATTAATTATTTTACTAATAATTTACTAAATTGATGCTTATTTAGCTTCCTTTACTTGAGAAAAAATCTAATTATTTCTTTATTGAAACACCAGAGAAAAGGATTAATTCTCTTTTGACAAGGCGGCCGTGTAGTGGAAACAGATCGCGCAAAAAAAAATGATGCTTATTGCTTATTAATTGTTGAGCTCAAGAAGAAGCACGTTTATTCTAAACGCAGCTCAATGGAAGGTTTTTTGTCATAGAATTATTTGTATTTATTTATTTTTTTTTTAATGGTCGACAAAACGAGTGTCTTCCTCATTATACATACAATACATAATGGAATTATATGCTACAAGCCTAGTTAGATAACACAGTTCTCCAAATAGCATCACCGACCGATGGAGGTGTTTTAGTTGCCAGTCCGGCCAGCTGTGCCCCTTTTCACAGCTAAATTTGTCAGTGACGCTATTAGAGCCTACATCTAAGCAGAAGGGAGTAAGTAGGAAAAAAGTGTTCTTAAGTAAAATTAAAGATAATCTTAGTTTGCTATATTAATTAATAAAATACAATAAATAAGAAAAAGGAAAGTAAGAAGATTGTTAATAAAGTAAAGAAATTTAAGCTAGATGTATAGAGTGTTAAGTAGATAGGACAGAGAGAAAAGTAATGGGAAATCACCGACCCGGTGGGGGAAAATTTACAGCCTGTCCGGCAAGCTATATGTATTGTGGAGAGGAATGATATAAGATTCTTTCCAAAGAGATGGAAAGACAGAAGATTCAAGAGATAGATTAAAAAGCTTTTGCAATGGATAAAGAAGGGAAGAACTACACTCCTTGAGTAGACAACTAGGAATATTGTCAGGCCCAGGAGAGTAAGAAGATTTTAAATAGTTTATAGCTGAAAGGAGAGAGGAGTGTGAAATAATAGGAGGAGGTATAGAACTAGAGGAAGAAATAGTATAAGGATAAGAATTATTATTAGGACAGACTGAGGAGTAAGTAGATTGGAAAAAATTAGCAAAGAGGTTAGCAGAATCAGAGTCATTACTAGCTTTATCCATCCCGAAAGAAAAAGAAGTTGGCAAACTTGAAGATTTACGCTTCAAGTTTACAAAATTGTAAAACTGTCTCGGATTTCAACGAGTTAGATAATTCTCATAGCATTGAGAATTCAGAAGAAAAAAGTTCGACTTGGCTATGGAATATTTAGCCAAGTCTGTACACGAACCAGACTTTTTAAACTTTTTAAAATATTTAGATTTTTAGTTTTTAAGATGTGATAATCTGGGAGTAAACCAGGGTGGTTTTGAAGAAGTAGTCGAAGGAATTGACTTGGGAATGCTCATATCTAAGAGGGAGTTTAGGGTGCTATAAAAAAAAGTAATAGCAGTATTCATATCAACCGAGTCATATAAGAAAGACCAATCGGTTGCATAAATAAGCTGATTCAGCAATGAATAATTTCCTTTGCGAAAGCAGAGGCGGGGCTTATTGGCTGATGAGCACGAAATGAGACGATTACAATTGAACATTGTAATCTCTAAAGTAGGATGATATACATCCTCAGGAAGAGATAAAGGAGGGTACCTAGACACATTAGAGATAAGGTAGTTGTTAACAAATACAAGGTCAAGTGTTCTATTCAAATGATTAGAAATTGAATTGATTTGAAACAACGAAAGATCAAGCATGCAGTCTATAAAATCATGCTGTGCTAAGGGCACTAGATAATTTTCGGCAGTGAATAATGACCAAGAGATGTTCGGCAAATTAAAATCACCCAACACCATAAATAGGTCATTATCACGCACGTATAAATAAATTGTTATTTTAAGAAAAATCGCACGGATATTCGATTTATTACGCAACTTGGAAACGTCTTAACTTATAATTATGATTTATACATTTTTATAAGAATAAGAAAAAGTAATGCATATGTTTGTATTTTATTAAGCAAACGCAGCTCAATGGCAAAGTGGAAACATACAAAAATATAAAAGTTTCTCAGAATCAGTTTATCGAAAACCGATCTTGTTACTTTACAACCCTGATGTTTGTTTACCTTTTGTACTTGCCAATTAATTTGTAAAAAGAAATATATAAATTTCTCTTAAAGCTGCTGTGGAGGAAAAATAACAAACGATACACATATAATATGATGTGCGTGTGTGTGTATACATGCAGGTGAATTTGCACAGTGTGGTTTTAATTAAATAAATACCAATCAGAATTGTGTGTTTTTTTTTATTATATTGCAGATATGTCTTGATGTACTTGCGTACATCAATATGGCGATCGTTTAAATTTTTTTGTATGCACTTGTACATATACATATGTATGTATGTACAGACACCAATATGGCGACCCTTTTTTTTTAGAGCCACTTTCTGTTTTATTTCTTTTAATATTTGTTACCTTTTAGATGCCCTTATGGCCACGAACAATATTTTATTTGCGGGTTTTTTTTTTTTTTTTTTTTTTTTAAATACAATTGCCACTCGCTTTAACCACGGACAATGTGAAGCGAAAAAATATGTTCAGACACACAAATATGAATTAATCGGACTGGAGTTGCCGGAAATTTGGCAATGGACGAGTTGAGGTAGGTGCACTGCTACTTATCTTGTTTGAATTTGTAGCTGTTCCTGGAACCTTTTGTTGCAGATCCACCAATGCTTGCTGGGGCGAACTGGATATGCTAGATGTTGAAGAAGATCCGGCTCGAAGGACCAAATGATGTAGTAGGGCGTCCGCAGGGCTTCCAGATGAACTTTACGAAATGAAGTATCGTTGGGGGAGCGTTTTTGCTCTGCACAATTTTATTAATTAGGTTTGAAAAAAAACACATTTTGTTCGCTTGAAGGTTATTTTTCAGCTCGTCTGTATATTCAGAGTACATTACAATGTATTAGTGTAAGTGAGGTGAATGTACTGGTTCCGGAGTTACATGGCGGTTGGATGGCGACTGCCGGATACACTTCTTGTGTGAACAGTTTATTTGTAATTTTACTGTTACTAAGTAAATAAATTTATGTAAACTGTTATGAATTTTTACAATCAATTCATTCTAAAATTATGTCTAACTAGGTATACATTTCTTTTTTGGTAGATATACCAAATAAAATTGAAAATAATTTAAATATGTAAATAGTGAAGATTAATGCAAACTTTTAATCGTCAGCAGCCACAATAACTAGTGTTCTAAAGCAATAGTTGTAAAACAATATATAAGTATTTTTATACCCTGAATTTTAAAGGCTAGAGTCACCTAACATTTCACGAATAGTATATATAAATCAAGCATCTTTCATTTTATAGCTATCGCCCGGTATCGCAACATAGCTGTAAATCAAGTAAAAACTCCAATTTGTATTGCCCACTTATTTAAGGCAAAATTTTAATGCAATTATCATTTTGAGAACACAAGAATATTCTATAGTACAATAAGATCTACGTTTTGGCTTGCCCGAGTTTCGAGCAGTTAGCGCAAATTGCGCAGATCGAGTTTGTTTCCGATAATCGATAACTTACTCCGTTTCCAAGCAATCGATAAAAATCGATGTCGACATCCTGTTTTTTTTAACAAATTGGGTTAATATTAAGAGCTAGAGTCACCAACTACAATATACACACACACATTCACACACATATATCAATAGCATTGCAATTGCTATTGTTTTCTGTGCTGCTATTTTAATTCGTTTTTTTCTCAATAAGACCAAATTATTGGTGTGGCTGTTGAGTAGAGGCAGTGGCAACTGGTGAGGTCTGTCGCGAGTTCGAGCCCTACCGGGGAACTATTTTTATATTTTGTGGCTGCTGTGGCTGCTGAGTAGAGTCGGCAGCAAGTAATACGGTCAGATGCGAATTCGAACCCTACCAATGGATTTTTTTTTTAAATTAATTTTTATCACTTCAAACGAGCGCGTAGCCCGAGCTGTATTTGGTGTTGGTAGATTAGGGCTCAGGGTATTCCCCAGTCGGGAGATCCCAACTAGAGCCTCTTACTTGTTATAAATAGAATCTGTGCACATTTTAAAACAACTAAGAGGTTCTAGTCGGGAGCTCCCGACTAGGGGATACCCTGAACCCTCTTCTTCGAACACCAAATGCAAATATGTATACTATTCTAGAAGCTACATGTAAAGTTTGGTGACTCTAACTCTTATTATTTACCAAAAGTGCTCAAAGAACAGGATTTCGATATAGATTTTTATTGATTACTTGGAAGCGGGGCAAGTTATCGAATTTCAGAAACCAACTCGATCTGCGAAGGCACTAGGAGGACATGCAGCTAAAATCTTTAGCTCTTATAGGCTCCGAGATCCTTGCGTTCATACATACGGACGGACGGATGAACGGACAGACACACGGATGGTCAGACAAACGGACATGGCTAGATCGACTCGGCTGTTGATGCTGATCAAGAATATATATACTTTATGGGGTCGGAGATGCTTCTTTCTGCCTGTTACATACATTTACATTTTGCACAAATACATTATACCCTTTTTACCCATTTTTCATGGGTTCAGGGTATAAGAAAGATATGCACTCTAAGCATGAAAGTAATGTTAATTAAATGTGTGACAAGTTCAGGAACTAAAAACAATTATGTAAAACAGCTTTGCTGATAACAAAAAGAATAGATTATTAAATTTTAAAGGTAAAAATATGAATAAAATATAAATAGCTGATTGAATATAACCAATTTTAGGCTGACCTTTTATCTTAATATGTTAAAAATAAATTTAATGTAATGTTGGAAAAACAAATTCGCCTATAAATAATTTCTTGCTCAAAAACATCTGCTTGCATTGAAAGCTCACAAAATATTAACACATTTCAATTGCTCTAACAAGTAAATTTGCTTGTATGCACAAAAAGGGAATTTACCTAAATTTGTGATATGAACATATTTCACAATAATTAAATTTGACAACAAAAATGTAAGCTCAAAGATTTATAATTTGTGCTAAATGGTTTAAAATCGTATAAAAAATTTTAAATTTCCAACCGTGTTAAAGCAAAATATTAACACACAACAAGTAAGAGGTTCTAGTTGGGAGCTCCCGACTAGGGAATACCCTGAACCCTCTTATTCCAACACCAAATGAAGCTCGTTTGAATTAATATAGAAAAGAAACAAATAAATAAAGTTCCATTGGCCGGGTTTTATACACTCGCAACTGACCGCATATTTACTTTCCTCGGTAGAGCTCGAACTCGCGACAGACCGGACCACTCGCCACTGCCTCTACTCAACATCCACACTAATAATTGAGTATTATTGAGAAATAATTCGAAGCAGACGCGTATGAATGTGTGTGTGTACAATGTACACTGTACACTGTACATGTATAGAAATTGCGTCGCAACACGTGCGCAGTAGTGCGCAAAATACCGAAAAACAAAACAAAAACCGATCTTAATGAAATTTTCTACAGTATATCTTATCGTACCATAGAATATTTGTGTATTCTCAAAAAGTCAATTGCATTTAAATTGTGGCTTAAATTGGTTGGCAATGCAAGTAGGGTTATTAACTTGATTTATAACTCTGGGGTGGTAGCGGGGAGGTGGCGATGGGTATAAAATGAAAGATACTTGACATATATATAATATTCTAGAAGCACATATCATGTTTGGTGACTCTAGCTCTTATTATTTACCCAATTTGCTCAAAAAACAGGTTGTCGATATCGATTTTTATCGATTGCTTGGAAACGGAGTAAGTTATCGATTATCGGAAACAAACTCGATCTGGGCAGGCACTAGGAGCACCTACATCTAAAATTTGAGCTCTCTAGCTCTTATAGGTTCGGAGATCATTGCGTTCATACATACGGACGGACGGACGGACGGACGGACGGACGGACAGACAGACAGACAGGCGGACATGGCTAGATCGACTCGGCTATTGATGCTGATCAAGAATATATATACTTTATGGGGTCGGAGATGCTTCCTTCTGCCTGTTACATACATTTGCATTTTGCACAAATACAATATACCCTTTTTACCCATTTTCAATGGGTTCAGGGTATAAAAAGAGAATTAGGTTTAAAGAAGATATTTTGTGAACCGGTGAGGTGCCATTTGTAGGTCCGACGCGAAGACATGTAAGTCAGACAAGCTCGTTACGTCATAATTGCAAAGTAAACTTATATAGCTGCGTAGTCTTCATATTTTTTTTTCGTATTTACTACTTATAAGCACCGTTCTTGACTACTTGCCGGTCAAACAAACTTTGGCTTCATAGCTCTTACGGATTGGGCTCTGCATTCGTCGCAATTCACTCGGTACTGCCAAACCCAAATACATTCATAAAAAGATATTTATAACGGTAATGTAACCATGTCCCACGTTTTCCCAATTGTCCGTCACAAAGGCTATAAAAGCAAGAGCTAAAAATTAAAAATATTAAGTTTTAAGTATCATAGATCATTCGCGATCTAGCTTTCAAAGCGTGCAGACGTGCAGCTCTGTTCGATCGCCGCGCACAAAAAAAAAAAAAAAAACGTTGTTTATTCTCTTTAAATTTCACCGTTATTCTATTGCTCGCCAGCAAGTTTCGCGCGGAGAAACGGCGCCAGACATCGGAATCTCTCTTTTGTGTCGGTCTTTCTACTACAAAAAAGTTAATTTCGTTGTGCGTATACAAACAAAATACGTGGGCCCGCTCTGCGAAATTCTGCAGAAAAGGCCCGAGGAATTTTCGAAGCAAATTTTAAATGGAAAACAATCGCAATCACATAAAACTTACTTCAAGCATATTTAAAATGACTGATTCAAATCGCGAATTTGCAAACTTTATGGCTAACCATAATAATAATTTTCCCCAATTGCCAGAGGGCAATGCGGATCAGCCCACTGCTGATAACGGCTCTATTAATGAACAACCGACCATTCCGTCACCGCGCCACTTGCTAATACAGCAAAAAAAACGCAAGCTGCCCAACTCTCCAGCTTTAAACATAAAAAAAAACAGCTACAAACAATAATAACACCATCAATGCCACCAATGCTACCGCCGCCAACAACTCGGCACTAATCGACAATAATCCTTTAGAAGGTAACCCATTCGCCATTCTAGCAGAAGATGAAACTCCTGATATGGATCTAGATGAGTTATATCCTGGTCTTGTTCCACCTCAAAACCATATCCTCGAAAGTGAGCTTCCCAGTACCAGTGCCGCTGCTGCCCGCGCACGGTTAACTGCCGGATCACAGTCTAACAATAACACTCCTGGACACACAGCCAAAAAAACCTCGAAGCCGCCACCTATTGTCATTCAGGACGTAGTCAATCTTCAAGAGCTTTTAATCTGTATAGAAGAAGCTTGCGATTTGGACAACATTGAAGTCAAATCCTCGATGGGAGGAATAACAAGAATTTACGCCAAAGATTCTGAAAGCTATCGAGCAACTGTTCGTCAGCTAAACGCATATAAAATTGAGTTTCATTCGTACCAACTAAAAGAGGACAAGCCTTATAAGGTGGTTATTCTAGGACTATCCCCCTGCACATCTAAGACACAGATTGAGGACCAACTAAAAAATTGGGCCATCAAGCTTTAAACATCTACAACCCCAAATCAAGGAAGACAGGCAATCCTATGAACATGTTTTTCATAAGTCTAGTCCCCAAAGAAAATAACAAAAATGTTCTTGGGTCCAAACTTTTCTGCAGACAGAGAGTAAACATCGAGGTCGCAAGGAAATCTTCCGAAATAACTCAATGCCATCGCTGCCAGGATTACGGTCACACATCCAAATATTGCCATCGAGAATACATTTGCGTCGTCTGTGGCGAAGAACATAAAACGTCCGATTGCACACGTCCAAAAAATACTCCAGCCACTTGTGCCCTGTGTGGGGGTGATCATCCGGCCAACTTCAAGGGCTGCGAAAAATTCAAACAATATTTGCAACGAACACAGCCTAAGAAAAAACCTACAAAGAGTGCAGGACCCTCGAGCACATATACTGCTTTGGCGCCATCCCCTTACGTAAAAGCAACTGGAATCTCCTATGCAGACATGGCACGTAGCCATGCAAACAGAGGTCCCAAAAGGCAGGCTCCACTTAATGCTACCAACCATTTTAATAGTGATACACATAACTACCAACAACAACACCAAGGGCACACAACCCAGCGAGTACATTTGCGACAACAGCCGCAAAATAATCAAGCTCAATCGCCTTTCACCTTTTCCCAGTGGGAGAACGAAGCGGCTCATGAGACGAAATTTGAGCAAATGATTAAAGTGATGCAAGAAAACTTTAATAAATTCTTCGAGCAGCAAAATAAACTATTTGAGATGCAGAGCCAAATAATGGCTCTACTTATCTCGGCCAACCAAAAATGAAGCTCAAAACACTAGTGTGGAACGCCAGGGGTCTGACTGGCAAAATGCTAGAGCTATGTAATTTCATCACAGACAACAAGATCGACATAGCCCTAATTTGTGAAATAAAAACAACTAGCAGAAGACCAAATCTACCAGCAAATCATTGCGCCAACTTGGAGATATGGCATCCAGATTTGGGGCACAGCTGCCAAATCAAACAGAAGACGTTTCCAGACAATCCAAAATAAAGCTTTACGCCTAATAACTGGCTGCAGCTGGTATGTCAGTAATCTGACCCTTCACAGAGATCTGAATATTACGCTAATAGAAGATCAGATCTCTTTCTACTCCAGTCGCTATAACGAAAGACTGATAAACCACCAAAACAGATCTGCACAAGCCCTTGTCGGATCTATTCCTATAAATAGACTGAAGAAAAGACACTTCGGTCTTTTACAAAACAATTAAAAACAATTCTTAAGAAGACAGCTTAGCCTTAACCTTATGTAGAGCAGGAGAAAATAAACTAAGAAACAAACATTGTTAAATGCAAATTTTGAAGCATGTACATGTTTAAAAACTCATATTATCTGTTAATATAATAAAGATTTTCATAAAAAAAAAAAAAAAAAAAAAAGTATCATAGAAGCTGCACGAGAGTACATGCTCTAGCAGGCAAGGCTTCAAATTTTGTTCCAAATGATTGGATTTTTAAGGGCTATGTGTTAGACAACTTGTCATACAAGAACTAATTTTTCCGGTTCCAACATATGTACTGCCGGCAAAAAAATACGGACCTATACAGAGTTTTAAGGCAAGAGCATTAAAAGTGAGAGACTATTTCGCACAGAAAAAGACAGACAGGCAGCCGGACATGGCTATATCATTCAGCAGTTGATGCTGTTTTCTTTATTTATTCCATTATAACTAAATGTAGATTTTCAAAAACTTAGTGTAGCAATAGTTTAAAGCCTAACGTAGCGGAAATGGGCTGGCAAATTTTGAAAATAAACATCGAACAATTTTTACCAATTATCATAAAATATTACAACGAATTATAAAGGCGCTGCAGTTTCAAGGAACGGGAAAAGAAAAAAGTGTGGCCGATACATATACCCGTGCCAAAAATATATCCTCGAGCAGCATAACAAACTCTACATATATCTATGTGTGTACGTAAGTGCAATATATTCATGTATTTATATGTTTTTATCGTAAATTTTTTGCGTGTTGCCCGCAGCTTGCATATTTTACAGTTATCTTTTTTGTTTTAAATTATTTATTCAACTTCTCCCTGGACTACCAGTTAAAGGAAATCTAAATTTCTTACGAGTCATACATCGCGAGAAAAGATACCCTGTACCCAGTACTATATCTCTTAATATGTGGGTTGCCTTTTAATTTATGAGGAACGGGTATTCCGAGCTATCTCAAGCAAACTAGAGTTAAACATCGTTGATAATATTTAATTACAATTGTCAATTCAATTTAAACGAAAATTTATATTTTAATTATGGTGCCTCAGCAGACAGGCAGAGAGAGAGATAGTTGGCTAGAACGCCTGGAATGTTAATACTGATTAAGAATATATAACTTGTACAAAATAGCTGCGTTTTCCCATCAGTTGCCATATGCCCTTTTGCTCATTTTCAGTTGGTATAAGGTATAAAAAAAACGCTGATGATATGCCCGCAAAATTATTTAAATTGAAAATTGTTTGGCTTGCCGTTGTTGGCACCATCCAGAGATAACAATTTTCAGCTTAGCAGCACAAAGAAAGAGACCGCAATGCATAAATCAACGGATAAAAAAGAAACAAAACCAAATGCTTTGGGGTTTATTTGCATTGGAAAGTGCAGCTGATGCTAAATATTGGACTGTCTCACGCTCTTGAATTATGAATATGATATACTTTTCTAAGAACATGCTCGTTATATAATTTTTTTGCAATACAGATATTCGAATAAATAATTTATAAATCACTATTTTCGCTTGCAACAGTTTTGGTGTAAATATTTTCTTTTACTTATGAATTTCTGTTAGTTGGTGTTTAGATTAAAACAATTTTATTATTAATTTTTATTAATACATTTTTTATTACGAATTAATAATTATTTAGAAGTGTAAAACAATTGCCCTGAGACGGTTGCCGAAAAATGTTGGTTAAAATCAAACAAAATTGCGTTTTCAATTTGGTTTGAATAACTAAACCCCGGACCACGAGCCAGCCAAACAAATAATTAATAATAATAATATTTGAAGTTGATGTTAAATTGAATAACATCTTTTAAACTCTACTTAACCTTTGGTATCTTTTAAGAATAACTATTTTATCTTATATGAATTACCTGGCCTTGCCCTAAAATGTTAGATAATCCTTTTTTACCCAGTTTCCGGCCGTGAGAAATTGAAAATATGTTTAAGTCTATCGAATATAGCACCATATTTTGGAATCAAAAATTTCCGTTGATGTTACTGTTGTGGTGAGAAGCTTGAAGCCGAAAGGCAAGCCTTCTTTCATTAGATCTATAACCCAATAGCAGTGAATATCGCGAAAAGTATGTCCAATAAATATTATTAAAGATTTCTGAAAATCAGTTTGAGGGCGATATAATGGTTAATAAATAACATGAACAGTTTTCACTTAATTTCCACAGTTGGAATTTGTGAAATCGCTAAATACATATTTATGTAGTTTTATGTAGAGCTCTGAAAAAATGTTTTAGGCTGATCGGACTTAAGACTTCACCCTTCTAACATTTTACCCGTAATTAATTAATAATTCCTCGTTTTTTATTTAAATATTCAAATTATCCACTAACAACAAAGGCATCTTATACACCTAATTATTTGTATACAAACATATTCACTATACACTCCGCTCACAATTCAGGCACATTTCGAGCACTTTCCCCTCCCGCACGGGAAAGCTGGTCAGCCTTTAATCACTTTTTCGTTTTCGTAAAATAAAATAACAAGTAAGAGGTTCCAGTCCGGAGCTCCCGACTAGGGAATATCCTGAACCCTCTTTGAGGTGGTATCGGGGAGGTGGCGATAGGTATAAAATGAAAGATACTGAAATATATATAATATTCTAGATGCAACATATCATGTTTGGTGACTCAAGCTCTCATTATTTACCCAATTTGCTCAAAAAACAGGATGTCGATATCGATTGCTTGGAAACGGAGTAAATTATCGATTATCGGAAACAAACTCGATCTGCGTAGGCCCTAGGAGAACCTACAGCTAAAATTTCAAGTCTCTAGCTCTTATAGGTTCTGAGATCCTTGCGTTAATACATACGGACGGACGGATGGACGGACAGACAGACGGACATGGCTAGATCGACTCGGCTACTGATGCTGATCAAGAATATATATACTTTATGGGGTCGGAGATGCTTCCTTCTGCCTGTTACATACATTTACATTTTGCACAAAAGCATACCCCTTTTGCCCATTTTTAATGGGTTCAGGGTATAAAAATCACTTCTTTGACATTTACGCCCTAGGCTTAGGTCCATTATTACCCTTGAATTTTTTTGAATTTTATTTAATTGAATAAAATGTACTTTGATGATGATCTCATTTTATACACTGTACATTTTGAAATTTGTTTCTAGCAACTTTTGTTTGTAGTTATCACACAAACTGTTGCACAGCGAGGACGAGTCCGGGAAACTATTGACCGGCCCTGCCGTTTTCTTGGCAACAATAAAAAAAATTTACTAATAAGGGCTAAGCCTAAGTATTAACATTTAGTGATATTTGGTTTGAAAATCAAAAAACAGCTTGATGATTTAGACAGCAAAGACCCACCTTTCGGTTAAGCTGTCAAAATATCGATCCTTCGTTTAATCTCAGTCTAAATCTTAACTGAGCTGCAAATCAAAAATATTATATTTCTGAGAAATATGCGTTTATGTTATGAAGCTTGTTCACCCAACGTAATGGGGATAGCAAGATATATATAGTTATTTTTGTAGTCAATTAAATTTGTTAACATTCAGTTTAAATCAACTTTATACAAAACTGCTTTTTGGGCAAGCCCGCGATACAATTGTTGGAAAAATAACTATTTCCCGGGTAACCCCCGCTGAACCGTCTGTTTAGTCTTGTGAGCGCCGAATGCACATTTTTATTTTATTTGTTGGGTAATGTTGGGCGGAAATAAAAACAACTTTAGCAACATAAAAACGACGGCAACATTGTAAGTGTTCATCAAAAAAGCGTAACAATAAACGTTTATCTTTATGTTCAAATGAAAAATTTGTATTTATGCCCGTGTCCGAAAAAAGTCAATCTGCTGAAAAAACTGAAAACTTTAAAGTGAAAATGGGTCGCCAGCCAGCACAAATTGAAGGTTATTTAAAGGTCACGGTTGTCTGTGAAGCAAATCTATGCCAGGAGGGACGACGAACAGTGTCCGTCAAGTGCATAGATGTAACTGTAAGCATTATATAAAGTTTTCAACAGATGCAATTTAGATTTAAATAAAAAAAAAAGTAAGAGTTTCTAGCAATTGAGTTTTTGAAAATACACAAATATTCTATGGTACAATAAGATATACTGTAGAAAATTTCATTAAAATCGGTTTTTGTTTTGTTTTTCGGTATTTTGACTACGCACGTGTTTGCGACGCAAATTGCAAGAGTGAAGGTCGTGACCATGCCTCAGTGCGCATACATACTTTCATTGTAATTGCGCTAGGGAAAACCATTTTCATTGAATGTGAATGCGCAAACGGTTTTTCCAAGGTGCAATGTGACTGAGTGTGTACGTTTCCTAAATACATACATATATGTAATTCTGTTCCTAATGAATACTTATGTAAGTAAGTAAGTAAGCCAAGAGTTGAGATAGGCACGATTACATCCCAGGAAAGGACGCCAGAGACAAGATTTTGAATTGAAAATGAGCTTTTTCGCCGGGCAACTGAAAATAGATTCCTTACGTAACGTGCTGTCTAGTGTGGGGATTTCTAGTTCAATTTGCTGAATAAGTTCACTCGTTCATTTTCGGGTCGTGAACTAAATCGGTCATTTAGTTCACTCGTTCATTCATTCAGTTGGTCATGAACGATGTATTTCGTACTCGTTCAGTTGGTCATGAACGATACATTCTCCTCAGTTATTCAGTCGGTCATGAACGATTCGTTTTGCTTAGATGTCAGTTGCACACGAACTATATTTTCTTTTCAGTTATTTTTCATGTTTTCAGTTTCAAAAATATGTTTTACTTATACTTATGCCATTATAGTGTACAATTAATAATAGTTGTTCTTATCTTTAATTTATTCCAGCTTTAACGTTATATAAATAAAACATAAAAATAATATAACAAAATTTCTTTCTTAATGCTTAATAAACTTTTGATATATGTATATATATTAAATAAGGAACTTCATTGATGAACTTTAATCGCCTAATAAATAAGTACACATTAATTTATTTCGGTGATTAGTTATATCACATATTATAATTTAGAAATGTGAGATAGTCAACTTTTTGCGGCAATAATTGGCAGCGTCTATCTGTTATCACCTGTCCAGCAGTTGAAAAGATACGCTCACAAGGCACAGAAGTAGCCACAATGCACAGCCGCTTCAAAACAAAGCTGTATAAGCGAGGATACACCATCTTGCGAAGGAAATTCCGCATCGTAATCGTCTCATATACTGCTCATTGTATTTGATTCCAATGCGTTGTTGGAAATGGGAACTTCTTCCTCCGCATTTTCAGCGATCTGTACTGTAACCATTTTTTGTTTTAAATGCTCAAGGGCAATCTTGAAATTTTCATCATTATTAAATCCTCGACGTTTAAAACGAGGGTCGAGGATTGTGCTTTCAGCATACAGACTATTTTTTTCCATATTATTGAAGCGAGACTTCATTTCCTCGCGTAAAATGTTTAAAACAGCTTTCACGGCCGCAGTAGCTGCAACGGTTTTTGTCAAAAATAGAGAAATCATTTTCGAAAATATTGTGACCTAAAATAAATATAAATTTTGCAATTAAGCCATTGCCATCATCCTACACAAATATATATTCGTTTTATACCTTTGACAACGTTATATTTCTTTCGGCAGAAATTTCTGTGGTGACCTCATAAAATGGCTTCAAAACGGTAAGCAATTCCTCGACAACGAACCATTCATCTTGCAGTAAAATTAAGTCTGGCCGAGTTCGAAGTAGTACAATAGCTAAGGCGTCTTTAAGAGTTTGAAGCCTGCTTAGCATATCGTACGTCGAATTCCAGCGCGTTTGAATGTCCATTTTTAACTTCAGCTTCGGCAGATTCAACTGCTCTTGAGCTTCTTGAAGTTTTTTCAATCCACCAGCACTTCGATGGAAATATTCTACTATTGCCTTGCATCTTATTTTAATGGCATCAATTTTTAATAAAGCTTTTTGCACTACCAAATTCAAGGTGTGTGCAAAGCAAGTTATTGAACGCCATTGCCCTTCCCTGACGGCACCAACTATATTGGGAGCATTATCTGTCACAATTGCAGTAACTTTATTTTCAATGTCCCATTCCCCAATCGTTTTTTGTAAAAACATGCGGAGATTATAAATTGTGTGCCATTCTCCATTTTCTTGACAACCAAGTAAAGCCGATTTTATAATTGATTCGTCCGGATCAATATAGTGAGCTGTTACTGCTATATAGCTTTGATTGCATCTTGAAGTCCAAGAATCTGTTGTCAAACAGACTGCGTGTGCCTTGCATAAGCTTTCAACCACTTTTTCTTTTACTTCAAGGTAAATATTTGGCAGCAAGACACTTGAAATGGCTTTTCGGTTGGGCACTTTATATCCTGGACACAGGCCTGCCATTTCTATTAAGTCTTTGAAGTCTGGCTCCTCCACTATTCGTAAAGAATGATTGCCTTTTGCAATCATTTTCAGCAACTGTCGGTCAAGCTGATCAACTTTGCGTGTATTTGGTGGCCGACGCACGAAATTGGTGATCATCTGCTGACCAGAAACTGAAATTAAAGCGGGTGTTGTCGGTCCAGCATCTGTCTCAGTCAATATTTCCCTCGACGTCAAGTGTTCCTGCCGGTCCAAATTCATAGTGACGGTGGGATGTTTTAATCTAAGGTGCCGTCCTAAATTTCCTTGGGATCCACCTGCAATGCTTATAAGAGATTGGCAATACACGCATTTGCCCTTTTTCCCATCGTCAACAGATATGAAAAGGTTCCAGACATCGCTTCTCTTCCTTTTTGTAGCCATAACAATAACCTATCAATTCATTTTTAAATAATATGCACTCATTTTCCCACATAAATTACTTACAAGTCAGCAACTCAAAAGTGAACTTAAGATCCCGGTATCTTTTTTGTTGATGAACTATAAAATGTATCGTTCATGAACGGCTGAACTGCTGATTAGAATACATCGTTCATGACCGACGAGTACGGAATATCGGAATATCGTCCATGACCAACTGAATAGCTGAACGAGTGAACTAAATGACCGATTTAGTTCACTGATCACTGAATAAGTTCAGTAGTTCATTTTTAAGACCCGTTCAATCGAACTTGGTCTGAACTAAACGACACAACTCTAGTGCTGTCAATTGTACTTTCTATGACATTTTTATGTATTAATGGGTTTTGTGTTCTGCAGGCAGATTTTTCAATGATCTACAAAAAGATGTACATATTCAAAATATTTATCGATATAGGATATAGGAAAATTTTTTTAATATTGGTAAATATTTTAAAATTAGGTAGAAAATAAAAAAATTTTTCACTGAAAAGTTTACTAAAAAAAAATAATTATTATCAACTCGAATAGGATATGCATTACAAAACATAGATTTTATTTAAAATGACATGCATATAGTAATTGCTGCTCCTCTCAGAACATTTTTGTACTCTTCAATAATATCGAAGGTGGGAATTTAATATACTTATATAGACGATACTGATTTTTAAGGCTACGTTCATAGAATGAGTGAAGGATTGTGTGAGGCTGTCTGCTATTCAGTGCGCGCCTTTTTGCCTTTGTATTGTATTTTCAAGTGCCAACGCGAAAAATCGGCGAAGACATCATAGCTGCGGTATCATATGTCCCGAGGCGCTTTACTGTGATTCTGCTGAAGATGATGCAGATGAATTAGAAGCTTGCCTCTGGCCAGGGCACCTTGCTCACTGGAGCTGGGACGCTCATATTAATCCTGTGCTAATAACTTGACTGTTTGATGATGATACTTGGTCTGTCTGCTTAATCTAAATGAGTTATGGCACTAACCAAACAGCATATGCTGTTAGTGGTTATAGCTCCTTGTACAGTCGTAACACTAGTAAAATGCACGGATAATCTTTGATCCAAGTGATCTCAATTCTAATATAGTTTCAGAGGTAATTAACAATCTAATAACTTTCCAAAATTAAAAATCCATTTATAAAAAAAGTCTCACATTCAATTAAATATGAAAGACAAAAAAGTTAATATATTTGTCTTTAAGTATTTTAGTGAAACGATAGATCTGAATAGCTTACAATCTTAATTAAATTAAATTAATAAATGTTTAGTTGGCTGGCTCGAGGTCCGGGTTTGTTTTAATAAAACAATGAAACAATTTGATTGATTTTTGCTTCCGATATATTTCGGTTGCGCATCGGCAAACCGTCTTTAGGGCACTAACACAATGTACAAAGAACAATTAACATTAAAATATATTAAATTAAACAATAAATTGACACATTTAACCTACATTATTTTACACGTCTGCGCTTTATGACGTGGAGATCTAAACTGAGTCTGTTTGGCTGTTCAATAGGTGTCTGTACAAGTGAGCGCAATTTTCGGTGTCTGTCTTGTAGTTTAGTCGTTTGTTCGTTGGTGTGTTAATTATGTGTAGCATTTCTAATGTGTGTCGTTTGTTGTTGTTCTTGTTGTAAGATTGTTGTTGCATCAATATTTGGTGTGTGGTTGCTTCTCATACAATGGTTCATTAGTGCTGTTTTCTGCATATTATTTTGATGTCTTAATTTGAAGTCTGATTTATGTTGGGTAATCCTTGTTTTTAGTTTTGATTTTGTTGTGCCTATGTACACACTATTGCATTTGTTGTTATTTTCCCCAGCACATGGTATTTGGTAAATTACATTACTTTTAATTTTTGTTTTAATTAATAAATAAAAGTATTTCTTTTATTGACATTATTAACCATTTAACAGTTGCGTTATAGATAGAGACGAAGTTTAAGTATACATACACGTTATTATCTCTAAATAATAAATACACACTTCGGTGCTCAACTATAGACACGAAGTTTGATTCGTGCGATCTATCTTTTTTCGTCAGTTTAGCAATAGTTTCCAATTTCCATATAAAGGATAAGATAGTTTAATGTCGTTAACTTTACAAAGATTGGCCTGCAAACTTATATTCTAAGGTATCGTCCGAACTCTTCACTTATTGGCTTGCTGCTTAGCTTCCCATTCTCGAGATGCTTCTCGATACCTCGAGGTTGCCAGACGCTTACACATGAAAGATACATCAGTTAGTTTACTGAGGAACTATGTAAATAATTTACATTCCTTTTAATGCCACTTTAAGTTACAGTACTCACATTCAACAATATAGCAAACGGGACGCACACATTAAGTCATTGTGAAGTTCAAAGGTTGGGTTGTCTGAGTTGTGGGGACTTACGTGTTCTACGTTTTAAAAACAGCGGCAGGGCTCTCCCCGCAGATGTCTAACTCAATGACAGCTGTCAAAATCGCTCAATGAAATTCTTAGGTATGCCAAAAAATTTGTTATCTTTGCGTTAGTTCATGTGTAAGTGGCCGCTTTTTATACGCAGGTTGCCATACCACTTATCGAAATAAATATAAACTTTAAGAAAGCACACCAAATTATATAAATATATAAATACTTATAAAAAACAATATATGATTCAAGAAATTCATTTAGTTGGAGAAGAATATTTTTGTGATTAATTATGATATCCATTTTAATAATTTTCTTCAAAAAACGATTTTGTGTTATGCTTGTTTTAAATCGAAATAAAATTAAAACTCTTAAGCCTTGCTGCAATCCTATATGTATGAGGAAACCCTCAATAACCTGGAAGCATCTGCGGTTTGCCTGGATTGGCTCAAGTTTCATACTCACATTCGTCCAATTTGCATGTGACGTCGAAATGAGTATTGTTGAAAATTTCTAATATCGCAACTTCTGGGAATGACGTTGATTTTTAATCGTTCTCACGGGGACCGTGAGACCAAAGGCAAAACATATATGTATATACACAATCAATTTTATCTTAGGACTTTTGTTTTTTTTGTAACCAAGTTTAAATTGTTGAAATGCCATACACAGGAACAAACTGACCAATGACAAAAATCTGACTTGCTGCCGTAAACAAACCCATTTACAAATACTTAAAAAATGCACAATATTATGAAATTGCATACCCACTCTCAGTCCTGGCAGCAGAAGAATATCCACACTCGTTCAAGTATTGAAAGCCCACACAAATAACTAGTGCAGGTATTTGGTGCATGTCCGTACCCTGCCAACATGTCAAGCTTGCATATCAATTTTAAGCAGCTGGTTGAGGCTGGGTAAGGAGGTCAATAAGGATACGTTTGGAATATCGGCAACCACAAAACATAAGCGTCGGTACACATAAAATTCACCATAACTGACCACATTCATAAAACGAAGTTAAGTTTGAATCGAACTGAGACAGGTTTTAAAGCATCTTAAAGCAAATCGCAAAAACTTCCACATCCTTTTTCTTTAACAGATTATTTTGATCCTATTCAAATTAGAAATTGTAACTTAGGCTGAAATAGTTTCAAACACAAGAGTTTTCTATACAACGATCGGATTTTCATTTAATTGCTTTTTTAATTAGCTTATGGCTTCAGAGCATGTCATGTCTCGAATAGGTACAGGTGTCTATGAAGATAATGGCTTATTACAGAAAAACGTGTTTAATTAAATATTATTTAGTGTGTATTTCATCTTAACAATTTTATATTTATATAATCTAAACATTATATTATTTAATGAGTTGTTTGCAATGTTTGCATTTTCCCATGCAAATCAAAATATATGTAAACAAGTAAGAAATTCTGGTCGGGAGGTCCCGACTGGGGGATACCCTGAACACTCTTCTTCTAACACCAATGCAGATATATATACTATTCTAGATGCTACATATCAAGTTTGCTGACTCTAGCTCTTAATATACCCTGAACCCATTGAAAATGGGTAAAAAGGGTATAATGTATTTGTGCAAATGTCTGTAAAAGGCAGAAGGAAGCATCTCCGACCCCATAAAGTATATATATTCATGATCAGCATCAACAGCCGTGTCTATCTAGCCATGTCCGTCTGTCTGCCCATCTGTCCGTATGTATGAACGCAAGGATCTCAGAACCTATAAGAGCTAGAGACTTCAAATTTTACCTGTAGGTCATCGAGATCGAGTTTGTTCCCGATAATCGATAACTTACTCCGTTTCAAAGCAATCGATAAAAATCGATATCGAAATCCTGTTTTTTCACAAATCGGGTATATAATAAGAGGTAGAGTCACCAAAAGTGATATGTTTATTCTAGAATAGTATATATATATATCAAGTATCTTTCATTTTATACCTATCGCCACCTCCCCGCTACTACCACATACTAGCTAGAAATCAAGTTAATAACCCAACTTGTATTGCCAACCAATTTAAGCCACAATTTAAATTCAATTCACCTTTTGAGAATACACAAATATTCTATGGTACAATATGATATACTCTAGAAACTTTCACTAAGATCGGTTAAGAATCACGTGCTTGCAGCTAACGCAGTTCCATGAATTTCATTCATGCGCGTCTGCTTCAAATTATATCAACAGCATTCTCATTGCGTAGTTTTGTTTTCTATGCTGCTATTTTAATTCGATTTTTTTTCTCTCAAAACACTCAATTGGCTGTACGTCGCGAGTTCGAGCCCTTATGAGGAAACTATTTTTTTGGCTGGTGTGGCTGTTGAGTAGAGACGGCTGGAAGTAATGCGGTTAGTTGCGAGTTCGAACCCTGCAAAAGGATCCTTTTTCTTGTAATTTATCTTCATTATTACAAACGAGCGCGAGCTGCATTTGGTGTTGGAATAAGAGGGTTCAGGGTATCCCCTAGTCGGGAACTTCCGAGTAGAACCTCTTACTAGTTATTTACCCAATTTTCTCAAAAAACAGGATGTTGATATCGATTTTTATCGATTGCTTGGAAACGGAGTAAGTTATCGATTATCGGAAACAAACTCGATCTGCGCAGGCACTAGGAGCACCTTCTAAGATCCTTGCGTTCATACTTACGGACGGACGGACGGACAGACGGACGGAAATGGCTAGATCGACTCGGCTGTTGATGTTGATCAAGAATATATATACTTTATGGGGTGGTAGATGCTTCCTTCTGCCTGTTACATACATTTACATATTGCACAAAAACAGTATACCCCTTTTACCCATTTTTATGGGTTCAGGGTATAAAAATAGCAAATAAAGAAGGAATCTGAATTTCTTAAACGCAAAAAGAAAGTGGTCGCAAACAGACATACGTACTATAAACAATGAGTGTACTTGCCAGGCAATTATTAACTTACATAAATTCCCTCGCTGTGCTCGTTGTTCCCTTCGTTACAGGAGCAGGGTGCTATTAAAATTCATATGATTGTGCGACAAGCTATGGCAGATTGGGCTATTCTCTTTTGGGCATTTTTACAAAAATGCTGTTCCTTTTTTTAAAACTAAATTTATATTTTTTATTAAATGTTAAGGCTGCGATACTGTACGAATGGCTTACGGACATGACAGGTTGCCTTTCAAACGCGCCGAGTCCATCTGGAGCAGCGCTCGCTGCGTTCACTTTTACTACACCTAAAGTCACTCTCTGGGACGGGAATATCCGAACAATAACCAATTTGGCCATTGGTTACTACAAATAACAAAGTATTTCCTGAATAACTGACTGAGCAAAAATCCGACTAACATCAAGGCTGTCTAGATGAATATGTCAATTATTAATTGAAAAGTGGAATGTTAAAGTCATTGTCTAAATATGCGGTTGCCAACGCACATGACAGTCGTACATGTTTAATATGAAATGTTAAGTCCTGAATGATTTTAAAAGATTTTTTATACTCCAAAAAAGAATTAAACTCAATTTTATAAAATGCTAATAATAATTTATTTAACTTATTTTTGGACTGTCTCCTTTTACAAACGTCCTCTTACTTCTTCACACTAGGGATGAGCAATAGTGTTATTTCTGTGTCACAGCGATAACTGACAGTTTTTATAAAAAAAAAATTATATAAGTAAACCAAATAAAATGTAGTTATACTATGATATATACTACATATGTTATGTTTTGTAAAGTAGCTACTGGCCGGGGTATGAATCTCAGTCGCACCAGGCCCAGCGATTCACAAGACATTTATAAATTCGCTGGGACGGAGGGCTAAGGGGGGGGGTGAGGGTTTCGCCACAAATCTACCTCGCACTGCCGCTGTACTACTCAACATACCAGGCCGCAGCCTCGGGCTACCTCTTCTAGCGGGCCGGAGCCTCGTACCACCCCGCTATCGGGCCTTAGCCACGCACCAACTACACTGGCGGGCCGTGGCCACGCACCAACTACACTAACGGGCCGTAGCCACGCACCAACTACACTAACGGGCCGTAGCCACGCACCCACTACACTGGCGGGCCGTAGCCACGCACCCACTACACTGGCGGGCCTTAGCCACGCACCAACTACACTGGCGGGCCGTAGCCTCGCACCAACTACACTGGCGGGCCGTAGCCTCGCACCAACTACACTGGCGGGCCGTAGCCTCGCACCAACTACACTGGCGGGCCGTAGCCTCGCACCAACTACACTACCGGGCTTTGGCCACGCACCAGCTACACTGTTCCCCCCCTAGGTTAGGGTGAACATCGGCTAACTCCGATGTTTAGCGCAAAGGTATCCGACCGAGATTACAAAGACCCGCATTTAAGTTAGTTATCGAGGTTTTTATTCACTTAGTTCATAACTTTTATCCTATTCTACCCCAACGCACTTCCTAGTCTAAGGCCCTGCCGCACTGTCTTGGAGCCCTAGCGCTCCGCTATGCACTGCACGTTATTCGCTCGTACTCCCTTTTTTTGGCACGTCTACTCACCATGATCGGTATCTCACAAGTGCCGGCTCGCTCGCTAGCGAGCCATGCGCTTGCCTCGGCCGCTCAACTTCGCCGCGAGCTTTCGCAACTTCGCTTCGGAGCTTTCGCTCTTCGCCGCCGAATCGAAGCTGCGCTCTCGCAGGCAGTGTTGAGCAGCCGATCAGCAACGCACGGTTGCAGCGGCGGCCGGCGGTTAAATTCAAATCAATGACTGGCTACTTGCCTATAACTATGCCCCTTATCCTAATAATACGCAGACTATGCGGTTAACGGCTCCTTGCCTTTTTACTCGATTCCACTATCGTCGGCTTCTTGCCTCTTACAATTCTATTATCTTACGCTACTACATTTAATGCTTATAAACTATACAAATTATACGGCTCCTTGCCGTGAGTTCAAAAACTGTGGGGGGGGCTGGTCATAATAGCCGCCTCACACCCCCCCCTTACTTCGAGCAGGTGACGGTAACGTCGCCTCTGGCGTTTAACGTCACGCTGTATTCTGCCTTCCCATCAGACACGCGGAAACGCGTGCGCCGGCACCGGAAACGGCGGACCCGCGCCTCCCCTGCGATGAGTTCCACCACTCCTGAGGATAACGGCATCCCGCGGGGAAACACCCTCCAACCCGAAGGGGTGTAATCTGCCATGGGCTTCCTGGCGGGGCTCTTGACAACTTCTGTCGGCGTGAGGCTCCTTGGCGCGACCTCAGGCTCGGCGTCCGTCTCGGCATCGATGTCGGGCTCCTCGTCGAGCACCGACTCCAAGCTGGTATCCCATCCGTCGATTCCATCGAATAGGTCCACAATGTCCCCCCACAACTCGCTGTCGGTGGGGGTCTTCGGGACACTTGGGGAAGGGGCCTCGGTCGCAACACCCGACTTGGGTGATGGAGGCGTCGCCATCGCGTCTTCGTCCTCGGACCATGCTTCGCCCATGCCCGCCTGGCGAGTGGCAAAAGATGCCTTTTCGAATGGCGTTTCGCTCTCTCGGCCGAACCACGCTTCCTCCAATTCCCTCCGAGAAGTGGTGTTTGGGGTTTCGGCGCGTGTTACGGGCACGAGTGTGGGCATTGCTTCCTCGCGGCCGAACCATGCCTCCTCCAAATCCTCTTGAGGGCCGGAAACTGGCTCCCCGGTCCAGGTCATGCGCGAGTGGTGGTGTCGCCTCCTCGTTTCCGCCTCGTCGCTCTTCCACGACCATCTGGCAGACTGAGATTGGGGTCAGCCAGGGCTCGGGATGTCCTTCCCGACGACTGCTCATGGCTCCGCAGCTGTGGTTATCCTTCCCAGGCTGGGAAGGACCCTCCTGGCGTTCGCGGGGCGAACGCGGCACGCGCAGCTGCGGGCCTCCGGGCTTTTCGGTCTCGGAGCGGGGTCTCTTCTGTGCCGGTGTCGACGTCCCCTCTAGACTGGGCTCGCGCCGACTCCTGCTTCGACGACGCTTGCTAGGCTCAACCGTTTGTCGGCGGCGACGGTTTCGCCGGCGTTTTCCCTCAGGGCCTTCCCCTGTGTTCGCGCTTCCCCGCTTCGAGGGCCCAGGACGGGGCGCCTTAACCTCCTCGGGGACCTTCGGCAAGTAGCGCAACGTCACCCGGGGGAATTGGCTCTCGGGGTCTACCTCTAACCGATGGGTAGTGAAACGGCGGCGGAATGCCGGTTCGTCGTCCTCGTCTCCCGTCAGCGGCTCATAATCCGACATGGGCTTTGGTTGCGTCGGGTTCCTCTCCGCGGTGGGGTCCGGGCTACGGCTGATCCAGTCCGCTTCCGTGCGGGCCACTGGGACGTTGCTCGCTGCCTCCGTCGGGGACGCTTCTGTCTCTGGGGCCGACGGGGAACTTCCCTCCCCCTTGCGCTCGTCACCGTGGATCTCGGCACCGATGGCCCAGGCCTGCCTGCCTCGAGCGATGGGAGTTCCTCCTCGTCCGCGAGATCGTCCACTTCGCCGGTTGTTACCGGGGTCGTCATTCCGGACGGCCCTGGCGAGTGGGATGCAAGCGGAGGGGACGGGGGCTCCTCCGCGTAAGGTGGCGAATTCTGCGCAAACGGCGCCTCCACGAACATCGTTGTGATTTCGACCGCCATCAGCATGACCATCCCGTCCAGCCTCTCCACGACGTTGGTACGCTGGGAGTATAGGGTATGGCGGAACTGACGCGGCCCTTCTTGTTGTCCTCTTCGGCAGTACTCGCGTCCCTGGCGGGGTCGCGAGGACGGCCTCCGGCTCCCGGCCCGGGAAGGGTTCGGTGTCTCCGCTGCTGACGTCTTCGTCGGATGAGATGCTGATAATCTCGGGTTCCATCTGTAAATTAGCTTATTCATTAACCTACTCGTTACTTATTCGTTAATGCCCTATCTTCTCAGTGCGGCTCCCGTTTTACTAGACCTATTCTCAATTATGTTATTAATGTTAGTCTTATCTAAATTTTATTCTAATGGTTTCGTTGGGCGACGGGTGTCGCTCTCACCCTTCGACTACTCGTGGGCATCCCTGTGCCCTGGGTCTTCCCCTCCGTCTCGGTAGAATGGTTTCAGCTGCGAGATGTTGGCCACCCTCTTCTTATGTTCGCCTGGTTTCACCAGGCGCACGATATTGGGGGATACGAATTTGATGACCCTGTAGGGGCCGTCAAATTTGGGTGCCAACTTTGCGGCGAAACCTTCGGCGGCGTTGGATAGCTGGTGCTGTCTTAACAGGACCATCGAGTCCAACGAAGGCCGCCACTCTCGTCTCCTCAAGTTATAGTGTCTGCCCTGGTCCTTTGATGCACGCTGGAGATTGCTGTGAACGACATAAAAGATTTCCTTTAACCTATCCGCCTTTGTCCTAGGGTCGAACGCACTAGTCGCGGACCCCGGAGTTACCTGATCATATAAAGCAGCCGGCAACCGCGGCTCCCTTCCCTGCATCAGGAAAGCGGGACTGAATCCGGTCGAATCCGACACGCTTGTATTGACCGCCAGCGATATCTCGGGCAAGAGTTCGTCCCACGAACTCTGGTGGCCCTCGATAAATTGCGCTATCATGGTCTTCACGGTCCTGTTGGTCCTCTCGGTAGGATTTTCTTGCGGACAGTAAGGGGCGGTGTACTGGATCTCTACACCCAAGGACTCCAGAAAAGCCTTGAAACTCCGGCTTGTGAACTGTACCCCGTTGTCACACACGAACTTCTTAGGCACCCCGAATCGGCTCAAAATCCTCTCCCGGAACGCCGTTTGGAGGTGTGCCGCCGTTGCTCTCCTGAGAGGGACCAGCTCCACCCATTTCGAGAAAGCATCATGGAACACCAGCAACATGGTGTTGCCATGTTTCGACCGTGGGGGGGCCCAACGAAATCCGCGCAAAGTATTGCCATCGGCTCCGCCACCTGCCTCGTCAGCATGCGTCCAGCCGGTTTGAGTTGCTCACTCTTGAACTTTTGGCAGGTTTCGCAACACTTCACGTACCTGGCGGCGTCCCGGAACATACCCGGCCAGTAGTACCTTTGGGCTAGCCTCGACACAGTTTTCCTCACGCCTTGATGTCCGGCCGTGGGGGCATCATGGCATTCCGCCAATACCTTCTGCCGTTGACCACTGGCCACGCACAGCTTCCAAGGGATGTAGTCTTCGTCGTCCGTCCGATGGCCTAAATGCCTATATAGCTGCCCATTTTCTTCTACGTAGTCCGGGAACTTGGCTGGCTCTTCGGCGATCCTGGCCCGCATACTCGCGACCCATTTGCAGGGCGGCTCGGCCACCACTGCTTGCTGACAGGTCTCTAGAGGATGTCTTGATAGTGCGTCAGCCACGACGTTGAGCTTCCTCGTCGGTAGTGAACGTCGAATTGGAATTGTTGCAGTTCCAATGCCCATCGCGCGATCCTTCCGGACGGGCTCTCGATAGAATTAAGCCACTTTAGAGCCAAATGGTCCGTTATCACGTCGAACCGGTACCCTTCTAGGTAGCAACGCAGCTTCCGTATCGACCAAACGATTGCCAGGCACTCTTTCTCGGTGGCGGAGTAGTTCACTTCGGCCTTCAGCAACTTTCTGCTCGCGTACGCTATGACCCGCTCCTGCCCTTCTATCGTCTGCGTCAGCACTGCGCCGAGGCCGTACTCGCTCGCGTCAGTCTGTAGGACGAATCTGGCGGAAAAGTCCGGACAAGCCAACACAGGGGCAGTCGTCAAGCTGTCCTTCAATTGACGCAATGCCTCCTCCTGTTCTGGATCCCATGCCCATTTCCGCCCCTTCTTTAAGAGCGCTGTTAGCGGCTGTACCTGAGTCGCGAAGTTGGGAACGAAGCGTCTGTACCATGACGCCATCCCGAGACATTGCCGCAACTCCTTGCAATTTGTCGGGGCCCTCAGGTTACGTATCGCCTCCACCTTCTCTGGATCGGTACGTATTCCTTCCCCACAAATGACGTGTCCTAGGTAGACCAACCTCTCCCGGAAGAAACTGCATTTCTTCCTATTCAGCCTGAGATTAGCCGCCCTTAACCGGCGGAACACCTCCCTCAAGTTCTCTACATGTTGCTCCTTAGTCGCTCCTATTACCACGATGTCGTCTAGGTAGGCGAATGCATGAGGCTCCATCTCCGGCCCTATGACCGTGTCTAAAGCTCGCTGGAAGGTCGCACACGCCGAGTGCAAACCAAATGGCATCACCCGCCACTGGAAAAGACCTCTCCCGGGGACCGTGAATGCCGTACATTCCCGACTATCGGCTGCCATCGGTATCTGCCAGTACCCGTGCTTCAAATCCAGAGTGGAGATGAACCGGGCGTGACGCAACCGCTCAAGGATGTGATTGATCCTGGGAACAGGATAAGCATCTGGGATGGAATGCGCGTTGAGTTGTCGATAGTCGATACACATGCGCCACTCGCCAGTCTTCTTCTTGACTAAGACGATTGGGGCGCTGTGTGGACTACGCGACGGCTCGATGGCACCTGCCTGCATCAGCTCGTCCACCTGTTCATCAATCACCCTTTGCATGGCCGGGTTCTTCGGGTAATATCTCTGTTTTAATGGCTTATCATCCTTAAGCCTGATCCTGTGCTCCGCGATGTGCGAGACTCCCTGCAGCCCCTCGAAGAGTGTCAGTTCCGACTCCAGGAACTCCTTAAGCTCCGGATCCAAGTCCGCTGGCCACTCTGCCTCTTCTACGCCGGGCTTGCCTTGCAGCTCGCCTCCTCCAGGTACCACTCCGACTCCGAATAGAGCTCCCTGATCGCTCCACTCTGGCAGCCGCTCCTGATTCCCTGTGCCCGTGCGGATTTGAGCCATTGCTCCTAATCCCTCCGTTCTTTGGCACGCTTCCACCGTGCCGCCTGCATGACCAGCGTAGATCTGCCTTTGCAGGTCTACGCGCCGCCTTTTGGGCTCCTCAAGCTCTCGGCCCAACCCCGAATGAGACTCATCTTTTACTTCCTTCTTCTTCTCCTTTTCCGACAGTTGCCGAGCCGGCACTCCCGTTTGCTGACGCGCGAGGCCTCCTGCCGACTTCTCTCTCCTCTGCTGCCGAGCAGGTGCTCCCTTTTCATGACCTGGGAGGCCTTCGTCCGGCTCCCTCTGTAGCCGAGCAGGTGCTCCTCTTTCATGACTCGGGAGGCCTTCCTCCGGCTCCTTCTGTGGCCGAGCAGGTGCTCCCCTTTCATGACTCGGGAGGCCTTTCTCCGACTCTCTCTGTAGCCGAGCAGGTGCTCCCCTTTCAGGACCTGGGAGGCCTTTCTCCGACTCCTCGCTCTGTTGCCGAGCAGGTGCTCCCTTTTCATGACCTGGGAGGCCTTCCTTCGACTCCTCTTCACTCTGTTGCCGAGCAGGTGCTCCCTTTTCATGACCTGGGAAGCCTTCTTTCGGCTCTTTACCGGTTCCAGGTCCCGCGGCCGGAGACGTCACGTCCTCTAGGATCAGCTCCGCCTTGCCGCAGCGTACCGTAGTGCCCATGGCACCCAGGAAGTCCATCCCCAGGATAACGTGGTCCAGCATTGCGGGCATGACAAGCATTAACATGCTGGCCACCTTCCCCGCTAGGCCGACGTCTATCCTCAATGCCTTCTCTACTTCGACCGTGGACCCATCTGCCAGACGAATACGCGCCTGTACGTTCTCCACTCTTCCCCGAATCGCCCCCTTGCGCACGCAGTCTTCGCTCATGAAGCTGCGAGTGGCCCCTGTATCGATAGTGGCGGGCATCGTCCTCCCGCCAATCTCCACCGTGGCGACGATTCGGCCACCCTCCACCTTAAGCGGGGGTACTACTGCCGAGTCCCGTGTGTGTCGGCGCCGACCCGACCCTGACCTGGGCGACGCCGTTGCCCGTTTCCCGCCTCCGTGCGGCGACAACACTCTTGGCTACTTCTGCCCTGATGCCCACATACCCGACAAAACAAAACGGGCGCATTAGGACATTCCCTGGCGAAATGCCCGTCCCGTGCGCATCTGCGGCATGCCCGTCGCGGATCGTACCCGGTTCCGGCCTCTTGGTTCATCATCCGGTGGGCCACTTCCGCAGGGGCCGTTGCCGGCGGAGCGGAGATTTGTCTATCCACACCGATCGCTCCGGATCCGATGGGAGCAGATCGGAATGGGTTAAGGTGTCCCCCAGAGGGCTGTACCGTCCTTCCCCACTCCGCGCTACTTGAGCTCGTGGCCGCCTGACTCCCTGCCCTGCTTCCGGAGTATTCCGCTCGCTGTCTCATCACCGTTTCGTATTCCACAGCGAGTTGAGTCAGCTGGGACAAGGTGGAAAAATCTTGGCGTCGAACGTAAAGCCTGTATTCGGGTGCGGCATTCTCATATATCCGGTGCAACTCTTGCGCCGGCTCATATCTGGCATGGTGCATCAAAGCCCTCAGTTCTATTAGGTATTCCTTAAATTCTTCCCCCACACGCTGCCGGCGGGATCGGATTTCGTCTTCCAACCTCTCGAAGTAGCGTGGTGGCAGAAAGAATTCTAAGAAACCCCTCCTAAACACCGACCATGGCACATCCCTCAGTCCACTACTCAGGAACCAACGAGCAGCCCGGTCACAGAATACCTCACTCATGGCCCGAGGCAACCGATCGAGGGCTATACCGTACGTAATGGCCCGCTCCTCTAGGTCCTCTAGGAACCCAAGGGGGTCTGAACGGCCATCGTACCTCATGCCCCACTTTCGGACTTGTTCTGGAACATTCGCGAGAGGCCTGGCCTCCGACTAAGAATATGGCCGGGGAATATGAGGGCCATTATTCGAGTCGTAAGGGGTTCGCCCTAGCTCCACGTCGACCGTCGTCGTCCGGCGAGCTCCGCTGCTCCTAATCTCGCGACTTTCCTCTGCACCCGAGACGGCTAAACTAGGGATCGGAACCTGCAGCCGCTCGTACAGCTGCGAACTCCTTAGGTCTGGTTCCGATTTTTGGCGCGGCCGTCCGCCAACGTCGGGTAGAGTGCCCCAGGGGGACGGCTCCAATGTTTTGGAGGTCTGAGACTCCAGCTCGGCCAGCCGAGCCCAAATCTCGGATGTATGGCCGCCATCCTGCACGAAAGTGGATAGCCGCTTACGCAGCTCCTCCACGCGGCCCTCCTTTTCCAGCCTGAACTCATGGGCAATCGCCACCAGTTCTTCTTTGCGGCGCTGGTGGATCCAGCGCACGCCTACACCCGGATTTTGGCACTCACCTGTCTCCATCCTGAGTTTTCGCTACTCACTCTGGGCTCAACTACAACTCTTGTGGATCCTCGCTCGAGTTTTGGGTTTGGTGTCGGGGCAACTCTCGTTCCGTAGGTTTATTTCGTTCACTTTGGTCTTTGTCTCTCTTGTTTTTCCTTTTGCTGTCCCTTTGGTATTTTCTCTCCCTTTTTTTTTTTTTGTTTTTACGTCTACTTTATATGCACTTAAATCTCTTTTAAACTTTTGACCATCGTTCACTTTAGTTTTTGTCCGTTTTTGCCTTTGCTTCTTGTTATTTCACTTTTCTTAAGTATCTGTCCTTATTATTTTTCTTATACATCCACAGCATTCCACTCGCAAAACAATAAAAAAAATATTAAAAAAAATTAATTCACTTGATGTTCTTTAAAATTTTTTTCCTGTTGCTTAGTCTTTGTTCATTATTCTTTTATTTTTATTTAATTTCCTTTTTTTTTTTTTTTCCTTTTTTTTTTTTTCCTGGTTTCGTATTATTTCATTATTGTTATTTATTACTTTCACTGCACACCCGTCGTCATTGCCTTCGCCGACTGTACTCACGAATTCAGTTTTCACCGCGCGTGAACTGAATTCGTCCCACTGTACAGCAGCTGCCGCGACGCCTTAACGGCCCTTCGACGCCGACGTCGACTGCGACGCGCGTTTGTGCACACGTGTGCAAGCGTGGTCTCGACGTCGCCCGTCTGGCGCGCGCGCGCTGTACTTTTCGACCGGCCGTTATCTCTCCTTTTTTTTCGTCGCTGAGCTCGACTTCTGCGCACATTTTTCGTTGCTCAGATCTTGCAGGTGTTCATCTCGTCGCCTAACATAGGGTATGAAATGCACTTGTCGGGGTATACACGACTACTTTATACCCTAGACGCGCATTCTACCCGCCTACTATGTCTCCTTTTCCATTGCTCTCTACCGGAGTATATACACTTCAAGGTATGCTCGACTTGAGATACCCTGTACACAAAATTTGTTTTTTTTTTTTTTTTTTTTGGAAACACCTATTTGGGCATACTTGCGGGGCTTTAATCCGCAACTATGCCACGCCCCTAAACGCCTCTACGTCCCTGCTCGGGCGCCACTTGTAAAGTAGCTACTGGCCGGGGTATGAATCTCAGTCGCACCAGGCCCAGCGATTCACAAGACATTTATAAATTCGCTGGGACGGAGGGCTAAGGGGGGGTGAGGGTTTCGCCACAAATCTACCTCGCACTGCCGCTGTACTACTCAACATACCAGGCCGCAGCCTCGGGCTACCTCTTCTAGCGGGCCGGAGCCTCGTACCACCCCGCTATCGGGCCTTAGCCACGCACCAACTACACTGGCGGGCCGTGGCCACGCACCAACTACACTAACGGGCCGTAGCCACGCACCAACTACACTGGCGGGCCGTAGCCACGCACCAACTACACTAACGGGCCGTAGCCACGCACCCACTACACTGGCGGGCCGTAGCCACGCACCCACTACACTGGCGGGCCTTAGCCACGCACCAACTACACTGGCGGGCCGTAGCCTCGCACCAACTACACTGGCGGGCCGTAGCCTCGCACCAACTACACTGGCGGGCCGTAGCCTCGCACCAACTACACTGGCGGGCCGTAGCCTCGCACCAACTACACTACCGGGCTTTGGCCACGCACCAGCTACACTGTTCCCCCCCTAGGTTAGGGTGAACATCGGCTAACTCCGATGTTTAGCGCAAAGGTATCCGACCGAGATTACAAAGACCCGCATTTAAGTTAGTTATCGAGGTTTTTATTCACTTAGTTCATAACTTTTATCCTATTCTACCCCAACGCACTTCCTAGTCTAAGGCCCTGCCGCACTGTCTTGGAGCCCTAGCGCTCCGCTATGCACTGCACGTTATTCGCTCGTACTCCCTTTTTTTTGGCACGTCTACTCACCATGATCGGTATCTCACAAGTGCCGGCTCGCTCGCTAGCGAGCCATGCGCTTGCCTCGGCCGCTCAACTTCGCCGCGAGCTTTCGCAACTTCGCTTCGGAGCTTTCGCTCTTCGCCGCCGAATCGAAGCTGCGCTCTCGCAGGCAGTGTTGAGCAGCCGATCAGCAACGCACGGTTGCAGCGGCGGCCGGCGGTTAAATTCAAATCAATGACTGGCTACTTGCCTATAACTATGCCCCTTATCCTAATAATACGCAGACTATGCGGTTAACGGCTCCTTGCCTTTTTACTCGATTCCACTATCGTCGGCTTCTTGCCTCTTACAATTCTATTATCTTACGCTACTACATTTAATGCTTATAAACTATACAAATTATACGGCTCCTTGCCGTGAGTTCATTATTATATTTTAATAGATGTGTATGCTATTTTTAGTTAAGTTAGTTATAGTTGCAAGTTCAAAATAACAGCCAAGTACACGCCAGTTACACAGATCATAGCTTTGCATCCAGAACGAAAGAAACAGCCTGAGTACAGATCTGTTACACAGTACTCAGCTCTTCGAAAGCAACAGCCTGAGTTCAGATCTGATACACAGTACTCGTCGGGTACGAAAGTAACAACCTGGGTACAGGCCAGTGACACAGTACTCAGCTCTTCGACGAGTACGAAAGGAACAACCTGAATACAAATCTGACAAATCTTAAAAAACTGTGAAAGTTTTCGATATATATAGAAAAGTATATCTTCGTGTAAAGTGTATTCAAATTTCGCCATCAACATTTATCCAGTCATTTGTTATACAGTCGTAGTAATCTCTTAGTGAAATTTTCGGTGTCAATCTTTTAAGTAAACAACGACCAAAAAGTAGACCCTTGCTCTACTATCCGAGCATGTCATAGGACGATTTTTGTCGCTGTTACTTTTCAAAGGTGTAAAAGAAGTAACTAGTTAATTTTAAATACTTGTTACTTGTAAAAGTTTGAGTAAATATCGCTCATCCTCAATGTGCAGCCTATTTATTCTTATCGAAATAACATTTATTTTCTTATCGATATATAATTAATATACAGGTGGGCTTGCGGCCGCAAAAGGCACAAATGTGTGAAGGGTCAATAAAAATAGTTAAGCCCCACTTGTCGTTCGTTTTCATTTTGTTTTGGATACAGACGCATGCTAGACATTTCGACCGTAATGACCTTCCATAAAACCCTTTAACCATAATTCTATACAATGTCAATAAATGCATAAACAGATCAATTGCAATCTTGAGAATTTTTTGGCAGTTATGGACATTTTAGGCGTTAAATGTCATAAAAGAGACTGCCTCTCATAAAGCCCACCGCAGGCATGCCAAAAAAAACAAAGACCGTGCCCGTCGCCCAAATTTACGCACCCATTGATGAAAATATCTCGTCTCACGACAAATCCTTGATCGGCTCATTCACACGCATTTGTGAGTGTGTGTATGGGTGTGTGTGTAGAGCTCGAAGTTAAGAAATGCCAAATTTGCATCGGGCAGGCAGGCAGGCAACCAACACGCACACAAACGCATAAATGCTTCCATCCATATAGAAAAGTGTGTAAGTATGCGTGCTTGGCAGACCCAAAAAGTTATCATGCACAAATGCCAACGTTCAGGTACCCTTACCCCTACAACAAGCATGGAAAATAGCAAATTTGCAGATAAACAGGCCAAACCCTTTTATAATATCACACGACTGCTCCGTCGAAAGAGTGTGCGTGTGCACAAGGACCAAATCGCACAATTTGAAAATGTTCAATTTTTCGTATTTTCCTAGAATTTTTCGACAAGCCGACGATGAATTACCCTTGCAGAAATACGACTTAGATATATTTTTATTTTAAGCAAAATAAGTCCCTACAGTAAATAGAAAATAAATATATTTATTTTATTTAGGTCAATGAATTGTTTATTTAATAAATATAGATCAATATCTCATTTTACCTGACTGGACGAAGAAATATATGATAGAGCATTTGAATGTGTGTTCCTTTTGCTACCACAGGCACAAAGGGCACACAATTGAAGAAAAACCTCTGGCTCGCGACAAACGCCGTGATCTACTTGTGTGCATATCCACACAACACAAACATATGTATGTATGTATGTGTGTAGATCTCGGGGTTTTGTGAGAAGATATGCAGGGAGAAAGAGATGCACACAAGTGCGCAAAGCAATGAGTGAGGGCGAGGCAAATGCGTATACACATACATACATATGTATTTGGGCTGTAAGCATTTAAAACAGGCATACATATGTACGTATATTAAGAAAAGACATTAGCCGCAGCGACGATGTGCGCTGAGCGAGATGCGGCTTCATACTGCACGTTCGGCTTTCGAGGCCGGCGTTTGGCTGCCGCTCTCAGCAGTCTTACTCTATCTGGGCACACTAAAATGGTCTCAGACACCCATGGGGCTCACTCGTTGCGAAAAATCCTGCTTCGATTAAAATGCTGTTTGGAGTATCTATGCATTGTATGGTTAGTGATAGATAGCAACACTGCAATAACATAGCTAGAGCTACCAATGCTGATTTTCCTATTCAAATCATGATCGTAAGTTTGTAATGAAATCGACCGCAAATTGTTTAATAATCTCAAAAATTTATATACATATGTCCTTACAAGCAAGCTATAATATATAATAATTCCATGTTTTTAATGCAGTTAGACAATTTAATACAACAGTTTGTTATATATTTTATTGTTATAAGCTTTTGCATGTATTGTGGACAGATCTTGTCAGTTTATCAATCTTATAATTCTCTCTAATTGATACGAGCTTTGAAGTGAACATTTTTAAATCAATATTTTAAAATCTTTAAGTGGAGAATGATTGAGTAAATCAATTAAAATAAAAAGGATACAGCCCTCATTCGCCCCTCAGTGGTCTATAAAGGTCTACCCTCAAAATTAAGCCAATTTCAATTGGACAAACAGAAGTGGCAAACATGTCTCAGTGCAACATAAATCAAAGAATCCTATTTTTTTAAGGCAAACGAGATAAAACACAAAATCCCTTTACAGAGTTACAATATTTTGCACAACGCATGTATACAAGTGTGTTTGTATGTGTTTGCGTGTGCGCTTCACTATTTTTGTTGGTTTGGATGCCTGAAACGTGCTATTCAAGTTTGTTAAGCATTCAAATGTAGCTGCTTTAAAAAAGACGAAGTAAACATGCACAGTCAATTAGAAAACGCGTTTTAGCGTGCGTGTTTTTATACTAATACAAACACACTTGCAAACTTTTACTAACACAGAGTCAGTCGTGTTTGGCATTGCCAGAAGGCAAAGTGAACTTTAAACCAACATCTAAAATAAATAATAAAATGTTGTGAAATAAAATGCTGAACAATAAAAAAAACTTAAATATGTATTCACGTTTGTGTGTTTATGAGTGTTATGTATTTTCTTATAGAGTAGGTGCGGAAGTGGCGACCGCCTCATGTTGAAAACTATTAAGCTTACCATTACACACCGCACACTGTACTACGCTGTGAATTCTGTCTGGCAGTGTTAAAAAGCGCCCCTGATATCAATTTTATCGCGCCCTCTAAATCTAAGCCACTGGCCGGAAGTGATGCTAAAGCCAAGGAAGAAAGGTGAAGCAAAGCGCAGCTGAAAGTAAAACAAGTAAATATATGAAGTAATGAGGGGCTGAAATGCGAGTGAGAGAGGAACGTTGACTTGCCGGAGAGTTGCTGTAAAAATAACTTTTATATATCCGCATCGAGATTGCCCCAAACCGGAAGTTAGCGTCTGTTGATAAAGGAAGCCAATTTGCGGCTAAGTTCACCTGCAAAGCTTTCTCCATATTCTTTCACTTTTCTTGCAGTTTTATATTTTGGCAGAGCAAAGTCAACATCACGAAACCTGTGCAAGTATGTGTCCAGGAGCGCGAATAAAAAGAATAAGACCAAGTGCAGCCAAGAAGTAGCACACGACGACACGAAATAAGGTAAAACATATAACTTCTCTTATATACAATAAAAAATATACTATGGCTCCATTATATGTACTTATTATCAGTATCCGCGTCGTTGTCTTTTTCAATGCAAACATGCCCCACGGTTCCAAAGCACAGTCTTTCTGGTATGAACAGTACCCATATCGGAATCGTCTAGATCGATCCACTATATCATATAGCCGCAAAAGGAATAACGTTCGAGAATTAAATTCTTTGATAAAAAACTTCTCTGTTTTTCAAGATATCTTAACTAAATATAGCAATTTCGATCAATACAACAAAAGAGTATTCAGTCTTCGATGTGCCGTTCTTCCGTTTTAATCTTTATGCATTGAAATTTATGTGAATCCTTATTAAAATTCTGAAACTCGGATTTCGAAAATTGGAATTTTTTACAAATTAATATTTGAGTAACTGCTGCATTAACTAGTGAAAAATGCGTCATGATTCCCTTTTTAGAGTGAACGCAATGGGGAACAAGGTCCTAAAGCAAAGGGATGTGATGAGTAGACCGCGCTAGGAACACAGGCGGCACCCAAGACACATACATACATGTGCAGACCATAATTTGTAGCATTTGTATTGTTCCTGTTGCTGCTAAGCGTCAGCATCACTCACTGCTGTTTGCCAATTATTGCAAGAGGAGTGGGACACGGTAAGGAAACAATTTTATATGCAGCTCGGACCATTAGAGCAACAAATAGAGCAGCAAATATTTAACAATAAAGTCGTAGTTTCTACTTGCTGCTGCGCCTGACGTTGCGTTAAACTCATCTGAGTCTATGGCGTCGTTGCTGCCGGCCATTTCCGTCAGCGATGGCACTAAGTGCCACCCAAAAACACGTAGAGAGGCAACAATACAACTATGCAAAAGCAGACGCGAATCGCAAGCAAACTTTATAGTTAATGACACAACTGTGGCATGTTTGCAAAGTGTTGAAACTGAAATGATACCTTAGGGCTGCTGTTGTTCTTGTTTTGGGGTATGTTGCTCTTGGCCTTACTGTTGTTGTCATTGCTGTTGCTTCAATGCATAAAATGCATTGCAGTCATGTCGCAGTTTTGCCCATTGTTGTTTCTACTGTTGCTGCAGCAACAATCACAACAATAGCAACAATAATGTTAAAGCATGCAAATGCATAAGTTCAACCAACAGCAACAGCCAGTTTAGGAAGCAGCTGCTTGACAATGGCAGTAGCAGCAACGGTAACAATAGTCACCGTTAGTCAAATTGGCCTTCAACTAGGTGTGCAATTAGCTTGTGTTTAGAATCTGATAGAGACCCACGCAAAACAATAAGTTACGTACCACCTGAACAATGCAATATCAATTTAATTTTCACAATTGAACTTCTTTTAAAACAATTCCATAATATATAGAAAGATATATTGCCTAAAACGGGCTTAGATTGTTTTACATAAGGTCATTTTGATTAATATTAAGTCCAAACCGTACTTCCATCCTTACAAAATGATGAGCACACAAAAATTAAAGAACAGCTTTCTTTAACACTGCAAAGCATTATATGGCTGAGTATTGAATCTATATAAGCGTTATTCTTGACCCATTGTTCAATAGCGCCCTTACAGTAAAGTAATTCATTTTGATCCAGTTTTGCCAATATGTTTGAGTATAGTGAAGTTGTGATGTTGATAAATAAGGTCTTTTTACAAGAACTTAACTTTCGAGAGATCTTTCCTATGGAAGATCGGTCCGATTCCGAAATATGATTTTAAACTGAGCGAATAGACATCGACTCGGCAGAGTGACATAATTGTGTACGAGATGTATCCTTTTATAATTTATAAATTTCATAACAAAATATTGCAATCAATTAAATAATTAGCCGGAGAATACAGATTATGCACAATAATATACATAATAATAAAATTATTTATAAATAAGTAGTATTTGAAATAAATCTTTGCTTTTCAAAAAAATTGTAACTATTAAAAAATTTTATGTCCCTGCATAAAAGACAGTTTTTCCAATCCCAATAGTTTATACCATTTTGAGTGTCAAGACCTTTTGAAAACTGTACGAATAACTAATGAAACGAAGAGTTATTCTTATTGGAATTAATTAATAACGGAAGTTTTTGCATAACTTTTAAACTATCCCGTTTATATTTTTGTTATTTAAAGACATGTTGTATTTTAATTCTATTTTTGTCCAGGGATTATTCGCCATCGAATTTTAGATAAAATGTAATCTGCATCTCTAGTTGGCACTGGCAGCCATTTCCGGTTGCTATCAATTGCCAACTGGGAATATTTGGACACCGAAGGAGTCATTCACCTTGCATCCAAATAAAAACAAGTAAGAGGTTCTAGTCGGGAGCTCCCGACTAGAGAATACCCTGAACCCTCTTATTCCAACACCAAATGCAGTCGCATGTTTACTTTCCTTGGCAGAACTCGAACTCGCGGCAGACCGCACCACTTGCCACTGCCTCTACTCAACAGTTGATATAATTCAAAGCAGACGCGCATGGATGTGTGTGTATCCAGAAATTCTTGGAACTGCGTAGCAAGCACGTGCGCAGTCAAAATACCGAAAAACAAAACAAAAACCGATCTTAATGAAATTTACTACAGTTTATCTTATTGTACCATAGAATATTTATGTATTCTCAAAAGGTCAATTGCATTTAAATTGTGGCTTAAATTGGTTGGCAATACAAGTTGGGTTATTAACTTGATTTAGCTGCGGTGATAGCGGGAAGGTGGCGATAGGTATAAAATGAAAGATACTGGACATATGTATATATAATATTCTAGAAGCAACATATCATGTTTGGCGACTCCAGCTATAATTATTTACCCAATTTGCTCAAAAAACAGGTTGTCGATATCGATTTTTATCGATTGCTTGGAAACGAAGTAAGTTATCGATTATCGGAAACAAACTCGATCTGCGCAGGCACTTAAATTTCAAGTCTCTAGCTCTTATAGGCTCTGAGATCCTTGCGTTCATATATACGGTCAGACGGACGGACGGACATGGCTAGATCGACTGGGCTGTTAATGGTGATCAAGAATATATGTACTTTATGGGGTCGGAGATGCTTCCTTCCATACAATATACCCTTTTTACCCATTTTTAATGGGTTCAGCGTAAAAAAAAACGCAACACGGGAATCGGATACAGCAAGTGTTTAACATAATCGTAGCTATTATTTTGGTAGGCATTATATACACAATAAACTATTGACCGCGTGGATTCCATGTGTAGTCAGTCGTATGGCTTATTGGCCAAACGCGGCGAGGCACTTGGGAGTGGGTGTAGAGGGTGGATAGAGAAAACATCGCGTAGGTAGGCGATGAGTATGGAAGTGAACATATTACATCGGTAAAAGTCAAACAAAGGGAAATCAATCTTTGTGGAGACTTTCAGCACATTGGTAGGCATATATTTACATACCAACACATGCGTACAGTCACGCATACCTATATATGTTGCTGTTCGAATCATGAATTTGAGAGAAAACCATGTTGAGGGGTATGTGGCTTGGCAGGGCTATAGGGGAATATTTGCATGCCTTTGTGGAGTTTTGTAATATGATTTATTACCTAAATTGTTGGTGCACACACCCGCTCTCAAGCCCACATTTGCCCATTTGTTTCTCTGTGCCATGGAAGCGCACGAAAGTATCCTACACTTTTGTTGTATGAGTCTTTAAGTAGGCTGGCAGCACTACCCAGCGGACCAACACGCGAGCCTTTAGCGAGAGTCTCGCAAAATGCTCACAAATGAGCTCGCATGTGAGCAGAAAACGAGTGGGATATATTTTTATCGCAAAACACTCGCACACGAGCGTTGCAGTGAGATCCTTGCGATGAAAATGCGTGCACAGTAGAGAGAATGGTGTGTTGTTTTTGTTTCAAATGTTAATCGTGCTCAGAGAGTGCAACATTGTCATGAGAGCGAGAGAGTAAAAACGACGTGGCATTCGGATGCTGTGTTGTTTTTGTTGTTGTTTCATGCTCAGTCCGTTTTTTGGGGGTTGAAAAATTACTGCTCTCTTTTCTATTGTCCGTCGAAGCGAGCAGACATGTGTTATAAGTGAAGAAAATTGGAATTCTGTAGCGAGGTAAGTAAATAACAAGTGTTTATTATTTTATTAATCCCTTTCAGAATATTATTCAATATCTCAATACGCACAGGAAAGAGTGGCGCGCTTAGGAAAGGTGATGCAAAAAAATGAAAATATAATTTCTTCTTTCATTTATAGTTTGAAATTAAACTATTTTATTTATGTATTAACTTTTTTATAATTATAAGATTGCCAAGGAAATTCGTTTAAATTTTAAATCAAATAAAATGTTATGAATTTTTTAAATAAAATTTGAATTGAAAGTGAATATTAAAAAAAACAACAACAACAACAATGGGAACGAAATGGGCATGAAACGAGAAAAAAAGTTTCGTAAATCATATTTTATGCGAGTCGTTTGCGATATCTTTTAAGAGACTTTTTTAATATTGCTTACCTACAAAAACGTATCGCAGGAAATATTTTATTAGACTCGTTAGAAATATCAGAAAAGGCTCGCAAAAAATATCACAAAACGCTCGCTAGTCGTATTTCTTGCGACAGTCGTAAATGAAACTTTGACTGCCACAAACTGAACGACATATGATTCATATTGCTATCGTTTCCCGATGCGTTTGCGAGAGTTTTGTCGGGTAAAGTCTCGCATTTGACCAGTTTGCGATATCATTTGCGACAGTTTGGTCCGCTGGGTGGTGAGAGTGGAAGCCAAACGTTCAGTATGAAGCCCAATCGCGCTCAGCGCACAACGTCGCTGCTGCTGATGCCTTTCCATAATATATGTGTGTTAGTTTTTAATTTCAACGAGAAAGAAAGGATATCTTCGGCACGCCGAAGATCTAATACCCTTGCAGACCCAACCTTTTCATAATGCTCATAGTGCTTTGCCCGTATCTAAGAAGCACAGGGAAAATAGTTAATGCCGAGTTTGGTCAAGATATCTTGATAAACAAAATGTTTTTTCATACAAAAACTTAATTTTCGACCGATCGTTCCTATGGCAGCTATATGACATTGTGGTCCGATCTTAATAGGATTTTGCATATATATGAAGAGCTTAGTAAAACTAATAAATGCCGAGTTTGGTCAAGATATTTTGAAAAACAAAATGTTTTTTCATACAAAAACTTAATTTTCGACCGATCGTTCCTATGGCAGCTATATGATATAGAGGTCCGATCCAGCTGGTTTTGACATATGTGCTGCGTGCAACAGAAAAATGGACTTCATTAAAATAGCTTTAAAACTGAGAGACTAGTTCGCATAGAAACAGACAGACGGACAAACGGACATGGCTATATCGACTCGGCTGTGGATGCTGATCAAGAATATATATACTTTATGGGTTCGGAGATGTCTCCTTCTATGCGTTACACATTTCACGACAAAATTATAATACCCTCTGCAAGGGTATAAAAACATATGTGTGTAACATGTGCCTCGCTATTACTCATTGCTTTGCTTCTCTAAAAACCCCGAGATCTACAAACATACATACATATTTTTGTGTTGTGTGCACAAGTAGATCACGGCTTTGTCGCGCAAAAGGCACACACATTCAAATGGTCTATCATGTATTTCTTCGACCAGTCAGGCATAATGAGAAGAATCTGGTCTATTTTTATTTGATAAAAACTTAAATGACCTAAATGAAATATTTATATTTTATACTCGAATTTGTTTGCTTAGTGTGAGGACCTCTTTTGCTTAAAATCTGCCCATTCACACACATTTGTGTGTGTGTGTGGCTGTGTGTACAGCTCGAAATTCAGTATTCACAATAACGTTAAATCTTGTCAAATTTGCATTGGACAGGCATGCAGCCAACTGGCACACCATGCAAGTGTGCGTGCATAGCAAGTTCAAAATATTTTAAATGTGCTCAACAACGCTTAGGTACCCTTACCAACAATAACGAGCAAAAATGCAAGATTTTCGCATCGACGTGGAAATCCCTTTCATTAGTTCATATTACTCGTCCCTTAAAAATGGAAACAATGCCTCCGACATTTGAGAAAAAATTGAATTTATGAGCTTATGCGGACACATACCCACACATACACTTAAGCGATCCCTATACATAATGAGTGGGCATTGAGAGCACTGAGAGTAAGCCAAAGCAGTTTCCTGTAGTGAGAGCGAGATAAAAAAGATGTCGTTCTAAGCCACAAATCATATGGATGAGAGTAAGCCAAAGCAGTTACCTGCAATTATCTTCAATTAATCAGTATTTCTTACTCTCTTGCTATCTAAGCATGTGAGCGTGTCTCGGACCCGGCCAAAAACGAAGACGGCTTTGGGTCGACAAAAGTATCCATGGTACCATTCTTTTACCTTAGTTGTTCAGTCTATATGTTCTACGACTAGTGATAGTATGCTGTGCACTGTGAATGCACTGCCGTTTTAGTACAGTTTTTTCATTTTTTTTTGCCGACTATTTGTATAGCTGCAAGGTATACAACAATGAGAATCAGTTCGATTCGTTGGTCGCGAGGCGCAAGTTCAATTCGAGCAGGGGTGAAAAGTTGTTTGAAAGTTTTTTTTTTTTTGTTTAATAATGCCAGTCATATCCCTTCACCCACTAAAAGAAATATAAAAGTCAAGAAAATACATTTTTTCCGCTAAAGCCTAGGCAAGCGTGTAATGTACAAATGCTACTAAACGTTTTCTTTATGTCGACGTTAACAAGTCTTCAAAAGAAACCTTCGTGAAAGGATCCACATGGAAAGGGGTGGTCTCGCGGTAAATTCGGAGGGCAAATGGTAGTACATATCCACACCAATCTTTATTACTGTCTTTCCTGTAGACCTTAGGTGCACAGCGGAGGTCGAGACCCTTTGATACCCTAGCTCTTCCGGGATTGGGGTGGGGTTGCTGTGTCCGAAGACCATCGTTACATAAACCTTATTATTATTGAGTGCCTGCTGAAACTAACTTGGGGAAGCTAAACTTCCATTTTAACATACCAAAAGTGGACAAAAGGAAACCAAAACCTAACTTACAGCGTATCAACTGTACACTGCAACATATTGGTGAGGCTTCTTACAACTAAACAACTGTCTGATTTGTGCAGGATCTGAGGTGAAGTGCGATCCTGGCGTTCTTTTACCCACCCAACCATGAATCTCTCATGCTAGTTTTCGAGCAATTCCCTAATGTAAACGAATCTATAACATAAGGTCACTATGCTTCCTCCCATGAACGAAAACTTAAAAGTTCATTGTGACTCACAGCAATACATAGACTTCATTTATTCTCTATTTATTAATTCTTTAAATTTTAAAATTATTGGTAATTTCTAATATTCTTTATATATTAACTAAACTAATATGCCGAACTAATTTAGCATACTCACTTAGTGATTAACGAAATGTGTATACGTCAATTCATTGGTTGTTGGTTTTTCCAAGCCCAGGGAAATCTACGATTTTTCCTTATATAGGTTCTTAATAGCAGTTATTATTCTTATAACTGTTTCATATTTCGTGCCAGTTGTATAATTATTTAAAAAACGAATCGATGCTGTACAACGTTAATCGGGGTACGTATATATATATATGGAACAAGCATCGTTATAAAAGTCCTAACATAATCATTCAAAAACATTTTAGATAAAGACTACTAGTGGGCGCATACTTTTAGTAAATAACGTCACAAAGCAAATTAGCAGTCTCTACTACGTTCCTCCGCTTTAAGCTTTCGAGTGATGCAAGGGCTTAAAGCGTCAAAAAGTCATTCTGAGAATACGTACGATTAATTGTTACTGATCAGCTGTTCTTTTATTATGTTACGTTGTATATGTATATCTGAATGCATAATTAAATCACAAACCGAAAGCGTGGTCGAAAGCTCTCTCGCTTACAAGCATTGTCCAAGCGCGATCGGCACCTGCACACTCACTTAGCTGAAACCTTTATGTATGTATGTCTGTATGCAGATTCGACGACGCAACGAAAAGCTTTCGGAACGCTTAAATGTGAGAGAGGAAGAAGAAAGTGTGGTGATTTACATTTACATTTACATTACAAACACATTCATGCGCGTCTTCTTTGAATTCTACTTATCAACAGCATTGCAATTGCGATTGTATTGTTGTCTGTTCTGCTATTTTATTCCGTTTCTTCTCGTTGATAAAATTGGTGTGTATGATAAGTAGAGCTGGCGGCAAGTTGTGTAGACTGTTGCGAGTTCGAACCCTACCGAGGAAACCCTTGCAGAGGGTATTATAATTTTGTCGTGAAATGTGTAACGCATAGAAGGAGACATCTCCGAACCCATAAAGTATATATATTCTTGATCAGCATCAACAGCCGAGTCGATATAGCCATGTCCGTCTGTCCGTCTGTCTGTTTCTATGCGAACTAGTCTCTCAGTTTTAAAGCTATTTTAATGAAACTTTGCAGAAGTCCCTTTTTCTGTTGCACGCAGCACATATGTCAAAACCAGTTGGATCGGATCTATATCTATATCATATAGCTGCCATAGGAACGATCGGTCGAAAATAAAGTTTTTGTATGAAAAAACATTTTGTTTTTCAAGATATCTTGACCAAACTCGTCATTTATTAGTTTTACTAAGCTCCTCATATATATGCAAAATCCTATTAAGATCGGACCACTATATCATATAGCTGCCATAGGAACGATCGGTCGAAAATTTAGTTCTTGTATGGAAAAAATTTTGTTTATCAAGATATCTTGACCAAACTCGGCATTTATTAGTTTTACTAAGCTCCTCATATATATGCAAAATCCTATTAAGATCAGACCACTATATCATATAGCTGCCATAGGAACGATCGGTTGAAAATTCAGTTCTTGTATGAAAAAACATGTTGTTTTTCAAGATATCTTGACCAAACTCGGCATTTATAAGTTTTACTAAGCTCCCCATATATATATGTCAAATCGTATTAAGATCGGACCCCTATATCATATAGCTGCCATAGGAACGATCGGTCGAAAATGTAGTTCTTGTATGAAAAAACATTTTGTTTATCAAGATATCTTGACCAAACTCGGCATTTATTAGTTTTACTAAGCTCCTCATATATATCCAAAATCCTATTAAGATCAGACCACTATATCATATAGCTGCCATAGGAATGATCCGTCGAAAATTAAGTTTTTGTATGAAAAAACATTTTGTTTTTCAAGATATCTTAGCCAAACTCGGCATTTATTAGTTTTACTATGCTCCTCATATATATGTAAAATCGTATTAAGATCAGACCACTATATCATATAGCTGCCATAGGAATGATCCGTCGAAAATTAAGTTTTTGTATGAAAAAACATTTTGTTTTTCAAGATATCTTAACCAAACTCGGCATTTATTAGTTATACTATGCTTCTCATATATATGCTGAATCCTATGAAGATCAGACCACTATATCATATAGGTGCCATAGGAACGATCGGTCGAAAATGTAGTTCTTGTATGAAAAAACATTTTGTTTATCAAGATATCTTGACCAAACTCGGCATTTATTAGTTTTACTAAGCTCCTCATATATATTCAAAATCCTATTAAGATCAGACCACTGTATCATATAGCTGCCATAGGAACGAACTGTCGAAAAGTAGGATCTTGTATAAAAAAAAATATTTTGTTTTTCAAGATATCTTGACCAAACTCGGCATTTATTAGTTTTACTATGCTCCTCATATATATGCTGAATCCTATGAAGATCGGACCACTATATCATATAGCTGCCATAGGAATGATCGGTCGAAAATTAAGTTTTTGTATGAAAAAACATTTTGTTTTTCAAGATATCTTAACCAAACTCGGCATTTATTAGTTTTACTATGCTCCTCATATATATGCTGAATCCTATTAAGATCGGATCACTATATCATATAGCTGCCATAGGAACGATCGGTCGAAAATTTAGTTCTTGTATGGAAAAAATGTTGTTTATCAAGATATCTTGACCAAACTCGGCATTTATTAGTTTTACTAAGCTCCTCATATATATGCAAAATCCTATTAAGATCAGACCACTATATCATATAGCTGCCATAGGAATGATCCGTCGAAAATTAAGTTTTTGTATGAAAAAACATTTTGTTTTTCAAGATATCTTAACCAAACGCGGCATTTATAAGTTTTACTAAGCTCCCCATATATATATGTCAAATCGTATTAAGATCGGACCCCTATATCATATAGCTGCCATAGGAACGATCGGTCGAAAATGTAGTTCTTGTATGAAAAAACATTTTGTTTATCAAGATATCTTGACCAAACTCGGCATTTATTAGTTTTACTAAGCTCCTCATATATATCCAAAATCCTATTAAGATCAGACCACTATATCATATAGCTGCCATAGGAATGATCCGTCGAAAATTAAGTTTTTGTATGAAAAAACATTTTGTTTTTCAAGATATCTTAGCCAAACTCGGCATTTATTAGTTTTACTATGCTCCTCATATATATGTAAAATCGTATTAAGATCAGACCACTATATCATATAGCTGCCATAGGAATGATCCGTCGAAAATTAAGTTTTTGTATGAAAAAACATTTTGTTTTTCAAGATATCTTAACCAAACTCGGCATTTATTAGTTATACTATGCTTCTCATATATATGCTGAATCCTATGAAGATCAGACCACTATATCATATAGGTGCCATAGGAACGATCGGTCGAAAATGTAGTTCTTGTATGAAAAAACATTTTGTTTATCAAGATATCTTGACCAAACTCGGCATTTATTAGTTTTACTAAGCTCCTCATATATATTCAAAATCCTATTAAGATCAGACCACTGTATCATATAGCTGCCATAGGAACGAACTGTCGAAAAGTAGGATCTTGTATAAAAAAAAATATTTTGTTTTTCAAGATATCTTGACCAAACTCGGCATTTATTAGTTTTACTATGCTCCTCATATATATGCTGAATCCTATGAAGATCGGACCACTATATCATATAGCTGCCATAGGAACGATCGGTCGAAAATTTAGTTCTTGTATGGAAAAAATGTTGTTTATCAAGATATCTTGACCAAACTCGGCATTTATTAGTTTTACTAAGCTCCTCATATATATGCAAAATCCTATTAAGATCAGACCACTATATCATATAGCTGCCATAGGAACGATCGGTTGAAAATTCAGTTCTTGTATGAAAAAACATGTTGTTTTTCAAGATGTCTTGACCAAACTCGGCATTTATTAGTTTTACTAAGCTCCTCATATATATGCAAAATCCTATTAAGATCAGACCACTATATCATATAGCTGCCATAGGAACGATCTGTCGAAAAGTAGGATCTTGTATAAAAAAAAATATTTTGTTTTTCAAGATATCTTGACCAAACTCGGCATTTATTAGTTTTACTATGCTCCTCATATATATGCTGAATCCTATGAAGATCGGACCACTATATCATATAGCTGCCATAGGAACGATCCGTCGAAAATTTAGTTCTTGCATGGAAAAAAATTTGTTTATCAAGATATCTTGACCAAACTCGGCATTTATTAGTTTTACTAAGCTCCTCATATATGTATATGCAAAATCCTATTAAGATCAGACCACTATATCATATAGCTGCCATAGGAATGATCCGTCGAAAATTAAGTTTTTGTATGAAAAAACATTTTGTTTTTCAAGATATCTTAACCAAACTCGGCATTTATAAGTTTTACTAAGCTCCCCATATATATGTCAAATCGTATTAAGATCGGACCCCTATATCATATAGCTGCCATAGGAACGATCGGTCGAAAATGTAGTTCTTGTATGAAAAAACATTTTGTTTATCAAGATATCTTGACCAAACTCTTCATTTATTAGTTTTACTAAGCTCCTCATATATATCCAAAATCCTATTAAGATCAGACCACTATATCATATAGCTGCCATAGGAATGATCCGTCGAAAATTAAGTTTTTGTATGAAAAAACATTTTGTTTTTCAAGATATCTTAGCCAAACTCGGCATTTATTAGTTTTACTATGCTCCTCATATATATGTAAAATCGTATTAAGATCAGACCACTATATCATATAGCTGCCATAGGAATGATCGGTCGAAAATTAAGTTTTTGTATGAAAAAACATTTTGTTTTTCAAGATATCTTAACCAAACTCGGCATTTATTAGTTTTACTATGCTCCTCATATATATGCTGAATCCTATTAAGATCGGACCACTATATCATATGGCTGCCATAGGAATGATCCGTCGAAAATGAAGTTTTTGTATGAAAAAACATTTTGTTTTTCAAGATATCTTAACCAAACTCGGCATTTATTAGTTTTACTATGCTCCTCATATATATGCTGAATCCTATGAAGATCGGACCACTATATCATATAGCTGCCATAGGAATGATCGGTCGAAAATTAAGTTTTTGTATGAAAAAACATTTTGTTTTTCAAGATATCTTAACCAAACTCGACATTTATTAGTTTTACTATGCTCCTCATATATATGCTGAATCCTATGAAGATCGGACCACTATATCATATTATTAAGTTCTTGTATGGAGCAATTTTTGTTTTTCATGATTTTGCGATTAAACACGGCATTTAAAGATTTCACTATGCTCCCTTCATTTTTGCAAAATCTTATTTACATCGGTTTTTGATTAATATATTTTTTGTTTATCAATATACCTTGACCAAACTCGGCCTTAACCATTTTCGCGGCATTAAAAGGTTGGGTCTGCAAGGGTATTAGATCTTCGGCATGCCGAAGATAGCCCTTCTTTCTCGTCTTAAATTAATTTTGATTACTACTAAAGCAAACGAGCTCGGTGCGCGAGCTGCATTTGGTGTTGGAAGATGAGGGTTTAGGGTGTTCCCTAGACGGGAGATCCCGACTAGAACCCCTTACGGCTCAGCTGCTTTTAGGGATAATGACTTGGTATAAAAAATAAATTTATAGTATGGGCTTAAACCGGCTTGGCTCAGAATGTTCAAGTGAAATATGGGGAATAGTTAGTTTAAAAACAGTAGCAAAGCAAAGTTAAAACAGACAAAAGATTTAAACACCTCAATCGATAAGCGCCTAGGGCTAGAAACAGGGCAGAAATGGAAAGTCAGTGCAGAACAGTTAATTCAGCGAATATGGTTAAGGGATTAGTCGGAGCCACATTGTAATCTACAAATGCTGATGCAAAATTGCGGCTAATCCAATTGCGGGCGAGCGTATATAAAGGCCGAGTGTCTTGGGTTCAGTATAAGTGACATCGGAAGTGTGTCGACGGTGCTTCGACCGGAGGCGCGTCTGGCGACCGAGTCCCGATTGCTGGGGTGGAATGTGCCGCCGGATGAGCTGCGTCACATACCCGAGCACTGGCTAACGTACTCAGAGCCGCCGGAGTCGTTGAACTATCTGCTAGGTACACTCTACACATTCTTCACGCTGATGTCGCTGATTGGAAATGGCCTGGTCATTTGGCTATTTACGGCAGCCAAATCGCTGCGAACACCCTCGAACATACTGGTCATCAATCTGGCCATCTGCGATTTTCTGATGATGAGCAAAACGCCTAAGTTCATCTACAACAGCCTTAGCCAGGGCTTTGCGCTGTCAGATCTATGGCATCATTGGCTCCTACACGGGCATCGGCGCGGGAGCGACAAATGCGTTCATCACCTACGATCGCTACAATGTGATTACGCGGCCCATGGAGGGCAAAATGACGCATGGCAAGGCTATAGCCATGATCATATTTATCTATATGTATGCCACGCCATTTGTGGTAGCCTGTTATACGGAAGCGTGGGGTAGCCTGTTATACGGAAGCGTGGGGTCGCTTTGTGCCCGAAGGCTATTTGACCTCCTGCACGTTCGACTATCTGACGGACAACTTCGATACGAGCATGTTTATGGCCACCATCTTCTTCAGCTTCTTCTGCCCCATTAGCATGATCCTTTACTATTACAGCCAGATTGTGAGCCATGTATTCAGTCACGAGTAGGCGCTGCGCAAGCAGGCCAAGAAAATGAACGTCGAATCGCTTCGCTCGAATGTGGACAAGAGCAAGGAGACGGCTGAGATAAGAATTGCCAAGGCGGCCATTACCATTTGTTTTCTGTTCTTTGTATCCAGGACACCGTACGGCGTCATGTCACTGATTGGAGCCTTCGGCGACAAGAGCTTGCTGAAGCCGGGCGCCACAATAATACCGGCCTGCACCTGCAAAATGGTAGCCTGTATAGATCCGTTTGTGTATGCGATTAGTCATCCCAGATACCGCATGGAGCTGCAAAAGCGTAGTCCCTGGCTGGCCATCAGTGAGTCAGTCAAAACTCTTCACCCCCTCAATGACAGTCACTCCTAGGCAGCGAAACAAAAGCTGAAATACAATGCGTGGTTGCCTAACATTTTGTTCTGGTTTCCCTTTGCTGGATGAAATCCATAACAGAACCCAAAGCAGTGCTCTCTTTCTCACTCTCTCACACGCTGCAATGTGATTGCGTATTAAAAGGCAAGTGAAACAAAATGAAAGAACCAAGGTGAACTCAGCACTTAATCAGAATTTGGCATCGGCTGGTTGATAACAGCATGTGGGCATATTTAATGACTGAGCCCCAAATTAACTCTGAATTTCGTGTTGAAAAGCTACAACATTAATTCAGCACGCTAAATTACTTTCTTTTCACTAAATCATGCTTTCTGCAAAAAAATCCACATTACATATACAGCGCCCATACACCCCTAAAGAGCACAAATAACATACATATATTTGCATTCGTATTTTATTACTAACCACTCCTCACAGGAGACGCTCAGGCGCCTATTTAAATGTATCATGGAATGTGTAAAAGACAATGGTTAGATTATGGGGATGCTCGATCGTAAACATCTCCAAAAACAATATATGGCAAATTTTTCAACAGTAATGATCAAAATCGGAATGAAAAAATTAGTATCGCTCTAAAAATTACAATAACACTTTACTTACTTTATTTGTAAATATTTATTTATCTGTCTCGAGGTCCTGGGCTTTATTAAAAACAAAAGGAAAGAAAATTTTGTTTATTTTTTTATTTCCAATATATTTCGGCAGAGACAAAATCAAATTAACATTAATATACATTAAATTAAACAATTAATTAAACATTTAACATACATTATTTTACAAGTCTGCGCTTCTTGATGTGGAGATTAAAGCTACTTGGCTATTCAATAAGTTTCTATACAAGAGAGCGCATCTTTCTGTGTCAGTTTTGTAGTTTAGTCGTTTCTTATTTGGTGTGCTTGTTATGTGTAACATATTTAATGTATGTCCTATGTTTTAGTGTTGTTCTTGCTTTAGTATTATTCTCGCATCAGAGTTTGGTGTGTATTTGCTTTTCATACAGTGGATCATTAGTGCTGTTTTCACACCCTTGCGAGGGTATTATAGTCTTGTCTTGAAATGTGTAAGGCATAGAAAGAGACATCTCAGACCCCATAAAGTATATATATTCTTGATCAGTATCAACAGCCGAGTCGATATAGCCATGTCCGTCTGTCCGTCTGTCTGTTTCTATGCGAACTAGCCAGTTTAAAAAGCTATCTTGTTGAAACTTTGCAGAAGTGCATCTTTCTATTGCATGCAGTACATATGTCGGAAGCAGCTGGATCGGACCGCTATATTTTATAGCTGCCATAGGACAGATCGGTCGCAAAGTTTATCAAGATAATTCGACAAGACTTAGCATTTATTAATTTTACTGTGCATCTCATATATATGCAAAATCCTATCATCATCGGACCACTATATCATACAGCTGCCATAGGAACGATCAGTCGAAAATTAAGTTTTTGTATCGAAATCTTTTTTGCTTATCAGCATATCAAAACCAAACTTGGCATTTATTAGTTTCAATATGCTCCTCATATATAAACAATATAGGCAATCCTATCAATCCTACTACCTATATCATTGTTGTATTGAAATTTATTTGTTTTTCAAGATATCTTGACCAAACTTGACATTTATAATTTTCACGATGTTCCGTATATATACGCAAAAACTTATTTAAATCTCGGCACTTAATAGTTGCACTAAGCTCCTCATATAAAAGCAAAATCCTACCAATATCGCTCCATATCATATTGTTGGCTCAGGAACGATCGGCCGAAAATTAATTTATTTTATGGAAAACTTTTTTATTTTTCAAGATCTTTTGGGCAAATTTGGCAAAACAAACAGTTTCGACAATGGAATCAAATATTGTTTTTGTAAGATAAAGAAACAACGGGCCAGTGTTGTGCTTAAGTCAGTTGCGACTTGGCGGCCAACAACTACTGACTTTTGCACATAAAAACATTAATTTAGCCTAGCATGTGTCAACTTAGTGAAATACAAAATGGCAACTAAGTGTATTTTACTTTAAAGACGACTCGGAAACCCTTGCAGTTTGTGCACCTAATTGACTCAAAGCAGAAGTCCAATTCGAATTGAAATTATTCTGATAAGATTATTTAATGCGACAATATTAAATATATATATCGTACATATATAATTGACCATAACTTTCAAGCTTACGTAAGAAATTCATTAATATCTGGCATTGAAAGGCCTTTGTCGTTCCTGTTTTTAAGCCGCTTGGGGCCAGTTTTCGCCATAGACATCAATTTCTACCGTTCTATACATATATTTATTGCACGGGAATTGCTCCCAAATAAGAACTCCAAAAATAGTTATTCCGTTCTGTATACCTACTCAAAATGGGTACCCAAGCTTATGTATGCGAAAAATCAAGTTCTGTCCGACCGGCTTTAAAAATATTAATCAAAACGGGTTAAACCCATTTGGAAAAGTCGAAAATTAAAAGAAAACCACTTGGCTAGTCAACGTTGGGTAACACAAGCTGATGCATCGAAAAAAATAATAAATATTTATTTGAATATTGAGCAACAACATTCTTTTGTATTTATTTGAAAATAAAAATTATACAGAAATTTCCCACTTTCTTGCAAAATTTTAACAACAATATTGATATTGCTTTTATCAATATGCTAAAGTGCTAAGCTTACAAAATAATATTTTCACTGCTTGGACGGGGACTTAATTCATTGCTTCAAGCAACAAATCGTTTCTCATATTTTCATTTTTACAGCCAGCTTAATATTCATACATCTCCAGACTCGCCTCCAATCTGTTGGGCAACAGCTCAACAACGAGACGGCTCAAAAGAATAAGCCCACTTGACCTCCCCCAAAGAGTAGATGTCTAACTCCACACCTCCCACTGCTCTCCCTACACTAAACAGACACGCAATACCTAACTACAATAGTTTACAGAAAAAATTTAATTATTGCCCAAAAAGCGGCAGATTTTAAATAAAAACAATAATAATATAAAAAAAAAATTCGAAATTTGTTGACCCATTACTAAGTTTCCAAGGCTTTTGAGAAATGTACAAATTTGGACATTGTAAACCAATGAAAAAACAATCAATAAAAAACCTGCGAATATTTCGCCAAAATCTATAAAAACGAGAAAGAAGGATATCTTCGGAACGCCGAAGATCTAATACCCTTGCAGACCCAACCTTTTCATAATGCTCATAGTGCTTTGCCCGTATCTAAAAAGCCCAGGGAAAAAAGTTAATGCCGAGTTTGGTCAAGATATCTTGATAAACAAAAAGGTTTTTAATCAAAAACCTAGTTTTCTACCAATCGCTCCTATGGCAACTATATGATATAGTGGTCCGATCTTAATAGGATTTTGCAAATACATGGGGAGCATAGTTAAACTAATAAATGCCGAGTTTGGTCAAGATATCTTGATAAACAAAATGTTTTTTCATACAAAAACTTAATTTTCGACCGATCGTTCCTATGGCAGCTATATGATATAGTGGTCCGATCTTAATAGGATTTTGCATATATATGAGGAGCATAGTAAAACGAATAAATGACGAGTTTGGTCAAGATACCTTGAAAAACAAAATGTTTTTTCATACAAGAACTAAATTTTCGACCGATCGTTCCTATGGCAGCTATATGATATAGTGATCCGATCTTAATACGATTTTGCATATATATGAGGAGCATAGTAAAACTAATAAATGCCGAGTTTGGTCAAGATATCTTGAAAAACAAATTGTTTTTTCATACAAAAACTTAATTTTCGACCGATCGTTCCTATGGCAGCTATATGATATAGTGGTCCGATCTTCATAGGATTACGCATATATATGAGGAGCATAGTAAAACTAATAAATGCCGAGTTTGGTCAAGATATCTTGAAAAACAAAATGTTTTTTCATACAAAAACTTAATTTTCGACCGATCATTCCTATGGCAGCTATATGATATAGTGGTCCGATCTTCATAGGATTCAGCATATATATGAGGAGCATAGTAAAACTAATAAATGCCGAGTTTGGTCAAGATATCTTGAAAAACAAATTGTTTTTTCATACAAAAACTTAATTTTCGACCGATCGTTCTTATGGCAGCTATATGATATAGTGGTCCGATCTTAATAGGATTTTGCATATATTTTGAGGAGCTTAGTAAAACTAATAAATGCCGAGTTTGGTCAAGATATTTTGAAAAACAAAATGTTTTTTCATACAAAAACTTAATTTTCGACCGATCGTTCCTATGGCAGCTATATGAAATAGTGGTCCGATCCAGCTGGTTTTGACATATGTGCTGCGTGCAACAGAAAAAGGGACTTCTGCAAAGTTTCATTAAGATAGCTTTAAAACTGAGAGACTAGTTCGCATATAAACAGACAGACGGACAGACGGACATGGCTATATCGACTCGGCTGTTGATGCTGATCAAGAATATATATACTTTATGGGGTCGGAGATGTCTCCTTCTATGCGTTACACATTTCACGACAAAATTATAATACCCTCTGCAAGGGTATAACAAGTAAGAGTGATTTAGTCGGAAGTGTCCAACTAGGGGATTCCATGAACTAGCTTCTACCAACAACAAATGCTTCAGCATTTAAAGAAGTTTTAAAAAAGTTTCACCGCCTTATATTCCACAACCGTACCAGCAATTAAATACAATGAAAAACGAAAAAGTAAGAATATCTTCGGCACGCCGAAGGCTTAATATCTACTTTTGGACCTATCGTTCCTATGGCATATACTGCAGATGCAATAGCTGCATGTCAAGAATACACACACGTAACCATGTGTATGCCAAGCATACCAATGACAATATAATGGTATGGCTTTACTCATCTTGGTGTTTATATTGTCTTTGGTGTAGGGTATCCCCAAGTCGATGACTCCCGACTAGTGCCTCTTAATTGTTTAATTTTTCTGTTCTGAAATTATAATATGCATGCGCCTCAATGAGTTGAAGCAAATCTGCTATCTTAAGAAATCGCTTTTATTTAAAATGTAATTCTTTATACGCCCTGTTAATGAGCCTTTTGAAGTCCAAGCATAGATATTAACAAGCAATCAATTCTTGTACTGGTAATACAGAAATACTCTTTTCTGTTAAACTTCTAAAATATTTAAAACTTGATTAAGTAATTATTTAATAATATAAAATTTTTAAAAGCAAACATTAATTATTATTATATTCTAAATTTTATTTTGTGGATTTAGGAATTAACAGTTTACCATGCACTAGCTTTTTGGGAATGCGACTCGGCTAATATCTATTTAGCTCTATACAAATATTTCAAACTATGATCTATTGTGGATTTAGCACTGTGTCATTTAAAGCCAAGGGAAAGCGTAGGATAGCCTCGGAGTTTAGGGAGACAGCCGCGAATATTTGTTTGCACTAAAGCTACGTACGTATTTTAATTAATTTAACTCATTCATGTAGAATCATAAGATAAGCCGGTGCGGTTGGGCGCGGTTTAGACCTAGCCATAAGTCAGGCAGCAGCAAGTCTCGAAAGCGGACCTGTTGTAATTGAAATAATAGTCATTTGACAAAGGCGCACAAACGGACAAGTTGAGATGCTCGCGTCTCCCCTCAGCATTGCAACATGGACGCAACACAAAAAACCCCACCCCAAAGAGTGAGTGGCACACGACATATCGGAAAAAGTTATCGCCATAGAAGATGCCGCTGCCGTTTCAGCCACATGCTTGTCAATCCCTCCGCAAAAAAAAAACACCAAAACATAACAATCGAAGTGGTCTCATGCAGCCGCAGCAGCGGCAACATGGTATGAATGCAAGTCACATGGATGCGAACGTGCCAAGTTTTGGGCCCTTGGCTTGGTCCGCAGACAGTTTGGATTTCCCTTCTTATTCAAAGCAGGAACTTTGGCCACGAACCAGGCTGAATTTATTGTTCCATCCAGAGCTAAAGCAAATTTTATCATTTTTCTGCTCCCCTTTCTTGCTTATGTGAAATGTCGCTTGCTTATCTCGACACTGGGGCTTTAAAATTCAGCCTATAATGACCAATTGGAATACAGAATACAAAGATCTGTAAGCTGAAATCATTTGTACCCGACATGCCTTAATAAACAGTATTTATAGGTAAATCGGTTTGAACACACATAAATTGAGCTGAGGATATTTAACAGTTATAATAATAATAATAATAATAAGATTAATTATAATACCCTCCGCAAGGGTATGAAAATAATATTAATAAAAGCAATAGTAATACCAATAATATATTTTTTTAAAATAATAATAACACAAATAACAAGTTTTTCTTATTTTACTTATAATTATTTAAAATAGTAACTTTAAGGAATGTATACTTAATAACAATTATCATTAAGAACAATTATAATATACCCCTGAACCCTTTTCTACCAACACCAAACGTGCTCGTTTGCTTCAGTAGTAATCAAAATAAATTTATACAGGTAAGAGGATCTAGTCGGGAGTTCCCGACTAGGGGATACACTAAAACCCTCTTCTTCCAACACCAAATGCAATTATATATGTATACTATTTTAGAAGCTACATGTCAAGTTTGGTGTCTCTAGCTCTTATTATTTACTAAAATTGCTCAATAAACAATATGTCGTTATCGATTCTTATCGATTGCTTGGAAACGGAGTAAGTTATCGACTTTAGGAAATAAACTCGAATTGCGTAGGTACTAGGAGGACCTACTAAAATTTCAAGTCTCTAGCTCTTATAGGTTCTGAGATCCTTGCGTTCATACATACGGACAGACGCGGACGGACGGACAGACCGACAGACCGACAGACGGCCATGGGTAGATCGACTCGGCTATTGATGCTGATCAAGAATTTATATACTTTATGGGATCGGAGATGCCTCCTTCTGCCTGTTACGTACATTTACATTTTGCACAAAAACATTATACCCCTTTTACCCATTTTTAATGGGTTCAGGGTATAAAAAAACAAGAGGTTCTAGTCGGGAGCTCCCGACTAGGGAATACCCTGAACCCTCTTATTCCAACACCAAATGCAGCTGGTTTGAATTAATAAAGATAAATTAAAAAAAAAACGTTCCATTGGCAGGGTCCGAACTTGCAACTGACAGCATTACCTGCTGCCCGTAGGGCTCGAACACGCGACAGACCGCACCACTTGCCACTGCCTGTACTCAACAGCTCTTCTAATAACTGAGTGTTAGTGAGAAAAAAACCTAAAATTAAAATAGTAGCACAGAAAGCAGGGGCAAAATTTTGTTTATCAAGATATCTTGACCAAACTCGGTAATTATTAGTTTTACTATGCTGCCCATATATATGCAAAATCCTATTAAGATCGGACTACTATATCATATAGCTGCCATAGGAACGATCGGTCGAAAATTAAGTTGAATGAAAAAACATTTTGTTTTTCAAGATATCTTGACCAAACTCGGCATTTATTAGTTTTACTAAGCTCCTCATATATATGCAAAATCCTATTAAGATCGGACTACTATATTATATATCTGCCAAAGGAGCGATCGGTCGAAAATTAAGTTTTAGTATGAAAAAACCTTTTTGTTTATCAAGATATCTTGACCAAACTCGGCATTAACTATTTTCCCTGTGCTTCGTAGATACGGGCAAACCACTATGAGCATTATGAAAAGGTTGGGTCTGCAAGGGTATTAGATCTTCGGCGTGCCGAAGATAGCCTTTCTTTCTCGTTTCTCATTAAGAATGAATTATTGCTGTGGTTATTAAGTAGAGGCGACGGCAAGTAGTGTGATCTGTTCTGTTATTTAGAATTTATTTATTAGGAAGAAGAGGGTACGGTGTATCGCCTAGTCGGGAGCTCCCGACTATAGCCTATTACTTGTTTGCGTTGGATTTCTTCTTTTTTAAAATGTAGCACCTAAAGAGTAAGGCTTAGGCTGACTAAAAAGACTGAAAAGCAGGTTCACGTTACTTCTGGTGTTCCTTAAGGTAGTCAAATTACTCTTTAATCTTTTTATAAATGATCTCCCCTCGGTTATATCACATGCCGGTGTACTTATTTATGCGGACGATGTGAAACTTATTCTTTCGTACACTAATCCCCTACAAAATTCTCCTCCACAAGATGATTTGAACGATATGCAAAACTATGAAATTTTGGTGTTCAACCAATCAAATGCATCTTAATTATTCAAAGTGTGTGTTTATGACCTTCAATCGTACTCCACCTTATCTTGTCAGTTATACAATCGACTCCATGCCAGTCGAATCCAGGCGTTCTTTTTGGTTCTAAGCTCTGCTTTAATCTTTATATAGCTACCATCGTTAATGACGGCAAAATGATTCCATAAACGTTGGTCTGAAGTGTTTGACGATCCTTTCATAACCAAACTCCTATACATCTCTCTTGATTACCCTATCCTTGAATACTGCTCTTGCATCTGGTCTTCGCAGTATAATAATAGCTATGATCGTATTGAGTCAGTTCCGAAGCAATTTCTGCTTTTTGCCTTACGGGGTTTATATTGGGCCCCAATCTTTGGTTGCCATCCTACTCCAGCAGGCTTCTTCTTCTTGATCTTCCGTCGTTAACCAACCGTAGGACAATCCTCGGTGGTGCCTTCCTACATAGATTGATTGTTGGCGACATAGATTCTTATTTTCTGCTAGGGCGTCTTCACTTTTCTGTTCTGTCTAGACTTACCAGGAATTATCGCCCCTTATGCCTACCTACGTGCCCAACGCTAAGCACTTTCGAACATTCTCTTTAATTAAATCGTTGCTTTCAGAGCTCACTTTGGGAACTCCTAGGTATGAGTAGCTTGCCTGCCAGGCTATAAATTTTCACCCACCGGGACGGTGATCTAATTATCTATCTAATTAACACTCTATATAGCTCGTATAAATTTCCTTATTGTATTAATAACTTCTTTCTGTCTTTTTATACCCTTGCAGAGGGTATTATAATTTTGTCGTGAAATGTGTAACGCATAGAAGGAGACATCTCCGACCCCATAAAGTATATATATTCTTGATCAGTATCAACAGCCGAGTCGATATAGCCATGTCCGTCTGTCCGTATGTATGAACGCAAGGATCTCAGAACCTATAAGAGCTAGAGACTGGAAATTTTAGCTGTTATTTTAGGCATAACATAATCCCAATATATTACGGATAGGGATATACAAAATCTGCCGCTGTTCCACGTAAGGACGTGAACTTTTCAAACGAATTGCGAAATTACAGGTTTTATGCATCCGCACCGAAAAATCGGCCCAAAAAGTGGCCAGTAAATTTGTAAAGATCCGCGAGCGCACAAAAGTCAACACTTCGATATCCACGTCAACACCCACGCCCATGCACAGTGCCAGAATAAAAGTGGCTGTCGATTTCAGTTCAGACTCTCCATGCTTTCAAGCTGCCATTGTTATTGTTTCACATGAAATGAAAGTATCATCGAATTTTTCCAATTTCATGCAGATATTTTGTTCACTTTTTGCTTGTATTGTTTTTTCCTATTGGCTCTGCTTGGTCCAATATTGAATAATCTATAGGAGATAAAAACGAAAGACATCTTAACTCATAATATACTGAAATTTTCAAGAGCAGGACATTTTGTTTTAGTAAGGGAAATGTAGAGGTAGAAGGGATTAAATAAACTGCAATTACAAGTACCTTTTAATCCCAATTTGGGTTTGATGTACCCGAAAGAAAATTGAGTAAATGTATAGAAGCTAGAAGTGATTAAATGAACTTGATACAATTTAAGCGGCTTTGAATCCCGATTTGTGATTGATGTACCCCAAAGAAAATTGCGAAGTGTGTTTTGATGTTTCCCATCTTTTTAAATGACTTGCCCTCGGCATAATTTTCCGATATTTTCTTAAATGACACTTTATTTAAATTAATTATATCAAAGAAGACTTTTGATTATAGACATAATTTGATTTATTACTTATTTGTTTAAGACTATTAGGCGACCAAATAAACTTATCACGCGAATGATTACCTCTCTATGTACAGGAATTCCAATTTTGTATTCACCGTGAACAAAACATTGGAGCAAAAAAGCCGAACTTTAAATTAGAACTAATCAAATGTTTTAACGAATCTAATGAACACGTATCGATTCAAACATTGTTAATTTTTTATTATTAGAAAATTATATGGAAATATGATTTATTTAGTTGATAAAAAAATTAAGACAAAGCAAGTTTTCTAAGAGACTATGAGAAAAATCGTATAGCTAAAAGAAATCAGAATTGACTACTGAAGTCTTTTCCATATAAAATATCCGCATATACGAAGTGACTAAAAACGAATAGACTAGGCGATAGAGAAAATTGGGCTGAATTAACTTAGGTTTTGATGCTGATACCATCTGTTGGTACAAAAAATTAAAAAAAAAAAACACTGTTTTTGTATCAGTTATTAAAATTCCATCCTGTTTCTACCCTGAACCCATTAAAAATGGGTAAAAGGGGTATTATGTTTTTGTGCAAAATGCAAATGTATGTAACAGGCAGAAGGAAGCATCTCCGACCCCATAAAGTATATATATTCTTGATCAGCATCAATAGCCGAGTCGATCTAGCCATGTCCGTCTGTCTGTCCGTCCGTCCGTCCGTCTGTCCGTCCGTCCGTCCGTATGAACGCAAGGATCTCAGAACCTATAAGAGTTAGAGACTTTTAGCTGTAGGTTCTCCTAGTTCCTACGCAGATCGAGTTTGTTTCCGATAATCGATAACTTACTTCGTTTCCAAGCAATCGATAAAAATCGATATCGACATCCTGTTTTTGGAGCAAATTGGGTAAATAATAAAAGCTAGAGTCACCAAACATGATATGTTGCTTCTAGAATATTATATATATGTCAAGTATCTTTCATTTTATACCTATCGCCACCTCCCCGCTCCCACTTTAAAGAGGGTTCGGGGTATTCCCTAGTCGGGAGCTCCCGACTAGAGTTTAGATTTTGCGAAATATGTGAAACACGTCTCATATGATTTTTTATGTAGATGCATGAAAATGAATTTGAGAGCGATACGTCAACCACCAAATCTTTGACTCCTATTTCCACTAAGGTGGAATGGATTTTTCGAAAAGTGTGAAACACCCCTCAAATTAAATCGGGCAAAGATCTTTTAAAATGGGTTTGAGGCCGATCGGATGGTAAATAAACAAGTTTCATCCAAACCTTTTTTGCTAATTAACCACTGTTGTGGGTGGAATTTCCAAAATCGCTGATACACGTATTTATTAAGTTCTTATGTAGAGCACAGAAAATAAGTTTGAAGCAAATCGGACTAAACTTAAAACTGCGCCAAAAAAATCTTAGAATTGCACTTTTTACCGAGGGTGCTTTGATTTTGCGATAATGTAAAACACGTGTCAAATGATTTTTCATATAAATCTTTGGAAATGAATTTGAGCTCGAAACGTCACCCACCATATCTTTGACACTCATTTATACCAATGATGGATGGATTTTCCAAAATGTGCGAAACATCCCTCAAATTAAATCGGGAAAAAGATCTTTTAAAATGAGTTTGAGGCCGATCGGATAGTTAACAAAAAAGTTTCATACAAACGTTCTTCGCGAATTTTCCATACTTGCGGTTGGAATTTCCCGAAACCCCGTCTTAATGTGCAACTTCATTACATAATGTAACTTCAGTGAAAATTTCAGCTTCGTAGCTTTTACGATTTGGGCTGTGCGTTGATCACCAATCAGATAGTCAGTCAGTCAAGACAAACAGTTTTATATATAGAGATATGCAATGAAATTATTTACTGTGATGGGGAAGGATATGATTAAATAAGACGCCTCGTAGGTAGGTCGTCGAGGTAAGATTAAGATTCACATTATAAACACAGTTAATTTGCCTCTAATAAACATTATTTGCAGAAATGTTAAAGAACTTAAAGCTGTTCAAGTGCCCAGCTCTGTTTTTTTTTATCTATATGGGTTTTTATTGTCGACCACTTCATACAGTTATTGCTGCGGTAGTCACATTCGCAGTTGCAGCCCTCCTCATAGCTACGCCATTTTATTGTGCATCCAACGGAATTGCATTTGAACTTATAGGCGAAAAAAACGTTTGCCATTTCCGCCGACCTGAGCTGAGCCACACAGGCTACAGTAACACAAAATGGGCGATGCCAAGGAACGGAATACAATTGTGAGGTCATGTAGGTGACAAACAATAAAGACTATAATTGACGCTGGTTAAGGGAAGTGCGGAAATTGAAATGCCCTGTGTAGGTACGTTTGCTCTTTGTGTGAGTTGGCAGCTGTATGTGTGGTAAGTATGGTATGGTATTGCTTATATGCCTGTGTTATTATGCGATTACTTAAAATTAAATTAAGTTTTTGTGGCTTTTCCCGCAAAATATTTCTTAAGCACATTACCCATTAAGACCACAGACCACTGCAGTCTATCTCGGCCCTGAAATGTGTCACATTTGAAAGATTGAGGCTGGACTTATTGCATTCGATTTATCAAGGGAGCTGTCTACTATCTCTCTGACACTTTTTTGCATTCCCTTTTTAAACATTTGTATTATTTAAGGACTAGGAGTTAATGGAGAAGTGGAGAATTATAGTGAAATTAATAATAATAATCGCAATCGACCAAACTAAAGATATAGTAAAACCATGAAAATAATGTCATATCGCCTTTTGCTTTTTTATTTCCAGTGTAATATATCGTCAACTGTATCTGGCTGAGGCTTATCGTCAAATAATTGGATTGAGCCCAAAATTCCAATTTATTTTCTACTAAGAACTGATCCCAAAACCAAACCAGTTAGTCAAAAAAACAGGTAAGATTAAATCCGAAGCGAACTAACATATTTTTTAAAAATCAATCAATCAATCATAAATCCAACTTCTACATTAAAATATGTGCGGCTTGCAATATTTTCAGTAGAACAGCAAAATATTGATTATACATTGAACTGCTTCAAACATATGACCAGCCAATGTTTGTACCAAATACTGGGTTCAAAGATGCGAAAAAGCAGGTCAACAAATCCCAAAGGATGGAGTTGCTTCAAACCGTAAGCCGATCCATCGAACTTTTTTTTTTATTTTGTGTCCCTGGATATCTTGCTAAAGCTTTTGAACATATATGTACATATATTTATATGATTTAAATATTTCTTAATCTGATAAAACTGTTTGTCCTGACTGACTGACTGACAGACTGACTGATTGGTGATCAACGCACAGCCCAAACCGTAAAAGCTAAATTTTCGCTGTAGTTACATTATGTGATGAAGGTCCACGTTAAGACGGGGTTTCAGGAAATTTCACCCGCAAGTATGGAAACATTGCGAAAAACGTTTGTATGAAACTTTTTTGTTCACCATCCGATCGGCCTTAAACTAAATTTCAAAATTCTTTGTTCAAATTAATTCACAGTTTTTGGAAAATCCATCCCTCCTTGGTGTAAATGGGGGTCAAAGATTAAGTGGATGACGTTTCGCGCTCAAATTCATTTCCAAGGATCTATATGAAAAATCATTTAAGTCGTGTTTCCCATATTTCGTAAAATGTAAACTCCTTCGGTGGATAGATCATTTCAAAGAATTTTTTGGTGAATTTTAAGTTTTGTCCGATTTGCATCAAACTTATTTTCAAAGATCTACATAATAATATGATGAATACGTGTTTCCGCAATTTGGGAAATTCCACTTGCAACAGTGGTAAAAGGGCGGAAAACTTTTATATGAAAGTAGTTTGTTTACCGTCCGCTCAGTTTCAAAATCATTTTCAAAGCTTTTTGAGAACATTGATTTTATAACATACGTGCCACGGGCAAGGCCGGGCTATACCCGCTAGATTTTATTATGTGTATACGCTATATATGTTTTTATATATATGGGTTTTACTTAGTATAAGGTTCTTCAAATAGTAGCTGTAGTCTTTAAAGTTACAAAACATTGGTTCAAATTGTACGCTCAGAATATCGTGTTTACTCATTTAGAAAAAGCTCTCACAAGCTTCCTCGTCAAAGGCCGAATTGCAAAACTCTTCTTCGTCGTTTTCGGCATGCTAGTCTTCTTTGAATCATGCACGCTTTCATCTTCTGCTTTAGCGGATTCACCGGCTGGCGCATATATAAATATATATATATTAAGTACAGAAGTTGCTGCTCAGCAAAAAAAAAAACTCTCGTCGTCGGAAAAGTCGACTTCGCGGCTTGCCCTATCAAAACACAAAAGCAGCACAGAGAAAACATATTGAGCAGATTTCTTGAATCGCTAGAGCCACTAGCGAAGCAAAGGACCCAAGGAAAAAACCAAACCCAAAAAATTGTAAACTTGAATTATTTAAAGGAGGGCTACTCTGTGACCTGCAGAATTCCTTGCTGTAACAAAATACTCAGCGGGGCCAAGCAGCCTCCAAAAAACTTGCAAAATACAACTTTTTTTGCTCCCTTGTATAAGCAAAGCAAGGAGACATCAACAAGCTGATATACCCATGTCCGTCTGTCTGTTTACATGCTAACATGCCTCTCAGTTTTAAAGCTATCGTTCTGAAATATACATATGTCGGAACCGGTCGGATTTGACAACAATATTACATAGCTGCCATAGGAACGAGTGTCTTCCTAATTATTCAATACAATTTACATATATAATAAAATTTAATGCTAAAAGCCTAGTTAGAGTACACAATTCTCTAATAGCATCACCAACCGATGGAGGTGTTTTATTTGCCAGTCCGGCCAGCTGTGTCCCTATACACAGCTAATTTTGTATAGCTGGTCCGGCAAGCTATGCCCCTCGTCATAGCTGGGAATGGTCAGTGACTTCCCGAAGGTATCCTAAAAGCAACGATTTTATTAGGGGTAGAGAGAGTTCGGTAGAGAAAACGTGATGCAAACTATGGTAATTTTTACATAGCACGAGAAAAGGTTTGTGCATAGCGTAGTCTGTTGTGCACGTAGATAGAAATAAGGGGCGATAATTTCTAGTTGGTCTGGACGGAACAGAGAATTGAAGACGCCCTAACAGAAAAGGAGAATATATATCGCCAACAATCAACTTATGCAGGAAGGCAACACCGAGAATTATCCTACGGTTGGTTAACGACGGAAGATTAAGAAGAAGCAGCCTCCTGGAGTAAGACGGCAACCGAAGATTAGGGTCCCAATTTCTGAACAGATTCAATACGATCCTGGCTCAAGGATAGGGCGAACAAGAGAAATGTACAGAAGTTTTGTTATAAAAGGATCGTTTAACTCTTTAGACCATCGTTTAATGAATCCAAGTACACCTTTTGCCTCATTAACGATGGTATCTATAAGCAGATTCAAGCTGAGTTTAGAATCAAAAAGAACGCCTAGATCCTTAACTGTTAGTATACGTTGCAATGGAGTATCGTCAATTGTATAGCTGACAAAGATAAGATATGAAGGTCATAAACATACACTTTGAACAATTTAAATGCAATTGATTGGCCGAACACCAAAGTTGCATAGCGTTCAAATCGTCATGTAGACGAGAATAATTTATTTATTTATTTATAATAGTTAGGTATAATTAAAAATTAAGGCTAACTTATTTCTAGAGCACTGGCTGCGGGGGCCTTCGGCTTGCTGCTATACTTATTTACATTTTTTATATACATATTACACTTACATATTTACATATTTACATTGGGTTAGGTCATAGAAGGCGATACATGTTTGTTGTTTTAAGGAATTCAATTATTTTGGAGATATTTTCAGGGGTTGGGTTTTCGAGAAGCGATAGGGGGTACCTGCTTCGGAATATTTGGTTTTTTAAGTATGAAGTTGCAGTGCAGTTGGTGAGGATATGTTTAATTGTCAGATCATTTGTTGTATGACAGTTTGGGCAGGGTATGATGTTGTCCGGGTTGTTGTAGTGTTGTTGTGTGAATCTTGTGTGTCCTAGTCTGAGTCTAACTATTTTAATTTGGTCGCTGCGTGTAATGTTTTTTTGATTTATATTTTTTAGGTAAAGGGTTGTGTTTGTTGGGTTTGTGTTTAGTTGTTTGTACCATCTGTTGCAGAGCTCTAAGTTTTATTTGAGTTTATAAGTTAGCTCCTTCGACAGAAATTTTGTTATGTCTGTAGTGTTGAAGTTAGGGGTATAGTGTAGAGGCACATTGTATGTGGATTTGGCTGTCGTGTCGGCTAGCTCGTTTCCTTCAATGCCACAGTGGCCAAGTATCCAAAGGAGTTTTATTCTAGGGGCAGTTTTTGTGAGGATGGATCTAATGGTTATGGGATATAAGTTGTTGTTGTTGATGTTCCGGACGGATTTTAAGGATGCGAGGAAGTCAGAACAAACTATGTAGTTGCCCGGTCTTTTTTGAATTAGTTTTATTGAGACGAGAATAATATAGGGGATTAGTGTATGATAGAATAAGTTTCACATCATCCGCATACATGAGTACACGGGCATGTGATATACCAGAGGGGAGATCATTTATAAAAAGAGTAAAGAGTAAAGGACCAAGATGACTACCTTGAGGAACACCAGAAGTAATGCGAACCTGTTTAGAGGTAGTCAGCCTCAGCATTACTCTTTGGGTCGTACCTTTTAAATAAGAGCTAATCCAAAGCAAAAGAGACGGAGGGAAACCTATTCGGTCAAGTTTAAAAGTAAAATGTCGTGGTGCACAGAGTCAAACGCCTTACTGAAGTCAGTATAAATGACATCAGTTTGCATTTTCGAAAGAAAGGCATCATTTACCAAGGAAGAAAACTCTAGCAGATTGGTCGTAGTTTACCGATTCTTTACGAATCCATGTTGAACAGGGGAGACAACTGATTTGCAGAAATGCTGCAAATTCGAAGTGATTATTTTTTCAAATAATTTAGGAATAGCGGACAGTTTTGCAATGCCCCTGTAATTTTGTATATCAGACTTTCCACCTTTCTTGTGGAGAGGTATGATATAAGATTCTTTCCAAAGAGATGGAAAGACAGAAGATTGAAGGGATTTATTAAAAAGCTTTAGCAATGGACGTAGAAGGGAAGAACTACACTTCTTGAGAAGACAACTAGGAACATTGAGTAAGAAAATTTGAAAGAATTTATAGCAGAAAGAAGAGAGGGTTGGGAAACAACAGCAGCAGGTATAGAAGCGGATGAAGTAATATTGTGATGGTAAGAATTATTATTATTATTATTAAGACAGACGAAAGAGTAAGTTGATTGGAAAAAATTAGCAAAGAGGTTAGCAGAATCGGAATCATTGCTAGCTTTATCTATCCCGAAAGAAAAAGAAGATGGCAGACTTGAAGACTTACGCTTCAAGTTTACAAAATTATAAAACTGTCTCGGGTTTTGGGTAAATAGCCTTTTGCAACGGGAAAGATAATTCTCATAGCACTGAGAATTAAGAAGAAAGAAGTTCGACTTGGCTATGGAATATTTGGCCATGTCAATACTCGAACCAGACCTTTTAAACTTTTTTAAATATTTAGACTTAATATTTTGTAGGTTTGATAGTCTGTGAGTGAACCAGGGTGACTTTGAAGAAGCAATTGAGGGAACTGAATTAGGAATGCAATCATATAAGATAGAGTTCAGGGTATTACAAAAAAAGATTAATAGCAATATTCATATCAACCGCGTCATATAAAAAAGACCAGTCGATTGCATGAATACGTTGATTAAGCAAGGGACAATATCCTTTGCGAAAGCAACGGCTGGGCTCAATGAGTCATTTACAAATACAAGGTCAAGTGTTCTATTCAAATGATTAGAAATTGAATTGATTTGAAACAACGAAAGATCAAGCATGCAGTCTATAGATAATTTTCGGCAGTGAATAATGACCAAGAGATGTTCGGCAAATTAAAATCGCCCAACACAATAAATAGGTCATTATCACGCACGTGTGAAGAAATTTCTTTAATACAAGAAATATGTTTCATATAAACTTGAATATCAGAAGAAGGAGGAACATAAGAGCATGTAATATAGATATTCCGTGTACGAAAAGACACCTTTACTGAGACAATCTCAGAGTCAGTAGGCGTACTAAAACAGAAAAGTTCTGACTGGAGAGTGGCTGTAACAGCAATTAATACCCCACCACCTCGAGTCGGCCGAATATTTCTATGCAAAATATAATTGTTCGAAAAAACCTCAAAATCAGATATTGTTGAATTTAATCATGTTTCTGAAAATGCGATTATATCCAAATCGAAGGAAGAGCTGGCCAAAGAAAGATTTTTAAGCTTTGAAATAAGACCTCTGACATTCTGGTAATAAATGGAGACTTGGTCAGGAGACGAAGTTTGTTTTTTGGGGCAGAAAAAGTACCCTGTATTGAAGGGACTGGAAGGATGACAGGCTGGTTACGCTTTTTTGGCTTGAACTCATGAACAATCATGTGTGGAGGCCAAAACTTGGCATCACAAATAATTGGGAACATATCATGTAAAACATTTATTTTGAAAGATGATATTTCACGAGGAGTGGAGAAATTAAATTTAGTAATTGACACACTAGCAGAAGATTTGCTAGCAATATAGGATGCTAAAGACTCAGGAGTGGTGTCAGACGAGTCGAGACACAAAATCTTGCCTACAAGGGGCAACAACAGTTAAGGTAGGAGCTGATGGGGCTGCAGGTAATACAGGATTTAGTGGGGCTAAAGAGGCACCATGATTGTTTTTAACAATCTGGGCTAGATTGCAGGTCTACCTTTGCGACCAGGAGCTGTCCATTTTTTTTTTTTTTTTTTTTTTTATTATGAAAATCTTTATTATATTAACAGATAATATGAGTTTTTAAACATGTACATGCTTCAAAATTTGCATTTAACAATGTTTGTTTCTTAGTTTATTTTCTCCTGCTCTACATAAGGTTAAGGCTAAGCTGTCTTCTATAGGTCTTCTGCTAGTTGTTTTTATTTCACAACTTAGGGCTATGTCGATCTTGTTGTCTGTGATGAAATTACATAGCTCTAGCATTTTGCCAGTCAGACCCCTGGCGTTCCACACTAGTGTTTTGAGCTTCATTTTTGGTTGGCCGTGATAAGTAGAGCCATTATTTGGCTCTGCATCTCAAATAGTTTATTTTGCTGCTCGAAGAATTTATTAAAGTTTTCTTGCATCACTTTAATCATTTGCTCAAATTTCGTCTCATGAGCCGCTTCGTTCTCCCACTGGGAAAAGGTGAAAGGCGATTGAGCTTGATTATTTTGCGGCTGTTGTCGCAAATGTACTCGCTGGGTTGTGTGCCCTTGGTGTTGTTGTTGGTAGTTATGTGTTTCACTATTAAAATGGTTGGTAGCATTAAGTGGAGCCTGCCTTTTGGGACCTCTGTTTGCATGACTACGTGCCATGTCTGCATAGGAGATTCCAGTTGCTTTTACGTAAGGGGATGGCGCCAAAGCAGTATATGTGCTCGAGGGTCCTGCACTCTTTGTAGGTTTTTTCTTAGGCTGTGTTCGTTGCAAATATTGTTTGAATTTTTCGCAGCCCTTGAAGTTGGCCGGATGATCACCCCCACACAGGGCACAAGTGGCTGGAGTATTTTTTGGACGTGTGCAATCGGACGTTTTATGTTCTTCGCCACAGACGACGCAAATGTATTCTCGATGGCAATATTTGGATGTGTGACCGTAATCCTGGCAGCGATGGCATTGAGTTATTTCGGAAGATTTCCTTGCGACCTCGATGTTTACTCTCTGTCTGCAGAAAAGTTTGGACCCAAGAACATTTTTGTTATTTTCTTTGGGGACTAGACTTATGAAAAACATGTTCATAGGATTGCCTGTCTTCCTTGATTTGGGGTTGTAGATGTTTAAAGCTTGATGGCCCAATTTTTTTAGTTGGTCCTCAATCTGTGTCTTAGATGTGCAGGGGGATAGTCCTAGAATAACCACCTTATAAGGCTTGTCCTCTTTTAGTTGGTACGAATGAAACTCAATTTTATATGCGTTTAGCTGACGGACAGTTGCTCGATAGCTTTCAGAATCTTTGGCGTAAATTCTTGTTATTCCTCCCATCGAGGATTTGACTTCAATGTTGTCCAAATCGCAAGCTTCTTCTATACAGATTAAAAGCTCTTGAAGATTGACTACGTCCTGAATGACAATAGGTGGCGGCTTCGAGGTTTTTTTGGCTGTGTGTCCAGGAGTGTTATTGTTAGACTGTGATCCGGCAGTTAACCGTGCGCGGGCAGCAGCGGCACTGGTACTGGGAAGCTCACTTTCGAGGATATGGTTTTGAGGTGGAACAAGACCAGGATATAACTCATCTAGATCCATATCAGGAGTTTCATCTTCTGCTAGAATGGCGAATGGGTTACCTTCTAAAGGATTATTGTCGATTAGTGCCGAGTTGTTGGCGGCGGTAGCATTGGTGGCATTGATGGTGTTATTATTGTTTGTAGCTGTTTTTTTTATGTTTAAAGCTGGAGAGTTGGGCAGCTTGCGTTTTTTTTGCTGTATTAGCAAGTGGCGCGGTGACGGAATGGTCGGTTGTTCATTAATAGAGCCGTTATCAGCAGTGGGCTGATCCGCATTGCCCTCTGGCAATTGGGGAAAATTATTATTATGGTTAGCCATAAAGTTTGCAAATTCGCGATTTGAATCAATCATTTTAAATATGCTTGAAGTAAGTTTTATGTGATTGCGATTGTTTTCCATTTAAAATTTGCTTCGAAAATTCCTCGGGCCTTTTCTGCAGAATTTCGCAGAGCGGGCCCACGTATTTTGTTTGTATACGCACAACGAAATTTACTTTTTTGTTGTAGAAAGACCGACACAAAAGAGAGATTCCGATGTCTGGCGCCGTTTCTCCGCGCGAAACTTGCTGGCGAGCAATAGAATAACGGTGAAATTTAAAGAGAAAAAACAACGTTTTTTTTTTTTTTTTTTTTTGTGCGCGGCGATCGAACGGAGCTGCACGTCTGCACGCTTTGAAAGCTAGATCGCGAATGAGGAGCTGTCCATGAAACATTTTCAATTTTTAAGATATCTTGATATCTTATCAGCATCGCACCATCACGTTACCATAGGAACATAGGATCGGCGAATGTGGGTTCATATATGGAAAAATATTCTGTTTTCCAAACATTTTCATCAAACTCGGGTTTAACGAGCTTCACTCTACTTATATATCTGCAGTTAAACAAATGTCTACAAGGATAGACCGAAGGTATACTTACCTTCTCGCTTAAGATTAAACATTCATCTACTAGCTCGATAAGACGTCTGAAGCTAATGGCAGGTGCTTGAAAGATCCGCTCTTTGCGGTGCGGCAAGCAAATATTTTGACCGCAGGATATCGTCCGCTTATCAGCAATGTGGAAGCAGCTATTGTCATTGCTGCCACTTCCACTGCTGCTGCTGCCACTGCTTCAGCTGTTGGAATTAGCAGCACATATTGAAACTATTTGTGCACGGATACTCAAATACACCCCCTACTCTTCATTGAGAGTCATTTCTCGGACATTGACCAACGAACGCGAATTTGGTGCCAAATATTTCCGCTTTTAATGTTTTTAGTGACAGCTTTCAATTTTATTGCGCAAGTTTTCAGTACCTTGGTTTTTAATTTTGCGTACCAAGACGAACATTTTTCGTAAAGTGCAAAATTGCCCAAGAAAAGTGAAATATAATCTCAGTTAAAGTTTCTTTCAGAGAGAAATTCTTAGCTAAAAATTAAATTTTCAGAAAAACCATTTGAGGAAAGAGGAATGTGGTAAAGAGTAAAGAGTAACTGAAGCAAATGTACTTACAAATTATAATAGAAATATTTTTAGTTAGAAACAACAATATAAAGCGAAATGATTTAATTTGCTCATCAAATGATATGGCTAATATTAATTCTTTCTGCAAATGTGTCTTGTATAATTAGTCTTCTGCTGGCTTGAAATACCAATAAAATATTTGTTATCGTATAAGCAGCTGTGACAAGAAACGTACTGATGAATGTTAAGACACGAGGCGGGAGACTGCAGGATTCCCAAATATCTCAAAATTAAGAAAAACAGACTTCAGACGATAGATGATGGCCAATCGGTCTGTGTTGTACCAACGGGGATAGGCAGTTGGTCCAATGAGCATCGGGGGTGCATAGTAGTGAGAGATACAATCTGGAAATACTAATATCAATAATAAATATAATATAATTAATAATATATTAAAATCTCGTTAAACTGTTTCCAGTTAAACACACTAATGCATATTATTCATAATTTATTATATAATATAAACTTAATTATATGTTATATATTGTGAAATGATACGATACTGTAGATGCTTTGATATATTATTAATTTTTCAAGAACTCAGTGTCTTGCACATCTCGCCCTTTTATTAACCTCCTCATGCCAACCGGCAGCTAAAATGTTGGTTACTGCGAAAGCTATGAACATATTGCTGAACAATTTACACTGGCTGGGCGTCCTAGAATGCCTGGACAAAAACACGCACAACACACTTCGAACAATGAAAGAAGAGGCGGGGCAGCAGAAAATGTACAAAGCTAAAAGTTGACTGTGAAGTAAAGATTTTTTCATATACACCCAAGAAATAAGGTACTCTGGGCTGATACATGCAGCTGATAGTAAAAGTGCCGCGATAGATAAACCAGCACAAACACACATTGCCTGACATTCTTAAAGTCCCGTTGAGTCCTTTTCGTGATTCGCCTGAGTTTCTTGGCGGTCGTGCAACGGAGAAATATGGCAGCATTGCAACATAACTTTACAGCTTATTATTTTTTATTGCAGCTAATAAGCTTGACTTGCCAGTTTAATGGCACATATCCATTTCCATTGCGCTCAGAATCGCGCACAGTAAGCCTGTCGTAAAGTTTATATTAAAATTAAGCCTGTCGTAAAGTTTATATTAAAATTATGCCAGCTTAGAGCTGCTAAGAAAGGAAAATAGCTATGCCAACATGTTGTTGCTTGAAACTGTCTTAGAGCGACAACCGTTTCCACGTAATCAATAAAAATCGATATCGACATCGTGGTTTTTGAGCAAATCTCGTAGGTTTATAGAGCAAGAGTCACCAAACTTGACATGCAACTTCACTTTATATCCATCGCCAACACCCTACTACTACTAGCGATAAATCAAGTAAATAAACCAATTTGTATTGCCCACGAACATATTCATGCGCGTCTTTATTGAATTTTATCAACAGCATTGCAACTGCGATCCGTTTTTTTTTCTCACTAAATTTCAATTGCTGCTTTGGCCGTTGAGTAGAGGCGGTGGCAAGTATTGTGGAATATGACGAGTTCGAGGCCTATTGAGGGAGGTGTTTGTTTTTTTTTAATTTATTTTTTTATTGCTATAGCAAACGAGCTCGTAGCGCGAGCTGCATTTGGTATTGGTAGAAGAGGGTTCAGAGTATCCCTTAGTCAGGCCCTAACGCCTAGAGCCTCTTCCTTGTTAATTTTGTACTAAAAAGTCTGAACTCAATTGAGCTTAAGTGAATATGCTTCCTGACTGAGTCATCAAGTTTATCAGACAGGGGTATGCATTTAATTGATCATATACATACATAGATCCTACACGTATTTTTATTCAATAAATGACCAAGTAAAGTTGGGAAGCAAATTTTTATTTTATTTTTATACCCTTACAGAGGGTATTATAATTTTTTCGTTAAATATTTAACGCATAGAAGCAGACATCTCCGACCCCATAAAGTATATGTATTCTTGATCAGTATCAACAGCCGAGTCGATATAGCCATGTCCGTCTGTCCGTCTGTCTGTTTCTATGCGAACTAGTCTCTCAGTTTCAAATCTATCTTTATGAAACTTTGCTGAAGTGCATCTTTCTTCTTTTAACAATTTAGTTATTTTCACTTAATCTGATTGATAGAGAAAGAAATATAATTTTAGCTTTAGGTCCTCCTGTGCCTGCGCAGATCGAGTTTGTTTCCGTTGAACTTTTTGAGTGCACAAAAATCGTAATTTGTTTCTAATGTCATCAATAAACGACACGTCCAACAAGCCCCAACAAGCACAGGAGTAAAAGCAAATTGAATGAACATATAAAATATAAAAGGAAAATGAATATACGAGATATTTTTTGCAAGGAAGTGCCAAGGAAGTAGGAGTCAGCACGCCCAACTGGACATATTTTACTTTTAAGCAGCAAAAGATAGCAACAACGACAAACTGACTGGCATCAATGAAATATTTATGAGCGTAACCATGTAGAAATCTGTATGTTGCCGGAGCGTCCGGGCTGAAAGCGAATTGATAATCGTATTAGCTAGATTTGCCGTTGGGCAACGTTGTCCCAATTGAGTAAAAGTTGTTGAAGTTATTTCCTAATTTTAAGCTTTGCAATACATAATCCGAAGAAACCTGAACAAGATTTTGATAAACTTTTGTTAAACGTTATAACAAATTGGAAACATTTTGTATAAAACAAACATTCAGAAGAAGTATAATTTTTATGAATCAGTTACTAAGATAATCTGGTAAGATTAATTATCTTAAGCTATATTATTGTGGCACAACTATATAAAACATAATATTTTTATTTGTATCAGCCCCTGGTAGCCTATGCAAATGTGGCAAGTTGGCAGCAACAGATTACATTTGAAATATCTTAGATAAATGCTTGCTCATACTTTTATCAAAATTAAATAACAGTAATATTTTAAAGGTATTCTAATAAAATGTATATTGGCTTAAATTAATAAATTCACTAAATACCACAACACCAAATGCAGCTCGCGCTACGGATTCGTTTGCCTTATCAGTGATCAAAATAAATAAACAAAAAAAAAAAAAAAATCCCTCAATAGAACTCAAGCTCGTTAAAGACCGCACTACTTGCAACCGCGAATACTGAATAAGCCACACCAACAATTGAGTCCAAATGACCAAAAAAAAAAAAGGATTAAAATAGCTGCACAGAAAGCAAAACAATCGCAATTGCAATGCTGTTGATAAGCAGAATTCAAAGAAGACGCGCATGAATTTGTGTGTAATACAGAAATTCTTACACTTTGCTCCAGCTGCCGCAAACGAGAATCCAGCCAAATTCATTTACTTTAATAACGTATGTGTTTCTTAACCGATCATGATGAAATTCTACAGTGCATCTTATTGTACTATAGAGTATTCGTCCATTATCAACATGACAATTTCATTAAAAAAGTGGCTTATATTAGTGGGCAGCGTAAATTGGTATTTTTACTTGAGTTATAGTTATGTGGTAGTAGCGGGGAGTTGTTGATAGGTATAAAAATGAAATAATACTTGATATATATAAACTATTCTAAAAGCTACATGTCAAGGTTGGTAACTCTAGCTCTTATTATTTATTAATATTGCTCAAAAAAAAGGATTTCGATATCGATTTTTATGGATTACTTGGAAACGGAGCAAGCTATCGATCTGCGCAGGCACAGGAGGACCTACAGCTAAAATTATTACTTCTTTTTCTACCAATCAGATTAAGGACTTTCGTTCTACTTATTCCTCTTTCTTCCTTAACATGTCTTATTCTTTTATTATTTTTCTATCAAGCTCTATAGGTACCCCATTTTTCACATACTTCTCCACTCTTAATAATTACATATACCAGCACTAATTTGTCGACTATTTAATGCAAATAAAAATTAATTAAATCGGTGTCATATTTCATTTTGGGCAAATAACTAAATTGTTAAAAATTTATTCATAAATTAAGTGAAGTGGTAAAGGCCTAAACATTTTCTCTTAATTTTAGCTAAGTGATCGTAACTAATTGAGAATGAAAATTAAATCAAAGTATTTAAAGTGCACAAGCTTTGACAAGCTAGGCTCATCCTTAAAGCTCACCTTTTATGACGTCTAATTGACTGTCTTACTGCGTCCTACTGTACGAGCCAACAACACCACACCTGATCATTAAGGATGAGGTCTGGCCCAGTGACCAATTCTTGGGCCAAGGCAATCAAATAATACTGTTTTAGCTAACTAGCTGCGCAAATAGACATGAAAACGAGAAAGAAAGGCTATCTTTGGCACGCCGAAGATCTAATACCCTTGCAGACCCAACCTTTTCATAATGCTCATAGTGCTTTGCCCGTATCTAAGAAGCACAGGGAAAATAGTTAATGCCGAATTTGGTCAAGATATCTTGATAAACAAAACTTTTTTTCATACAAGAACTTAATTTTCGACCGATCGTTCCTATGGCAGCTATATGATATAGTGACCGATCTTAATGGGATTTTGCATATATAAAAGGAGCTTAGTAAAACTAATAAATGCCGAGTTTGGTCAAGATATCTTGATAAACAAAATGTTTTTTTATACAAAAACTTAATTTTCGACCGATCGTTCCTATGGCAGCTATATGATATAGTGGTCCGATCTTAATAGGATTTGGCTTATATATGAGGAGCATAGTAAAACTAATAAATGCCAAGTTTAGTCAAGATATCTTGAAAAACAAAACGTTTTTTATACAAGATCCTACTTTTCGACCGATCGTTCCTATGGCAGCTATATGATATAGAGGTCTGATCCAGCCAATAAATCATGAACTTTGGAACCAGCCACTACGATGCGGCGGAGAAATCGAAAAATGCGCTAGGGCTGGATGCTATAGTGCTCGCTAGACGGGCTAGAAGAAGGCAAATATATGGGCATCGGCTGAGGGAGATGATGTGCCTGGTTTGCAAACAGATTTTTTATCACATTTTTTTCTCTTCTCTGCATTGAACACGCAGCGTATGTGCGATAAATGCTGACTATGCGTGTGAATGTGTGTGTGGGTGTGTATGCCAATTTTGAAATTTCAATAACAACATTGGTTTGAAGTTGTTCATGTCCTCAAGCTGGCCCTGATATTAGTGGTGTTATGGCTACCCGACGTTGCCAATATCGCTGACAATTACGTCAAACAGGGCAATTCATTTAACGGCTTCGCTCTTTCTCACTCGCCTGTTTGTGAACTTGCTTGTTAGCAAGAGAGTCGTGTCGTTGCCATTTACTTGCTTCTTTACTTTCACGCCAACCTACACTACCACATCCTCTTCAAGCGGAGGAGTATGCACCGCTCCAAATATTAGCTGCACAAGTATAGCTGCAAACGAGCCAGCTTATAATACCCAGGAAAAAGGGAAGTCATCCCAGAAAGCACTCAGCTGGATGACGACTAAAATAAAACATAAGCTGCCTCCACGCTTGACCAAGGCAAACGGTAAAAAAGGGAAGTTAATTGCGTCTCAGATATCGACGGGCAGTCGTCAGAACGAGAGACCAATTAACTCCAATAACCAATTTGCTTTACTGGCAACAGAAAACAATGATCCTACAGAGGAGGAAGTAGCCCATGCCGAGGAGCTGGCGGAAGAAATGTAAATTGATCGGAATGCCGAAAAAGAATCCAGAGAACCGAGATCGAGGAAACCACCCCCCATATTCATCGAAAATGTCAACAATGTGAGCCAGATGGAGACAGAACTTGATGCTGTCATTGGGCCTGACAATTATACCCTCCACGTTGGATCACAAGGGAAAGTAAGAGTTCATGTTGAAAACCCTGGGTCTTACCGTAGTCTAGTGCATTTTCTCAAAGAGAACAATGCACACCACTTCACTTACCAACTGAAGGAAGACAAGGCTTACAGGCTTATCATCCGAAATTTGGCCAGAACTACCCCTGAAGACTTCATTAAGGAGGAGTTTGGGAGACATGGACACAATATCCTTCGCATCCACAACCCCCGCCCCCGTAAAATCAGACACCTGGAAAATGGAGAAGCTGTTGAGGAACTGATGCAAAATAACTTCTTTTTCATCGATTTGGCTCGCGAACCTAATAATAAGAATGCGCTGAAAATCAAGCAAATAGGGCGACAAAGAGTCTTGGTGGAAATACCAAAAAAAAATCTGGATGCCATTCTTTGCCACAGATGCCAAGGATTTGGACACACAAAAAATTATTGCATGAGGCCCTATATATGTGGAAAGTGTGCTCAAAATCACCCAACAGCTCAATGCAAAGAAACTTTGGTTGACAAACTCTGCGGTGGAAATCACGAGGCTTGACACAAGGGATGCAATGTGTTCAAAGCTAGAACGCAAGAACGAAGGCCTAAAGTAAGCACTACTATAGGATTGAAAAGTAATGTCAGTGGCGAAAAAGACCGCCAGCAATACATTCCAGCAGCACTAGTACGTGGAAATTTTTCTTATGCAGATACTCTGCGTACTGGGTTAGAAAATTTTAATAAAGGAACAACGACAAATAGAAACTCTGCCCCCAAGTATCAAGATACCCCACCCCACATTAGTTCAAGGCTGGAGACGGGAATTGAGGCTCTCACGGCGAAAGTCGACAATTTGCCAGCTATGTTCAAGAAACTTCAGGAGACGAATCACTTTCTTAAACAAATGTGTTTGAGTCTTTTGAACGCCAAAAAATGATGCACAGTTCACTAAGCCTCGGTTTGTGGAATGCCCGTGGTATCTCTGGGCATGTGGAGGAGCTTAAGCACTTCCTAACTGAATACAACATTGATGTGATGCTTATCACAGAGACCTGGCTACAGGCAGGTGTATCCATCTTTATTCCAGGCAACAAAATCCACAAAGCGGATCATCCCAGCAATAGAGCAAGAGGAGGAGCGGCAGTGCTTATTAAGCAGGAGATCGAATTTTCCCAAAATGAGCCAGTAAGGACTGAGAAATTGCAAATGGCCAGCATCCAGATTGCAACTATTAGGGGTGAGTTAACAGTCGCTTCGATATATCTCCCGCCGCAACTGTCGTGGTCAACACTGGAGTTCCAGCAAATTTTCAGCAGACTAGGAAGAATGTTCCTTATGGGAAGCGACTTTAACGCCAAAAACAGATGCTGGGGTTGCTTTAGAGCTAACGCAAGAGGCACCTGCTTACTAGACGCTGTGCAAAACACATCAGCTGACATACTAGCGACTGGGCAAGCCACTCACTTCCCGTATGCCCAAAGCTACACGCCGAGTGCTATAGACTTCTTTGTTTATAATGGGCTTCACCCAGGTGGCTTAAGTATAAGGCCTGAGTATCAGCTATACTCCGATCATATCCCACTAGTGGTTGGTTACGACTGTATTCCAAAGAGAAAAACATTTAAAGGTCGTCTGCTGCCTCCTGGAGCCAACATTGCTGTATTTCGACGAGACCTAGAGGAAACTCTTGACCTAAACTTGGAAATACTAACACCAGAAGACATCGAAGATGCACATGCGTTATTCTTGAACAAGGTTCACTCGGCAGCCCTCATTTCAGCGCCAGTAAGCCAATCACAAAGCTCACGACCACAGGTGAGACTTCCGCCAGCAATCTATGCATTACTGCGGATTAAGAGAAGGCTTAGAAAACAGTACTGTCGCACCGGAGATCCAATTGTGGACAGGATCTACCGCAGAGTGTCGAACCGGGTCAAAAAGCTGCTGGAGCGGCATAGACAATGGGAAACCGACCGTTTTTTGGAAAATGTTTCTCCAAATGAGTCTTCAAGCCACTCCCTGTGGAGACTGGCGAGAAGGTATAAACAGCAAGTGACTCCCAAATTTCCGATCAGAAAGCCTGATGGATCTTGGGCCAGATCTCCAAAGGAACGTGCTGATGCATTCGCTGAAGACTTAGAGGAACGCTTTAAGCCTTTTAATACAAGCTCAGCAAACATGAACAGAAGGGTTCAACTCACACTGGAGAGCCCAGGCCAGTTAAGCCTCCCAGTTGCTCCAATTACAGTCAACGAAGTCTCAGAGCACATAGCAGGACTTAAGACTAGAAAAGCCCCTGGCGAAGATGGGATTGACAACACAACGATTAAAGCAATGCCGGCCAGTGCAGTCCTATTTTTAGTACTAATCTTCAATGCGGTATTGAGACTGGGACATGTACCAAGTCAGTGGAAAAAGGCAAGGATATGCATGATCCATAAGGCTGGAAAGAGCCCCTCGTCCTTAGACTCTTATAGACCAATTAGTCTGTTGACCACGATTGGCAAACTCTTTGAACGTTGCTTGCTCACGAGACTGCTGTCAATTGATAGGGTTAAACAAAAAATTCCTCCCTTTCAGTTTGGATTCCGAAAATCCCATGGCACACCAGAACAGCTAAATAGGGTTGTGAATTTCATCCTCGAGGGTTTCGAAGCCAAAGAATACGTAGTGGCAGCGTACTTGGACATTAAACAAGCCTTCGACAGAGTCTGGCATGACGGACTTCTAAGCAAAATCAAGCCCCTGTTGCCACCTCAACTTTATTTGATTCTTCGAAGCTACTTAGCAAACCGAACCTTTTCGGTAGTGCTCGATGGGGTTGAGTCCACTACCAAGTCCATCGGGGCTGGCGTTCCTCAAGGGAGTGTGTTGGGGCCCACGCTCTACACACTCTATACACATGACATGCCCACTGGCTCTACAATTGAACTTGTGGATCACCAGGACCTAACTATCGCCACATTTGCAGATGACACAGCCATCTTATCAAGAAATAAATGTGTTTACGAAGCCACTGACGTCCTGCAGCAATACCTCCACAAATTTGAAATGTGGGCTAAACGCTGGAACATTGGCATTAATTTAAATAAATGTGCCAATGTGACCTATGCGCTCCGCAGGGATATATGTCCTGGAGCCTTCCTGCGCGACCAATTATTGACGCACCACAACAGCTACAAATACTTAGGGGTGCACTTAGACAGGCGCTTGAATTTCAGCAAACACATCTCAAGTATCACAGGAGCCCTGAAAAGCAGATTAGGCAAATTCAGATGGCTTCTCAACAGTAGAAATGCGCTATCTTTAAAAAACAAAGTAAACATATACAAAACCTGCCTAGCTCCTGCCTGGCGATATGGTATTCAAGTTTACGGTATTGCTGCAAAATCGAGCCTTACGAAAATCAGGGTGTTTCAAGCAAAAACGCTCCGTTATCTGACTGGTGCCCCCTGGTATATGCGAACTTCCGATTTGAAAAAAAAACCTAGGAGTGCCCAAGGTCGGGGACGTCATAAACAAACAGACTGTAAACTACATAACGCGACTGGGAAACCATCCAAATCGACTGGCTAGGCGCCTTCTAAAGAGGCGTCGAATTGGAGGAGTCCGAACGCGGAGGAGATTGCGGAGGTCTCATCCAATCGATCTCCTAGATCGATATATATAGTCACCGTAACCTTGTTAATTTTATATTAGACTTAATAGTAGACCAAGTAGTATTGTAAATTTTCTAATAAATTTAATTTAAGTTCTTCTTATAATAACAGAAAAATTAAAATAAAGCTTTAAAAAAAAAAAAAAAAATTATATTAATTTCCCCACTCATGTCAGCAAAAATCATTAACGCTTCATTGTTTTAGTCAATTTGGTTGACTTTTGCTGGCGACAGTTTTTTTTGCGGCTTCATGTTTGAGCTTTAGAATATATCGCAAGCTTACTGCAAATTTTATGCATAGCTAACTGTTTGCTGTCCACGTTTCCTTCAAACCAACTGAAAATTAGTATAAGGACAAGTAAAAGGCTCTAGTCGGGAGATCCCGACTAGGTGATACCCTAAACTCTGTTCTTTCAACAGTAATAATAATAAATATAAAAACAAAAATAGTTCCCTCGGTAGGGTTCGAACTCGCAATAGACCACACCGCAACAATTGAGTGGGCAATACAAGTGGGTTTATTAACTTGATTTAAAAATAGCTATGAGGTATTAGCGGAAAGGTGGTAATAGCTATAAAATGAAAGATACTGGGTATATATATATTATTCTAGAAGCTACATGTCCGGTTTGGTGACTCTAGCTCTTATTGTTAACAAATTTTGTTCAAAAAACAGGATTTTGATATCGATTTGTATCGATTACTTGGAAACAGGCAAGCTATCGATTATCAGAAACAAACTCGCACTGCCCTATGTTCAACATTTCAAGTCACTAGCTCTTATAGGCTCTGATATCCTTGCGTTCATACATACGGACGGACGGGCGGACAGACGGACATGGCTAGATCGGCTCGGCTTGTGATGCTGATCAAGAATATATATACTTTATGGGGTCAGAGATGCTTCCTTCTGCCTGTTACATATATTTGCACAAATACATTATACCTTTTAGCCATTTTGAATGCCTTCAGGGTATAAAAAGGATCTGATGTGAAGAGAGAAAGAGAGAAGTTGATAGAGATTGAGAGTACTCTCTTAGTCACATAATTATGTGTATTTTTATTATTTCTTGTTTGTGTATTAATTATATCATATATGTAGCATAGTTCCAAAATTATAAATATAATCTTTATAAATGCCAACTTAAAAGACACTCGCTTAAATCTTAAGAGTTCAAGTCACTAAGCCTAATGAAGCATTAAACTGCCATTAAACAACGTAAGCGTTTTATATAATCCAAGCTCTTTAGATAGCAAACACGACAACAAAGGTTAATGTGCCACTTGGGTGCACAACCAACAAACAACAAGATAGAAAACAAGACGGCTCAAAATCTCGGGACAAGTATTAATTACGTGGGGATTTCTGAGAGACAAACCGTAGTTGACTTTTATATTTATGGTTTGCGCGAGAAGGAAAAATATACTGCTGTAAATAAATAACCGAATGCCAAGCAGTGTCAAGCGCAGCCAGCTGATGGGCACTTCGAAATATGTTCCAACGGATTATTATAAAAAAATTGTGCAATAATTATGAATATTGCAGAGAGCGCGGCAAATGTTAACGCAGAGCCGAGCACACGCCACTTTCGATGACGCCGTCACCAGATGCTGAAGACGACAAAATTGATGTTGAGTGACGAGCTTTAGCCATATACTCACGGTACCATTCTCTCCACCATTACACGCTGTTGATTATATACCATTGCAATTTTGCGAAGCTTGTAACAAATTTTTTTTGGCTTCTTGCAATTTTTCTTCTTACAGGCACGAACGAACTATATAACCTGTTTAAGTAGCTAAAGTGCGAAGAATTCCCTAAGGAACAAGAAACTTTCCGCAATTTTCAATCAAGAAATATACGAAATAAGTATAACGTTTTGTCAATAAAATTTAAACAGGATATGATTTAAGCTATATATTGCCATAATGAAGCTTAACGAAGCAACCAATTTTGATGTGGAAGATACTATCCTTATAATGCTCCAGACATATGTATGTACAAGCTAAAATTAAACATGGAACCACCAACTGAATAAAATCAAATAATGTTGAGTTGCATAAGTAGCGTAGGGGGCTAAGCGTGGACAATCTGAGCACGAAGTGTAAGGACCAACCCTGTTTTATTTGGTCTATGCCTAAAGCACCTTACCAAACAAATTTAAAATAATAATATTGAAAATGCCCCACAGCAGTTTTAGGGCTAAAGGGCTGTGGAATACAGAAATGAATTTGCGTTTTATTCAAATTGTGCGCACACGAACAGAAAAACGAATCATTTTGGAGTGTTTTTTATTTATTTTTTTTTTAAATTTTAATCTCTTTATGGACTTAACATTTTCTGCCACACTGCACAGAATCACGACCCTGTTTCGCGGTTATTTGATTACGGACACATTTACAACTCACGTACAGGCACACGCACACACGCATGCACAGGCAGACACATACAGCTTTAAGTGAGATCTTCACACGTAAAAACTGTTGTTTTGCTTATCGTACGGGTTTTTTATAAACATTCGACAACATATCAAAAATATTGCGAATTACCTGCTCGGTCCTCGCCTGTGTTACGGTTTTGGTGTTGTTGCTATTAATTGCTAAAATTTTATTTATGACCATATAAAATTTTATTTATGACCAAACAAAAATGTCAACGGCAGGTGCCCCACCCAACTCTGGTCGAATGGCCTCTCTCTCTCTCTCTGCGGGAGTCATAATAAAAATAATAGTATTTTCTGCGCCACTTGACCCCATCGCTGCCGCAGGCCCGCGGCCTTATTTCATGTTTTTATTTTACTATGCAACAACTTACAAGAGTTGTATGCCATATTTTTTATTTATTTTCGTTTTATTGGTGTTTTGTGGCCAGATACTAACTGCAACTGTGAACGTTTTATGGGCACCAAATGACTTGGTATCTAAGCAGAAAACTATAAACAGTTTTATGAAGGAAAATTAGTACAGTAGCTATTAGCGTGAGCTATTGGCTCTTGATTGCAGATTGAAAACTAACTCCAAATTATTTCGTGCAATCCTATTTATCGGATGTTGGTATATTTTTGAAGTGCCAGTTCGAAGTGTATATCGTCCTGACTGAGACAGTCCTGTCAATAAAAGCATATCAGACAAGAGAAAAATGACAAACGAGCCGAGTGAGGGCTTCATTTTAGATACTCTTTTCGACATTTCGCCATGTTTAAATGCTAAAATCTGTGGGATTTTTCACATCAATAGAAGTCTCGATTATTCATCGCAAAAACACGAAATGTTCGGGGCGAATTTACACATTTTTCAAAAATATGACATTTTCAGAAATGTTCAAGAAATGTGTTCAGTGGACAGAGGCTATAAGCAGCAAGCCAATAAGTAAAGAGGACGGACGATACTACAGAATATAAGTTTATTGGCCAATCTTTGTAAAGTTAACGACATTAGCTATCTTACCCTTCACTGATGTTTGTATAAGCGAATATCACTCAGTCAACCTGACGATTCTTACAATATTCTGTCATCCAAGCTATTTTCATCAAATTCAGCATTTACGAGCTTCACTATTTTCATTGGGAGCCAACACAGATATTTGTGTCTTTCTTAAGGAAGTAAAGCGAAGGTATAAATGTACATACAAATGTATAAGGTGAAAAACGCTTGTTACAAGAGGACACAACTCACATTCCGCCAAGAACTAAAATATGTTTTGTGCTTTCATTGAATTTAAGTATGTATGTGGTCTGTCAAACATGCCCATTTAATCAAAATAAAATGCAAGTTTTGCGCTTTTTTAAAAATCAGCAGAAAGATGGAAGAAAAAAAATGAAAATGAAAAGTACTTCATAAGGAAATGAAGTTTCATCATCTTAGAGCTTGACTGATACCTCTCCGCAATATTTTTTGCATGCTACGTGCCTCACCCGAACAAGGCACGTAGCATGCAAAAACCAAGAAAAACAGAAAATTGGGAAAATATTTTCATCTTTCGCCTGGGCCGCACCAGAAACCAATTCATTTAATTGGATTTGACCGCCCGCCAAATTAAGAGTTGTGGCACGATGCAATTGACTTGACATGGGCAAAGTCATTAGCCCGAGATTGTTGTATATCCGTCGAGGCATTTGCTAATGTCATCTCCGCTGCCAGTGTCGTTTACATTTTGTTCGGCACCACGGTGGTAACTGCAGAACACACAGAAAAAGAGGTGATGAGAGAAAGTTAACGGCTTTGTACAATGCAGGGCATTGTTGTAGTTCACTTGCCTTATTACTCATACAACGCGTTTGTTTATTTGAATTAATAATGTATATCTATACAATGTTCGCATATTCTCCTAAAGTGCTACTCGAATCTGATTTGTAAATAAATTGATATTAACTTATTGTAATTACCAATTGACGAAAATAGTTAACAATTGTTAACAATCCGACCTGAGAGACACCCAGAACACGGTACAACAAATTTTAATGTTTAGTTAAGGTTAAGCGGAATCGTCCTATATGCAGTTGCCTCTGACTGTCGTTGGTTGAAGCAAGCATGCCAAGCATGCTTCAAATCTCTAGTTGCTAGTTTAGTTGTATTTATTTCTTTTCTGGGAAGCATTTAAATACAAAATTGGTATCCAAACATTTGGGTGAAGATGCTTTTGAAATTCACTTCCTTGAAAATTTATTTGTCGATGAGCTCGAATTTCTAAATATTGTTTTATTATTGTTGTCGATTTGTTGTTGCTTTGTCTCCGACTATTTCAATGATGTGCCTCAAGTGCTGTCTACTCTTGAAATTCTGCATGAGACTATAGACTTGTGCACCTATTTGCATAAATATTTAGAAAATAAACTAAGGTGACATAATAAGCACCCAAGCACTGTCATATTGTTTTTTCTCTTTTCTACCATTTCGTGTCAGTCTTTACTGATGCAAAATGCCAACGGAGAGCTTTTCAATTTGCATTTGAAAAGTTTTTATTGTCAATGTGTCGAAATATCAATTTGATTGTGGAATCAAGCACATTAAATATGAATATAAAATAACTCGTGTAGAAATATAAAATACTCAGTTCGAGAAGAGCTTTTAAAGTGCAAGTATATTAACTTAAAACTAGAAATTTCTGCGTGGACACGTGATACCAAGTATTTAAAATTTTCCCCTTGTTTGCTTGCATACAAAATATGTAAACAATTTTGACCACAGGGAATAAGCTTGAGGTGTAATTTAATTGTACACGCAAATTAAATTAAATAATTTCTATTTACTAAAAGGATTGTCACCTTTCAAAACCAGTTTGAGCCAATTATTGGGACTGAAAATTGATATTTCCAACACCGCCGCACACTGATTGAAAGTTTGATATGCCTTTTTGACCCATAGCAATTTACTTTCAATTTAACCATACACAATTTTTAGATTCAAGCTATGATTTGATTCATTCCTTTTGTGTTGCAATAGGTAATGTAATATAATTTATTTTTCTATTAAATCTTTTCAATAAAACTAGCAATAAATAATGCATAGGATAAATGCTTATTGTAATTAAAAAATGCAGCATAGTAAAAATCTTACCTTATCATTAAAACTACAATTTTTGAAGCTGCAATGAAACAGAAGTTTTCGGCTTGCGCAATGTGAAATGAGTATAACAGTGAAGTCAGCTCAACATGCCGGTCACACTCATAATTTTAAGTAGAAAAGTAAACCATTCAAAAAAAAATAGCTTAGCAAACAAATATTTTAAAATTGAATTGAAAAAATTCTAAATTGAACGAACACCTGACGGCTTAAGCAACCAGAAACTGCAACCTGCAAACAAAAAACCAGTAAAAGGCACTAGTCGTGAGTTCCCGACTAGGGGATACATGAAACAAAGCCATTGTAAACAAGAAAGAAGGGCTATCTTCGACACGCCGAAGATTTAATACCCTTGCAAACCCAACCTTTCAAAATGCTCATAGTGCCTTGCCCGTATCTAAAATAGCGAAAATAGTTAATGCCGAGTTTGATAAAGATATCTTGATAAACAAAGAAGTTGTTCATAGAACCTATTTTTCAACCGATCGTTTCTATGGGAGCTATATGTTATAGTGTTCCTATGTTGATAGGATTTTGCATATATATGAGGAGCATAGTAAAACTAATAAATGCAGAGATTGGTTAAGATATCGCCCGGTCATGGCAATTAAAATTTAAATTAAAGCTAAAAGGAATTAAAATATAAAATTTCCCATGGCAAAAAAAACATATTACAACTTGAAAATAAATGCAAAATGGAGCGTTTCTGATAAACATCTTAGTTAAGAGCAATTTAAAAATACTCTCCCAAGTGACGACAGGTCGGTTTTTGTATGGCTGCAGCCACAATTTATCTATCCACTCAGTAAGGGTGATGCTAGCCAGCACATGGGGGTCCTGCAAGTGTTCGCTCCTTAAGTCCATCAAGTGACGGGTTAAGTGTCTACAAATTGCCATACAGACCAGTTGGGGCTAGAAAAGCCGTTGGAAAATAAGCACAAACTCATTTACAGATTCGTGCAGAATGTGTGTTTATCGGATCGTATAGCAGGGTATGCAAGTAATCTCATGTTGTCATCTACTTCTGAGCAGGCGAATACTTGACTTGTGTCAACTTATAGAATTATTAATAAATAATCTTAGCGGCTTGTTCTCTATATATAAAACTGTTCGTCCCGATTGACTGATTGGTGATCAACGCACAGGTCAAACTGAAATTTGTATTGTAGATTCCTTATGAGAGACGGAACTATGGCAAAGTCCTTCCGCATATATCACTCTTTCAACTTAAAGATCTTTGAGAAAATTTTTTTGCTATCCATCCACCAAATTGGTTTTTGATTTCAAAAACCTTTGTTTGGATTGTATTTTTTTAGTTATAAAGTAAATTTCATAGAAATTGGTATATTTTGTTTAATGTTTTAATATTCTCCATGCTTAAATAAATGTGAAAAGATCATTTTCTCTAGCAGCTCGCTAATGTTGACATTGAATCGATTCTGTTCTTCTTTAAGTATCCTAGCCTCGTTCGCGTTAGAGGCAACGGCCTTTAGTACCAACACGACCAGCAGGCCTCACACAGTGCAAATAGATGTCAGAATCAGATGGCTTCGGCTGCTGCAGTGTGGCAAACACCAAGACAGCCCTTTTGCATATATCGGGCTTGACCTAATACAGGATATATATGCTGAGCAAACAATGCGGTCTGCATTCGTACTTCCTTGAAACGGGTATCACAAATTCCTAGTTCGGTTTGCTAAGGGTGATGAAAGGAGGAGAAGCCGAGAATGTAGAATTTTGTAGGTCCGTCTGTTGAATCATCTGTTGAACTTCTTGTTTGTGCGCGCGAGTGATGGAAAACTGTTGCTGAAAGCGTAACAGCTGGGACCACTTTCATACGGTTAGTGACTTACCCGGTGCGCGAAAATTCGTCCAGGATATCATCACGATTTCTGGAAGCGCCGTCTCCGACTTGATATAGTTTTTCGGGATGTGGCTGAAGCTGTGGACCATCGGCACGCCGTATATGTTTGGGAAATGTTCACCATGGTGACTCGACGGCTGTGCCGAAACTGGCTACCCCACTGCGCGTCGCCGAGCATACTTACGGCTGTGGATAAGCTTTTAAATGCCACCAGCTATTTCCATGGGCCCCACGAACTGAGCATCCGGTAGCCCTGCCACGGCCATTTCTCGTGAGTTACTCAGATGCTGTGAGGTGAGAAACCGCGTGTTCGTTGACAATCTGTGCTCGGAGATGGTATTAATAAATTATTTCACGACGATGCGAGTCATCAAACGATTAATTCACCCTTTGCATGTTCACGCCAATCCACATCAATGTATCCATTCATATTCATTATTAATGTTTTTGGCTAGAAATATAAATAGTCTTATCAGAAAATGTTTTGTAACAAATATCTAGCAATTGGGTATAGTTATAGGAATAGGTTCAAATCTTATAACAAAATAAAAACAATTAATGTAAGAATAGAATGGTTTCGATACAATTAACAATTAATACAACTTTAAGTGGCATTAGACGACATTATGCTTTTCGATTTGTCACTTAGAGTATTTGTAGGGTATGTTGGATCTAGCAGGGACCACAATATGCATCTGTGAAATCGATGACATAATTTAAAAAAAAAATTGGTGCACTTCAGGTTAACTCGTTATCGATGCCATTGGTAAAACTAATTTATTATTGTTATTATTTGAAAATGTATGAAAAATTTGTGTAACATATCTTGCGTACCAATTGCTCATATGTATGCATAAAACATTTCTGCAGTTGGATTTCTTCCGCTTTTGGCAGAATTACTTAATATTATCACTTTATAACATACTATTTACACTCATGGATACAATATATAAACCTCATCGCGTAATTGCAGCGAGCTTGACTCTTACCTTTGGCAGTGTGCGTATATAATGAAGTTAACTAAATACAAATGTATTCGCTAAAATCGTGATATACGCGTTGAACATTTACGGCTCCTCTATGTATATATTTGTGTATGTGCTTTAAGTGTGCACACGGATACTTGGTTTTAAGACGACAAATGGAGACAATGTCAACTGGAGTTGCCGATGTGTCTAACGATAAGAGTGGGTACGACTCTTATCTTTGAATGCAGATTTTTCTACTGCTGATTCTACTGCTGCTATGGTTGCTGCTGCTGCTTCTGCTACTGTGATTTGGGTTAAGTGTAGCCCATATCTTTTTAGGTAGGTGTGTTTGGCATGTATATATCTATCTATAGAGACAGTGTCCTTGCCAATGCACACACATACACACGCACAAACATACATATCCATATTTATAACAGCCTTACACATTTGCGTGTTAATGTTTTGGCTGCAATGGCGGGCTAGGTAGCCAAACTGCCTCAGCCCCGTCAGCTCCTGGGCGGCAAGGTAGACCTGCGCGCAATCTTGCCCAGATTGTTAAAAAGAATCATGGTGCCTCTTTGGCCCCACCTAATCCCCCCAATCCTGCATTACCTGTAACCTTATCAGCTCCTACCTTAACTGTTGTTGCCATTCGTAGGCAAGTTTTTGTGTCTCGACTTTCGTCTGACACCACTTCTGAGTCATTGGCAGTCTTTATTGTTAGCAAATCTCCTGCTAGTGTGTTACTTACTAAATTTAATTTTCCACTCCTCGTGAAATATCATCATTCAAAATAAATGTTTCACATGATATGCTCCCAATCATTTGTGATCCCAAGTTTTGGCCTCCACACATGATTGTTCACGAGTTCAAGCCAAACAAGTAAGAGGTTCTAGTCGGGAGCTCCCGACTAGGGAGTACCCTGAACCCTCTTATTCCAACACCAAATGGAGCTCTTTGAATTAATAAAGATAAATTAAAAAAAAAAAGTTCCATTGGCAGGGTTTGAACTCGCAACTGACCACATATTTACTTTCCCTGGTAGGACTCGAACTCGCGACAGACTGCACCACTTGCCACTGCCTCCACTCAACATCCACACTAATAATTGAGTATTACTGAGAAAAAAACCAATAAAAATAGTCACGCAGAAAACAATCACAGTGAAGACTGAATTCGAAGCAGACGCGCATGAATGTGTGTGTGTACAATGTACACTGTACACTGTACACGTATACATAAATTCTTGCCAATTGCGTCGCAACACGTGCGCAGTCAAAATACCGAAAAACAAAACAAAAACCGATCTTAATGAAATTTTCTACTGCATTTAATTGCATTCAATTGCATTTAAATTGTGGCTTAACTTAGTTGACAACTTATTAACTTGATTTATAGCTATGAGGTGGTAGCGGGGAGGTGGCGATAGATATAAAATGAAAGATACTTGACATATATATAATATTCTAGAAGCGACATATCAAGTTTGGTGACTAACTCTTATTATTTACCCAATTTGCTAAAAAAACAGGATCTCGATATCGATTTTTATCGATTGCTTGGAAACGGAGTAAGTTATCGATTATCGGAAACAAACTCGATCTGCGCAGGCACTAGGAGCACCTACACCTAAAATATGAGCTCTCTAGCTCTTATAGGTTCTGAGATCCTCGCGTTCATACATACGGACAGACGGACAGACGGACGGACGGACGGTCGGACGGTCGGACGGACAGACAGACAGACGGACATGGCTGGATCGACTCGGCTATTGATGCTGATCAAGAATATATATACTTTATGAGGTCGGAGATGCTTCCTTCTGCCTGTTACATACATTTGCATTTTGCACAAATACAATATACACTTTTTACCCATTTTTAATGGGTTCAGGGTATAAAAATCTTTTCCTGGCCAGCACTTCCTTCCATGCGGATATAATCGCATTTTCAGAAACATGGCTAAATTCAAACATATCTGATTTTGAGGTTTTTCCGAACAATTTTATATTGCATAGAAATATTCGGCCGACTCGATGTGGTGGGGTATTAATTGCCGTTAAAGCCATTTTCCAGTCAGAACTTTTTTGTTTTAGTACGCCTACTGACGCTGAATTTGTCTCAGTTGTCTCAAGGTGTCTTTTCGTACACGGAATATCTATATTACATGCTCTTATGTTCCTCCATCTTCTGATATTCAAGTTTATATCAAACATATTACTTGTATTAAAGAAGTTTCTTTACACGTGCGTGATAATGACCTATTTATTGTGTTGCCGAACATCTCTTGGTCATTATTCACTGCTGAAAATTATCTAGTGCCCTCAGCACAGCATGACTTTATAGGTTGCAAGCTTGATCTTTTGTTGTTTCAAATCAATTCAATTTCTAATCATATAAATAGAACACTTGACCTCCTTAATCTCTTCCTGAGGATGTATATCATCCTGCTTTACAGGTTGCAATGTGCAATTGTAATCCTCTCATTTCGTGCTCATCAGCCAATAAACAACGCAAGGATATATATGAAAAATCATTTGAGAAGTGTTTCACATTTTCGCAGAATCAAAGCATCCTCGGTAAAAAGTGCGATTCTAAGATTTTTTTATGAAGTTTTAAGTTTAGTCCGATTTGCTTCAAACTTATTTTCTGAACTCTACAAAAGAACTTAATTAATACGTGTTTCAGCGATTTGGGAAATAACCACCCGCAAGTATGGAAAAATCGGGGCCGTTTGTATGAAACTTTTTTGTTTACCATCCGATCGGCCTTAAGCTTAATTTCAAAAATCGTTGTTCAAATTCATTTGAGAGGTGTTTCGCACTTTTTGGAAAATTCATTTCCAAGAATCCATAAGAAAAAGAATTTGAGATCCCGTTCACATTTTTCGCAGAATTAAAGCATCCTAGGTAAAAAGTGCAGTTCAAAGATTTTCTTGGTGACCTTTTATTTTTTTTCCGATTTGCTTCAATATTATTTTCAAAGCTCTACATAAAACCTTTATGAATACGTGTTTCAACGAATTGGGAAATTCCACTCGCAACAGTGGCAAGTGTATGAAAAATGTTTGTTTACCGTCCGCTCAGTTTCAAAATCATTTTCAAAGCTTTTTAAGAACATTGAACTTATAACATACGTGAAACTGGCAAGGCCGGGCTATACCCGCTAGTATATATATATATATATATATATACAAATCAAAAAGCTACATGGCAAATATACTGACATAAACTCTTGTAAGTTACAAGATTTGCACATAAAACCGAATTTCGATATTGATTTTTATTGATTTCTTGTAAACGGGGAAAGTAATCAATTATGAGTTTCAAGTCCTTATCTGTTATAGCTTCTGAGATCCACAGACTGAATATGGCTAGATCGACTCGGCTGGTGTTGCTAATTAAGAATATATATACGTAATGTGGTCGGAGATGCTTCGTTCTGTCTGTTACATACATTTGCACAAATACTATACATTCTACCCCTTTAGCCCATTTTTGATATGTTCAGGGTATAAAAATAACAGTAAATAATCATGAAATAAAAATTGTATATACAATTATTCTGATATACATTTATGTTTAATTATTATTGAATTAAATTATTTAATTTTTTGATTAATGTTTTTTTTTTTTTTAACTAATTACTATGCAAAGCTGAAAAAACTCTTTTGATTTTGTATTATAAAAAAATAGTCAGGATTTGTTGTAAACAAATATTTATATATGGAAACTCAAAGTGCTTATAAGAAGGTTGCCCATCATTTTGATGTCAACTTACCGATGGCCCAAACGAACTTTGGATCCTGTATTATGGCGCTAATTGCAAATCCCACTGACAGTCGATAGATAAATTAAAAATAATGAACGTGAATTCGAAGCCGATCCGCTGACAAACAAGAAAGTTACAAATGCTCTACACAATTTCCAACTTAAAAGTTTGATTTTACAATAATGCGGAGGAGCGCAGGCACTTTTTATTTGATATTTTAAAATCATTTGGAAGCCAATCATCAGGTCAGAAGACAAAACATTCGTACAGCGAATCTTATCAAAATCAGAACACTTATGCCATGAGAACGACATTTCGAAATGTCTTGTATGAAAACTTTATTGTTTATCAAACACACCCCGTTTACTATTTAAACTCATTCAGAGCACTAATCTCTATATATAAAACTGTTTGTCCTGACTGACTGACTGACTGATTGGTGATCAACGCACAGCCCTCACCGTAAGAGCTAGGAAGCTGAAATTTACACTGTAGTTACTTTATGTGATGTAGGTGCACGTTAAGACGGGGTTTCGGGAAATTCCACCCGCAATTATGGAAAAATCGCGAAAAACGTTTGTATGAAACTTTTTTGTTTACCATGCGATCGGCCTCAAACTCATTTTTAAAGATCTTTGTTTATATTAATTTGAAGATTTGGTGGATGACTTTTCGCGCTCGAATTCATTTTTAAAGATCTATATGAAAAATCATTTGAGACGTGTTTCACATTTTTCGCACAATCAAAGCATCCTCGGGGAAATGTGCGATTCTAAGATATTTTTGGTGCAGTTTTAAGTTGTGTCCGATTTGCTTCAAACTTTTTTTCAGAGCTCTACATAAGAACTTAATAAATACATGTTTTAGCGATTTTGGAAATACCACCCGCAACAGTGGGTAATTAGCGAAAAATGTTTGTACGATACTTTTTTGTTTACCATCCCATCGGCCTCAAACTCAATTTCAAAGATCTTTGTTCAAATTAATTCACTTTTCCAAACTGTCCACTCCTTCGGTGGACAGATAATTTCAAAGATTTTTTTGGTGAATTAAAGGTTTTGTGCGATTTGCATCAAACTTATTTTCAAAGATCTACATAATAATATGATGAACACGTATTTCAGCGATTTGGGAAATTCCAATTGCAACAGTAGTAAAAGGGCGGAAAAATTTGATATGAAAGTAGTTTGTTTACCGTCCGATCAATTTCTAAATCATTTTCAAAGCTTTTTGAGAACATTTATTTAATACGTGCCACGGGCAAGGCCGGGCTATATCCGCTAGTTTTATATATATCAAGTATCTTTCATTTTACACCGCTACCACCAAGTTAATAACCCAACTTGAATGGCAACCAATTTAAGTGCAATTTGAAATGCAATAGACTTTTTGAGAATATACAAATAGGCTGCCATCTCTTATTGCAGTTGTCCTTTTTAGTTGACAATAATCTTCAGCGACCTTGCTGCCTTAAGTTGTTGATTTTATAAAGGTCCTCCATGGCCGTGTCGGTCTACAGCAACATCGTCTGTCAGAAATTCTTTAATTTGGCACGCGCGTAACCCTCTGATTCTTTTATTTTTCTTCTAATTTATTTATATTTTATTGTGTATTAGGTATATGCAGACCTTTTTTTAAATATTTTCTCGGTTGAATTTTCGCCGTATATCAAAAAAGATTTAATATAATATTCTGGGTATTATACTTAATTGCGTTGCATTTTGTTACTTTGTTACAGCCTACTCGCGCCTAGAAACTTGCAATACTTTTTGTCAATTGCCCGCCTTAGCTTGAGCTGCACAGAGATGGGCCACACACATAAATCACGCACATACACAGAGAGGCTAAATGCACAGAGAATATAAAGCGGTTCATTCGTGGCCATGACGCACGAATGAATTCCTACGACTGAAGTCGAATTGTTGGTCCTCTGCCTGCGCTGCTGGCTGCTAGAGCAGCAGCTGCTGCTATGTAGATTAAGCTTAAGATAGAAAGAGTATAACAAAGAGAGTAATACAGAGGCAGAGCGGACATGCATACCTGGAAATGGAATGTATTCTGCATGGTGAGCTTTCGCTCTTACACTCCTCTTTTATATCTTCCAAACTTTGTTTAAAGGGTGGATATAGATTGAATATAGACTAAAGGAATAGCTTTAAAAAAAAAGAACACAGACAGCACATAGTTGAAAGATAAGCGGGAAGAAAACAAAAACATAAAAAACTAAATAAACAAGATATTAGAAAATAAGTTTTAATCCAACGAATACCTTAAAAATGTACATACCAAATGTTTGACTCCTATTCATCGGAAGTTGGGATGGATTTTCCACCGCTGAATGAATTTAAACAAACATCTCTGTTAACGATTTTAAAGCCGATTGGATGGTAAAAAACAAAGTTTCCTACAATGTTTTTTTTTTGCGATTTTCCCATACTTGTGGTTAGAGGTTCCCAAAACCCTGACTTACTGTGCACCTCATAAGGTGACTATAGTGAAAAGTTCAGCTTCCTAGCTCTTACGGTATTACCTGTGCGTTGATCACCAATCAGCTGGTCGGACCAACACTCTAATATTATAAAGAAGAGAGATAAATAAATGGATAAATATTGCAAGGTTAGCGGAGTCTGCGTGAAAAAACGCAAAACAATGCAAATATCTGATTCAGTTTTCTATATCACGCAAACACCGTGACGTATGCATTCAAAGTGTGGAAATCATTTCGAATCTATGCAAGTATTTTGGTTTGTTAAGATTAGAAGGCATACTTCTATTATTATCCACACAATTAAGTACATTTTAAATATAGTATATTCACAAGTATTTCTGCATAAGTGGTTGTGTGTGTGTGCCGTGTTTGGAGTGCTGCTTCAGTTGAATGTGACTAATACGCGTGACTAATACATAAGCATAAATCAAATTATTTTCTATTTAATTTGGGGCTATAAAGCGCTGAGAAAAACAAAAAACAATGGGGTTATGCTTAGCGCACAAATGGTGTGCGTGTCTGTGTATATTGGACGAGTGGCTTTATTTAATATATGGGAATTCCCAAAAACCTGGGATTTAAATCGCTTTATCCCAAAGGCCGGCAAACTTTTAGGAATGAAAATGTTTACTTGGAGACATGTTTATAAGTTTAAATATTCTTATAATTATAAATAAAAAGATATTTCTCAATACTGTGTGTTAAGTTTTAAATAAATTTTCTTCGTACCTAAGTAAATGCCTTAAATCAGACGACAAATACGAACAAACGCATTTTTTTCATCGGGCGGTTATTGTCTTGCCTTAATTTATTAAAACAAAATCCTTTTTAATTTTAAGTTGTCACATTGTGAGTTGCAATGAAATAGTGGCAATGGTTTAGAGAATGAGATAAGGACTAGTGCGATTGGAAGTCATAAACATGCACTTTTAGCAATTAACATGCAACTAGTGGACCAAAGACCAAAGTTGCATAAACTTCAAATCCGCTTGTACGTGATTTCAACGTCGGCATACATAATCATTTGTGCATTTTATACAACAGTGGGGAGATCATTTATAAAAATATAAAATATTATGAATTTCAATTATAAATTATTTTAAAAGAGTTTCATTTGATTCAAATGATTGTTCTTAATTCCTTGAATTCTGCTTATTATTGTTAAGCTAAAAATGAAAATAAAAATATTTATTGTATTATAATAATTATGCTTCACAGCAAGTATAAGTAAAATAATAAATATATATAAGATAATGTAGGATAATATAAATAAGATATAGTTGATTCAAAGTTGAAACCTTGCGTTTTTCTGCCGCAGGCAGAACTGGCCACATCGGGCAGTGGTAATGTAGCATGCTGGATGTATCAAAATCTATTTGCATTAACATGTCTGTTGCCCCATTTACTAATCCATCCCCAGTATCTACATTGAACGTAACCACATATTTGCCAGTGGTATTTAGAAGGAGGGGCATACAAAATCCCTGTGTTTCGAAAGACCTAAAGCTTCTAACGGTTATAATATTCTCTTTCTACAAGCCGCAGTTAAATGTGTTTCTTTAAAAAATCATCAGCGGTAAAAATAAATTGATCAGCCGGTATTGAGTTTAGCTTTATCGTGTTATAACTGTCTGACCCCGGATGACTAATATCATCGGCTGTCATGTTTTCCGTTTTTATCGGTCACCTCCTGTGATAAATGTAGTAAATCCCCGAAAACTATGACAGAAATATCACCGGAGGAGGAGTATTTTTAAAATTGATTTTAAACGGGAGCCCAACCGGGAAAAATGTTGGAGCCTACCATAGATACTTCATTTATAATAAAAATTTTAAGGTCTATCAACCTTGAAGGCAAAGTATTTACTAAATAATATAATATAAAATTAAAGCCCTTAAATCGGAACCAGCTTGATTGAATGGTAATGAAAACATGGAGTGCAGTGTTGAGCTACTGATTCCAAACTACTTCGCCTTAGACCTGTGTTATGTGCCTACTCGATTATCTTACGAATCGGATTCTCTCGAACCTGTCATCTTTGATTCCTATCCCTAGCTCTTTCTAAAAGTCGTTGTTCTATGTTTTGTCGATTGCGAGCTCGCCGAATATTGTCTCGTTCTTGTTCGTCTGCCCTATAAACTGGGTCCTGTTGATGTGTCGAGGGGTCTTTAGTTTATTGTCTTTGTTCGTTTGCCCGATAGATTGGGTCTTGTCTTTGTCTCGATCTACGCAAAGTATCATCCAATTGCTCCTGTTGCTTTACTGGATAGTTAGCTCGTTTCGGTTTGTTTGCTCTATACACTGGTCCTTGTCTGCGAACTTGGTTTCGTTGCCTATTCTTATTTCTCTCAGTTTGGCTAAGTTCTCTTAAGCATATTCAAAATTAAAGGTTTTTAACTAATTTCTAACTTGTTGTCTCTTAGACCTCTTAAGAACTGACATCTTTATTGTCCAATCATTTTATTAAATTTAAAATTGTAAGACAATTACAAATGTATTATTTAAAATGAAAAATATTATATAAATTATTATTTAATTATAATTTTTTGTGATGTCGTATATGATGTATAGAATATGCTATAAAAATATATAGATATGTATTTATAATATCATATATACAAGTGAAAATTTATTATTATGTAATTAGTTAAACAGTATGTGATAAATATCTTAAGTCTTTAAAAAGACTTTAAAATTAAAAATTATATTATTAAATTAATTAATCAGTTAATTTTGGCGATTAAGCACGCGATGATGAGCCAAATCAGGGTCGACGTCACAAGACGCTCCCAAGTCACTTCTTTAGTAGCAGCTAATGGAGAACGTAGTCATACGCGAATGGCCTTCACACAATTACAGTTCCTAATACCGACTAAACCGACTAAAATAGTTTATTTGCTTAAAGATTTCTGTTAAATCACTAAAAATCGCAAAATTTGAAAATCGTAAATCGACAACACGCAAAAGTCTGCAGTGTGATGGCAATTGCAAGCTACAGGCTAAATCGATTACTGCTTCTGCTGAAAACATTGGCAAAGCAGTTACATATAAAATGCGCGCGCTTTTTAACTTATTATGAGAAGAACATGTCTTTCAGCATTGTTTTAAGGATAGTATATTTTATTTTATCAATTACTTGCTCCTAAACTCTCGCAGAATTTTAGCAACATATATTTAAAGGAATATTAATTGTTTATGCGCGCTGATGTAAAGTTACAGTGCCGAAAGAGGTCTACTTAATGGGCTTCTACTCATTTGTAGTAAAATATACATGTATGTTATATCTATATTCATTTGCATAAGGTCTAGGTCTAGAACGTATGCATGTGTGTGCAAATAATAACAAGTAAGAGGTTCTAGTCGGGAGCTCCCGACTAGGGAATAGCCTAAACCCTCTTTGAGGTGGTAGCGGGGAGGTGGCGATAGGTCTAAAATGAAAGATAATTGATATATATATAATATTCTAGAAGCAAGATATCCAGTTTGGTGACTCTAGCTCTTATTATTTACCCAATTTGCTCAAAAAACGGAAGTCGATATCGATTTATATTGATTGCTTGGAAACGGAGTAATTATCGACTATCGGAAACCAACTCGATCTGCGCAGGCACTAGGAGCACCTACATCATTTCAAGTCTCTAGCTCTTATAGGTTCTGAGATCCTTGCGTTCATACATACATACGGACCGACGGACGGACAGACAGACGGACATGGCTAGATCGACTCGGCTATTGATGCTGATCAAGAATATATATACTTTATGTGGTCGGAGATGCTTCCTTCTTCCTGTTACATACATTTACATTTTGCACAAAAACAATATCCCCTTTTTACCCATTTTTAATGGGTTCAGGGTATAAAAAGCAAATGGACATGACTAGATCGACGCGGCTTGTAATGCTGATCAAGAATCTATATAATTTATGGGATCGGAGATGCTTCCTTCTGCCTGTTACATACATTTCCTCAAATACATAATACCGTTTTTACCGATTTTCAACGGGTTCAGGGTATACAAATAATTATGATAAATGGCTTATGGTATATCAACGCATTGCAGACAAGTGACTGATTTATGTCTCAAAAATGTTTTCGCCCGAAATGAGACAGAAATCAATGTGGGGAAAATCAGTTTATGCATTTAACAGTCAAACGGGTTTTTAAATTTTTAATTAATTAGTAAGAGCCACTTTAAGCAGGCAGCATGGCGTGGGCAGAGGTGGGGAACGAAATTGGCTGTGAAGGAGCGCGGTCATAAAATGTCGACATGGAAAATTGTCGCCGGCCTGTAGCTGCTGGGCCACAAAATTAAACTTTGCCATTTGCTACAAATTTGGAAATGTTTGGCGTCAGTTTCGTGACGGTATTCGATAGGTACTTTGAAGTTAATCATTAAGTCGGGCCTCTTCATTTACTACCATTGAGTAATATCTCAATATATAAAACTGTTTGTCCTGACTGACTGATGATCAACGCATAGCCCAAACCGTAAGAGCTGGGAAGCTTGCACTGTAGTTACCTTAGGTGATGAAGGTGTACGTAAAGCCGGAAATTCAGGAAATTCCACCCGCAAGTGTGGAAAAATCGAGAAAAACGTTTGTATGAAACTTGTTTGTTTATTATCCGATCGGCCTCAAAGAAATTTGCTCAAATTCATTTGAGGGGTGGTCGCACTTTTTGGAAAATCCATCCCCCTTGGTGGAAATAGGGCTCAAAGATTTGGTGGGAGACATTTCGCCCTCAAATCAATTTCCAAGGATCTACTTAAAAATTCATTTGAGACGTGTTTTTTCGTAAAATTTAATTCCTTCGGTAGAAAGTGCATTTTAAAGATAAAAATCATTTTCAAAGAGTTTTGAGTACATTGATGTTATGACATAAGTGTCGCGGGCAAGGCCGGGTCACACCCGCTAATATTTATACATATATATATATATCTATATATATATATATATATTTAATAAGTCACTCCGCGTTATTAGAAAAAATATATATTTATTTCAAATAGACGCGACTTATTGGAATTTACAGTTGTGCACGATGCAACTTGACGGTTCAAAGTCGCCAGTCTAATTCAATTACTGAAGTCTTTTCAACGCTTAGCAAATCTCGGCTGAGGGCTCAAGATAATGAGCTCGCGCTCAAATTCATTTCCATCTATATGAAAAATCATTTGAGTCTGTTTTACATTATTTGCAGAATCAAAGCATCCTCGTTAAAAATTGCGATTCTACGTTTTTTTGGTGCAGTTTTAAGTTTAGTCCGATTTGCTTCAAATTTATTTTCAAAGCTCAGCGAAAGAACCTAATTAATATATGTTTCAGCCATTTGGGAAATTCCACCCACAACAGTGGTTAAATAGCGAAAAAAGTTTGTAAGAAAGTTTTTTGCTAACCATCCGATCGGCTTCAAACTTATTTTCAAAGATCTTTGCTCAATTTCATTTGAGGGGTGTTTCACACTTTTCGAAAAATCCATTCCTCCTTGATGGAAATAGGAGTCAAAGATTTGGTGGGTGGCCTTTCGCCCTCAAATTAATTTCCATGGATCCTCCTTCGGTGAAAAGTGCATTTCAAAGATTTTTTGGTAAATTGTTGTTGTGTCCGATTTGCATCAAACTTATTTTCAGAGCTCTACATAAGAATATATTGATTACGTGTTTCAGCGATTTGAGAAATTCCACTCGCAACAGTGGTAAAATGAAAATGTTAGTCTGAAAGTAGTTTGTTAACCGTCCGCTCAGTTTCAAAATCATTTTCAAAGCTTTATAAGAACATTGATTTTATAACATACGTGCCACGGGCAGGGCCGGGCTATACCCATATTAATATATATATATAGTAATGGATTTGTTTCTAGCCACTTCGACTTACCGCCATGTTTAATACTCACAGCGATAACAAATGCGAAATATTGCGTATTGCGAATGACAAAGTCGAACGCGACTGGTGACGTACAACCCCTTAGGAAGGAAATCTTGTGGGGATATGTAAGGGGTGTGCAAAATATGCAAAGAACTGTGACCGAATATGGCGGATTCTGGGCCCAATACCAGCGGGCGTTTCGCTGGATCTTTCGCTCAGCCTTTATTGCTGTTTCTGTTTTTTTTTACGGTTGCATGTATTTCTGAGCAGCTTCAGTTCCTGGTATAGCAACAGGAAATTGCAACAGAACTTCTATAAGCACATAAACACTTACACTGTGCGAATGCAATACTCAAACAATGATATGGCGGCATATGCATGGCATTTGTATGCTAATTTCAGTCGAATGATTGTCATATGTTTTTACTTGGCGTATTACGGTGCGTATGCGTATGCTCCAAAGGAATTTTCCTGCTTATCCTACCCACAGGCATATATACCGCATAGCTGATGTTTTTTTGTTTTGGCATTTCATAAAAATAACAAATTTGTGGCTGTCGTTGAGTGATATTTGAATAGTGGTCAGGTGAAGCTTGTGTCGAACCTGTTGGCATTCTGCCCAGCAGAACATCCCAGTTTTAAAGGGAAGTCACATTTGCATATTTTCTGAACTACTAGTTGAGAAGTATCTGAAATATGTGCAGCATTCAAACATCAAAAAAAGCACTCATAATGCTGTGCAGGAATGTCCAAAGAATTTCTTAAAGAATACCATATAGCTGCAGGTGCTTTAAGAAAACTCTGTTTTCTCGGTGCGACCCCATTACAATTTTTCAGATCATAAAGCTAGCATTAGCAAAAGAAAGATACAAAGAGATACAAAGAAGTAAGTAAATTCCTTTTAATTTATTATGAACCATAATTTAATTTAATTAACTTGAGCATATACCAATAATTAGCAACTGTATCCTGGGGTATATGCGATAGTTAATGAATTAATATTACGAAAACTTATGGTTTCTGATCATCAGAAAAACTTCGATTAACAGACAATCATATTAAGCGGCAAACCACGAAGCCCATCTACCGAGCCCAGCCGTGACCCTGACCGTGAAAATGACCTGGCACCAAAATGTGGGACAAAAGAAAAAAAGGCGCATGGCAACCAAAGTAATTGTGATGTGACTGGGGTGGGCGCATAGCTTAAAAAGACGACATTGTGTGGGCAGCACAAAAGTTTTATTAAATGATTAAGCCAAAAGGGCAGTCGAAAGACGACCGCCCAAAAGCAGGCAGCGATGTTTGTCAAAATTTGCTTTGTCGCGTTACGTATGCGACGCGTCCACACACACTCTGCACGGAGTCTTTGAAATTTCTGATAGCCTTGCCCATGTGTCGTCTTTCTAACACTGCCCGGCGCCAGCCCATGTAATAGCTTATTAAATATAGCACAGGGACAGAACTTCTTCATTGTCATCTTCGTCTCTGCTGATGTAGGCGACACTCATAATTTATTCCGTGCGTAGTCCCTGATACTTTATTTCTTTTGTCTTTGTGTTGTCGTCAGTTGCTTCTCCAGTGTCAAATTCTTATTATTGTTGCTCTTAATTTGCATATAAAAATAATGTATTTTATTATAAACTGATTTTTATTGAAAAAAAAAAAAAACAAGTAAGAGGGTCTAGTCAGGAATTACCGACTAGGTGATATCCTAAACGCTCTTGTACCCACACCAAATGCATCTCGAACTATGAGTGTATATAATTCAAGAAGCTACATTTGGTGACTATCTTATAAAGCCTAAAAGATTTTTTCAAAAAAAAGAATTTTGATATCAATTTTTATCTAATGTTTGGAAACGGGAAAAGGTGTTGATGATATGCTGATGCTCGCGACAGACCGCACCACTTGCCACTGCCTCTACTCAACAGCCACACTTATAATTGAGTCTCATTCAGAAAAACAAACAATTAAAATCGCAGCACAGAAAACAGTAGCAATTGTAAGCTGTTGACAGAATTCGAAGCAGACGCGCATGAATGTGTGTGTATACATGTATTTAGAAATTCTTGAAATTTGCGTCGCAAACACGTGCTCGAAAAACAAAACAAAATCCAATCTTAATGAAATTTTCGGTCTGTCGTGAGTTTGAGCCCAACCGAGGGAACTTTTTTTTTGGCTGGTGTGACTGTTTAGTAGAGTCGACAGCAAGTAATGCGGTCAGTTGCGAGTTCAAGCCCTGGTAAGGGAACTTTTTCATACCCTGAACCCATTAAAAATGGGTAAAAAGGGTATATTGTATTTGTGCAGAATGCAAATGTATGTAACAGGCAGAAGGAAGTATCTCCGACCACATAAGGTACATATATATATTCTTGATCAGCATCAATAGCCGAGTCGATCCAGCCATGTCCGTCTGTCTGTCTGTCCGCCCGTCCGTCCGTCCGTCCGTATGTATGAACGCAAGGATCTCTGAACCTATAAGAGCTAGAGACTTGAAATTTTAGATGTAGGTGCTCCTAGTGCCTGCACAGATCGAGTTTTATTATATATATGTCAAGTATCTTTCATTTTATACCTATCGCCACCTCCCTGCTACCACCTCATAGCTATAAATCAAGTTAATAACCCTACTTGTATTGCCAATTAATTTAAGCCACAATTTAAATGCAATTGACTTTTTGAGAATACACAAATATTCTATGGTGCAATAAGATATACTGTAGAAAACTTCATTAAGATCGGTTTTTGTTTTGTTTTTCGGTATTTTGAATGCGCACGTGTTGCGACGCAATTTGCAAAAATTTGTATATACATGTACAGTGTACATTGTACACACACACTTCACTGCGGTTGTTTTCTGTGTGGCTATTTTTACTGGTTTTTTTTCTCAATAATACTCAATTATTAGTGTGAATGTTGAGTAGAGGCAGTGGCAAGTGGTGCAGTCTGTCGCGAGTTCGAGTCCTACCGGGGAAAGTAAATATGCGGTCAGTTGCGAGTTCAAACCCTGCCAATGGAACTTTTTTTTTTTAATTTATCTTTATTAATTCAGAGATCCATTTGGTGTTCGAATAAGAGGGTTCGGGGTATTCCCTAGTCGGGAGCTCCCTCTAGAACCTCTTACTGTTTTTTTATCTATCCTGATTACCTCAAACGAGCAGCACTTGGTGTTGGAATAAGAGGGTTCATATATTTACCAGTGGTTTTTAGAAGAAGGGACATATACAATGCCTGTGTTTCGGACGACTTAAAGTTACCTCCTAATTGATCAGTCGGAATTGAGTTTTGCATTATCGTGTTATAACAATCTGCCCCCGTCTTTGTACTTATATATTAAGTGGCATCATCGGGCACATCCGATTGCTGACAAATGCGGGATCGGACAAGACTGATATCATCGGTTCTCATGTTTCCCGATACCATATTATTTAAATCAGAAGCAAACGATGTCGCTTGATTTCTGTGAGCTGAAATACTTGAAAAAGTGCCACAGCTTAAATTGCACTTTAGGGATTATTAGAGTTGGATTTGGAAATCCAACAGTCACCAACTGGTGATGACTGTCGTGGATCCCCGAAAATGATGACAGAAATACCACAGAATGGAGAAGAATTTTGAAAAATTTGTTTAAAACGGAAGTCCACCTTGGAAAACATTTTGGAGCCTACCATATTTTATATATAATAATTAGTTTATGGTCTATTTACCTTGAATGCAACGTATTGATTAACTGGTAAGGAAAGCATGGAATGCAGGATACAGCCACAGATTCCGAAAGCAGCCTTACCTGTTGGAATACACAATAATGTTTTAGGAAAACTCGAATCACTTCCTGGCCTACTATTGTACGTTACAGACGAAGATTGAAAAAGAGCTAAGATATAAGTCGGCTCTTTGCTACACCCCCACCACCACCAACAATTTCGTAGAAGACGGATTTGTTTTTGGCATTGTGCAAAATATGTGATAAATATGCTTTCTGCTTTTAATTAAGTGTCCTGACTATGTCTGCCAAACTTTCGGATTAAAATATATCTGGTAGTTTTACTAATCGGACATTGTTGCCTCCTGGATCTCGTCATTTCCATTATTGACATTCATTTCATTTAACATTCATTACATTTGCACAAATACATTACATTTTTTGAACCCATTTTTAACTGTACCCATTTTAACTGTTAAGGTAAATGTTCTTAAAAAAAAAAATAAAAATTGTGCTCTATAAAATTTAATATATTTCGAGAAAAATTAATAACAAAACAACAACATTGAGCCAAACAACATTGGGCATGGATGTTAATACATCCGCGACCTCTCAGCCTAGAGAGCTGCGACCAGAATTTGCTAAAATGATGGAAATTGCTGGCGCTACACCTGCGAAAATTCGTGGAATGAATTCCTTAAATACTGTAAGTGCTTAAAATTCAGAAATTAAGTGCAGTAGTAGCAATTTTTCTGCAACCACATGCACATTGACGTCGTCAAACTACGCTTCTACCTACACTGTCACAACTTCAATTGGAGCAGTGTGCACAATTCCAAATATTAACTACAAAAGTGTAGTTGCCAGCGAATCAGCAAATAATATCCATGAACAAAAAAAGTCGTCCGTGAAATCACAATAAAACCTAATCTACCTTCAAGCTTGCCAAAAGCAAACGGTAAACGAGAAAGAAAGGCTATCTTCTGCACGCCGAAGATCTAATACCATTGCAGACCCAACCTTTTAATGCCGAGAAAATGGTTAATGCCGAGTTTGGTCAAGGTATCTTGATAAACATAACAGGCTTTTAATCAAAAACCTAGTTTTCGACCAATCGTTCCTATGGCAGCTATATGATATAGTAGTCCCATGTAAATAAGATTTTGTAAAAATGAAGGGAGCATAGTGAAATCCTTAAATGCCGTGTTTAATCGAAATATCTTGAAAAACAAAAAATGTTCCATACTTAAACTTAATTTTCGACCGATCGTTCCTATGGCAGCTATATGATATAGTGGTCCGATCTTCATAGGATTACGCATATATATGAGGAGCATAGTAAAACTAATAAATGCCGAGTTTGGTCAAGATATCTTGATAAACAAAATGTTTTTTCATACAAAAACTTAATTTTCGACCGATCGTTCCTATGGCAGCTATATGATATAGTGGTCCAATCTTAATAGGATTTTGCATATGTATGAGGAGCATAGTAAAACTAATAAATGCCAAGTCTGGTCAAGATATCTTGAAAAACAAAATGTTTTTCATATAAGATCCCACTTTTCGACCGATCGTTCCTATGGCAGCTATATGATATAGTGGTCCGATCCAGCTGGTTTTGACATATGTGCTGCGTGCAACAGAAAGAGGGACTTCTGCAAAGTTTCATAAAGATAGCTTTAAAACTGTGAGACTAGTTCGCATTGAAACAGACAGACGGGCAGACGGACATGGCTATATCGACTCGGCTGTTGATACTGATGAAGAATATATATACTTTATGCCTCTGCAAGGGTATTAAAAGGGAGGTTAATTTCATTTCAGATATTTTTTTTTTTTTTTTTTTTTTTTTTTTTTATTTATTTATTTATTTATTTATTAATGGTCGACAAAACGAGTGTCTTCCTCATTATACATACAATACATAATGGAATTATATGCTAAAAGCCTAGTTAGATAACACAGTTCTCTAAATAGCATCACCGACCGATGGAGGTGTTTTAGTTGCCAGTCCGGCAGCTGTGCCCCTTTTCACAGCTAAATTTGTCAGTGACGCTATTAGAGCCTACATCTAAGCAGAAGGGAGTAAGTAGGAAAAAAGTGTTCTTAAGTAAAATTAAAGATAATCTTAGTTTGCTATGTTAATTAATAAAATACAATAAATAAGAAAAAGGAAAGTAAGAAGATTGTTAATAAAGTAAAGAAATTTAAGCTAGATGTATAGAGTGTTAAGTAGATAGGACAGAGAGAAAAGTAATGGGAAATCACCGACCCGGTGGGGAAAATTTACTGCCTGTCCGGCAAGCTATGCCCCTCCTCATAGCTGGGAATGGTCAGTGACTTCCCGAAGGTATCCTGAAAGCAACGATTTTATTAGGGGTAGAGAAAGTTCTATAGAGAAAACGTGATGCAAACTATTATAATTTTTACATAGCACGCGAAAAGGATTGTGCATAGCGTAGTCTGTTGTGCACGTAGACAGGAATAAGGGGCGGTAATTTCTGGTTGGTCTAGACGGAACAGAGATTGAAGACGCCCTAGCAGAAAAGGAGAATCTATATCGCCAATAATCAACTTATGTAGAAGGACAACACCAAGAATTGTCCTACGGTTGGTTAATGACGGAAGGTTAAGAAGAAGCAGCCTGCTGGAGTAGGATGGCAACCGAAGATTAGGGTCCCAATTTAAACCTCGTAAGGCAAAAAGCAGAAATTGCTTCTGAACAGATTCAATACGATCCTGGCTATTGTTATACTGCGGAGACCAGATGCAAGAGCAGTATTCAAGGATAGGGCGAACAAGAGAGATGTACAGAAGTTTCGTTATAAAAGGATCGTTAAACTCTTTAGACCATCGTTTAATGAATCCAAGTACACCTTTTGCCTCATTAACGATGGTATCTATGTGAAGATTGAAACAGAGTTTAGAATCAAAAAGAACGCCTAGATCCTTAACTGTTAGTATACGTTGCAAAGGGGTATTGTCGATTGTATAAGTGACAAGATAAGGTGTAGTACGATAAAATGTCATAAACATACACTTTGAACAATTCAGATGCAATTGATTGGCCGAACACCAAAGTTGCATAGCGTTCAAATCGTCTTGTAGACGAGAATGATGTAGGGGATTAGTGTATGATAGAATAAGTTTCACATCATCCGCATACATGAGTACACGGGCATGTGATATAACAGAGGGGAGATCATTTATAAAAAGAGTAAAGAGTAAAGGTCCAAGATGACTACCTTGAGGAACACCAGAAGTAACGTGAACCTGTTTAGAGGTAGTCTGCCTCAGCATTACTCTTTGGGTCCTACCTTTTAGATAAGAATTTATCCAAAGCAAAAGAGACGGAGGGAAACCTATTCGGTCAAGTTTAAAAAGTAAAATGTCATGGTGCACAGAGTCAAACGCCTTACTGAAGTCAGTATAAATGACATCAGTTTGCATTTTCGAAAGAAAGGCATCATTTACCAAGGAAGTAAATTCAAGCAGATTGGTCGTAGTTGACCGATTCTTTACGAATCCATGTTGAACAGGGGGAAACAACTGATTTGCAGAAATGCTGCAAATTCGAAGTGATTATTTTTTCAAATAATTTAGGAATAGCGGACAGTTTTGCAATGCCCCTGTAATTTTGTATATCGGACTTTCCACCTTTCTTGTGGAGAGGAATGATATAAGATTCTTTCCAAAGAGATGGAAAGACAGAAGATTCAAGAGATAGATTAAAAAGCTTTTGCAATGGATAAAGAAGGGAAGCACTACACTCCTTGAGTAGACAACTAGGAATATTGTCAGGCCCAGGAGAGTAAGAAGATTTTAAAGAGTTTATAGCTAAAAGGAGAGAGGAGTGTGAAATAATAGGAGGAGGTATAGAACTAGAGGAAGAAATAGTATAAGGGTAGGAATTATTATTAGGACAGACTGAGGAGTAAGTCGATTGGAAAGAATTAGCAAAGAGGTTAGCAGAATCAGAGTCATTACTAGCTTTATCCATCCCGAAAGAAAAAGAAGTTGGCAAACTTGAAGATTTACGCTTCAAGTTTACAAAATTGTAAAACTGTCTCGGATTTTGGGCAAATTGCCTTTTACAACGAGTTAGATAATTCTCATAGCATTGAGAATTCAGAAGAAAAAAGTTCGACTTGGCTATGGAATATTTAGCCAAGTCTGTACACGAACCAGACTTTTTAAACTTTTTAAAATATTTAGATTTTAAGTTTTTAAGATGTGACAATCTGGGAGTAAGCCAGGGTGGTTTTGAAGAAGTAGTCGAAGGAATTGACTTGGGAATGACGTCTAACGACGGACAGACGTCTAAAGGAGATCCCAATAAGCTCTAAGAACAAATTTGCATCGCTGGCAAATGAAGAGAACAATGATCCTACAGAGGAGGAAGTAGCCCATGCCGAGGCACTGGCAGAAGAGATGGAAATAGAGCTGAACGCGGGAAAAGAAGTCACAGTACCCAGATCCAGGAAGCCACCCCCCATCTTCATAGAAAATGTGAATAATGTGACCCAGATGGAGGCAGAGCTTGATGCTGTCATTGGGTCAGAAAATGATACCCTCCACGTCGGATCACAAGAAAAAGTAGGAGTTCACGTTGAAAACTCTAACGCTTATCGTAGTCTAGTGCATTTTCTCAACGAAAATAATGCAGACCACTTCACATACCAACTGAAGGAAGGCAAGGCCCTCAGGCATATTATCCGCAATTTGGCTAGCACCACCCCTGAAGATAACATTAAGGAGGAGTTAATGCGATATGGACACATTGTTCGTATCCATAACCCTCGTCCTCGAAAGGTCCGACAACAGGAAAACGGTGAAGCTATTGAGGAATAATACATAATAATTTCTTTTTCATTGACCTGACTCGCGAGCCTAATAATAAGGAAGCGCTGAAAATCAAGCAAATCGGGCGAGGAAGAGTTTGGTGGAAATACCCAAGAAAAATTTGGATGTCATTCTGTGCCACAGATGCCAAGGATTTGGACATACAAAAAACTATTGTATGAGGCCATATGACTGCGGGAAGTGTGCTCAAAATCAGCCAACAGCTCAATGCAAAGAAACTTTGGTTGAGAATCTTTGCTGTATCAACTGCGGCATAAGGGATGCAAAGTGTTCAAAGCTAGAACACAAGAAATAACACCAAAAATAAGCACGACAATTGGATTGAAAAGTAATGTCAATACCAAAAAAGACAGCCAGCAATATATTCCAGCAGCTTAAGTGCGAGGAAATTTTTCGTATGCCGATACTCTGCGTACTGGGCTTGAAAAATGCAATAAGGACACGACAAATAGGAACTTTGCTCCCAAGCATCAAGAAACCCCACCCCACAATAGTTCAAGGTTGGAGGCGGCAATAGAGGATCTCACGGTGAAAGTCCAGACACTACAAGCAATGGTTAAGCAACTTTAGGAGACGGATCAATTCCTTAAACAAATGTGTCTGAGCCTTCTGAACACCAAAAAATGATGCACAGTTCACTTAGCCTCGGATTGTGGAATGCCCGTGGTATCTCTGGGCATGTGGAAAATATTAAGCACTTCCATCCTGAACATAACATTGATGTGCTGCTTATAACAGAGACCTGGCTACATACCGGGGTATCCATCTTTATTCCAGGCTACAAAATCCACAAAGCGGATCATCCTAGCGATAGAGCAGGAGGTGGAGCGGCAGTGCTTATTACGCAGGAGATCGAATTTTCCCAAAATGAACCAGTAAGGACGGTGAAATTACAAATGGCCAGCATCCACATTGCAACTAACAGGGGTGACTTAACCATTGGTTCGACATATCTCCCGCCGCAACTGTCGTGGTCAACAATGGAGTTCCAGCAACTTTTCAGCGGACTTGAAAGAATGTTCCTTATGGGAGGCGACTTTAACGCCAAAAACAGATGCTGGGGTTGCTTTAGAGCTAACGCAAGAGGCACCTGCTTACTGGACGCGGTGCAAAACTCATCAGCTGAAATACTTACGACTGGACAAGCCAGTCATTTCCCGTATGCCCAAAGTAACACGCCGAGTGCTATTGACTTCTTTGTATATAACGGGCTTCACCCAGATGGCCTAAGTATTAGGCCTGAGTATCAGTCTTATTTTATCATATCCCCCTGGCAGTTGGTTACGACTGTATTCCAAAGAGCAAAACAATTAAAAATCACTTGCTGCCTTCTGGAGCCAACATTGCTGCATTTCGACGAGTTCTAAAAGGAAACTCTATCCCTAAACTTGGAAATACTACAGAAGACATCGAAGATGCACATGTGCTATTCCTGTACAAGGTTCACTAGGCAGCCTACATTTTTGCGCCAGTAAGCCGTTCAGAAAACTCACGACCAACAGCAATCTATGCACTACTGCGGATTAAGAGAAGGCTTAGAAAACAGTACTGTCGAACCGGAGATCGAATTGTGAACAGGATCTACCGCAGAGTGTCGAACCGGGTCAAAAAGCTGCTGGAGCGGCATAGACAATGGGAAACCGACCGTTTTTTGGAAAATGTTTCTCCAAATGAGTCTTCAAGTCACTCCTTGTGGAGACTGACGAGAAGGTATAAACAGCAAGTGACCCCCAAATTTCTGATCAGAAAGCCTGATGGATCTTGGGCCAGATCTCCAAAGGAACGAGCTGATCCATTCGCCGAAGACTTGGAGGAACGCTTCAAGTCTTTTAATACAAGCTCGGCAAGCATGAACAGAAGGGTTTAACTCACACTGGAGAGCCCAGGTTAGTTGCTCCTGTCACTGTCAACGAAGTCTCAGACCACATAGAAGCACTTAAGACAATAAAGCTCCTGGCGAAGATGGGATAGACAACATAACACTTAAAGCATTGCCGGTCAGTGCAGTCCTATTTTAAATGTTAATCTTAAATGCGGCATTGAGACTGGGGCATGTTCCAAGCCAATGGAAAAAGGCGAGGATCTGCATGATCCATAAGGCTGGAAGGGGTCCCTCATCCCTAGACTCTTAGAGGCCCATTAGCATGTTGCCCACGATTGGAAAACTCTTCGAACGTTGTCTGCTTACGAGACTGCTGTCTATAGATAGAATTAAAGAAAAGATTCCCCCTTTCAATTCGGGTTCCAAAAATTTTATGGCACACCGGAACAGGTAAATAGGGTGGTGAATTTTATTCTCGAGGGTTTCGAAGCCAAAGAATACGTAGTGGCAGCGTACTTAGATATAAAACAAGCCTTCGCCAGAGTCTGGCATGATGGACTTGTCTGCAAAAGCAAGCCCTTTTTGCCACCTCAACCTTTTTGATTGTGCAAAGCTATTTAACAAACGGGTCATTTTCGGTAGTACTAAATGTATTTGAGTCCAACATGAAGGCCATTGAGGCGGGGGTTCCTCAAGGGAGTGTGTTGGGGCCCACGATATACACCCTCTTTTCCTGACATGCCCACTGGCTCTACAATTAAAGTCGCGGATCCACACGACCTTACCATCGCCACTTTTGCAGATGACACAGCCATCTTATCAAGAAATAAATGTGTTTACGAAGCCACTGACGTCCTAAAGCAATACCTTCAAAAATTTGAAATGTCGGCCAATCGTTGGAATATTGGCATTTATTTAAATAAATGTGACCTATGCGCTACGGAGGGATACATATCCGGGAGTATTCTTTCGCGGTTAATTGGTGACGCATCACAAAAGCTACAAATACTTAGGGGTGCACTTAGACAGGCGCTTGAATTTTAACAAACACATCACAAGTGTTTCAGTAACCCTGAAGAACAGATTGGGAAAACTAAGATGCCTGCTGAACAGTAAAAATGCGTTATCTTTGAAAAATAAAGTAACCATTTATAAATCCTGATAGCATTCAGGTATACGGCATTTCTGCAAAGTCCCGTCTTTCAAAAATCAGGGTGTTCCAAGCAAAAACGCTCCGATATCTGTCTGGTGCCCCCTGGTATAGGAAAACTTCCGATTTGGAAAAAAACCTATGAGTGTCCAAAGTCGGGGACGTTATAAATATACAGGCTGCAAATTACAAAGCGCGACTGGGGAACCATCCTAATCGACTGGCTAGGCGTATTCTAAAAAGGAATAGAATTGATGGTGTCCGAACGCTGAGGAGATTGCGAAGGTCTCACCAAATCGATATCCCAGATCGATTTATATAGCCACCCTTGTAAATTTGTATATTAGACTTACCAGTATAATAAGAAGTTTGTAAATACATATATAAATTTAATTTAAGTTGTTCCTCATAACAGAAAAATTAAAATAAATAAAACGAAATGTAAAATATAAATGGGTTCAGGGTATAAATAGGATAGGTACAAAAAAACTTTTGGTTTATTGACCCATCAAATAACTTCGCAAATACCCCTAATTATTAATTAATAATTATTAGATTATAGTTATTAGATAATAATCTAACTAGTTTATGTTGGTCAAATTCTAGCCGAGAGCTTTGCAATGCGGAAGCATAGCGTCTGCATAGGGGCCTCTACCAGTATTATAAGTCTATATCCCTGCATTTCTGAAGCGTTCAGCTTCGACTCGTTTTCCAAGATAAGCAGTCACGGGGCTTGAACTCATTTCCGTATCCGTCTGGTTGCTGTATTCAATGGCTTGCGCCCTGCGGATGCACAGGCCACGCTCACATGGTTGGGGCATCCAACAAGAGCCTATGCATAAATTATGAGCAGAGCCGCTAGATAAGAGATAAGATTAATTATCAAACACCAAAAGAGCCGACTGCAATCGGCTGCAGTTACCCAAACTCCATGCTTTCCTCTAACGCTGCTTGCTTTCCACATTTTCTTCCTACACACACAAAGACACATGCACGTACGCATATGTACCCTGCTTTAACGACCCAGAGTTTTTATTTTGGGTGTCAAAGGCACATATCCACAATACAGACGCAGCCTTTCGAAGGCACGAAGGTCAAAGGCACATATCCACAATACACACGCAGCCTTGTGGCAGTTTCTGCTGCTTTTGTTGCTAACGCCGGCTCCTGACAGGAAGCGGATGTTTCAGCAGCGCAGCGGAAATTATTGTTTCGGTTTATTGTTTTGACTGCTTTAGAAATATATTTTTCGAATCATTTTCATTATATCATCTTTATCATTTGGTATTCAAGTCGAATTCAGCGTCGTTTCGTTATTGCCCTCTGCTTGGGCACTCGTCAGCGTTCGCTGTTTAATTTTCTGGGCCTGTTTTATGCCCGCAAAGTTATAGCAAGCAAAATTTTAAAAATTGCTTGTGAAAACACTTACTCACTTGCATACTCTGACCCACTTAACAGGCTAGGTGGGTTTTATCAGTCAAGCTCTAAACATTCTGATTCATAAGCAGATATGGCTTCCAGACATAGAAGGAGTCCTTAACGTTAAATTGGTTGGGTGCAGGACAAGATTGTAAAAAATTGAATATTGTATGCATTAAGAAAATCTATATCTTTCACAGTTTCTGAGCTCCAGTAAATTCGGCAGCCTATTGGTGAACCTGCTTATAAATAATGCTAAGCGCCAAGATTTAATGACGTGCTAAATGTTAACTAAACTTCAAGCTGGCCGGCTTTAGAGCAATGTTGGTCATAACGACCAATATCAATAAGGTATAAGCACCAAGTCTGAGCAGGTTATATTTTATTTCAAACTGCATTAAGTAAGAGGCTCTAGTCAGGAGTAGCCGAGATCCCCTGAACCCTCGTCTACTAACACCAAACGCAGATCGCGCTACGAACTCGTTTTGCCTAAATAGCTAAATTACAAAAAAGGTTTTTTCCTTTATAAGACTTAAGCTCGTAATAGGCTCTTCTTGCAGTAGGCTCTTCTCAATAGCTAGAATAATAATTGAGTCTTAGTGAGAAACAAGTAAGAGGTTCTAGTCGGGAGCTCCAGACTAGGGAATACCCTGAACTCTCTTATTCCAACGCCAAATGCAGCAATAAAGATAATTAAAAAAAAAAAATTCCATTGACAAAGTTCGAACTGACCGCATTACTTGCTGCCGACTCTATTCAGCAGCCACACCAGCCATAAAAAAAAAAAAGTTTCCCCGGTAGGGCTCGAACTCGCGACAGACCGCAAGACTTGCCACTGCCTCTACTCAAGAGCCACACCAATAATTGGGACTCATTTAGAAAAAAACGAATTCAAATAGTAGCACAGAAAACAATCGCAATTGCAATGCTGTTGATAGAATTCAAAGCAGACGCGCATGAATGTGTCTGTGTACATGTACATACAGAATACGCAGTAAAGCACATAAATTTTGTTTTTTTTCTATAGTATATCATATTGTACCATAGAATATTTGTTTATCCTCAAAAAGTATATTGCATTTAAATTGTGGCTTAAATTGGTGGGCAATACAAGTTAGGTTATTAACATGATGTATAGCTCTGGGGTGGTAGCGGGAAGGTGGCGATGGGTATAAAATGAAAGATACTTGATATATATACATATGCTAGAACCAACATATTAAGTATGGTGACTCTAGCTCTCATTATTTACCCAATTCGCTCAAAAAACAGGATGTCGATATCGATTTTTATGGATTGCTTGGAAACGGAGTAAGTTATCGATTATCGGAAACAAACTCGATTTGCGTAGGTACTAGAAGGACGTACAGCTAAAATCTCAAGTCTCTAGCTCTTATAGGTTCTGAGATCCTTGCGTTCATACATACGGACCGACTGACGGACAGACAGACGGACATGGCTAGATCGACTCGGCTATTGATGCTGATCAAGAATATATATACTTTATGGGGTCGGAGATGCTTCCTTCTGCCTGTTACATACATTTACAATTTGGACAAAAACCTTATATCCCTTCTACCCATTTTTAGTGGCTTCAGGGTATAATAAAATAAAGTTGTTGTATAGAATTTTTAAGCTAAGCTTGACGCAAATTAAATAATTAAAATTTAACATTCGCCCAAACAAAGCTGCATTAAATATAGCGTTGGGTTGCATTACAGGTGTTTTTACATAAAGTAACATTTAATAATTTAAAGGGTATTTAGTATATTAAATGCCGTATTACCTGATAAATGGAATGACATATTATTTAACAAGCGTCTTAAAGTAAATCTGGCGAGTCTTTTCTGCTGCCATGCCATGACTTCAGCTTCAACTGTATTTGGTCAAAGATACACTAGTTTGGTCTTGCACACAGGATACACTCTTTGGTGTGGAGGTCGGCACACTAGTTGGGTCTCTCCCACACACACAAGACACACACCTATAGCTATGCTGCTAAATGCAGCTCCATAAAAACATAAAAACACAGCTATTCCCCTTTTCAATCCCCTCATTCTTACCTTTTACCGATCCATCGTGGCATGTAAGCAGCTGTTGTAAATAATTTACGCCACAAGTTAAACATAAGTAAATCCTATAATACGCTCTACAATGCAACCAACGTCCACACTGCATGCTGCACCGAGATAAATGGCATTCACTTACATTCCACACACACAGAGGCCAAGGCACACGCCACATGGGGCACTTTCTGGTACGTTGTTTACATCAAATATCAACGGCATTTGTTACGCTTTGTCATATTCATGCGTGTTTTGCTGTTGTGCGCCGTTATGTTGACATTGTTATTGTTATTGTATTGTTGCAGCTTAAAGATCCGTATCCGCATCGTGCTCCTCATGCTTTAACGTTGAATAAGCGGATAACAGTCTCGGTAACTAGGTTAATAAGGTGCGTAACGAAATTATACGAAACTACCCAAATACTTATTACCACTTACATACATATATCGGCAAATCTGCAATAGAGAACCGTTAAATTCTATTTTTAACCAATGCTGGAAGAGTTCCGTTGGATTTGCTACTAGTTGATTTGTTACGGATTTTGAGTGTCAACATTAAGCTCAAAATTTAATTCTCCTACAAATTATTAAAATATTCGTTTAACAACCGTTCCTATTGGCTAGAAGCACGCGCGCTCACCAACTCATACGCCCGCGCGTAAGACTTACATAGACAATCAAATAAATTAGAAGAAAATAATCGCGTCTTGATTGATACTGGGTAGCTGGGTAACTTTCACACCCCAGCAGCCAGACGACGCAAATGCTAGCCACTGTTGGTAAGCTATGCAAGTAAGGCTTAACCCCACCATCTGGAATGCAATAGCAGGCCAGAGGTCGAACACTTTGTGCAGACCACCAACACAGATATACTCCTAATATCAGAAACTCACTTTTCCCAGAGATCGTACTTCTCCATCAAAGGCTTTGATATTATTTACCCCAACCACCCAAACGGTAGAGCCCGTGGTGGAGCCGCAGTGCTCATCAAACAAGGAATAAAATATATTGAACTGCCAGCATACCAACAAGATTGGGTGCAGTGTGCCCAGGTCAGGCTGCCCAACCCGCTCGGCGACCTCACAATCGCGGCTGCGTATCTCCCACCCAGGTATAACGTTAGGAACAACGAGTGTCAACGAGAACTTATTCTCCGACCACACCGCTGTAACACTACATATCAATACCCCGGTTGAGAAAAAAGCGGCGCGCAAAAGGCTGATTAAAAACAACATGGACATAGACAGATACCATACACGGCTGCTAAGCAGGGTCAACCCTGACGCCACACTTTGTAGTAGCAGTCCTAACCCAGGAAATTCACAATGCTACAGAGATAGTTACCCCGAGAAACAGCTTTAACCCTGGAACGACAGCAAGAGACCTTTATCTTTGGACTCCTGAGGTAGCCGCTCTCGTTGCGGAAAGGAGGCGACTCAGGCGTTTATGGTTTTCTACCCGCAGCCCATGGGATAAAGACCTCCTCAACAGAGCCACAAAACGCTTAAAGGAGCTACTACAAAACTTGAGGAAGAGCGCCTTTGATAGGTTCCTCGAGGATCTCGAACCAGGTGACCCATCAAATAGCTTATGGCAAGTCACACGCCACATTAAACGGCCTATTAGAAGGGCAGCTGTGGTTTGAAAATCAATCGGGCACTGGTGCCGATCAGACCAAGAAAGGGCAGATGCCTTTGCATAGCCTTCATAACCTTCATAACTCATTCACGCCGTTTGATCGCTGCTCATTGGCGGACAAAGCGGACACTATCCGTTTCTTGGAGCTACCAAGTGTGGGTGACACACGGATCGCATCAGCATCCCTGGACGAGATTGAGAATGAGGTTGCTCTACTCAACCCAAAAACGACGCTAGGACACGATGGCATCGACGCAAAGGCGAAAAATGCTTCCCAAAAATTGTATCCAGTTGCTGAGCAACGGTATTAACAGATGCTTTGAGATTGGACATGTCCGTTCCCAGTAGAAGAATGCTGAGGTTAATTTAATACCAAAGCCTGGTAAACCTGTGGCCGATCTCTCCTCCTATCGTCCCATAAGCTTACTGGCTACTTTCTCTAAATTACTCAAAAGAGTTTGTTCGCAGCAGATCGCCCTCTGAACAATATAATATCTGAATTATCTGATTTACATTATATCTTTACTTCTCAAATCACGATATTGATATTGTAAATTGCTCATCACTAATCTATCGATAGTTATTGTTGGAAGTTCAAGAAGTAAATCACGCATTACAAGCAGTCTAAAGGCTCTTTTGATTTTTATTAAAATATATGTATAAAACTAAAAGGGGTCGAAGTGGGGTGCAAAGTAGCCTCTCCTCAAAACATTGGTGACCCCGACGTGATTTCTTGCTTCTCGTCTTGTTGCAAATCTTACCTTCGTTGTTCGTCGCTCTCTTGCCTCTGCAGCATAGACACTAAATACAAGTACAGACATATGTATGTACACAAATATTTGGTACACCGGCTCGAGTGCGCGCTTCTCTCTAACGATCTTATCGCGTTATTTAGCAGATCGGCTATTATAACCAAGCAGTTTGGTGCATATCAGTGCCAAGCACAACCGTTTGCTTAGAAAAGAAGCCGACGAGCAGATACCTACATACTTACATACATACATATGTGAATGCAAGTGCCACTACAATTGATCTCGCAATACATACACATACACAAGCACACAGGACACGGTAATCGCATTCTCGCACTGCTCACTCTGTGATATTCGCAGTGGTCAAGGGTAAAGCTATTCTCCATAAGTGGATTTGGTGACAGGCCGGAGTACAGTGAGCACTCAACAAAACGTACCAACCGAACATTACCCCGCCAACAACAGAATGGAAAATTCGAGAAGTGAAAAAGACTTTTGCAAAGCCATATGCGCTTCTGTTCAACGCCAACTATTAGCAATGAACGAATTCTTCAGCGCCGGTGAGATGATCAGCTTTGACGAGGCCGATTTGATGGTGCGTATAGAATCTGTGGAGAGCATGAGGGCCGAGTTTGAAATCAGCCAGTCAAGGCTAGAAAAATTAGATTTGCTTGAGCTTTCAACGGACGCACGCTCAGACTTCGATAAGGTTTACTGGAAGATCAAATCCACTCATGCTCGTCAAATGGATGTAGCCCCTAAGGGACGTATGACGGACGCCAATTCAAAAACTATCCCACGCCTTGTTGAAAGTACGCACACCTTTGCTCACTTGTTCAACCGTAAGTCTCGCCTACCGGAATTGCAGCTGCCCAGGCTCAGCGGCTCCTACGAGGATTTGCCGGATTTTTACGCCATGTATTAAATTTGACTGTCATAGGCAGCAATGAGGACCTGAGTAAGATTGAGAAATTACATCATTTACGTACGTGCTTAGAAGGTGCTGCTCTCAACACAATCAAATCGTTACAGCCTGTCGACGTGAATTGCGACAAGGCGTTGGCGTTACTCATAAAGCGTTTTGACAATAAGTTGCTACATTTTCAGGGCCACGTACAGGCTATAGTCGGGCTGCCAGGTGTTGAAAAGGGATCAGCAGAGGCGTTGCGTGAGCTGAGTGATAAAATAACTCTCATCTTCGGGCGTTTAGCACCATGTCAACAACTGAGGAGCTGGCTGACGGATTACTCATACGCACAAAATCGCACAAGCTCGATCACCACACCCAGGAAAAGTGGCAGGAGGCGCTTGCAACGGATAAGCTACCCAGGTGGAAGAGATGCCGCATGTTGGAAAATTTAAAAGGCGCTACGGTACCTACACCTAGCCACCAGGTGGCCAGAAATGTACAAAAATTGAACCGTAACACATTCATTGCATCTTCATCCAACAATTACCAGCAAATTTGTAATTTTTGCGACTCAAAAGATAATTTTCTTGTTAAATCTGAATCTTGATTCTGTCCCCAAGTTTGCGCCGAAAAGAGGCCAAGCGATTTGCCTAAACTGCTGCGCAAAGGCCATGGCTTGCAGCAATGTCGCTCAGGTCACTGCAGGCATTGTCAACAATGCACATGGGCCCCATCACAACTCAATCATTTGCCCTGTGTACACCAAGCTTGCAGGCTGCAACCACGATCCAGCCTCACGCATCGTCTTCGAGGAATCCACCATCTTCAACTCTCGTCAGCACTGCGCTTGAATTCACACCTAAAGCCACGAATGCTCAGCTTGTAGACTACGTGGTGCCAAGAGCCACTCAGGTGTATTCATACCCTGCCGTGCATTACTGGATTCTGGATCTCGGCTCAACTTTATCACTGCTCGTCTAGTAAAGCAGCTCCAACTAAAAACTCATTATGCTGCCGTATCAATATCTGGTATAGGTGAATCAACCCTATCTCCTAACATGTCCACTGACATTTCAGCGCAGTCACGTGATAGGAGCACATCATTTTCAGCAGTCGTTACTCGCACTATAACGGATTATCAGCCCCACTTTGGATTAGACATCTCTGGGTGGAATATCCCCAAAAACATATCGCTCGCGGATCCAACTTTTTTCAAATCTCAAAGAATAGATTTATTATTTGGTGCCGGACTTTTTTTCGATCTCATTTGCATCGGCCAAATTCGAATGGCGGATAACCTACCAACGCTCCAAAAGACCAGGCTAGGATGGATTGCTTCTGGTGAACTCCCTCGCACACACGTCCCTATCAGCCCTTTACAAGGAACCTAATCCATGGGAGGATCCACAGTCGGATATTGTAAAACCATTCCGGGAAGTCAACAATTGCTGCGGTACAACCCCTGCGCTCTCTGATGAAGACGCACTATGTGAGCAGCTATTTCTCCAAAGCTACACGCGACTTAAGTCAGGGCAGTATTCAGTTATGCTTCCAGCAAAGCTCAGCTTCGACACGCTAGGAGACTCATATCAACCCAATCTGCACAAAAAACAGGATGTCGATATCGATTTTTATCGATTGCTTGGAAACGGAGTAAGTTATCGATTATCGATCGGCGCAGGCACTAGGAGCACCTACATCTAAAATTTCAAGTCTCTAGCTCTTATAGGTTCTGAGATCCTTGCGTTCCTACATACGGACGGACGGACGGACGAACAGACAGACGGACATGGTTAGATCGACTCGGCTATTGATGCTGATCAAGAATATATAAACTTTGTGGTCGGCTTCCTTCTGCCGGTTACATACATTTACATTTTGCACAGAAGCATTATACCTTTTTACCCATTTTTAATGGGTTCCGGGTCTAAAAATATTCAACTCACGCACTTCGCCTAGGAGTACAAAGCACTCAGCTTAAAAAAGCCGCTTCCAATAAGAAGCAAACTTCGTTCTTTGTGCCCACTGTTGGACGCTGAGGGAGTCTTGCGCATCGGCGGACGCCTTCAGAACTCAGACTTGAAATATGAAGCAAAGCATCCGTTATTGTTGCCTAAACGCCACCCAGGCACCGCAGCTATAATCACATATTATCATTTGGAATTTCTTCATGCTGGTCCGCAATTTCTTCTAGCAACACTCCGCCAGCGATACTGGCCCATCGGAGGTCTCAAGGCTGTCTCGAATATCATCAACAGGTACGTGCGCTGCTTTCGAATGCGACCTAAACTTCTGGAGCAAGCCATGGCCCCGTTACCAGCTGAGTGTGTGCAACCAAGTCCGACGTTTCATGTAACTGGCATCGACTTTTGCGGTCCATTCTATGTCAAATCAGAGGTCAGGAATCGCTCACCAACGAAGTGCTACATCTCAATTTTTATATGCTTTGAAATGAAAGCCACGCATTTAGAATTGGTAGAGGACCTGTCCACGTCATCGTTTATCGCTGCCTTGAAGAGCCTTCGAGGGAAACCGCATACAATGCGGACAGACAACGCCACAAATTTCGTGGGTGCTCGAAATGAGCTGAAGGAACTGCGCGACCTGTTTATAAGCGATCCAGAGCGCAAAAAATTGTTCGCAACAGCCTAACACTGGGAGTCAACTGGAAAATCATTCCGCCCCGTTCGCCACATTTTGGAGGATTGTGGGAGGCCGCTGTTAAGTTAGCAAAATATCATTTTTACCGCGTCGTTGGAAATTCTCTTCTCTCATTCCTTCCACGAATTCCGAACTCTCATCTGTCAAATACCACAATGCTTAACTCAAGACCGCTTTGCTCTATTACAGAAAACCCGAATGACTTGGAGATACTCAAGCCTGGGCACTTCATCTGGGGCAAAGCCAATGCCACTATCGACGAGCCAGATATAACGCACCTAAGCATAGGTCGCCTCAGCCGTTGGCAGCGAATATGTCACATGCAGCAGAAATGGAGTACATCGTATTTGTCGTTGCTCCAAGAGCGCGGGAAATGGCGATCGTCCAAGCAAAATCTTCAGGCCGGCAGCATCGAGCTGCTCAAGGAGGACAAAGCCCCACCACTCAGGTGGCCGCTTGGTCGAGTCGACAGCGTCATCACGAGTGACGACGGCATTGTGAGAGTAGCAGTCATTCGTACACAAAATGGTCTGGTCAAGAGAGCCATTGCCAAGATCGCCGTTCTGCCAATCGAGACCACATCGGTTGAAAGCTTGTATCTTCCAATGGTCGGAGCATGCTCACAGCAAAACGGCCTCTGAATAATATTATATCTGAATTATCTGATTTAAATCTATCTATCTATCTTTACTTCTCAAATCACGATATTGAAGTCACATACTATTATTTTTAAGCCACCACAAAATACCATTGTAAATTGTTCATCACTAATCTATCGATAGTTATTGTTTGAAGTTCGAGAAGTAAATCACGCGTTACAAGCAGTCTAAAGGCTCTTTTGATTTTAATTAAAAATTATAAAACATAAAAGGGGCCGAGGTGGGGTGCAAACTAGCATCTCTTCAAAACAGAGTTTTTATTTACGTAGAGTGCTGCCAGTATTGAACGAGGCTGGTTGGATCCCAGACCATCAGTTCGGCTTCAGGCGCACCCCTGTCTACTGGATAAACTTAAGGCAAACTTACCAGCATCCTACTTCAAATTTCTTAAATGCTACATTTCCTGCAGACAGTTTTACACTAAGTGCGGTGATGCTATCTCATCTATAAAGAACATCAGAGCCGGAGTCCCACAAGGCAGCGTCTTGGGACCTCTGTTATACACGGTGTATACAGCCGACTTGCCTGTCAGCCCGGATCAAAGCCCCTTGGTCGCCACGTACGCAGATGATACTGCTTTTCTTACTACGGCCAACACACCGCAGTACGCGTCCTCCATTATGCAGCCTCACTTGGACTCTTTGGACAGCTGGCTGAAAAGGTGGAATATCGCGGTCAATCAAGAAAACTCCACCCATACCACCTTCACGCTGCGTAAAGGGAACTGCCCTCTAGTTTTCCTAGATGGAATACAGATTCCGGTGAGCACAACGCCCAATTATCTAGGCATCACACTTGACAGACGGCTGACATGGCGCGAACATATTCTGCGCAAAAGGAAGTAGGCTGAAAACATATTACTGGCTGATCGGCAGGCAGTCCAAATTGAAGCTTCGCGTCAAGCTTTTAATTTATAATTCAGTTATCAAGCCAACGTGGGCTTACGGCATCCATCCTTGGGGTACCGCCAGCATAAGTAACCTGAACATTATTCAGCGGTTTCTAAATAAAACTCCGCGTATTTTATCTAACGCTCATATTTATCATGAAAATAAGGTAATTCACAGCCAGCTAAACATTCCTTGGGTTAAAGAGGTTATTGCCAAGCTGAGTGATTGCTACACCGCCAGACTAGGCAACCATCCAAATAAGCTTGCCATCAGCCTATTAGACACCAGCTCGACAACAAGACGGCTCATAAGGAACCAACCATTTGACCTCCCCCAAAGAATCTAACTCCACACATTCCACTGCTCTCCCAACTAGGGATGATCGATAGTGTTATTTCTGTGTCACAGTGACAACTGTGACAGTTACAAAAATATATCAGTGACAAATAACAGCGACTGTTACTTGAATTTTGGGTGCGCAGTTTTTATAAAAAAAATTATATAAGTAAACCAAATAAAATGTATAATACATATGTTATTTTTATTATATTTTATTATTTGTATATGTTATTTTAAGTTTAGTTAGTTATTTATAGTTGCAAGTTCTAAATAACAGCCAAGTACACGCCAGTTACACAGATCTTAGCTTTGCATCCAGAACGAAAGGAACAGCCTGAATACAGATCTGTTATACAGTACTCAGCTGTTCGTCGAGTACGACACGAACAACCTGAGTACAGGCCTGTGACACAGCACTCAGCTTCTCGAAAATTACGAAAGTAACAGCCTGAGTACAGGCCTGTGACACACTACTTAGCTTCTCGAAGAGTACGAAAGGAACAACCTGAGTACGGGCCTGTAACACAGTACTCAGCTTCTCGAAGAGTACGAAAGGAACAACCTGAGTACGGGCCTGTGACACAGTACTCAGCTTCTCGAAGAGTACGACAGGAACAACCTGAGTACAAATCAGACAAGACAGCAACCATCAAAATAAAAATTGTGCAAGTTTTTGATAAGACAGCAACCATAAAAATTTAGAAACTGTGCAAGTTTTTGATGTGTATTGAAAAGTATATCTTCGTGTAAAGTGTATAAAATTTCGCCATCAACATTGATCAAGTCATTTGTTATATTGTCGTAATAATCTCTTAGTGAAATTTTCGGTGTCAATCTTTTGAGTAAACAACGACCAAAAGTATACCCTTGCCATAGGATGATTTTTGTCGCTGTTACTTTTGAAAGGTGTAACAGCAGTAACTAGTTACTTTGAAATACTTGTTACTTGTAACAGGTTGAGTAAATATCGCTCATCCCTACCCCCTACACTAAACACACTAAACAGACACATAGATACACGCAATACTTAACTGCCAACGTTCACAGAAAACATTTAATTATTGCCCAATAAGGCGTAGTTTTTTAATAAAATAAATAATTATGTTCAAAAAAAAAAAAAAAAAATGGTTTGCTACTGAAAGTCATTGTGTTGCCAAAATTGTATTGTAACGAAATTATACGAAATATTAAAAAAATGATCGTTAGCATCAACCTTGTTTGATTGTTCATTTTGAATTTTATGAAAAATGCATTAAAATTCCACGGCGAACAAACTTGATTGCATAACCAATCATTTTTTAAAAAATCAAGAAGAAATAAAAATGCCGGACGAAAATCCAAACTGTCTGACCGCACCAAGCTTCAAATTTCGAAAAAAGCAAGTTGCATACAGCAGCATTCGTTTGGCGTACTTTCAATACATCCAAACATATAGTGCGTGTAGTAATGAAGGAAAAGCCAACTCTCAAAAATTAATACAAGACAGCACGACTTGAAATCGCTTGTAAAAACTCTGATAAGTGCAGGGACTTGGTAAGGAATTGATGTCCGGCAATGTTGCATGCAAAGTTTTTAATATCCTGAACCCACTAAAAATGGTTAAAAAGGGTATAATGTTTTTGTGCAAATGTAACAGGCAGAAGGAAGCATCTGCGACCCCATAAAGTGTATATATTCTTGATCAGCATCAATAGCCCAGTCGATCTAGCCATGTCCGTCTGTCTGTCCGTCCGTCCGTCCGTCCGTCCGTCCGTCCGTCCGTATGTATGAACGCAAGGATATCAGAACCCATAAGAGCTAAAGACTTGAAATTTAGCTGTAGGTCCTCCTAGTGCCTACGCAGACCGAGTTTGTTTCCGATAATCGATAACTTACTCCGTTACCAAGCAATCGATAAGAATCGACATCCAAATTCTCTTTTTTGAGCAAATTGGGTAAATATTAGGGGAGCTACAGTCACCAAGTTATACATGTAACGTCTAGAATAGTATATATAAATCATGTATATTTCATTTTAAAGCGATCACCACCTCCCCTACTACTACTACTACATTATAGCACAAATATTCTATAGTACAGTAAGATCGGTTAAGAAACACAGAACGTATTAAATAAAAGATGTTTTTGCTGGCCTCGAGTTTGGGTCAGCAAGCTCAAATTGCAAGAACTTTAGTATACATGCGCACACACACACTCACATTTAGTTGCATTTGGTGTTGTTAAAAGAGAGTTCAGGGTATCTCCTAGTCGGGAGCTCCCGACTAGAACCTCCTACTTGTTTTAATTAACTTAAACTTTCTACCAAATATGCAGGTGTCATTGTATTAATAAATGTATGTTTAATTCGAGCATTTATGTACAACAAACATTCAGAGTATCCTTTATAATTCGTTCTAAATAAAGAGAGAGTCAGAGAGGCAATGCGAATGGAAAGTGCTGGAAAATGCGTACCATGGGCTGACAGAGAACGCTTTTCACAGGACACAGAGACAGGCCAACTCGACTGACTTTGTAAAAGAAGAAAATGTCAAGTTGGCTGCGGAGAATTGTGAACATTGAGATGGTTCCTCCTCTCCCTATAAGAGGCAATTCTGTCAGGACCAGCAGGCCAAGCACACAATGACTCAGTTGGAGATGTAAGCAGACATCTTGTCACATTTAGTGCAGTTTCATTTAGAAAAGTCTAAGCGCACAGCAAAAGCCGCGACACAAATTGAAAACGAATTTTAACTTAAGCAATAACAAGAAAGAAGGGCTATCTTCGCCATGCCGAAGATCTAATACCCTTGCAGACCCAACCTTTTAATGCCGAGAAAATGGTTAAGGCCGAGTTTGGTCAAGGTATATTGATAAACAAAAAAAAAGGCTTTTAATCAAAAACCGATGTAAATAAGATTTTGCAAAAATGAAGGGAGCATAGTGAAATCTTTAAATGCCGTGTTTAATCGAAAAATCATGAAAAACGCAAAATGCTCCATACAAAATCTTAATAATATGATATAGTGGTCCAATCTTAATAGGATTTTGCATATATATGAGGAGCATAGTAAAACTAATAAATGCCGAGTTTGGTCAAGATATCTTAAAAAAAAAAATGTTTTTCATACAAGATCCTACATTTTCGACCTATAGTTCCTATGGCAGCTATATGATAAAGTGGTCCGATCTTAATAGGATTTCGCCTATATATGAGGAGTATAGTAATACTAATAAATACCGAGTTTGGTCAAGATATCTTGAAAAACAAAATATTTTTTTTTTTTCCAAGATCCTACTTTTCGACAGATCGTTCCTATGGCAGCTATATGATATAGTGGTCTGATCTTAATAGGATTTTGGATATATATGAGGAGCTTAGTAAAACTAATAAATGCCGAGTTTGGTCAAGATATCTTGATAAACAACATTTTTTTCATACAAGAACTAAATTTTCGACCGATCGTTCCTATGGCAGCTATATGATATAGTGGTCCGATCTTAATAGGATTTTGCATATATATGAGGAGCATAGTAAAACTAATAAATGCCGAGTTTGGTTAAGATATCTTGAAAAACAAAATGTTTTTTCATACAAAAACTTAATTTTCGACCGATCGTTCCTATGGCAGCTATATGATATAGTTATCCGATCTTAATAGGATTTTGCATATATATGAGGAGTATAGTAAAACTAATAAATGCCAAGTTTGGTCAAGATATCTTGAAAAACAAAATGTTTTTTCATACAAAAACTTAATTTTCGACCGATCGTTCCTATGGCAGCTATATGATATAGTGGTCCGATCCAGCTGGTTTTGACATATGTGCTGCGTGCAACAGAAAAAGGGACTTCTGCAAAGTTTCATTAAGATAGCTTTAAAACTGAGAGACTAGTTCGCATAGAAACAGACAGACGGGCAGACGGTCAGACGGACAGACGGTCAGACGGACATGGCTATATCGACTCGGCTGTTGATGCTGATCAAGAATAAATATACTTTATGGGGTCGGAGATGTCTCTTTCTATGCGTTACACATTTCACGACAAAATTATAATACCTTCTGCAAGGGTATAAAAAGCGACAGATGTGCAACTTTTATTTTAGCTTTTGGTATATATGTGTATGTCGGAGCAGAGACCATGTCCGTTCCATATCACTTGCACGTTCCGAATGAAAGATTTTCATCGTCCTCTCTGTCTCTTAGTACCGTTAGTAAACACTGAATACCAAACTGAACGCTACACAACACTCTCGGACCATGCTCGGCAGAGACTATCTTCTTTCTCTCACTCCATGCTTTCAGCAGCAACCCTAATACAAGTAAGACAGTAATATTGAATTACAGTACCTTTTGTCAAATTCTCTGTTTATTACTAACGGTTAATAGTTAACATTCCAAAATAATTAGTATGTCGGAGTGCGAGTATTATTCTCCATTCTATAGAGATTCAGAGCGCAGCGAGTTTCGATGCGTATACTAGCCGTCTCAGGAAGCAACCAACCTCAACGTTCTTCCTTTTCCTTTCGTATCCTATCGAACCATTGTCACCTCGCTCTGACAGTTCTAAGCAAAGCGACAATAATGCTTCTAGAACAGTCGCAGCATACAACTTCATTTGACATTCCTAATCATTGTGAACTACCAAAAATTCTGACATTCCCAAGCATTATTGTGACATTCCACGTGCAACCACACAAACATTCCCTATACGTCGACAAGTACAATAATTTGTTGGATAACGACGTGTGTACATTTCGCTTGGATCATGCCAAGTTGTTGTTCAGTCATCATACGTCTATAGGCTCTTGCCGCCCAGCAGCGTTAACTACAGGTCCTTCAACCTCAGCACGCCATGATCGAGCACTTGTGCAAGGCGTGACAATTGTGGTTCGTTCTTCCCTCTTGAGTAGGACATGATCACCTAGCTTATGCTTTACAATCTTTGCTTTATTTTTGTCGAACCTAGCATTATCATATGTGACGCTATTCACAAAATTATCTTTGTCTTGTATATAAAATCTCTATTAATTTTTTTCATCTCCTATCGTTATCCTTCCTAACGGCCTTGCCTCTTTACCGATTAACAATTCTAACGGACTATATTTCGTTACTCGATTTGTCACGTAATTTATTGCTAGCTGTATTTCCTTTAAGGCGCAATCGCTGTGTACTGTGTTCATGACACCTTCTACTTGCCCCTTAGTTCGACTGGCGCCCGTCGCAATTAAATGTAAACCTATTTTCTGAGAGAACAAAATTCCCTAAACCTGGTGGTAGCAAAACATCTAGTCTGATCTTCGACCCTAAATGCATCATTGCTTCATGGATATTATTAATGAATGACCATCTAAAGGCTCTAGGTACTACAGGTAAACTTTTTGTTCTGCCACTTCTTTGTATCTTTCGATATGGCACACCTGCTCTTAATTCGTATGTTGCTGAGAAAGCTTCTCCGATATTATGGTTTCGTAAATTTGAGATTATAGAAGTAATGTAAGTATCTCATTGCTGTTCGGCTAGAAGCTAATCGTCGGTTTTCTGAACTAGGTTTAACCAATGGGCAATGGATTTCGCGAGAAGAAATCACCATGCGACATGCGCTCTCCCTTCCTGTGTTCAATACTTATATCGAATGATTGACGATGTGACCACCATCTATGTACCCTTGCAGTCAGGTCTATTTGATTGATACTTGCTTTCAAAGAGTTGCAATCTGTATGCACAATAAACTTTTGACCATGTAAATTTTGGCGGAAGTGCCTTACTGTATTGTCAACCGTGAGGGTCTCAAGCGCGTGTGAGTGATATTTTGATTAAGCCTTGTCGCACATTTGCAGTAATATTCAATAGCTCTGGGTCTATTTTCTAACTCGTGCATTAAAATGGCACCATATCCTATAGAACTTGCGTCCTTGTGTAGTTTAATTGGCTTTAGTTGATCGAAAATTGTCAAAAGGGAGATCATTTTTTTTAATGGATTTTGCTCATATTCTGGCTTCAAGGAAAAAGCAATTATTTTTGGAAGTAAGACTATATAAAGCTTTCGGTGATAGCAATTCGGCTAACGCTTGGATTTTGCGGGCATTTGGTCGAATTTGACCCGCTTCAACTAAGTATCTTAGAAATTCTATGATCTTTTACAAAATGTGGTTTTTGTAATGTTAAAGGAAAATCCAGCTGGAGATAACTTTTCTAAGACCGCTTGCAACCTTTCTTATGCCTCTTCCTTTGTCTTTGCTACAATTAACACGTCATCTATATAAACGATGGCATACTTTTGAGCTACATCACCTAATGATCTTACAATTGCGCGCTTAAAAATCGAAAAAGCTTTTTTTAGTCATGGTAAAAATTCATATTACTCTTCTGGCGTGACAAAGGCAGTGCGCTCAATAGAATCGGGGTGTATAGGTACTTTGTAAAAGCCACTTGCCATGTCTAAACTGGAGAAATATTTGCCTTCACGCAGTCTGTTAATTTGATAAGCAATCAAAGCCAGCGGCCGTATTGGTATTTAGTTCGCGATAATCGACATATACCCGAACCATATTTTCTTTCTAACCATAAGCACTGGGCTTGCAAATGGGGATGAACTATGACGTTTGATACTACAAATTCTTTTACTTTCTTTCGCACGACTTCCTTTTCTTCTGTACTTGGGTCGAGCAGGCGGATTTCAAGTTCACCTGCGGTTACTCAGATTTGAGGAATACCCTTAATAAACTTATCAGCGTAGTTTAGCAATAATTCTAGCTAACGATTCTTATCTGAGGTGCTTAATGCCCTATCATTATTGAAATGCTCTAAGTGACCCATACCTAACACTTTTATTAGCTCATCAACAATTTTTGTTTTGTAGAGGCTCTTGTCGGGAGCTCCCGAGCTCCCAGGGAATACCCTGAACCTTAATTGGTTGGCAATACAAGTTAATTTATTAACTTGAGTTATAGCTTTATAGTGGTAGCGGTGAGGTGGCGATAGCTGAAAGATGCATATATACTATTCTAGAAGCAACACAACAAGTTTTGTGATTCCAGCTCTTATTATGTACTTAAAAAAAAAAACAGAATTTATCGATTTTTATCGGTTAATTGGCAACGGAGTAAGTTATCATTTCAAGTCTCGAGCTCATATAGATTCTGAAATCCCTGCGTTCATACATACAGACTGAAGGACAGCAGACGGACATGGCTAGTTGATGCTGATCAAGAATATATATACTTTAGGGGGTTGGAGATGCGTCGTTCTGTGTGTTTGCACATTAAAATTTACCCATTTTCAATAGGTTCAGGGTATATTTGGTAGATGGTCTCAAAGAGGCTGACTAATGCATTAATATATATTTTTATTGGATTGATTTTGATATGTGATTCCAATAATCATTTAAGTAGCGCGAGCATTTTCACAATCGCGGTGATAGGAGAGTGAGTATTTTTCAACACTCTTACTTCAAATGTGCTCAGAAAAGGGAATAAAAGATTTTTTCGTGTCGTCGATTTTCCATTGCGACTTGCGACTTTGCGTTACTCATCCAAAGATTTGTAAACAAATAAAGTATTTAGCCGGTTCGGAGCTGTTTATAATAAATTGTTTACAGTATTATATTGTTAATATATGCATATTATAATTTCATTTTTTTTAAATATTTGTTGGCTGGCTCGAGGTCCGGGTTTGTAAAAACAAACATTGAAACAATTTTATTTAATTTTTGCTTCCAATATATTTCGGTTGCACATCGGCAAACCGTCTTCAGGGCAATTATTTTACACGTCTGCGCTTATTGGCGTGGATATTGAAATTTTATTTATTAATATTTTATTTCTGTTAAGGCAAAACGGGCAAAAAAAATTCCTCCATCGTATCGGTGATGATATAAAAAATATTTATATTTTATAAATATAAAATTGTTAATATATAATGTTATTGTTTAAAATTTAAGCAACGGAACTTTCGATTAGAGACTATTTTCGTATATATCTCATTAATATTAATATAACTTAGATAATAAATATGTATCATACATCTGCTATATGTCTATGCATAAGTATTTAATTTGGATACAATCTGTTCCAGGGATTACATTCAGTCTTAAGGTAAACAACCTAGTTTATTTGTCACGGCGAAAACTTATGCATAAACTTATTTTCAAATAGGATTTGCTCAATCTCGTTCACGTAGCCAAAAATCTCTTCTTCTGCTCACTAGTAAAGAATAATTTTTTATTTAATGGTCCCAGCTTCGTTGGTGCGATTCATTGGGACCATTTGCAGAAATTCAACAAAAGGAAAACGAAGGAAAGAAACTCAGTAAATTCACGATTTTGGAAGAAAAGAGCTGGGCTCATGACGTCCTCTGAGAACACAGATTGAATTTCATTGGAACGTAAAAAATAAACATACATAATTATACACACTCACAGTCGTATATACAGAAACAAAATGGCTTGCGACAATTGATTTTAATGTAATTAACGCTTTTAAATTCGACGCTCCTTTGGCCAACGGCTGTTGCCTCTTAATGTATATTCCACTCTCCCGTTTTGCAGGAAAATTGAAATGATGGCAGTCGGTGGCAACATTTGTCGGAAGTGCGGTAAATTTTATGGAAATTGACGTTGATGAAAACTCCATAAATAGAGGAGCACCAATTACCAATCGGTTGGGCATCTTGTTTTCTTAATAGTTCCGAACGGCGTATACGTTACTTTGATTTATATCACAAATGGCATTTGATGCTCATGCAACCCTCTCTAATACTTTTATAATAGCCTGTTTTTACTATTGTAAGAAATAGAAATGGGTAATATATCCAGGAGAACTTATAATTGATTGTGCGGTGCTTGCGGTCGGCGACAAGGACTTCAGTGTCAAATGGGCTCCGATGTTATGTATAATGTTGTTCACATCCTTTTTATTTACGTTATGACCTTAAAAAGAGATAATACAAAAATTAATGTGTCTCTCTTGAATAATTGTGCATGAATTTGGCGGCGTAATAACTCTTCTGGAAATCCGGCAATGGCAGCAATACTTTTACTACCTATAGGCATACTTCAGATTCACTTGTACACGCAACTGTCAGTTCGCAAAGCATAAAAACTTACGTTCTCACGCACACAGATTCATATGTTCGTCGGTACATTAACGCTAACATTAAGTGCACTTGACATTGTCGGCCCTTGCCTGAATTTTGTAAATGTTGTTGGTTTTATTTTATTATGAGCATCTCCCGTTTGGAAAACTGACGATTAAAACATTAAATGCATATATCTATGGTATGCATAATCGAATTTATCAGTTCACTTGCACCATTTGCTTAAGTTACCAACTAGTAACTATACTTTATAAATAATTATTCTCTTGGTAGAGATCAGAAGGAACTGATAGATTCCAGAGCAGAAATAAAAAGAATACAGAAAAAAAAAAAAAACAAATATTTCTCTTGGCCGTAGGCCATAATAAGTGGCCATTGTGATTTGAAACAGTTGTGTCAATAACCTTTTAACTTCATATAAACTTATATTTAAGCAATATAATACCTTTTACTTTCTCAAAACCTATTTGCAAGCAGCTATCAATGCTTACAGCTGCTGCGCAGTGTGGAAACTGCAAACCAGCTTATAATTCATAGCTGGTTTTGCCAAAAAATAAGGGCTTATGGAAATTTAAAAATATCCTAAATTATTATGAAGAATAGCATTTGAGGGTCTTAATGACAACTGAATGCTCATAAATGGCAGATGCGCCTTGATATATTAAACACCGAGTTCTCCCAATTTGACCTGTGACAGCTTTGCATAGAGAAGAGATAATTGCCGAAAGTTTAAATGTTTGGGCTTATCTAAGGTGTTATTATTAACCGCAATCAGATCATATTTTGAGCCAAGTGACAAGCAATATACGATTCTTTATGCGGCAGGTGCTCCGGTTGGGGAACTGGGTACTAAAACCAATTTTTTTTAATCAGCCCAGGTGACAGGCCTGCAAAGCCGTGGAAAGAAGCCAAGAAACTTTTTTTTCAAGCAAACGTTCTTGCAAATATATTAAGATATCTAAGAGCTGCTCTCGCCACACGACATTGAAAACAGAAACTTTTTAAAGTGGAAGAATAACAGAAAATGAAGCAAAGAAAATTCTCTTGGTGAACTTTTAATTCTCTGCAAGATTTTTCTCCATAAGAATTGAGGTAAAGACAATACTTGTAAATCTCAACATGCTTTTAACAAGTCCACAAACTTTTTATTTTCATGCATACCACATATTGCATGCATAGAAAAGTATACTTTCCGTATACAAAAAATTCGACATTTATAGAAATATTTAAAAATGATTACACATATTATTACAATATTACGTGCATTTTACTTGTCAATGCTTACACAAATCAGTAATACTCTTTAGGGTTAGGGTATGGTATACACAAAAGAGGCGTGTGACTTGGTTTTCGTACAGAGTTCGGCTACGGAGTGTCAAGTGCACCAAAGGCACTTTGCTGCTTTGGGGTCGTCTGGCCCTCGACCACAGCAGCTCCCTCTGCTTAACTTAGATGCCTTTCGAGACGCCTTCAACTTGGCTGGCTGGATTGTTGGGCTGTTTGGGGGATAAGCCGCAAAAGAAGAGACCCAAAAGTTTTGGGCTTGTTTTAAAAAATTCACGCGTTTTTTTTTTTTGTTATTTCAAGAAATTCAGAAGCCTTAGCGTCAGTATGTGTGTGTAATTTAATTAAGAGCAAAATGCGTTAATCATGAGTAAAGTTAAGTTACGCAACGAAACTTAATTTGCCTTAATCGAGCTCTAGCCGATAATTAAAGCAGATGATGCTGGGTCGTTGCTTTGGGCTGTTACCCCCAATTTCACGAAACAGCAGAAACTTTTCTACGCATCGACACCTTTCCATGTATGTGAGTGCGCCAAATGTGTATGTTTGGGGCAAAGTTCCTGACTACCGAACAATGACATCAAAACAGCGGCCAGCAAGCATTGAAGGATACGTGCTTAATTCAGACTGACAGCTGCAAGTATCCAACGGAAAACAAGTAAGAGGTTCTAGTCGGGAGCTCCCGACTAGGGGATACCCTGAACCCTCATATTCCAACACCAAATGCAGCGCGCGCTTATAGATAGAGAGTAGCGGGGAGGTGGCGATAGGTATAAAATGAAAGATAATCGATATATATATACTTTTCTAGAAGCTACATGTAAATTTTGGTGACTCTAGCTCTTATTATTTACCAAAATTGCTTAAAAATCGGGATTTCGATATACATTTTTATCGATTACTTGGAAACGGGGCAAGTTATCGTTTATCGGAAACAAACTCGATCTGCGCAGGCACTAGGAGCACCTACATCTAAAAATCAAGTCTCTAGCTCTTATAGGTTCTGAGACCCTTGCGTTCATACATACGGACGGACGGACGGACGGACAGACAGACGGACATGGCTAGATCGACTCGGCTATTACTGCTGATCAAGAATATATATACTTTATGGGGTCGGAGATGCTTCCTTCTGCCTGTTACATACATTTGGATTTTGCACAAAAACATAATACCCCTTTTACCCATTATTAATGGGTTCAGGGTATAAAAATGACCAGGTATTATTTACATCATTTTCCAGAAATATATATTCTCAAATATAATTTTTGTTAGTTATATATCCTATAGCATTTGCGATCGATTTGTTGTCACAGATAGTTGGATGGACAGAAGAGCTGGCCATGAATACGCAAAGAGTTCCGAGACGACTCCATCTGCTGGTTCATTATTTCCTTTTTACCCACTCAGGGTATTAATAATATTCGGTGAGGTCCTGCCTGCATACAATACATTCAGGTTAAGCTACTAATATTTGATGTACAACACTACTAATATTTGATGTAACTGATTACTACCGATGGTACGACGGTGCACTGTGTGAAATTTGACGTTAACTGGATTATGTTATTTACATTTCACTGCAGAATTTTACTGTCAACGCTTTTGAGTGCAGCTTCCGCAGCCAAAGGCAGTTTATTTCTTTAATTTGGTGAAACCACGCGCTCCTACCTGGGAGCGCTCTCTTTTAGGAGTACCTTCTGTAAACCGCAGTTTATTGTGCAATATTTCATTGTGGGACATTTGTTAATGCCTTCGTTCAAAGCAGCGGCTGATGGTGATGAATTTTGAGACTGCCAACTCAACAAGAGCAGATGGATTCAGACACCAACATGTACGCATATGAATGTGAATATATGCTCCCCTCATTACTCAGCACTTTACAAACTAAGCACACATATTATTTACACTTTTGAACGCGCAACGTTGTGTTCGCCACGCATTTGCGCCTCGTATTTTATAAATTAAGTTGCGTTTAATTACGTCTGATGTGATGCCGTGACTATGACGTCAGTCAATGGTTAAACTACCATCACACTTTGCCCATATCCCGAAATTGTGCCACCAGTTAGGCATTGTTTCGACGGGTGACCTCAAAGATAGATTAGCTGCGACATGCCAAATATTAAATTGGGTTTTTGAGATTTGTGAGTAGAATAGTTTAGCTGGAAATTGCCGAGCATGGTAAAATATTTCAAATTTTGAATTTTGAATTTTGAAATTATCGATCGATTAGCAGCATAGTAAATCCAATAAATCCGCGCTTGGTAGACGACATAACTTTTGATCTAATGTTCCCATTACAATTTAATTATACAGCTATCTGTCTGATATACTCTGCAGTGAATGTGAAAGAATCGTTACATTTGTGAGCAAATACAAATGAATTATTCTCTTGTGTTTTTATACCTCAAACCCATTAACAAGTAAGATGTTCTAGTCGGGAGCTCCCAACTAGGGAATACCCTGAACCCTCTTATTCGAACACCAAATGGAGCTCGCTTGAAATAATAAAGATAAATTAAAAAAAAAAAGGTTCCGTTGGCATGGCTTGAACTCGCAACATACCGCATATTTATTTTCTCCGGTAGGACTCGAACTCTCGACAGACTGCACCACTTGCCACTGCCTCTACTCAACAATCCAATAAAAACGCCACACAGAAAACAATCGCAGTGAAGACAGAATTCGAAGCAGACGCGCTTGAATGTATGTGTGTACAATGTACACAGTACACAGTACATGTATGTATGTATATATAAATTCTTGCAAATTGTGTCGCAACACGTGCGCAGCAGTGCGCAGTCAAAATACCGAAAAACAAAACAAAAACCGATCTTAATGAAATTTTCTACAGTATATCTTATTGCACCATAGAATATTTGTGTATTCTCAAGAGGTCAATTGCATTTAAATTGTGGCTTAAATTAGTTGGCAATACTAGTTGGGTTATTAACTTGATTTATAGCTCTGTGGTGGTTGCAGGGAGGTGGCGATAGGTCTAAAATGAAAGATACTTTACATATATGTATATAATATTCTAGAAGCAACATACCAAGTTTGGTGACTCTAGCTCTTATTATTTACCCAATTTGCTAAGATACATACATACATACATATATAAGAAGGCAGAGATTACGACAATAGACTCAATGCACACAAAAGCATAAAAACAAAAGAAGACCACGAACAGACAATTTTCAAGTAGATATTTCAAATGCAGTTATATGTTCATATGGAGATGAAGTACGAAGCTAAACTAGTTTCCGAATAAAATAATCTAAGTTGAACTTTAAGTAATGCTGTTTTGAACAGATTTAAACTTTAAGTGTCTGAAAAGCAACGATTCTTCTCACATACATACATAGTTGGAATCAACCATACTGGTTAAATACACCAAGAACAACTCTAGCTCTGGCCTTGTGTTGTAAAACTTTGAACACTAAAAAAATTAATCTGGTTTACATTTCCCCAAGCTTAGAAGTGTGAAGACCATCGAATAAGTTGATAGTTGGCCGAGAAACACATGAACTGGCCTGATATTTCAATTTTCACCAAATAAAAAATAAAAAAGAAGTCCAAGGCGCAAGCAAAATTCAGGTCTTGGCATGACTTTGGCTTTGGCTTTTTCTTGGCATAGCCACTGGATCCGGCACTGGAACAGGCACTGCGACTTGGGCTGACACTCGGCAAGGAACACGGCCATAACGCTGGCACTCTTTGCGAGTAAGCAAAGGGGCCTATATTTAAGAGTAGGCTCGCATGGAAAAGGGGGTCTATGCACATTCGCATGCTCTGCAGGCTACTAAATAAAAATAACCACAAAATCCACTTAAACATAGCCATTGGCAATGAGGAGGCGCAAAAAAGTTACTCTCTGTCGGCTGGCGGCAGGAAAAGGCTAGCAAAACTGTTAAAATGGCTGGCGGCAGAACAACATACCACAATATTTATAAATATGTATATATTATTTATTTTTCTCTTCCTATTAAGATCTGTGTATCTATTTGATGGGGACTTCAGCTTCGCGTGGGAGTCCAGCTTATAAAGCACCAAGATATTGGTACTTAACAATCTATATGAAGAGAACAGAACACATTATTCTTCTTACATCATATATCTGACGGTACAATAAAAAAAAAATAAATATTTATTCAATTCAATACGTTCACAAGGTCATATCAAAATTTTTAGGTTTACCTTTAAAACTAAAGGAGGTATGAGGCTTTGCAATTTACTTGTTTCTAGTTTGGAAAATTAGAGCATTTATTCGGCCGAATGGAAAGGCAGCTAGACAAACAATGCCGAAACAATACTTATATACTTGGGCAATAGCCATCCACTAGGTATTTTGCGCGACAGATCAACAAAATATTCCATTCAAATTTTTATGCGATAAGAAATTAATAAAAAACGAGAAAGAAGGGCAATCTTCGGCATGCCGAAGATCTAATACCCTTGCAGACCCAACCTTTTAATGCCGAGAAAATGGTTAAGGCCGAGTTTGGTCAAGGTATATTGATAAACAAAAAAAAAAGGCTTTTAATCAAAAACCGATGTAAATAAGATTTAGCAAAAATGAAGGGAGCATAGTGAAATCTTTAAATGCCGTGTTTAATCGCAAAATCATGAAAAACAAAAAATTCTCCATACAAAAACTTAATAATATGATATAGTGTTCCGATCTTAATAGGATTTTGCATATATATGAGGAGCATAGTAAAACTAATAAATGCCGAGTTTGGTTAAGATATCTTGAAAAACAAAATGTTTTTTCATACAAAAACTTAATTTTCGATCGATCGTTCCTATGGCAGCTATATGATATAGTGGTCCGATCTTAATAGGATTTTGTATATATATGAGGAGCTTAGTAAAACTAATAAATGCCGAGTTTGGTCAAGATATCTTGACAAACAAAATGTTTTTTCATACAAAAACTTAATTTTCGACCGATCGTTCCTATGGCGGCTATATGATATAGTGGTCCGATCTTAATAGAATTTTGCATATATATGAGGAGCATAGTAAAACTAATAAATGTCGAGTTTGGTCAAGATATCTTGATAAACAAAAGGTTTTTTCATACAAAAACTACATTTTCGACCGATCGTTCCTATGGCAGCTATATGATATAGTGGTCCGATCTTAATAGGATTTTGCATATATATGAGGAGCTTAGTAAAACTAATAAATGCCGAGTTTGGTCAAGATATCTTGACAAACAAAATGTTTTTTCATACAAAAACTTAATTTTCGACCGATCGTTCCTATGGCGGCTATATGATATAGTGGTCCGATCCAGCTGGTTTTGACATATGTGCTGCGTGCAACAGAAATAGGGACTTTTGCAAAGTTTCATTAAGATAGCTTTAAAACTGAGGGACTAGTTCGCATAGAAACAGACAGACGGACAGACGGACATGGCTATATCGACTCGGCTGTTGATGCTGATCAAGAATATATATACTTTATGGGGTCGGAGATGTCTCCTTCTATGCGTTACACATTTCACGACAAAATTATAATACCCTCTGCAAGGGTATAACAAGTAAGAGGTTCAAGTCGGGAGCTCCCGCTAAGGAATACCCTGAACCCTCCCATTCCAACACCCAATGCAGTTCGCGCATCGCGCTCGTTTGAAGTAATAAAGATATATTTAAAAAAAAATGTTCCCTTGGCAGGATTCGAACTCGCAACTGACCGTATTACTTGCTGGCGACTCTACTCAACAGACAAACCAGCAAAAAAAACAAAAACAGAAAAGAAATAGTTTCCCAGGTAGGGCTCGAACTCGCGGCATACCCCAACACTTTCTATGCCTCTACTCAACATCCCACACCAATAATTAAGAATCATTGAGAAAAAAACGAACTTAAATAGCAATACAGGAAAAAGTCACAATTACAATGCTGTTAGAATGCGATAGAATGCGAAGCAGACGCGCATAAATGTGTGTGTGTACACAAATTCTTGATGTTTTCGCTAGCTTTGCCATCCAATTGCGCAGTTACATATAACTTTAGTTTTCTCTTAACCGAGCTTAATGAAATTTTCTACAGTATATATTATTGTACCATAGAATATTTTAGTATTCTCAAAAGTCAATTGCATTAAAATTGTGGCTTAGATTGGTTGGCAATATAAGTTGGGTTATTAAGTTGATTTATAGCTGTTCAGTGTCAGAGGGGAGGTGGCGATAGGTATAAAATGAAAGATACTTGACATATATATAATATTCTAGAAGCAACATATCATGTGTGGTGACTCTAGCTCTTATTATTTACCCAATTTGCTCAAAAAATAGGATGTCAATATCGATAGGATATTTTATCGATTGCTTGGAAACGGAGTAAGTTATCGACTATCAGAAACAAACTCGATCTGGGCAGGCACTAGGAGCACCTACATCTAAAATTTGAGCTCTCTAGCTCTTATAGGTTCTGAGATCCTTGCGTTCATACATACGGACAGACGGACGGACAGACAGACGGACATGGCTAGATCGACTCGGCTATTACTGCTGATCAAGAATATATATACTTTATGGGGTCGGAGATGCTTCCTTCTGCCTGTTACATACATTTGCATTTTGCACAAATTCAATCTACCCTTTTTACCCATTTTCAATGGGTTCAGGGTATAAAAAGAAGTACAAGAATAGTTTAAAGGCAAAGAACAGCTGGTGTCAGCTAACTACATAAGGCTGAAAAACGTGTGGCACCTAATTTAACAGGCTGCACGGGCAAGTCAGCACGATGAGCGTCGATGTCATTAAATGTAATGTGGTGACTGGCGGCCTGCTGCCCAGGCGGGACGGGGGATGCCAAGAAACCTTTACAATGGCAGTGACAAATTTTTGGACAACAAAAAAATTAGTTAGATTCCTTTGGAAGTCGTAGCTCCGCACTTCTTTGTATTGCCTTGCTTCATGATAAAAGTATTCTGAAAGTATTTCATGGCAGCCATAATTAAACACGAAAGTTATTCAAGGCATTGCAGGTGTGCACCCACAGGGAACTGATGCCCCTTTAGCCTTTGGAATAGGCGACTGAGAAAATAAAATAAATATGGTAAACCACGAAAGATAAATGACGAGTTGCCCTGATTAATGATCGTAAATAGGCCGACCTGGCAGCCTGTTTCTCGTCATCATGAATTTCGCATTGTGAATTTATTTAAAATTTGACAGAGTTAAAATGAATATTAGAAATAGCATACACATTGTCGAAAATAATTTGCAAAAATTTAAAATAATTCCCGCTCACAATAGCACTTATCGATGCCAAGTAGTTTACCATAATTGACATAATACATCTAAGGCCTTCGAGTGCTGATGATTGCTCAGTTCAGGGGGCTGTAAAGCGGGGTAGTTGTTTTCAGGATGTGCACTTCTACTAATTTAATTTATTTATCTTAATAGACTTTCCAGCAGTTGATGGAGTAAAATTAATAATTTAACTGGTTGAATTATAAGTTTTAATTTTTATATTATGTTATTAAATTGTTAGCAAAATGGGAATGGATCATTAATCAGTAAATATAAAAAATACGAAGTTTCAGGCAGGTTTGTTTGAGTAAAATACATAAATGCAGGGTCGGGACAGCTATGCAGGAAATATGATTATAATAGATAAGAAATTAATATTTTAATATATGAATTTAGTCGAAAAAGATATATTCTTTTAAGGCTTACATATTAATTTTTTATTATTAATATTTTAAAATAATTATTGTTGAAAATTTTTATACAAAATCCAATTGAAAAAAGTGAGAGGTTCTAGTCGGGAGCTCCCGACAAACAAAACAAAAACCGATCTTAATGAAATTTTCTACAGTATATCTTATTGTATCATAGAATATTTGTGTATTCTCAAAAAGTCAATTGCATTTAAATTGTGGCTTAAATTGGTTGGTAATACAAGTTGGGTTATTAGTTGGATTAATAGCTCTGCGGTGGAAATATACTTGATATAAATATAATATTCTAGAAGCAACATATCAAGTTTGGTGACTGAAGCTCTTCTTATTTACCCAATTTCCTCAAAAAACAGGATGTCGCTATCGATTTTTATGGATTGCTTGGAAACGGAGTAAGTTATCGATTATCGGAAACAAACTCGGTCTGCGTAGGCACTAGAAGGACCTACAGCTAAAATTTCAAGTCTTTAGCTCTTATGGGTTCCGATATCCTTGCGTTCATACATACGGACGGACTGACGGACAGACGGAGATGGCTAGAACGACTCGGCTATTGACGGTTATCAAGAATATATATACTTTATGGGGTCGGAGATGCTTCCTTCTGCGTGTTACATACATTTACATTTTGTACAAAAATATTATACCCCTTTTAACCATTTTTAATGGGTTTAGGGTATAAAAAAACTAGTATTTATTTAATCTGGTATTAAAAAATTTTTCAATGTGTTGGGAAATAGACGCAAGCAACTCGTGTGCAATAGAACGAAAATTAGTCAGGAATAAACCAAGCTCGATATCGGGCATATACAAAAACACATACATAAACCAGCTTTGGCAAATACAAACACAAATGTGCGCCTGTCACCGAATAGCTCTTTTGCAGATGACACAAAAAATGGCAGAGTCAAAACAACCGTACACAGGAAATCTAGTGCATACAATAACAGACGGCTACACACTCACATATAAATGTTCAAAATGCTGAGAACATAAAAGTGCCCCTGCCCAGCAAGCAGTGTAAAATTTCGTATAAAATTACACCGAAAGCGACGCAACGAGATACACAAATGACAACAAAGGAATATGTCAATATAGCGGTGCGTGCACATACGCGCCGTCGGCAATAACAAATGAAATTAAAAAGATAATTAACGAGAAAGAAGGGCTATCTTCGGCATGCCGAAGATCTAATACCCTTGCAGACCCAACCTTTTAATGCCGAGAAAATGGTTAAGGCCGAGTTTGGTCAAGGTATATTGATAAACAAAAAATATATTAATCAAAAACCGATGTAAATAAGATTTTGCAAAAATGAAGGGAGCATAGTGTAATCTTTAAATGCCGTGTTTAATCGAAAAATCATGAAAAACAAAAATTCTCCATACTAAATTAATTTTCGACCGATCGTTCCTATGGCAGCTATATGATATAGTGGTCCGATCTTAATTGGATTTTGCATATATATGAGGAGCATAGTTAAACTAATAAATGCCGAGTTTGGTCAAGATATCTTGAAAAACAAAATTTTTTTCATACAAGATCCTACTTTTCGACAAATCGTTCCTATGGCAGCTATATGATATAGTGGTCCGATCTTAATAGGATTTCGCCTATATATGAGGAGCATAGTAAAACTAATAAATGTCGAGTTTGGTCAAGATATCTTGATAAACAAAAGGTTTTTTCATACAAAAACTTAATTTTCGACCGATCGTTCCTATGGCAGCTATATGATATAGTGGTCCGATCTTAATAGGATTTTATATATATATGAGGAGCTTAGTAAAACTAATAAATGCCGAGTTTGGTCAAGATATCTTGACAAACAAAATGTTTTTTCATACAAAAACTTAATTTTCGACCGATCGTTCCTATGGCGCCTATATGATATAGTGGTCCGATCTTAATAGAAGTTTGCATATATATGAGGAGCATAGTAAAACTAATAAATGTCGAGTTTGGTCAAGATATCTTGATAAACAAAAGGTTTTTTCATACAAAAACTTAATTTTCGACCGATCGTTCCTATGGCAGCTATATGATATAGTGGTCCGATCCAGCTGGTTTTGACATATGTGCTGCGTGTAACAGAAATAGGGACTTCTGCAAAGTTTCATTAAGATAGCTTTAAAACTGAGGGACTAGTTCGCATAGAAACAGACAGACGGACATGGCTATATCGACTCGGCTGTTGATGCTGATCAAGAATATATATAATTTATGGGGTCGGAGATGTCTCCTTCTATGCGTTACACATTTCACGACAAAATTATAATACCCTCTGCAAGGGTATAAAAAGGAAGAATTTCTAGTCGGGAGCTCCCGACTAGGGAATACCCTGAACCCTCTTTGAGGTGGTAGCGGGGAGGTGGCGATAGGTATAAAATGAAAGATACTTGATATATATATAATATTCTAGAAGCAATATATCATGTTTGGTGACTCTAGCTCTTATTATTTACCCAATTTGCTCAAAAAACAGGATGTCGATATCGATTTTTATCGATTACTTGGAAACGGAGTAAGTTATCGATTATCGGAAGCAAACTCGATCTGCGTAGGGACTAGGAGCACCTACATCTAATTTCAAGTCTCTAGCTCTTATAGGTTCTGAGATCCTTGCGTTCATACATACGAACAGTCGGACAGACGGACGGACAGACAGACGGACATGGCTAGATCGACTCGGCTATTACTGCTGATCAAGAATATATATACTTTATGGGGTCGGAGATGCTTCCTTCTGCCTGTTACATACATTTGCATTTTGCACAAAAACATTATACCCCCCCTTTTACCCATTTTTAATGGGTTTAGGGTATAAAAAGCGACAGAGTTACGACTGTGTTACATTAGTAGAAGGGTCACTCAAGGGTGGAAATAGCAAAATCTGAATTAAATTTCGAAAAGGGTGCGGCTGTTTAAAGAGAGGATCGCCTTGCAGTTCGATGTTTGCGAAACGGAAGCAAATCACAAGCGGAAGTAATTGCTGCCCCTATGGGTGTATGGAAATGCAGAACATGATTGCAAGGCCCAAACATCGGAGAGAAATATGGGCCATTTGGGAAACATTGTCTAAAAGCAGAGTAATATTCAGCCATCAAATACATACATTAATAAAAAATCAGCCAAATTTGAATTCGAAAACGTAATTATCCAACTGCAAAACACATGTATTTACTTAATTATCTCACATCTTTTACAAGTTAACTCTCCACGTTGCAGAAAATTTGGAGCGTGCCAAAAGAGTAATAAATTGTTGTCCCAAATTAAAGTTACAAATTGTTTTGAGCATATTTTGCCTAATGTATTTAAATTTGATCCAACTGTATGCGGCTATTAAAATGTAAACATAGAAAGCACTTCTTGCAAATGCAGTTTTTATACCCAGAACCCATTAAAAATGAGTAAAAAGGGTAGAAGGAAGCATCTCCGACCCCATAAAGTATATATATTCTTGATCAGCATCAACAGCCGAGTCGATCTAGCCATGTCCGTCCGTCCCGTAAGTATGAACGCAAGGATCTTAGAACCGACAAGAGCTAGAGACATGAAATTAGCTTTAGGTCCCCCTAGTGCCCGCATAGATCGAGTTTGTTTCAGATGTTCAATAACTTGCCCCGTTTCCAAGTAATCGATAAAAATTGATATCGACATCCTGTTTTTTGAGTAATTTTGGTAAATAATAAGAGCGAGAGTCACCAAACTTGACATGTAGCTTCTAGAATAGTTTTTGTATATCAAGTATCTCTCATTTTACCACCACCCCCCTGCTACTACCTGATAACTATAAATCAAGTAAGTAAACCCATTAATGCTGCCCACATATATAAGACACTATTTATATGCATTTGACTATTTGTTAATACACAATTCACCAACAAAAAATTTATTAAAAAAAACGTGTTCTGGCTTTCCTCGTATCAGCGGCAGCCAGCGCAAGTTTCCAGAATATCTGTATATATGTTCACAACACACATTCATGCGCGTCTTCTTTGAATTCTATCAGCAGCATTGCAATTGCGATTGCTGTGAGTTCGAACCGTAGCGAGGAAACTTTTTTTTTTTTGTCTGGTGTGGCTGCTGAGTATAGTCGGCAGCAAGTAATGTGGTCAGTTTCAAGTTCGCACCCTGCCAAGGAAACTTTTTTTTTTTTATTTTTCTTTGTTACTATAAACGAGCGCGTAGCGCGATCTGCATTTGGTGTTGAAATAAGAAAGATCAGGGTATCCCCTAGTCGGGAGCTCCCGACTAGAACCTCTTACTTGTTTTTATTAATTTATTTGTATTACTGCTAAAGCACACGAGCGCATAGCGCAAGCTGCATTTGGTGTTGGAAGAAGAGGTTTCAGGGCATCCCAAAGTCGGGAGCGTCCGACTAGAGCTTTTTGCTTGTTTTGATTTGCTGTTATCATGAAATGTGTTGTTTAAAAAACCCGGGCAAGAAAATGATTTATTGTTGTAAAACAAGTTTTGTATGAAAAATGTTAAAATAAAATTAGGAAGAAAGTCAAATCAGTAAAAACATAAAAAACTTCCTAATAAATCGAAAAGTGTATTTATAATTATTTTGCTGACAAGGAAACATATATTTTCGATGAAAAGGACTGTTTTTATTTCTGCTCAATTAAATGAGCTTGTAGCGCGTGCTGCATTTGGTGTTGGTAAAAAAGTAATTAAAGTAATGGCTACAAGACTGAGCAGTACTCAGTACTCAGTACTCTTCTGTCACTAAGGCAGATACCTAACAATGCCATCGGTGCTATATGATAGAAATTAACATAATACTGGGCTCACCAAACATGTATAGAAATGATTCAAATAAACTCGAGAAAGAAAAGCTATCTTCGGCACTTCGAAGATCTAATACCCTTGCAGACCCAACCTTTTCATTGCTCATAGTGCTTTGCCCGTATCTAAGAAGCACAGGGAAAATATTTAATGCCGCGTTTGGTCAAGATATCTTGATAAACAAAAAAGGTTTTTAATCAAATACCTAGTTTTCGGCCGATCGTTCCTATGGGAGATGTATGATATAGCAGTCCGATGTAAATAAAATTTTGAAAAAATGAAGGGAGCATAGTGAATTCTTTAAAAGCCGAGTTAAATGAAAATATCTTGAATGACAAAAAAGTTTTCCATACAACAACTTAATTTTCGGCTGATCGTTCCTATGGTAGCTATATGATATAGTGGCCCGATCTTAATAGAATTTTGCATATATAAGAGGAGCATAGTAAGACTAATAAACGCCGAGTTTGGTCAAGATATCTTGATATACAAAATGTTTTTTCATACAACAACTTAATTTTCGGCTGATCGTTCCTATGGCAGCTATTTGATATAGTGGTCCGATCTTAATAGGATTTTGCATATATATGGGGAGCATAGTAAAACTAATAAATGCCGAGTTTAATCAAGATATCTTGACAAACAAAATGTTTTTTCATACAAAAACTTAATTTTCGACCGATCGTTCCTATGGCAGCTATATGATATAGTAGTCCGATCTTAATAGGATTTTGCATATATATGGGGAGCATAGTAAAACTAATAAATGCCGAGTTTGGTCAAGATATCTTGACAACAAAATTTTTTTCACACAAGAATTAAATTTTCGACCGATCGTTCCTATGGCAGCTATATGATATAGTGTTCCGATCTTAATAGGATTACGCATATATAAGAGGAGCATAGTAAGACTAATAAATGCCGAGTTTGGTCAAGATATCTTGATATACAAAATGTTTTTTCATACAAAAACTTAATTTTCGGCCGATCGTTCCCATGGCAGCTATTTGATATAGTGGTCCGATCTTAATAAGATTTTGCATATATATGAGGAGCATAGTAAAACTAATAAATGCCGAGTTTGGTCAAGATATCTTGATAAACAACATTTTTTTCATACAACTTAATTGTTGGCCGATCGTTCCCATGGAGGAGAGCACCCATGATTGATACCTCTTGTCAATATATCATAAAATGTTGATTTTTATACCCTTGCAGAGGGTATTATAATATTGTCGTGAAATGTGTAACTCATAGAAGGAGACATCTCCGACTCCATAAAGTATATATATTCTTGATCATTATCAACAGCCGAGTCGATATATCCATGTCCGTCTGTCTGTTCCTATGCCAACTAGTCTCTCAATTTTAAAGCTCACGCATCACATATGTGAAATCCAGCTGGATCAGATCACTATATCATATAGCTGCCATAGGAACGATCGGTCGAAAAGTTGGCTCTTGTATGAAAAACATTTTGTTTTTTAAAATATCTTGATCAAACTCGGCTTTTATTAGTTTTACTATGCTCCTCATGTATATTCAAAACCCTATTAAGATCGGACCACTATATCATATAGCTGACATAGGAACGATCAGCCGAAAATTAAGTTGTTGTATAGAAAACTTTTTAGTCATTTCATTTATGCTAAATCTTTTTTACATCGGACTACTATATCATATATCTGCAAGAGCACGATCGGTCGAAAACTAGGTTTTTAAAACCAATTTTGTTTATCAAGATATCTTGACAAAACGCGGCATTAACTATTTTCCTTGTGCTTCTTAGATACGGGCAAAGCACTTGAGCAATATGAAAAGGTTAGGTCTGCAAGGGTATTAGATCTTCGGCGTGCCGACTATAGCCTTTCTTTCTCGTGTTTTCTATTTCTGTATCAGTTTCGCCTTTTTGATATTTCTGGAAGTGCTTTAAGAAATTTAATGTTTTGGGTTAAATACATTTTTTTTTGGGCTTATTAAAAATTTCGTAAACTATACACAAGCCATACACAAGGGAGTCAAAATGATACAGTCGATAGTAAGCTTACCGATTTGGGATTGAAAAAGCCCTTAGATTAAAAAATACAAGTTTTACTAAATTATTAAAATTGGGAATATACCATAAATAACTTACTTCTAATATGCCATAAATTTATATCTAGCTTCATTAATAAGCCACTAATTTTGGCATACATCCCTAACTCTAAAACTCTTTTAACTCATCTTTATTCTAAATATATATATTAAATACAAAAATCTTTCCTCCAAATGAGGCAAAAACTTTTTGTATGAACTTTATTTCTAAATTATGAAACTAATTATCAAGATGAAGAACGTTTTAAAAAATATGTGTGTTAACGTATTTTTTTCACTATATTTTACGTAGATCTGACGCTTATTTTCTCCAGAAAAAGGGGCAAGACATTTAGTTGGGTTTCGAGCTTCCAGTCAACAAGGTTAAATCACCCCCTTTTCAGCTGGGATAGAGAATGCAAAGCGGAAAACCTACACGCAATGGGAGTTTTTTATTTGCCCTGCCAAGTCAGAGAAAAATTACTTATACGCCCCATGTCCCAACTGTGTGTTTGGTGTTCGTGTGTGCGTGTAAGGGAAAGAGTTTGGCATGCTTCTATGGTCTCCACGTGTATTTTGCGGTGGAGTGGTGAAGAAAGTTTGCAAAGATATATAAAATTGGAAAAGTTCTAAACATCAAATGACCTGGCAATAATAGAAGAAGCAGTGAATGGTTAGACGAGCCGAACAGCGGACATGTTGCCTTATTTCAGTTGCACACAAACATTTGATGCGCATGTGATACATATCACCGAAGCTTTTTCCTGTTGCAATGTCTGCCATTGCACGGATAGTATGTGTGTGTGTGAGTATACACCCTCTGTTATTAATGAGGCAGTACTTATACTTGTCGTTCATTGTCGTGGCGATATATATTGTCAGTGCTACTTCTCCTTGGCCACACGCACTTGGTGATGGCTTTTTAAAGTCTGTTTGGCATTAAATCTTGCGTTTTACATTTAAACTTGGTGTCAAGTTAATTTAGTATAGCAAAGTGAAGCCGACCAAAAATTGAAACAGCAGCCTGTGATTTATAATTATGTCATGTACCGGGCTTAGTCCTCCGTTCGTGACTCATTTGGCCTTAAACATTTATCTTTTCTGCTTTAGTACTTGGTTATATAAAGCAGCCAAAGCTAACTCTCATTTCAGAAAATGTGTTTATGTTATCTGACGATGATGCTCCTGTTCTTGTTTTGTTCGTGGTAAATAGGATTTCTCCCCTGTTCTACATGGAATCGTTCAGAATCGGTCAACTGCGACCAGACTGACTGCGTGCACCATGATCTTTTACTCCTTAAATTTAACCGCTTAGGTTTCCCATATTTTTTTACCCTGAACCCATTGAAAATGGGTTAAAAGGGTATAATATATTTGTGCAAATGTATGTAGCAGGCAGAAGGAAGCATCTCTATCCCCATTAAGTATGTATATTCTTGAGCAGCATCAACAGCCGATTCGATCTAGCCATGTCCGTCTGTCTGTCCGTCCGTCCGTCCGTATGAACCTATTAAAGCTAGAGACTTGAAATTTTAGTTGTAGGTCCTCCAAGTACCTGCGCAGATCGAGTCTGTTTCCGATAATCGGTAATATACTCCGTTTCCAAGTAACTGATAAAAATCGATATTGAAATCCTATTTTTTTAGCATATTGGGTAAATAATAAGAGCTAGAGTCACCATACTTGTTTATTCTATAATAGTATATATATATCACGTATCTTTCATTTCGTACCTATCACCACCTCCCCGCTACTACATTATAGCTATAAATTAAGTTAATAAACCAATTTATGGGCAGCATATCCCAATATAAGATACAATTTACTTTTTGAGAATATACAAATGTTCTATAGTACAATAAGATTATAATGTAGAACATTTCATTAATATCGGTTTTTGTTTTGTTTTTCGGTATTTTGTGCACTACTGTGCACGTGTTTGCGACGCAATTTTCAAGATTTCTATATAGATGTACAGTGAACAGTGTACATTGTACACACACACATTCATGCGCGTCTGCTTCGAACTCTGTCTTCACTGCGATTGTTTTATGTGGTGCTGTTTTTATTGGTTTTTTTTCTCAATTATTATTGTAGTATTGTGTATTAATGAGTAGAGAAAAGTAAATATGCGGTCAGTTGCGAGTTCAAACCCTGCCAATGGAACTTTTTATACCCTGAACCCATTAAAAATGGGTAAAAAGGGTATATTGTAGTTGTGCAAAATGCAAATGTATGTAACAGGCAGAAGGAAGCATCTCCGACCCCATAAAGTATGTACATTCTTTATCAGCATCAATAGCCAAGTCGATCTAGCCATGTCCGTCTGTCTGTCCGTCCGTATGTATGAACGCAAGGATCTTAGAACCTATAAGAGCTAGAGACTTGAAATTAGATGTAGGTGCTCCTAGTGCCTACGCATATCGAGTTTGGTTCCGATAATCGATAACTTACTCCGTTTCCAAGCAATCCATAAAAATCGATAGCGACATCCTGTTTTTTGAGCAAATTGGGTAAATAATTAGTGCTAGAGTCACCAAACGTGATATGTTGTTTCTAGAATATTATATATATGTCAAGTATCTTTCAGTTTTATACCTATCGCCACCTCCCCGCTACCACCGCAGATAAATAAAGTTAATAACCCAACTTGTATTGCCAACCAACTTAAGCCACAATTTAAATGCAATTGACTTTTTGAGAATACACAAGTATTCTAGGGCACAATAAGATATACTGTAGGTTTTTTGTTTTGATTTTTGGTATTTTGCGCACTACTGCGCACGTGTTTGCAACGCAGTTTTCAAGAATTTCGATATACATGTACAGTGTACAGTGTGCATCGTACACACACACATTCATGCGCGTCTGCTTCAAATTCTGTCTTCACTTCCGTTTTTTTCTGAGCTGCTATTTTAATTGGTTTTTTTCTCACAAAGACACAATTATTAGTGTGGCTGTTGAGTAGAGGCAGTGGCAAGTGGTGCGACCTGTCGCGAGTTCGAGCCCTACCGGCAGCAAGTAAAGCGGTCAGTTGCAAGATCACGGACCCTGCCATGAAACTCTTTTTTTTTTAATTTATCTTTATTAATTCAAACGAGCTGCATTTGGTGTTGGAATACGAGGGTTCAGGGTATTCCCTAGTCGGGAGCTCCCGACTAGAACCTCCTACTTGTTATTATTAACGGCAATGAGAACAATCAGCAGGTCCTGTGCAACACAATGAACCAATGGGCTTCAGAATTCAACAGCAGTCGCTGGAAAAACTCCTATATAAAGTTTGCTCAAGCTTATTTACCAAATGAAATAAACCAGTTGTAATGAGTTTATTCGGAACACCGGAGATGAAATACCCTTGAAGTCAGTTAGCCAAGTTTTTAAATGTAAGCTTTATTATCCGATCGAAAGATGTTAAAGGAGGTATTTAATAGAATGGCCTGATACTGATAAGATTTTCCTCATATATAAGGAACATATCTTGAACCATAAATACTTATTAAGAATATATATACATTGTGCTTTCTAAGCATCTGCTTTTATAATATGATCGAATATCTCATGCTGCTGTAATTATTTTTCCCAATTCAAATTGTGATTCAACTTTGAGTCCTTGGAAGGCAATTGCCCTGAAGTTCAGTTAGAAGCAGAAGGGAAGAAATCATCAAGTGTTTTGATCCAGCTCAAAAATAATCTATCTTAATTATTTATATGGATTTTATTACAAATCAGAGACTGGTGTATTTACTACCCACGATTATTATGATACGGCTCTGCCATCAGTTTCTAATAGGCAAACATTATTCCCACCTCCTTAGGACATCTGTGACAAACGCACACACTCTTGCATTCTACATTGTCGGTTCTCCGTTCTGTACACGGACATGTATTTAAGCGATTTTATTCACATGCGTGTAAAATGATATTTTGGTCCAGCTTCATATTGCTACTGTAGTGCCATCACTTTGTGTAATGCATGGTGCGTGTATGTGTGTGTTTCGGCTGGAATGGACCTAGCAAATGTTTGGCTGCAGGGGCTTTTGGCTATTGACCGTCTCCGCGAATATGGGGGAACATTTTACACACTCGCTTTGATTAAGTCAAAGGCTAAGTAAATGTAAAATAAATGCCTAAAGCATTGATTAAATTGTAGTTAAGGCAGTTAGAGACATAAAGTGAATTTAAAAATTAAGTGGAAGAAATAATATTATTTTAATTTAGAAAAGCATAAAATTGGCTGTTTTGTAACCCCTCTGTTATGCAAATGCATGTTAAAGGCGGAATCGGGCATTTCGGTCATGGGTCCTTTCCATTCAAATAATAAAATCAATATCGAAATTCACTTATTTAGCATATTTCGGAGTTGTGGGTTTCACATTTTCTCATAAAATTTTAAAAACTCATTGGGATTTTGTGGATGTTATATATATCGATGGTTAGATGGTTATCCACTGTATTTGCATTTTGGCAGCACAGCAAGTTCTGTCCGTATCAATAACGCGAGCTGACTTCTTAAACTTCCTTTAGTTCAATTTGACCAATCAATTGACTAATTAATAATTAATCAAAATAGTGGATCTATTATTCTCTCCGTTACTCTTCTTCAGTCAGCGCTCTACGATTAGACCTCACTCAGCAGCAGAGTCTCTCTCTGTCTCTGTCTCCGGTTGCACTCAATTGCGAACTCTTAGAAACAGACATAGCGAGTTATAACGGGATTATTCCGTTGACAATTTCAGTTTTACCAAAGAAGCAGGTCTGCATACCCCACAGTGATACGAAAAGTGGGAAAAATAAGCAAAGAAAACTTTAACGAAATTCAGAAAAATGATGATGATGAAGCTTGGCATTAGTGTGTTATGCGCATGTTGAAAACTCGAAGAGAGAAACCAACTTAGGCAATGCTTAAGAAACACTCAACTCAAGAAACAGGCCGGATGTCTAACAATGTGCATAACAAGAAAATAATTGACTTACCACAATGCGAGACATTCGACGTTACCGAAATTCCTGCCAATTTCAAGGCCAAATAGCAAATTTAATTTTAGTCCACTTAAGTATACTACACTTTTTGTCAGCCTACATGGGTGAAAAATGGAGCAGATAAAAGGGTCACGTGGAAAGCAAATGTCAATTACATAAATGCACTTAAATTCAGCTCATGATGATCACGATGGTCATGATGATCCCGTTGCCAGTGCCGATGCTGATGAGATATTGTGAATACACAGACGTGGGCATTGCACAACAGTGGTTGCTGCTGTAATTGCCACTGTCTGATGTCGATAAAATGCAGCGAGCGATAAGATAAATTGATTCAAGTGTCTCGTATGTCGTTGAGTCTGCCCTGCCCGATTAATGACATCAAGTGCTTTTGCCGGACCTCCGGCGACGGCCGACAAGGATTTGGCCGTCCGCTTATGAAATACGAAAATCGACGAGCGCCAACTGCCTAGAAAATTATGTAATCAGACTTGGATGCCGGCGACTGGTGAAGGCTTCGGCCCATGTGTCCTGGCCTGCTCAATGCCGTTTCACCAAATGCCGTCACCAAAATTCAGTCCTGAATTACCATCCAAAATTGGACCATGGCATTGGCAGCCTCCTCATTTCTACCCCACTCTTTCTACCCAAAATGCCCACAAGGAACGCATATTTTTAGCTCGAGACGTGGTTGTTACTATACTGAATCTAGACCAGATAAAATGGCTGGGACCAATTTTAAAATTGACAAACTGCCACCAAATCATCTTATTTTAGTTGGCCATTCTAAAGTTTCCTTGAATTTTTGCAATATTCAGCTAATCGGATAAGTCGAACAATCTATAATCTTACTTTGTAAAATGAAAGGTGGGCAAAGGACCTTGGCAGTAAGCCAATTTTTAATCAAACTGGTTTAAGACCGCAACTCCAAATTATTTGTTGTCAGAATAAAACGAACAGCTAAACCGAATCTCAAACTCAAACGGAGGTTGGGCATAAAGTCAAAATAAAAGTAAAATAAATTGTTAAATACCACGGCAGAACAATTTTTCCCTCAGCTTCTTAGATACAATGAGCATTATGAAAAGGTTTGGTCTGCAAGGGTATTAAATCTTCGGCATGCTGAAGATGGCCCTTCTATCTCGCTTCTTTTATTTTCAAGTCGAACAGGTTGACTGCGTTTGATGGATTGCAAATCGCTGATTAATGGGACGTGAAACACCACAATCAACGTCATTATCCGATGGCATTGAGCGTGCTGAAAGGACAATACGCAATGGGAGAGAGTGAGGTGGAGAGACTTGGTGCAGCAGATATATGCATATAAAAAGTTAATTAACTTATTAAAATTTTTTAAATATTTTAATATTACAAAATTTTTAGTGAAAAATGAGACATTTTCATTAATCAGCGTTGCTGCGTTAACAACAAGTCAGGACCAGCTGCTGGCTGCTATATTAATAATAAAGAATGTGGCTTCTCATCTTTGTAGTAGAAAGTATCCGGTAGTATTTTGTATTTGTAGTAAGGTCCGTCTGCAGCCTCGAGCAACTAAATTGGCTTAATGGGATTAATGTTATTTATAAAACTTTCCATTTTGATTAAATATACTTTGCAAAAAAAATTTTCAGCACACATAGCTGGCATACCAGACCCAATATACGCTCTCTGCAGATTACAACTAAGCGGATTACAAAAGAACGCTTGAGAGAGTTTTGGGGAACGCATAGACTTTAGTTTACAAACTCACCCAAAAACTGTTTGTTCCTTGTCAGAAATATACATGAACAAATTTATACAGTCGACATAGGTGCATCCTCTACTCAGAGAAAGACATGATTTTAGAGATGGACTGCTCAAATATGGCATTATATCCTACATGAATCTGATAAAAAAAAAACTTAATAAATATAAAGTACATTTCGAACATTCATTTTAAGTGAATAAATTTCTTGCCCAAGAAGTACCCTGTGATCGGCTTGCAACCGACAACTAAAATACTTTATTTGGCAAAGTATATGAACTTTTAATGTTGTTAAATGTTTCCCTTGCTGGCAAAGCTACTTTTTACGGAATATAAATTATAGTAAGACAGATAGATAAATGTATATAGGTGCTCGGAAGTCCTTAGGGTGCTAAGAATCAAAGATTACAAGTCCTAGTAAAATAACGGTAGATGTAATTATAATAAAAAAGGCGAATGTTTGCATGTTTCCGCTGCTGCTGGCAAATCCGAAAGGAATGAAATGTGCAGAACACGCTTGGCAAGCATTAAACGGTATTCCAGCGCAGCACGAAGCATAATAAGTATTGTGCATAATACAAAACAAGTAAGAGGTTCTATCAGGAGCTCCCGACTAGGGGATACCCTGAACCCTCTTTTTCCAACACCAAATGCAGATATACATATATATATACTATTCTAGAAGCTACATGTCGAGTTTGTTGGCTCTAGCTCTTATTATTGTACAAAAAACAAGATTTCGATTAAGATTATTATCGATTACGTGGAAACGGGGCAAGATATCGAATAGCAGAAACAAGCTCGATCTGCGTAGGCACTAGGAAGACCTACAGCTAAAATTTCAAGTCTTTAGCTTTTTATAGGTTCTAATATCCTTGCTTTCATACAAACGGACGGACGGACAGACAGACGGACATGGCTAAATCGACTCGGCTATTGAGGCTGATCAAGAATATATATACTTTATGTGGTCGGAGATGCTTCCTTCTGCCTGTTCCATACATTTACATTTTGCACAAAAACATTATACCCTTTTACCCATTTTTAATGGGTTCAGGGTATAAAAATTAAACGTTTCTGCGGCACACCCTAGTTAGTTCCCTTCCCCCTTCCCTTCTACTGCAGTATGGACTAATGAACATAAAAAGTGCGACGAGATTCATGGTATTCACTGTGTTCAAGGAACATTACAAAATAATTTACACATACACGTAAGCTCTGCATATAGTATGGTTTGCTGAAGGTGTGAATATATAGAGCGACATATTAATAATGAAAATTAGTTATTGATATGGCTCCTGCACGGATATTGTTAAAGTGGCGAAAGTTCATTTCGGCAGCTGTTGCCATTAGTTTATCTAGCATTGCTTAGGGACTGGTTGAATTATTGTTATTGACATTCAACTGAGGATTAACAAGTATGAGGTTTTAGTCGGGAGCTCCCGACTAGAAGATACCCTGAACCCTCTTCAACGCCAATTGCAGATATATATACTTTTCTACAAGCTACATGTCTAGTTTGGTGACTCTAGCTCTTATTATTTACCAATACTGCTCAAAAAACACGATATCGATATAGATTTGTATCGATTACTTGGAAACTGAGTTAGTTATCGATTATCGGAAACATACTCGATCTGCGTAGGCACTAGGAGGACCTACATCTCTCTCTCTAGATGTACGGACATACATACGGACAGACGGACAGACAGACAGACGGACATGATCGACTTGGCTCTTGATGTTGAAGAATATATATTCTCTATGTGGTCGGAGATGCTTCCTTGTGCCTGTTACATACATTTACATTTTGCACAAAAACGTTATACCCTTTTTACCCATTTTTAATGGGTTAAGTGTATAAAAAGAGCAAATAATGGCAATCTTTTCGCAGAATTAAAAAATAATAAAACATTTCGCTTTATGCACTAAATTCAACAATTTATCACAATTAATATTCCTAAACTAATATCTTTTACTAATACATTTTTATAGAATATGTGATAGTTTAAATAAAGCAATAATTAAATTAAATTGTTTTTAGATACGACAGCGCTAAGGTTAATGGCATAAAGTTTATCTGCAATTACGATATGGCCTGGTAAAAGTGGGCACGCTCTCAACTGCTGCCATTTTACATACACAGCTTAGTAAATATTTATTGGTTTATTTTAAAATGCACTTTAATGACGTAGATGACGTCGAGCTGAAAACGTGGATGCCGTTGCTGAAGTTGTTGTCGATGATGATGCTGATATGGCCATGGACATTGGTTGATGTTACATATATGCAGCCCGTTTGGAGGCTTGATTTCAATTCATCATAATAAAAACTTCTAATTCATGCTTAAATTGAAAGACTAACCAAGGATTAATTTTGACAATTATTGCGTAGATTGCTCGATTTCATTGCACTTATGCACTATTGTAAAAAATGTGTAATATTTTCTCTATTTTTTAAAAATATTTCATCTATCTATCAGAACAATTTTTTAATCGAATAAGGTATAAAATGAAATTAAAAATTTAACAGGTAAGGGGTTATAGTCGGGAGCTCCTGACTAGGGTATAACCTGAACCCTCTTATTCCAACACCAAATGGAGCTCGTTTGAATTAATAAAGATAAATTACAATAAAATAAAAATCCATTGACAGGGTTCGAACTTGCAACTGACCGCATTACTTGCCTCCGTCTCTACTCAGCAGCCACACCAGCCAAAAAAAAAGTTCTTTCCTCGGCAGGTCTCGATTTTTGGACAGACCGCAACACTTGCCCTTCCTCTACTCAAGAGCCACACTAATAATAGAGAAAAAAAAATCAATTAAAATAGCAGCATAGAAAACAATGATGACAGAATTCGAAGCAGGCGCGCATGGATGTGTGTGTACATGTATACAGAAATTCTTGGAATTTGCGTCGCAGACACGTGCGCATTCAAAGTACCGAAAAACAAAACAAAAACCGATCTCAATGAAACCGATCTCAATAAAAATGAGTATTCTCAAAAAGTCAATTGCTTTTAAATTGTGGCTGGTTGGCAATACAAGTTGGGTTATTCAATTGAAATATAGCTCCTCGGTGGTAGCGGGGTATGAAATAAAAGATACTTGATATATATATAATACTAGCGGATATAGCCCGGCCTTGCCCGTGGCACGTATGTTATAAACACAATGTTCTCAAAAAGTGTTCCGCCCTATTACCACTGTTGCAAGTGGAATTTCCCAAATCGCTGAAACACGTATTCATCATTTTATTATGTTGAGCTTTGAAAATAAGTTTGATGCAAATCGGACAAAATTTAAAATTTACCAAACCAATCTTTGAAATGATCTGTCCACCGAAGCAGTTAACATTTTAGGAAATATGTGAAACACGTCTCAAAAGATTTTTCATATAGATCCTTGGATCCTTGAATGCCAGAACGAAATGAAAACTTCTATTTGTTGCCAAGGGAAATTTAATAAATAAAATAATGAGACGAGTCGAGGCTAGTGCCAGAGTCAAGGAATGAATCAAATACACAGCTGACGAAGACGACAAGGACATAATATTACATCAAAAAGTAGACAAACGATAAATTATAATTTTCAGGTACATATACACATAAACATACACATATTCTAAGCACACAGCCACGCTTATATAGAGAAATGAACGGGTGAAATGTGTCCCAGGCCCGAAAAAGCTGGTGCATGCAAAATGTGGCTCAGGTTAAGGCTGTAAATTGCAGCTGCCTGACAGAAACATGTCTGCTATGCCTAGCCAGCAGCAAAGTTGGCCACTGATTGAATCAGACCCAGCCTTCTGCTAGCTAAGTGCGAAAGTTGTTCCAGAGAAAAAACATGTCAAGCAAACGATTATAAAATCATCATTTATCACATTGTGTCAAATTCTCCACCAGACTGCCTGGCGACAGTCTGATGAGCCTAGATCGCAGGCTCTGGCCTAACCTCTATGTTGACGCTTGGCCCAACTGCAAACTGTTGTATCTATATATGAAAATGATATTGTGTCGTCAAAATAGACAATAGAAGAATAACCCTATTAGTAATAATATAATATAATTAAATATATATAGACAATATACGCATCCCAGCCGAATATTAGGAATATATGAACGATAATAATAACAATTGAAAAATCCTTATTTCCGAATTTGATTTGCTAAAGATATAAAGTTTATCAATGTCCGTCTGTGTAAACATGGCCATTTCGATTACTATACAACCGAGAAACTTGGCATTCAAATATATATTCTCGTATGTCATACGAGAGCTCCCGACTAGAGAATACCCTGAACCCTCTTTGAGGTGGTAGCGGGGATGTGGCGATAGGTCTAAAATGAAAGATACATAACATATATTGGAGACTCTAGCTCCAATTATTTACCCAATTTGCTCAAAAAACAGGATGTCGATATCGATTTTTATCGATTGCTTGGAAACGGAGTAACTAATTTCATCTTTCGAGCTTGCCTACCAGAATGTTAGAGGTCTTAAATCTAAACTCGCTTAACTGTATTTAGACTCTCTTGCTTTTAATTTTCAAATTATCGCTTTTACTGAGACCTGGCTGAAGCCGGACATCTCAGACTCTTCAATTTTTACCTCCAAATACACCACTTACAGATGCAATCGAGCTTCCCGTATCGGAGGAGGAGTACTTATAGCTGTCGAGTCTGCTCTTTCGTCGGAACGCATAGATCTTCCCATCTCAGAGATTGAGTTGGTGGCTGTAAGAGTTGTATTTGGTACTTTTTCTATCTTTATTACATGTTCATATTTACCTCCTCTATCTAATTTGTCTACCTATCAAACCCATCTTAATGCTATTAAATCTGTCTCCTCCCTACTTTCTGATAGAGACCTTTTAGTAGTGCTTGGGGACTTTAATCTTCCCGTTGTCGAGTGGTTATCGCCATCAGACTCAAACTTTCTGTTGCCATCATCGTCAAACGAATTTATTGATGGACTACTTGAAATGTCCTTACGGCAGGTTAATCGTGTGCGCAATTCAAGAAACAGATCTCTTGATCTAATTATCGTGTTGGATTCGTTCGACAGTGTTGTGCACAGGATTGATCCGCTTACCCTTCCAGCCCGAGTCCCTATCAAGGAATCGGAATTAGCTGAACGTATGCGTAGTTTCCGAAAGGCTGATTTTCATAAGCTAAATTATCTTATTCTGCAAGTCGACTGGTCCCAACTGTACAATTGTGCAGACATTGATGTTGCCTTGAAACTTTTTTATGACACCTTGTACTCGATTTTTGATGTCTGCGTTCCTCTTGATCACCCAGCGAGGCCTGATAGGCCTCCCTGGTTCTCAAATGAACTGATGAGGTTAAAAAACGTGAAGTCGAGGTGTTATAAAAAGTTTAAGAAATCGGGAAATCACTCTGATTTCGCCCGCTATGCAGTTGCCCGATCAAATTTTTCCACCCAAAATTCCATCTGCTATAAGAATTACCTTCGGCGTTGTCGCCTTCAATTTTCACATAATCCTAAGCAATTTTTGAACTTTGTCAATTCTAAACGAAAGACATGTACTTTGCCTTCTTCGGTTAAGTTTGCCGATGAGAGCGCGAACACTGATCCAGGTATAGCCGATCTGTTCGCAAACTTTTTTCAAACTACCTACTCCTCCTCTAGGTATAATAAAAATCAGGCTTATCCTTATCAGTTACAGAGGTCAAACTGCATCTTTAATCCCATTATTACCGAAAGTTCGCTTCTTAGCGACCTTAACACTATCAAGCCGGTTTACTCACCGGGCCCTGATGGTGTTCCTGCCTGCGTGCTTAGATACTGCGCTGCAGCATTATGTAAACCTGTTTTAAAACTTTTTGAATCGTCCGTTAACACTTCATCTTTTCCGACCATTTGGAAGGAATCATACATTATCCCTCTCCATAAGAAAGGGAGTAAGTCCGATGTCGAAAACTATAGAGGTATTTCCAAATTATCCGCTATACCTAAAGCTTTTGAGAGAATTATAACATCTCAACTGCAGCATTTATGTAGTTCTATTATTTCACCTTCCCAGCATGGGTTCGTAAAGCGCAGATCTACAATCACTTACCTTCTCGAGTTTACTTCGTATGTAATTGATGGGTTTAAGAAAAGAATGCAGACTGACGTCATCTATACTAATTTCAGTAAGGCTTTCGACTCTGTCAACCATTCCTTGCTGCTTCATAAATTAAGCCTTCTCGGCTTCCCAGTCAATCTTTTGAACTGGATTTCAGAGTATTTGCGTGACAGAACCCAAAAGGTTCTTTTCAGAAATTCATTTTCTATACGTATTCTGGTGACTTCCGGTGTTCCTCAAGGTAGTCATCTTGGCCCGCTACTCTTTACTCTTTTCATCAATGACCTTCCCTCGATACTGTCTCACTCTCGAGTATTAATGTACGCTGATGATGTAAAATTATGCCTTGCATATAAGGATATGGCATCATGTTATCTCTTACAAGCGGACATTGATGCGTTTCAGGCTTGGGGGCTAGCCAACCTTTTAAACTTAAACTGCTCTAAATGTAAGGTAATGACCTTCTATAGAAGCCCTCCTCAATTGGTTTCTTACATCCTTGATAGCATACCGCTCGAGCGTGTTAATAGTACTTCTAATGAAGTTAATGATCTAGGTGTCATCCTTGATCATAAACTTAAATTTGACTCTCATGTTAATACCGTGGTCAATAAGGCCAGAATAGTTATGGGTTTCATCAAGCGATGGTCGAAGGAGTTTGACGATCCGTACACGACAAAAACTCTTTATATATCTTTGGTACGACCTATTCTTGAGTATGCCTCATGTATCTGGTCACCACAATATGCTACCCATCAGGACAGAATTGAATCCGTTCAGAAACAATTCTTGTTGTTTGCCCTCAGTGGTTTAAATTGGGATCCTCGTGTGCGGTTACCGTCATACTCCAGCAGACTTCTGATGATTAACCTTCCTTCTTTAATTAATCGTAGAACCATGCTGGGTGTAATATTTATTCATAAATTAATTACTGGTGAAATCGACTCTTCTGTGTTGACTAGCCAATTAAATTTCCCTATCCCTACTAGATTAACACGTAATTTTGTACCTTTATCGCTTTAATTTTGCTCAACTAAATATGCCTTGCATGAACCGTTTAGGGTTCTCTGTGATGACTATAACAAGCATTACAGAGTATTCTGCTCGGAAGCTTCTCTTCCTCGTATAAAGTCTTCTATTCTAAACTATTTAGCAAGTAGATAGTCCTATTTTTATTTGTAATTGTTTTTGTACACATACCCGTAGTTTGTATCGATTTTTTTTAATATTTTTTTTTCATATTTACTTTGCATTTCGGGTCGAACGTTACACGACTGCGCCCCTCGGTATGTTGGGCGGGAGGTGGGATGCAGTACGTTGCATCGGGATTCGCGTTAAAAAGAAAAAAGTTATCGATTATCGGAAACAAACTCGATCTGCGCAGGCACTAGGAGCACCTACATCTAAAATTCTCCAAAGTCTCTAGCTCTTATAGGATCTGAGATCCTTGCGTTCATACATACGGACAGACGGACATGGCTAGATCGACTCGGCTATTGATGCTGATCAAGAATATATATACTTTATGGGGTCGGAGATGCTTCCTTCTGCCTGTTACATACATTTGCATTTTGCACAACTACAATTTACCCCTTTTACCCATTTTTAATGGGTTCAGGGTATAAAAATTCCTTCAGTAGGGCTCGCCGCCTCTAATTAACAGCCACACTACTTATTTTTGATTCGAAAAAAAACAATTAAAGTAGCAGCACAGAAAACAATACAATCACAATTGCAATGCTGTTGATACACACGAAGGAAAATCTTTGAAAATGTTAATACATATTTACACTTAGATTTAAATATTTTTGCCTATGGTTTTCGGCCAAGAGGTGTTTTATTAAACCTAAATAGTTCCAAATAAAATTTTTTGTTTGTTTCCGTTAATCGATAACTTACTCCGTTTCCAAGCAATCGATAAAAATCGACATCGACATTTTTTTTTAATCGGGTATATAATAAGAGCTAGAGTCACCAAAAGTGATATGTTTATTCTAGAATAGTATATACATATAGATATCAAGTATCTTTCATTTTATACCTATCGCCACCTCCAAGCTTCTACCATATAGCTATAAATCAAGTTAATAACAAAACTTATATTGCCCAACAATTTAAACTACAATTTTAATGAAATTAACTTTTTGAGAATACACAAATATTCTATGCTACAATAGGATATACTGTAGAAAATTGTATTAAGATCGGCCAAGAAACACATGTTTGCAGCTAGCTCAGTTCCAAGAATTTCTGTATACATATACACACACACATTCATTCGCGTCTGTTTCGAATTCTATCAACAGCGATTGTATTGTTTTCTGTGCTGCTATTTTAATTCGTTTGTGTCTCAGCAAGACTCAATCATGTGTGTGGTTGTTGAGAAGGGGCGGTGGCAACTGGTGTGGTTCGTCGCGAGCTCGAGCCCTGCCGAGGAAACTATTTTTCTTTCTGGCTGGTGTGGCTGTATTTGTATTGCCCACGAATTTAAGCCACAATTTTAATGCAACTGACTTTTTGGGAATGAACAAATATTCCATGGTACAACTAGATCTACTGTTAAAAATTTCGCCAAGATCGGTTAAGAAACCCAGAAGTTGTTAGCTAGCGCAAATTGCAAGAATTTTTGTGTAAATGTACACAGTAACAAAATGTATTGAATTCTATCAACACCATTGCTTTTGATTTATTTTCTGAGATGCTATTTTAATCCGTTTCTCATTTAAAGACAATTGTTGGTGTGGCTCTTGAGTATAAGCAGTTGCAAGTAGTGCGTTCTATCTATCTAGTAGTATATAGTCGAGTTCTCCCGACTAGATGATCTTATGTGTTTATCAATGCTAAAGCAAACGCGTTCGTAGCGCGAGGAAGAGGGCTCAGGGTATCCCCTAGTCGGGAAGTTCCGACTACAGCCTCTTACCTGATTCATAATATTTTCTTTAATAAGACGATTTATTTTTTGTCAAATCACGTTTTGGTTTAAAGGATAATTATTATTTATTATTAAACAATTGTTTGTATATAAGAATTATTTTATTTCCCATTGAATTGAGACAAGGAACTTTTTCAACAAGCTTAAATGAATTTTGATAGACTCGGAGTAAAAACGTATAGCTAAAGGTAACTGGTCTGAACATTGTAAGTAAATCGGAATTTACTAATAATCACCATATTAGATATCTATACAAATATGTACAATTTGACTAAATAAAATATAAGCGAAAGAGAAACTTGGGCTAGATTAACTATTTTTTTATGTTGATACCTTTTGCAGGTACAAACAAGTAGGAGGCTCTGGTCGGACGGTCCCGACTAGGGGACATAATGAACCCGCTTCTACCAACACCAAGTTATTGATTATCGGAATCTTGTACTGCGCGGGCATCTAATAAACACAATAATCTGAAATGTTTTAGAACTTTATGTGTTTCAAGTGCCCAGCTCTGTTTTCGCAATAAGTTAGCCCAGGTATTTTTTATGGATTTTTATTGTCGAATATTTCATGCAACTATCGCCACGGCAGTTGCACTCCAAGTTACATTCGTTCTCATTGCTGAGCCATTTTATTGTTCATTGAACGGACTTGCTTGTCAACTTCTAGGCGACAACAATTTATGCCTTTTCCGCTTTTGGCTGCAGCCACACAAAATGGGAACGGAATACAATTGTGAGGTCATAAATAAAGACGACAGGTAACGCGCTGTATGCGAGTTAGCAATTGTGTGTGTGTATTGCTTTTGTGTACGCGATAACTTAAAAAATTAAATGTAGTTTTCGTGCGCTTTTGCAACTTAATATTTAAAAAATATTTTGCTTAAAGAAAATATGGTAACAATCGCCAAAAGCTATGGCTTTTCGTATGTGTGCCCCAGCAGCAACACCAACAGCAACAATACTTAACCTATGCGGCAGCTGTGTTGCCAGAAGCAGGGCTACATCAACTTAAGGGAAAAGTTAAGTTTGTCCTGACGCTTAAAGAGCCACCATAGCATAGTCTTCCTGCATTCTACCCGGCCTTGGAATTTTTTCAACTTTAAAGTTGGACTTATTGCAGGTGACTTTTCAAGAGAGCTGCTTACTATCTCTTTCACACTATTTCTCTTCTCAAGTTTTATTAGTTTGATCAAAAAATAAAGATTAATAGTTATTAATTGAATAGTTTAGTATCAACTAAAAAATGTAACTAAGTATAACTATGGAAATAATGTTAAGTCCCCTATCATTGTTTTTTATGTTCAATGAATTGCTTCATATATATGATAAATTTGAACCAAATACTGGTTCATGCATGTGGTAAGGCAGGTTAACAAACAGGGCCCCGAAAAATATTTTTTGCGTTCGCAGCCCTGACCATTTTTAATGGGTTCAGGGTATAAAAACGATAAAGAAAGGCCTAAAGAAAGGCCTCCGTTGCAGACCCAACCTTTAAATAATTCTCATTGTGGTTTGCCCGTATCTAAGAAGCACAGTGAAAATAATTAATGCCGAGTATGGTTAAGATATATTGAGAAATAAACTAGTATTCCATGCAAGAATCCACATTTCGACAGATCGTTCCTATGGCAGCTATATGTTATGGCGGTCGGATGTAAATATTATTTTTCATAAATTTACGGATCATAGTAAAACTTATAAATGGCGAGTTTGGCCAAGATATCTTGATAAATAAGAAAGTTTTTCAAACAAGAGCCCACTTTTAAACAGACTATTGGCAACTATATGCAATAGTAGTCCGATTTTTCACACATGATCACGTGACACCGAGTCTCACTTTGGCGCTCGGTAAAAATATAGCTCACTTCATATTGTACAACTGCAGCCAGCATCATATAAAAAGATATCGCACATGTGGTCGCTTAAGATTCTAAATGTGACCTACGCTAAGAAATATCATGTTAGAATAATAAGTAACAAGGGTAAGTAACAAGTAAGAGGTTCTAGTCGGGTGCTCCCGACTTGGGAATACCCTGAACCCTCTTTGAGGTGGTAGCGGGGAGGTGGCGATAGGTATAAAATGAAAGATACTTGATATATATATAATATTCTAGAAGCAACATATCATATTTGGTGACTCAAGGTTCTGAGATCCTTACGTTCATACATACGGACGGACGGACGGACGGACAGACAGACGGACATGGCTAGATCGACTCGGCTATTGATGCTGATCAAGAAAATATATACTTTATGGGGTCGGAGATGCTTCCTTCTGCCTGTTACATACATTTACATTTTGCACAAAAACATTATACCCCTTTTACCCATTTTTAATGGGTTCAGGGTTTAAAAGACCCTGATTAAACACAATAGTTTATGACCGCTGCTGCCGATATTGACAGCAGACCTAAAATAAGACACTCTGTTAGTATAAAAGACCTAGGCCGTCTCAATGGACGTCATCCGAAGGTCGGAGAGAGCAGTATCAATGGGAACTTGGTAAGAAAAACGAAACGCGGCGACCAAGGGGAGGCGGACACACAAGCTAATCGACAATCTGGAGCAATGAATAGAAGCAGGAACGGAGAAATTAACTTCCACCTAACCCAGTTTTTTCCTGGACACGGCTGATACAAGAAGTATCTTCATAGCTTCGGGGAAACAAATTCGATCTGCGTAGGCACTAGGAGGACCTACAGCTATTTCAAGTCTCTAGCTCTTATAGTTTCTGATATCCTTGCGTTCATACATAACGGCAGACAGACGGACATGGCTGACATGGCTTGATCGACTAGGCTATTGATGGTGATCAAGAATATATATACTTTATGGGGTCGGAGATGCTTCCTTCTGCCTGTTACATACATTTACATTTTGCACAAAAACATTATACCCCTCTTACCCATTTTCAATGGCTCAGGGTATAAAAATTGAGGCTCTTACAGGCGATTGGGTGGAGACTCCAATTTATATTTACTAAGCAACAAAACTCGAGCCAGATTTAAGAAATATCTCTCACAAAATTATACATTCTGGAGAAATCAATTTGCTTGTCGATGCATACTGGGCACGACCAACGCAAGCCGCCGCAGCTCTTCTTGGCAATTGCGATCTTGTCGCAGCCTGTGAAGAATCATCAGCTCGCTTGAACGTGCAAGGTTTCTTACAGCACGACATATTTTCTAAAGGCGTTAAAAGTTAGGCAGAAGTTGCGAGAGCGCTGAGCGAAACTAAACAAGGTGCATAAAATTAGAACAATCAAACGCTCAAAAAATATTTGTACACGAACAAATTGTTTGGAGCGAAAGACAACAGCAAAAATTTGTGAGAGCGCGATGCACAAGCAGAAATATGCACCAGTTAACACACGCACAAACAAGTGTATGCACAGGGGAGCACCAAAACAAAAGAATCAAAACAGACAATAACAACAACACGGAACTGACGCCGCCTTCAAAAAATGCAATAATTAACAGACTTATGCTGCACAACAGATAGCACTTTGCACAGGTAATTAAAGCTTTTTAAACAAGGCCAAAAAACTTTAATATTTAGAAAAACTAAGACAGAGCCTCAAGTAGGGAGCCCCGACTAGGGGATACCCTGAACCCTCTTCTTCTAACGCCAAATGCAGCTCTTGCTACGTGCTCGTTTTCTTTCAAAGTAATTAAATTAAATTTAAAAAAAAATAGATTCCTCCGTAGGGGTCGAACTCGCAACAGACCACACTACTTGCTGCCGCCTCTACTCAACAACCTCACCCAGAATTGGCAGCTCGAAAAACAACAATTAAAAGAAAACGCGCATGAATGTGTGTGTGTACATGTATACAGATATTCTTGCAATATGCGCTAGCTGCCGCAAACACGAGGACAGCAGAACACGTTTTGTTTGTGTTGCTTAACCGATCTGAAAGAAGTACATCTTTTTGTGCTATAGAATATTTGTGTATTTGTGTATAGCACTTAAAGCCTGTCTGGGAATTGTAAAAGTAGAATAAAGTTTGAAGACCTTACTTAATATATAAAAGGCTAATACCTACGAAATCGATTGTCTTAAGAAGACATAGCTTCGAGGCGAAAAACTTGAAGCTCAACTCTTCACAGGGTATAATCGGATTTAGCCTCGTCACAAAAATGATACCGCATTGGATAGTTATTGGGTCTTACCCAAACCCCAATTATAATTTTTGGCCGATCTAGAATATTCTTATGACGTGTGCAACATTTTTTGATATTTCGATTTATTGATGCATAATTTACGATTGTATAAAATTAGCCGGCCTGTTAAAAAGAAGTTTGAGGTTGAAGTCATCTCCTATTTTGAAAAAATCCCTCTACAAATCCTTCTATAAACACATGGAAAATAACAGATAAAATTTAAGAAAATACTGGTAAAGATACCCACAGACAGGCACGGCACTCTGACAGGTGACCATCGTTATCAACATGTGATTCCCTTTAGTTGACCCACACTGCCTGCAAACAGCAAACTATGAAACTTCTTCTAAAGCTGTAACAATTATTCACACAGGACAGTTGGAGTATTTGCTGGCTGACAAGATATAAACTCTCGCAGAGCGGACAAATTTGTGGCTTGACAACTGTCGGCGTTCTGGGGTTTTTTTATACCCTTGCAGAGGATATTATAATTTCATTTGTACTGCATAGAAGGAGACATCTCCGGCCCTATAAAGAATATTTATTCTTGATCAGTATCAACAGCCGAGTCGATATATCCATGTCTGTCTGTCTGTTTCTATGCGAGCTAGTCTCTCAGTTTAAAAGCTATCTTTTTGAAACGTTGCAGAAGTCCCTCTTTCTGTTGCAGGCAGTACACATGTCGGAACTAGCTGGATCGGACCACTATATCATATAGCTGCCATAGGAACGATCGGTCAAAACTTTTTTGTTATTCAAGATATTTTGATCAAACACGGCATTTAGATCTTTGGCGTGCCGAGGATAGCTCTTCTTTCTCGTTTTCATTTGTGTTTAAGTTTGATACCGTCCTAATGTTTAGAATATATTTAATAATGTCTTACGAACTGTCAAAGACTAGATGAGATGACAAAAAGTTAAAAGAATGTGTTTAATGTACTTAAAATATGTCCATACAATTTAAGATAAGCTTAATAAGTACATATGTATATATGTATATATATATACTTAATATAAATGTAAGGTCTCCGCCTCAATTTTGAGATCTAAATACATCAATATGATTATGTATCAGTTAACCCATTCCCCACCCGGTACCTAAGCAAGACAAGACCCACGTAAAATACACAAAGACAAGACCCACGTAAAATACACATTGTCAGTGTTATGGACAAAAAAACCATTAAGCCTTTGAAATCATCGTAAGCATGTAGTCAGCATAAATTTTCCGATGGTATCGCCATTCATTTAAACAAATATTAATGCATTTACACATACACGCAAACGCACACACATACAACAACAAAAATATTTTCAAACTGAGGCGTTATTATAAATTGTTAATGGAAGGCAATGAACACTTTACAATTACCATAAACCGACTAAAATATAGACAAAGACTGTAATACTACCCAAATTGCTCACTTAAAAGTATAAAAGAGTGTGAGAGAAGGGGAAAAGCCTTGCTGGACCCCATAGGTTTTTAGAACACTTAAGTTAATCAAGAATGTTTCTTCCATAATGTGGGACTAAGGAAGCATAAGTTAGTGGAGCGCGTGCTTGTGTGTGTATAATTAATGTTATTGGCATGGCGACCACGGCGGGTGCCTTAGAGTATCTCCTAATTGGGGACTGGCGATTATAGCACTCTCACTTTTTTTATAATGCACACCGCAAGACATAACAAGCTACAAAGCCACACTGCTGGGGGCACTTTAAGCATATGGGCGTGCCAGAAAAGCACTTACATATATACTAGTATCCACATGTATGTACATATGTATGTGCTTACATATATGTCAGGCACGGGGACACGCCTTGGGGCTCTTTCTTTTCTGTCCTTTTTTGTGTCAAATTTCAGCGTTAACAACTGACACGTGGTAGGGCCCAGAGTATAGCTCATTACCCGCATCTTTTGTGTTCCATTGGCTATATTATGGCCCTTAATTACTATACCACTTGACGGCCCTGAAAATTTAATGTAATTTTGTCAATTCGGTTGTTTGAATTTGTTTAGTTAGTGCCTGTAAGGTATGTTAACTGCGAGTAAAGTAAGCTTTATATAATATAAATATATACATATATATACTAGCGGGTATAGTCCGGCCTTGCCCGTGGCACGAATGTTATAAAATCAATGCTCTCAAAAAGCCTTGAAAATGATTTTGAAAATGAGCGGACGGTAAAGAAACTACTTTCATATAAAAGTTTTCCGCTCTTTTACCACTGTTGCAAGTGGAATTTCCCAAATCGCTGAAACACGCATTCATCATATTATTATGTAGAGCTTTGAAAATAAGTTTGATGCAAATCGGACAAAACTTTAAATTCACCAAAAAAGCTCTGTCCACCGAAGGAGTTTAGCAAAATATGTGAAACACGTCTCAAATTATTTTTTATGTAGATCCTTGAAAAAAAACTTGAGGGCGCAACGTCAACCAAATCTTTGACCCCCATATCCACCAAGGAGGAATACATTTTTGGAAAAGTGTGAAACACCCCTAAATTATTTTGAGCAAAGATCTTTGAAGTTGAGATTGGGGCCGATCCAATGGTTAACAAAAAAGTTTCATACAAACATTTCTCGCTAATTATGCACTGTTGCGGGTGGTATTTCCAAAATCGCTGAAACATGTATTTATTAAGTTCTTATGTAGAGCTCTGAAAATAAGTTTGAAGCAAATCGGACAACACTTAAAACTACACCAAAAAATCTTGAATTTGCACATTTCCCCGAGGATGCTTTGATTCTGCGAAAAATGTGAAACACGTCTCAAATGATTTTTTATATAGATGCTTGAAAATGAATTTGAGGGCGAAACGTCATCCATCAAATCTTTGACCCCCATTTATACCAAGGTGGGATGGATTTTCCAAAAAGTGCGAAACACCCCTCAAATGAATTTGAACAAAGAACTTTGAAATTGAGTTTGAGGACGATCGGATGGTGAACAAAAAAGTTTCATACAAACGTTTTTCGCGATTTTTCCATACTTGCTGGTGGAATTTCCCGAAACCCCGTCTTAACGTGGACCTTCATCACATAATGTAACTTCAGTGAACATTTCAGCTTCCTAGCTCTTACGGGTTGGGCTGTGCGTTGATCACCAATCAGTCAATCCGGTAAGTCAGTCAGTCAGTCAGTCAGGACAAACAGTTAAATATATAGAGATATATATAAATATACTTATATATATATGGATGGACATCTTTGCCTGTGAAAATTTGTGTTAGTATATGGACTGTTAATAAATTGAAATGTACCGAAGTGTAATTGAATTTGCTTACGTTTGAAATTCATCCCCAGCGTGAGGCATAATATTTCTAATTAGAACAATCGAAACAAAATATATTTTATATCAAGTCAGTTCAGGGGCATTAGAAGTTAGAGTAAGAGATGTTCATTTACACACACGCCCTTCCATAAAAGTAGTTAAAACATTTTAAAATGATTTTAGTTGCTAGCAAATAAGAAAAGTCCAAGAGACCAAAAGAAATGTATAAAAATTGTATAATACGCAAGTCAGCCGTCAAAAACAAGCCTACACATACCCGACCAACCCAACCGGAGTGCGCTTTTGTGACAAAGTATTATTTATACGCAATGGTGCATGCGTGTGTGTTTGAGTTTGCATGTGAAGAGTTTTGGCAACAATAGCAATGACGCAGCCACGTCAATTAAAATGGCTGCTTGACTTGAAGCCCATGGCTAAGCAGGCTGTGTTTTTGCGCATGTTTCTTTCTTTTGTTGTTGCTTTTGGCTGAATAGCCGCAAAAGAAAATTTAGTGGCTGCCAGGCTAACAAGAGCTTTAGGCAAAGTTTGGCGATTTAATGCCCAAACACCCAAGCGTACATACACCAAAATATATTGGCTGCAAGGCAAATATGGCTTCTGCTGAAGACGGTTTTAATACTTGGCAGCAAAGCTGTATTCACTCGTCCATTTTAGTAGGACAAGAGTATATAACCAACAAACTCCTTAGAGAGTCTGCAACACATAAGCAGCGGGCTAATTACTTAATTATTCATATACAACGCCTAGTCTAAAAGATTTGAAAATAAAATAAAATAAAATATTGTTATTATTAGAAGTATTTGCTCTTGAATTAAATGAATGGATTTATGCTTCGATTTCAAATAAAAAAAAAAAAATAAATAAATGCCCTATAATTCATTTTCCATTTGTAAATGTAAATGTAAATGGTAAATCTTGATTTTAAGAATATATATAGAGTGTATCTTCTTGTCTAAGACGTCTACCTCGAACAGTTTTGTATCTCCTGTTGCTTTTTAATTGTGCTGTGATTCTCTTACACAAATTGTGTCCAACAGCAGCTGGAACACAGGCAACGCCCAACGGCAGGAGTTAAATGAATCAAATCCATTTCGAGCTATTCATCATATGACACAAGGCACGCGCGGTAAACGTAAGCCGCATCCAGCAGCAACAGGGATAACTACAACAACAGTTAAGGCAAAAATAGTAGCTACATATGCTAGATTTGGGATCAGAATAGGGTGGTGGTTCTGGCCTCTAGTTTTAGGGGAGAAAGAGCTGGTTTTATAATTGAATTGCTCCCATTATGTAGATGGGAACAGTTTTACGTTTCGTTTCGCCTCGCTGTTCAGAGCACAAAATGGCGGACAGTGACATTCCTGCAATTTCCGGTGGCGCAACGCTGCAGTTGCATGCCAATTGCCAGCATAAACAGTAAACGGAGGGCAGATTTTCTAAGGCCAGCTGGTGTTGCTCTTCTACATTCTGTTGTTTTCGTTGCCATTGTGTTTTGTCTTGCTTTCGTTTGACCTATATAAATTGAATTTAGCTCCTATGCCCTGTCCTGGCATTAGCTCTTAATTTCATTCAGTCTCAAGTCAAGTCACAGAGATCTTATGAGCACGACCCATGGCTATGTGATATAAAGTACTCCGCAAAATTTTATTTTATTTAAGAAATCGTCGTAAGATGACAAATTTAAGGTTGTTTTATTTTTTTTTCAAAACGATAGCCACTTTTTTAAGGAATATGAGGAATTTTTTAAAATTATTTTTATATAATTTTTGTGAGTGTATTCTGAGATAAGCATGCATTGCCTTTAATTTGCAACAGTTGAAGTTGGCTTCCTTACAACAACATTGTTGCCTCGCGGTTGGTTTGCTTGATTGCCTGGTTATGAGCGCAACCCACCTGTACCCCTTCTGGGGTATATCAATTTTTCGCTTTGTTCCTGCTTTTTATACGAATCCAAAATATCTTAATTTTACTTGTTAGTCAGTCGTTTTGTTACCGCTCGCTGGTTATGATTTCTTGTCTTAATTAATTCCCAAATTGTTGTTAAACTATTGGGCGAGTATTCATTTATATGAAGCGATCTATAATACAATATTCCATTTTCACGGAAAATTAATATAAACAAAGAAAACAGTTCTTGGCTGGTTTGAAGAATGTTGTTGGCTGTAATTTACAAGTTAAATACGCATGAACATATAAGTTTAAGCCGAACGTTGTTGATCTCTAAGCAAATCGTTCTCTTCAATAAATATCTCTAAAATATTTTATTTTTGGAAAATATTTTAAAAAATTATAAAATGGCCCCGAACAAATACGAAGACAATGTGGGTCTCACACATAGAAAATGAGTGTCTACTTTTCTTGTTCTAGCTGTCCCATTTATGCGTTTTACTGTAAGTGATGGCTCTCTTTAAATAAGAGAGCTAAAGGAACTTGTAACAGTCACGAAGTATTCAATATTCATGTTACATGATAAAGGCTACTAGAATCATGCAGCCTATAGCAGTATATCCGGAAAATGTATAAAACTGTGTATACGTGTGTGTCTGTTCATAGTTCGTATTCGTGTGTAGCAGCAGGCATATATGTTTAAGCTTCTTTTGTTTCTTAAGGTTTTTGTTTTCTGCTTGCCAGAGAATATACAAATTTTTATAGACATCAATAAACGAGCACGCAAACAATTTGGCTGCAACATTTTTTGCACACATATTGAACTTGTTGTGACGTTTTCTAGTCACACCTTCTTTAGGGCACACAAGCCCAGTTAAGAAAGGGACATCATTTGTATTGGGAGGTGTTGATGTAATTCATGCGCTTGTGAGATCACTGGTCTGCAGCAGAATAATCCGTGTATGCCAGCTGCTGCAGCAAGGGAATAAGTTTGAACTTAACAGTCAAGAGGGCCGCTTTAAATTGAACATGAGACTTATTAAAGTCATCTTAAATAATAATAAATCTGATAATAAAATAATTTTTAATAATTAAAATACCAAATGTAGGAAAATACAATAAACATATGATATGATATAACAAAAATTGTATTATCCGTTCAAACTCCTAATGAAATCTCATTTGTTTTGATTTCATCAATCAGTAAAATAACTGAACCCATTAAAAATGGGTAAAGTGTACATATGTATTTATGCAAATGTATGTAAGAGAAGCATCTCCGACTCCATAAAGTGTATATATTCTTGAACAGCATCAATAGCCAAGTCGATCTAGCCATGTCCGCCGATCTGTCCGTCAGTCCGTTCATCCTTACGTATGAACGCAAGGATCTGAGAATATGTAAGACCTAGATCGCTTTTTTTTAATAGAAATAAATGTTTTACATTTTTTTTTTATTGTTTTAATTTTAATTAATCTATCTTAATGTTAATTGTTTATTGTTTATTTGTTAGTGCCCTGAAGACTGTTGCCGAAGGACAGCCGAAATATATTGGTTAGATGCAAACAAAATTAAGTTTCAATTTGGTTTTTGAATAAATAAACCACGAACCTCGAGCCAGCCAAACAAAAAATTATAAAATGGAAAGGTCGCCAAGCACAACATTAAACTTATTTAAAGTCAATAAGCTTACAAAACTGTTAAAATATATTTAATGTAAATAAATATTTCGATGGTAAATTTTCCATACGTCTATTAAGTTTTTTATGTCTATTAATTTTTATGTATCATTAGGAGTCCTAAAAGGTTCTTGTTACCAATAAATTTAAAATAATAATTTAATAAACATTTTAATATCTTATATTCATCGATATATCAATATACGGCAAACGCAAAAGTACACTTTCTCCGGAGACGGGGTCCACGGAAGCGCCCTTAAAGCCAAAACATTGGCAACTTCCCTGCAGCCCAAGGGAACCCAAAAACAAATTATGTAAACTCTACGAATAGTTTCGCCCTTTTAGCGACACCAGACAACTAAACGGACCAAACAACTGCAGCAATGAATCAGGAGCCAGTTGTCCAGCAGACTTTCGCAGATCTTGTCGAAAGCAACGGGTATACTTATAAAGCTGGTCGAGATAATCAAGTGCGCATCATAGCAACAAGTGAAGCCAACTATAGGAACCTGGTCAACATGCTAATTCAGCGTAATTTGGAACTCCACACGTACCAGCTTAAACAGGAGAAAGCCGTCATTAGGAATCTACATCATAGTTGTCCTGTTGATCACATGCGAAATGCCCTCAGCAAGATTGGCCACACGGTCCACCACATAACAAATGACAAAAATAGAGGTACAAATGCGCTCATGGCAATGTTCTTCGTTGTCTTAGAGCCAGACAGCAAAAACAAAGCCATCTTTGAGGTAAATAGACTGTGCAATGCAGCTATAGCGATTGAGCCCCTCAAGAAGTTCAATGACCTTGTTTAATGCCATAGATGCCAGAAGCTTGGTCACACCCAACGCTACTGCCGTAAGTCGTATCGATGCGTCAAATGCAGTGGTAATCACAAATCCACTGATTGCACGAAACCTCGGGATGCTTCCGCCTCAGGCGTCCATTGTGGAGAGAGCCATATTGCTTCCTACAAGGGATGCAGCGTTTACAAAGCCACAGTGCAACAGCGGGATCATGATAAGCCCAGGCTGACGTCAACCAAAAAGGATGTCAGACCCACCTTCACAAACACATTGCTCATTAATACTCCTTCAAAAGTAAGGAATGATAACGCTAGCTACGCCAATGTAGCAGGAGTTCGATTCCACCCCAACCTAAATTCTAGGGACCTGAATCACATATCAGATCAACCTTTGATCGCCCAAATGCAGGCCGTGTTGCAAATTGTCATTGTTTGTAATTGGGGGTGACTTCAATTCAAAAAACACCTGGTAGGGCTCCAGGCTAAGCAACCCAAAGGGAACCTCCCTGCTATCCTGCATCCAAGCTAAGCATCTCACCACTCTTTCGTTCGGACATCCTACCCACTGGCCCACGGACATTCGGAAGGTGCCCGACTTTCTCGGCTTTGCGATTCCCCATGGTGTGTGCTTAAATCAAGTGCAAGTGGAGAATGACTTTGATCTACTATCTGATCACTGTGCAGTAGTGCTTCGAATTTACCTATAAACATCAGCAAGCGAATCACCAAGCTGCTAACTAGGAGCTCAATTATTAACCGGTTCAAGGCAAGACAGAAGGAGACATTGGATCCCACCATCAATCCTGACTCTGGTGAAAATATCGAGGAAGCTGTTGAAATTCTCACAAAAAGGAATACATGACTCTGCACACTCTTGCACTCCTTCGCATTCTACCAGGTCAGCTCACACCGAGAGACCGCGGAGAGACCGTTATCTGCACTCAGAGCAAGTCACCGAGCAACTGACAACTAAGCGTCGTCTTCGCAGAAAATGGCAGCTTAGTCGTAATCCTCGCGACATGGCAGCCCTTAAGCGTGCATGCAAAGACCTTAAGCTCCTACTGGAAGCTAAAAAATATTGTTCAGCGGTCTTTCTCGATATAAAGCAGGCTTTTCACCGAGGATTGCCAGGATTGCTGCATAAGCTGAGCTCTTACTACCAGCCCCGTTTTATTTAAAGCTAAGGTCATACATCCATGGGATGACGTTCTACGTGAGAAGCGAATGGGCCAAATCCGAAATATGCCAAATCAATGCCCGTATCCCACAAGCAAGCGTGTTAGGCCAAGTCTTATACTCACTGTACACAGCTGACCTTCCTGTTATCGACAGAGATGACATGCTCAGCGTCAACGGATCATGATGAAGCCGCCGTCAACTTGCAAGCTCAGCTGTCAAGCCTCGAACCTTGGCTCCTAAGATGGAACATTGTGGTCAATGAAGCCAAGTTCACACACATAACATTAGCCACAAGACGAAAAACCTTCCATTTTGTTAGCCTTAACGGCAAAACGCTGCAAACAGAAAATAATGTGAAGTACCTCGGCCTAACCCTAGACAGGAGATTGATGTGGTCAACCCACATAAAAGCCAAAAGAAAGCAGCTCAGCCTGAAACTCCGGCAAATTAGCTGGCTCCTTGGGTACAGATCTCAGCTGAACTTGAGAAACAAATTTCTTATGTACAAGGTCAGTCTGAAGCTAATCTTGATATACGGGATTCAGCTGTGGGGCACGGCCTCAAATTCCATCATTGAAATCCTGCAAAGATTTTAAAATAAACCTGTGCGCAAGCTGGTTAAGGCCGCTTATTACGTAAAAAACAGCGTAATCCAGAATTATCTCAACATCCCATCCGTCACCGAAAAAGTGAAACGAATAATCTGGAAGCACGCAGACCGACTGGACAACCACTGCAAACACCTTGCAATAAACCTTTTTGACAACAGCCTGCACCCCCGACGCCTTAAAAGACACCACCCACTCGACCTGCCTTATAGGCCGCCAAAGGGTGGTGAGACCGTTTAAAATACCATTGCCAACACACACAAAAACCATATGCAAATATCTACACCACATAATTTGCCTGTTATCAAAGAGATAGATCGTAAATAAAAATATAAAGTGGAAAAAAATAAAAGATTTAAACATCTGCTAAAAATTGCTAATTACCCAAAAAAAAAATATCGTGAGCAATGCAAAGTTTTCCAGATAATTATACTTTGATCGTGACCGCGGAATTCAAACAGGAAAGTGCAAGAGGCGGGTTCTGCACTTTGAGCACATGCCTGTACATATGTATGTATGTATATAAAGGCAATGCTTCACATTGTAACACATTTAAAAGGCAGAAACTTCCGGTCAACAGGCGGGATAAGGGATCAAATTTCCTTTCTTGTCGTGAAATGTGGAACGCATAGGAGACTTCTTCGACCCCATAAAGTACATATGTTCTTGATCAGTGTCGCCAGCCGAGTCGATATAGCCATGTCCGTCTGTCTTTGTCTTTGCAGAAGTCCCTCCTTCGTTGCACGCACTACATATGTCGCAACCGGCTGGATGGGACCACTATATCAGATAGCTGCCAAAAGTAGGTCGAAAAGTAGGTTCTTATATGAAACACTTTTTTGTTTATCAAGATATCTTGACCACACTCGGCATTTATTAGTTTTACTATGTTCCCCATATATATGCGAAATCCTAACAACATCGGACCACTATATCATATATCTGCCATTGGTCGCAAATAAAGTTGATGTATGTATGGAAAACTTTTATGTTTTTTTCAAGATGTCTTGACCAAACTCGGCACTGACAGGTCTCGCTTTGCTCCCTACATTTAAGGAAAATCCTATATACACTGGACTACTATATAATATGGCTGCCATAGGAGCGACCGGTCGAAAATTAAGTTGTATGGAAAACTTTTTATTTTTCAATATATCTTAACCATAGTCGGCAATATCTATTTTCCCTGCGCTTATTCGATACGGGCAAAGCAATATGAACATTATGAAAGGGTTGGGTCTGCAAGGGTATTATATCTTCGGCGCTTCTTTCACTTTTTTTTTTAAGCTTATAAAAATAAGTAACAGTGCATTTTTACATGAAAAGTTAAGGGAACAGTAACAAGTATTTGAGGCAGTAGGGGAAGGCAGATATCGCCTCCACAAAGACAAAAGAAAAAGTAAAGATCATAGAACATGCACTGAATAATTCATAAGTGTCACCAACACCAGCCAATAAGATATGGCAAGGGCTGGAAACGGAAAGTGACGCAATTCAGACACATTGGCAAGGCTATCAGAAATTCGAAAAACCCCGGCCACGTTGTGTGTGTGTGAGCAACGCATCGTATACGCAACGCGGCAAAACAAAGATTTGAAAAATATCGCGGCCTACATTCATGCGGTCGTCTTTAGACTGCCACTTTGTCTCATTTAACGCCCCTCGTCGTTTTCCTTCTATTTCGTTTTTTTTGGTTTGGGAGGTCATTTATTAGAAAAGCTCAACTCGGTAGCTGCATTGTCCTGCCTATTTGGCATCATCCGCCGATGAGGCGGTCAATTGTCAATCTCTTTTGAGCATACCGCTGAGCATTTAGCGCATCGTTGTATATTGTTTGGGGACAAGACTATTTTTCATGGGCCTGGCTTCGTGGTAAGTTGTGTAACATAATATTCTGAATTGTTGGTGTTCTGAGGAGCAGAGTTTTATACTTAAAAACCAAATATAATTTGAGCTTCACCTGCAGTCGCACACTTAACAATTCATTGTTTTACACGATAATGTCTATCTAAGATAAATCATTTAAATTTATCGAAAAAAAAATATTTTAAAACACAATTGTTTTAATTTTTGATGTTAATAAATTAAAAATCGGACCTGAAGTCAGCTTTTTAAATATTTAGTCTCAAGTTAATAAAGTTAAATTATGGCTCAGGTATGCTCTTAATTCTCTGTCTCTCTTTGTTCAAGTCTTCATCACTAAAAATCGTGTAATAACAGAGAAAACATAGTTTTTTTGGAGCACCTGTAGTCATATGGTGTTTCTTCGGAGCTTCGGACTTTCCAGCCTAGAAATATTTATTCCTTCTCTATGCTGTTTGAAAATATGCAAATGCGACTGGCCTTTGAGGCTTGGATGTTGTGCCTGGCAGACACTAGCTCCACCTAACCAAATCCCAAATTCACATAAAATGCCTTACATATTCCGGCATGTCATTGTCTGAGTTTTGCATTCGCACAGTGTAACTGCGTGCGTGGAATGTTTTTCTGTTGCAATTTCCGGCTGTTACAATCGGAAGTGAAGCTGCTCAGAAATGCAATAAAAGAAGCAGAGTGCTTCAATAAGCAAAGGCATCGCGAATGCTCCAGTGGAAACGCTAGTCGATATTAGGCTCAGAATTCTCTATTCCATTCACAGTCTATTCGGTCACAGTTTTTTGCATATTTTGCGCACCCCTTGCCGACAAGTCGCTGTACGTCGCCAGTCGCGTTCGACTCATTTTCATACACAATATTTCTCAATTGCTGTCGCTGTGAATATTACATATGTCGGTATGTAGTAGGGGCCCGAAGTACATATATACATTAGTATATAAATATGGGCATATATATGGCCTTGGGTAGCGGACTGTTTGCCATTGCCACATTATCGTCAGGAAACTGAGACGTTCAGCTCTGCCATCCAAAAAATCATAATCCGGTTCTTTATTGATTTTTTGCATTCTCTAATAGTTGGGAAATGACCGACGATAAATTTGTATATTTATCATGCATTATTGACATTTAAGCTATAAATTCAATTACTTTTTCTACTGTCTGGTGGTATTTCTATTTAAATTTCCTTTTTTTCTAAAGAGAAACTTACTAGTCTAGAAAAAGTAAGTTATGAGTAGCATTTCCAAATATATCCAATAAAATGTTTCTAATACTATAAATGCATTTTTATAATAAACTCCATTTAATTTGTACAAAAGAGACCATTCGTAAACATGTTGCTTAATGAATGTTGCTTTTTATACCCTGAAAATGGGTAAAAAAGGTATATTGTATTTGTGCAAAATGTAAATGTATGTAACAGGCAGAAGAAAGCATCTCCGATCATATAAAGTATATATATTCTTGATCAGCCATGTCCGTCTGTCTGTCCGTCCGTCTGTATGTATGAACGCAAGGATATCAGAACCTATAAGAGCTAGAGAGAGAGCTGTAGGTCCTCCTAGTGCCTACGCAGATCGAGTTTTCTTCCGATAATCGATAACTTACTCCGTTTCCAAGTAATCGATAAAAATCGTAAACGAAATCGTGGATTTTTAGCAAATTGGGTAAATAATAAGAGTTAGAGTCACCAAACTTAATATATTGCTTCTAGAATAGTAAACATATATTAAGTATCTTTCATTATCTCATATATCTCAACCTCCCCGCTACCAAAACGGAGCTATAAATTAAGTTAATAACCCAACTTGTATTGCTCATCAATATAAGCCTCAATTGAAATGCAATTGCCATTTTAAGAATACACCAATATTTTAAAGAATTGCGCTTGTGCTTGCGACGCAAATTCCAAAAATTTCTGTGTACATGTACACACACACACATCCATGCGCGTCTGCTTCGAATTCTGTCAACAGTATTGCAATTGTGATTGTATTGTTTTCTTTGCTGCTGTTTTAATTCGTTTTTTTCTCACTTGTTACAATGGTATAAGCTAGATTTATTTAAAGTCAATTAGCTCACAAAACTGTTAACGTATGTTTAATATAAATAAATATCTCGATAGTAATTGTATATATGTCTATTAACTTTTTTGTATCATTAGGAATCCTAAAAGTTTACTGTATAATATATATAATTTAATAAACATTTTAATATCTGCAGAAAATTGCTAATTAACCAACAAAAAAATGTCGTAAGCAATGCAAAGCTTTCCAGATAATTATACATTGGTCGACGCCGCTGAATTCAAACGGCAAGGTGCAAAAGGCGGGTTCTGCACGTTAAGCACATGCCAGAGGCGGGATGATATGTTATAAAAAAAGTATGAGTTAAACACAGAGAAAAACGGAAAATTTTCATTTAATACCCTTGCAGAGGGTATTATAATTTTTTCGTGAAATGTGGAACGATTGTTGATCACTATCAACAGCCGAGTCGATATAGCCATGCCCGTCTTTCTTTGCAGAAGTCCCTCTTTCTGTTTCACGCAGTACATATGGCGGAACCGGCTGGATCGGACGACTATATCATATAGCAACCATAGGAACGATCGGTCGAAAAGTAGGTTCTTGTGTTCAAAACATATCTGTTTATCAAGAGATCTTGACTATCCTCGGCATTTTTTAGTTTTACCAAAGACAATATAAACACTAAGATGAGTTAACGCCCATTCATTTGAATGCGCCGCAAAATTTCTAGCCTGGCCTTTCATCAGCACTTTGAGGCTTCGCTCGACATGCCTGCCGACTCTCTGTTCGTTTGCCAAAAGTCAGACGAACGAATACCAATGTCGCGGCTTGATGATGCTGACCCGAGCAACGAAGTTAGTCGCCAGCCTGGCTTCAGCAAAGCTGGTCGATGGCACTTTGCGTCGCTTCGTTTTCGAAGTACATTGAGCGAAAAGTTTTAAACTTACGATCGACGCAAAGTACCTTTGCGCTGATCATGACCTACCCCAAATTTTTATTCACATACGAATGCATGTTGTGTACTAAGGTTGGCCCCATAGAAAATATGTATTTTTAAGCCGATGATAATATTTATATTACATGTTGCCAATTCAGATTTTTTCCCGTCAGATCTGGCTTTTTTGAAAACAGTTGGCAGCGGGAATTCTGGCTTTAAAAAAATGATATTAACTTGTTATTCGGGTTTTTTTTTTTTCATAAAATGATTTAACAATTATAAAGATATGTCTAAAATTGAAATGAGCGAAGTTGGCATCATTATTGGAAGGAAAGCGTGAAGTTGACATGTTGGTAATGCTATCGATATTAGTTTCAAATTGCTTAGTGCGATTTATGCGCGACTCACAACACTAAGGCGATGAATTTCACACATAGAAAACGTTTGATTTGTAAAATGTCGAAAACTGTGTATAAACAAAAAATGCGCAAAGTTTGGCTGCAGAGTGCCGCGCTTAAAAGCTAGCTCCGCAAGCATGTAACAGACGATACGCGGGCTTCTTGCAGCTATTGCAAAAGCAATATACCGGCCAAGTTATCCGATTTAAAGGCACATGCAGCCACAAAAAAACATTTAAGTATGGTTGGGGGACATAAGCAAAAAAAACAAAATAGATTTTGCACATGTGCCAGTTATACAGTATAGCAAGAGGTCGCGCTGTGCTTAGCAGTTTGTGTGCTATGAAATTCGATGACAGCAGCAAGGCTAGCCGAATAAAAATGCATGAAACCAAATGCACATATATGATCAAAAATGTTTTGGCTCCCCATTTCTATGAGGATCTGCAAAAAGATATGGGTGATGCCAAGTTCAGCTTGCTTTTGGATGAAACAACAGACATTAGCAGTTAATTATTATTCCAACATGTAGACATGATGTCCACATTCCTAAGCTTGATCAAGCTAGACAGTAGAGATGCGCTATCCATAGCAGATGGATTAAAAAAGGAGCTTGCACAAAAGAAAATGAAAATTCAAAATTTGATCGACTTAGGAACCAACAACGCTAGCGTAATGGTTGGGTGCAATTAAGGTGTTTACAATGAATTAAAAAGGCACGCCCCATTGTTAATATTAATTAAGTGCGTCTGCCACTTGGTGCAGTAGTCTGTTAATTACGCATGTAAGAACTTCTTTCCAGAAGGATGGGAGTTTTTAATCTATGAATCCTCCAATTGGTTTTCAATAAGTGCATCTCGCCAAATGGCATATAGGAAAATTTACCAATGCATAAATATTGAAAGTGTAGTGTATTAATAACCATGTCTAACGTATGTGTTTGTATTGTCATATATACGTATTTATTGTAATTGTCTTGTAATACTTCTTATTGTTTTAAGGTGTTCTGATGTCAAGTGATTGTACAACTTTTCGTAAGGCATTGTATCTGTGGTTTGTTGTGTTATTTTGTATTATGTTATCTGTTAGTTATAAATTAATAATACAGTTATATTCGTATCCTCTAAGGCCCCACTTAAAATTGCTAGAGTATGTGATACCAGCTGGCTATCAATTGAGTTGGCTGTAGCGCAAATTTTGGAGCAATGGCACGAGCAGCAAAAATTTCAAAAAGGTAATTTTCTTCAATTAATATTTAAGGACGTTAAAATATTTAATGTTTCTATTTATATTTAATGTTTCTTAAGCCAATTCTCTCGGACATGCAAGTTCTAAACAAATGCTTTTCAAAGCAAGTCCGCAAATGCAACAAAATTGCTCAAGGACTTGGTATTGGCTATGAGCTGTTTAAATGTGAAAATACTACCGGCAGAAATGGAAATCAATATCCTAGAAGAAAAGGATTTTTAAAAAACGCGTTAGAGACAATTTATGACTAGGATATGAATTTGAAAAGACTGCAAAGGAATTAAAGTTGGAGGCATGTGCTGACCAAACCGTTCGAAAAGGCTGCAGGAGCTTTGTAGTGGATCTCATAAAACAGCTGAAGCAAAGGTATTTTTACTATTAATAAATTTCCAACAAATATAAAATTAAAAATATATTTAACTATTTTAGATTGCCTGATAATCTCAATATTCTAAAGCAAATAAATTTGTTTGCAGTGGAGAATATCTTAAAATCCAAAAAAAGAAAGTGTCGTACCAATTTTAAAATTCTTTATGAAAGGAGCTGAGGCTATTGTCAAATTGGAGCGTCATTATTATGATATCCAATTGATAAACTGGAATGAAAATATTGACGCCTTAAAATTTTGGAATGAGGTGAGTCAATATCGCGACTCAGAGGGAACCAGCCGCTTTGCGAATTATGTAACTTCGCAATCGAGTTAATATCATTACCATTGTCGAATGCTGAAGTGGAGAGAGTGTTCAGCCAAGTGAACAGTTTTAGAACAAACAAGTAGGGGATACCCTGAACCCTCTTCTTCCAACACCAAATGTAGGTCGCGCTAAGCGCTCTGTGCTTAAGTTACTACTAAAGATAAATTAAAAATTAAAAAGGGTTCGAACTCTCAACTAACTGCACTACCTGCCACCGTGTCCACCCAACAGTCACACCAATATTTGAGTCTTGTTGAAAGAAACGAATTATAATAGCAGCACAGAATAATCGCAATTGCAATGCTGTTAATAGAATTCGAAGCAGACGCGCATGAATGTGTGTGTGTACGTGAAAACAGAAATTCTTGGAATTTTCGCTAGCTTGCTTAAACACGTGGGGTTGGTAGCAAAAACAGATTTCCGTTTGTATTTCTTAACCGATCTCGATGAAATTTGTAGCAGTAGATCTTATTAAATTATAGAATATTTGTTCATTCTCAAAAAGTTAATTGCAATAAAATTGTATTTTTAATTGGTGGGCAATACAAGTTGGGTTATTAACTTGATTTATAGCTTTGAGGTAGTAGAGGGGACGTCGCGATAGGTATAAAATAAAAGATACTTGATGTATATATACTATTCTAGAATAAACATATCACTTTGGTGACTCTAGCTCTTATTATTTACCCAATTTGCTCAAAAAACAGGATTTCGGTATTGATTTTGATCGATTGCTCGGAAATGGAGTACGTTATTGATTATCGGAAACAAACTCGATCTGCGCATGTACTAGAGGACCTACAGCTAAGATTTTAAGTCTCTAGCTCTTATGGGTGCTGAGATCCTTGCGTTCTTGATGCTGATCAAGAATATATATACTCTATGGGGTCGGAAATGCTTCCTTCTGCCTATTACATACATTTGCACAAATGCTTTATACCCATTTAACCCATTTTCAATGGGTTCAGTCTATAAAAAAATTTCTGTATTTCGAAGTTTGACTGTGCTTATCATATATCTAACCCATTAACCACTAAATATACAATAGTTAGAGCACTTTGATTAAGTCGATGTGACTCTATGTTCAATTTAATACCCGACTGTGTGTTATTCCTCATCTTTAAACATCCAGAACCAAATCATCTTCTCTTAAAAAACCTTTCTAAAGTGTTGTACCTAGTATGCAAAACAAATAATTTAGTCAATTTTCCCTGAAAAGGAAATAAGAGCTTTGGCGCAAATAAAGTTTTATAATTCATTTGCTTCGTTCCATCATCAAATTGGCTGATATTTTGACACCTTGAAAATAAAAACATGTCAAGCTAAATAACATTGTCAACTGTATTTTTAAAAGCTTTTCGTTGGCTTGAAATTTGAAAGAGAAATGCTCGGGTGCTCCCAATAGCACATTGATTTATTTTCTAAATGTTTATGCAAATTCGTAAACAAGTCTTTAATCACGTGCAAAACTTTGCCGAATTGCTCGATATGCAGAAAAGTGAAAAGCAAAACTTTTTATTAAAACGACATCCACCCTCATTCATGTCTTGGCTTAAAACAATGGCAAAAGTAGGCAGCACTTGAGGCACATCAAGGAGAAAGTCAGAGACAATGCAACAACAAAACAACAAAGCGACAACAATAACAAAACAATATCCAGGCACTTGAGCGCATTGTCAAAAGCATTGAAGCACATCGCAGGTGTTTGCATTCCTTTTTATTTTTTATTTTATTTTATTTACCTGCCTGTCAGAAAAGAAATAAATACATTATAAATGAAAAATAGAGATATAAAGCTTGTTCAGCATACAAATCATCCAAAATCAATATTTTCATCTTCAAAGATAGTTTCAGCTAGATTTAGCCAACAGTAGTCCGCCAGTCGGTTTAACTCCGTGGTCATTGTATTTACCACGATCCAGCTTAACCTTCCAACCATATTTAGTGAAAACAGTTTTAATAGTCTCTATTAAGAACAATTATCGGTGAGTTATTGAGTAGGAAGAGGAATTGTCTAATGCAACAATAGGTTCAATTGAGCTTTGCCTTAAATCGAACTATGCACTGCGTGAGTAATCAGGGAGGAACTACAACAAACGCGGCCCAGGTCTTATTGCCAGCAGCTGAGTAAATAATCAATAATCACAAATTGCTTATGCCTCCTTACTTATTATTTCTCATCACCTGTATTAATAGTTGTGTTTCAGCCGGATTCCATAAAGCATGTACATCATCATATGGGCCAGGATCAGACAGCGTTAATGCTGTGCAGGTCGCTGTCGCAGCAGGCAACGAAACTGGGAATCCACCACCGCCACACATACTATACCCATAGCACCAGCAGCAATCAGCAACAGCACCAACAACAGCGCTGGCATAAGCAAATCACGGGCAATCTTTGGACACGGCAATAAGGCAGTTGCTGTAGCGACTGTCGGTGTTATCAACCGCAGCGTAGGCGTCAGCGGCGCCTCTGTTGTTGTCTGAGGCAGCAACATTAGCTTCAATCACAGCCTAATGACATTGCCCAAGTCAAGCCAATTGCATTAACCCGCAACCAATTGCATGAACATATTAGCTATTGCCAAAAATTATATTATATATTATATTATATTATATTATAAAATAAATTTTCTACATTTTAGTTTCTAAAAGTGTATATTCCAATCAATTTTAAACGTTTTCTATATTTATGACAATTTTCTTTACTCAAAAAAAAACCAAGTAATAGGTACTAGTCGGGAGCTCCCGACTAGGGAATACCCTGAGCCCTCTTATTCCAACAACAAATGCAGCACGCGCTACGCGTTCGTTTGAAGTAATAAATATAAATTTAAACGAGAAAGAAAGGCTATCTTCGGCGCGCCGAAGATCTAATACCCTTGCAGACCCAACCTTTTCATAATGCTCATAGTGCTTTGCCCGTATCTAAGAAGCACAGGGAAAATAATTAATGCCGAGTTTGGTCAAGATATCTTGAAAAATAAAGTTTTTTTTTTCATATAACAACTTAATATTCGACCGATCGTTCCTTGTCAGCTATATGATATAGTGGTTCGATATTAATAGTATTTTGCGTATATATGAGAAGCATTGTTCAACTAATAAATGAAAAGTTTGGTCAAGGTATCTTGATAAACAAGATTCTTTTTCATACAACACCTTAATTTTCGACCGATCGTTCCTATGGCAGCTATATGATATAGTTGTTCGATCCAGCAGGTTTACACATATGTGCTGCGTGCAGCAGAAAGAGGGACAAAGTTTCATAAAGACAGCTTAAAAACTGAGAGACTAATTCGCATAGAAACAGACAGATCGACATGGCTATATCGACTCGGCTGTTGATACAGTTCAAGAATATATATACTTTATGCGGTCGGAGTTGTGTCCTTCCATGCATTACACATTTCACGACAAAAGTATAATACTCTCTGCAAGGGTAGAAAAACAGGTAATAGGTTCCAGTCTGGAGCTACCGACTAGAAAATACCCTGAACCCTTTTATTCCAACACCAAATGCAGCTCGCGCTATGCACTCGTTTGAAATAATAAGGATAAATTTAAAAAAAAAGTTCCCTTGGCAGGGTTCGAACTCGCAACTGATCGCATTACTTGCTGCCGACTCTACTCAACAGCCACATAAATATAAAAATACGTTTCCCCGGTAGTGCTCGAACTCGCGGCAGACCGCACCACTTGCCACTGCCTCTACTCAACATCTACACCAACAATTGAGTCTTGTTCAGAAAAAAACAAATTAAAATAGCAGCACAGAAAACGATGGCAATTGCAATGTTGTTGATAGAATTCAAAGCAGTCGCGCATGAATGTGTGTGTACATGTACACAGAAATTCTTGAAATTTGCGATTGCTGACGCTGATACGAGAATAGCCAAAGCACGTTTTCTTTAATAACTTTTGTGTTTCTGAATCAATCAATATTGTACCATAGAATATTTGTTACCGTACATAAGTACGATATATGTAAGTATATTATGGTACAATAAGATAAGGTACAGAGAAAATCAAACAATATAAGGGTAACTTATTGTATGCAAAAGCTATCGGTTTTTAAATGTAGAAACTGAACATACAGACTATTATAGATTAGATTAAATAACTCAACAACTTTATTCATGCTTTTGGGGTGACATAAAACAGTTGCCCCCATATAAGTATAATGTTCCCATAAAAACAGTTAAATGAAAGCAAATGAATTTCTGATGATGTGTTAAATGAAAAAATAAACTGCTGTTGAAGCAACTTGTTGACAGGATTGTCTTAATTAGTAAGATAAAGACTTTATAAGGGCACTTAAAAATATGTCCGCAACTATAAATTTCCAGTAGAACTGTCCTAATAAGTGTTAAATTCAATGGACCCATAAGGCTGTCAGGCTACGCACCACTATCTAGGCACGACATGATTTCCCGATTTGTCTCGCCGTAATTCACAAAAACTTTTTATAATATTATACCTAAATTTCAAGTCATTTACAGTTCCAGTAAGTATCCACCACATAAAAATATTAAATAATAATAATTAAAAAGTTGTTGCAAGTTTAATGCGCGCCCCATGAATCATGTAAAATAAAAACATAAAATAAGTCAGCGGCCTTGCGGCTGCCATGGGGTTAACTGGCGCAGCGAATAACATTATTTTTTTATGACGCCCCCAGAGAGAGACCACTAGACCAAGAGTTGGACGTGGCATCTGCATTCTTTTTTGTCACAAATAAAGTTTCAGCAATCAATAGCAACAAATACAAATACGTATCACAGGCGAGAGCAGAGCAAGTAATTCGCAATATTTTTTTTTTACATCGAATGTTTGTGAAATGGCACCGCGACAAGCAAACCAACAGTTTTACGGCGCAAAGAGCGTGCAGATCTCACTTAAAGCTGCATGTGTCTGCCAATGCAAAGCTCTGCGGTAACATTTTCCGCGATCCCTGCATTATTTATAATTATTGCAAATTTGTATAATTATGCGTGAGCGCCCGTCAGCTGGTTGCCATTGACGTTGCTTGGTATTCTATTTAATTATTTATTTAAACAGCAAATATTTCCTTCTCGTGCAAACCATAAATTTTAAAGTGAACAACAGCTTGTCGCTGTGCGCAAATTATTATTATCTAATTAAAGCTTATTCCGAGATTTCGAGCCATCTTTTTATACCCTGAACCCATTGAAAATGGGTAAAAAGGGAATAATGTATTTGTGCAAATGGAAGGAAGCATCTCCTACCCCATAAAGTATATATATTCTTGATCAGCATCAACAGCATCAATGTCCGTCTGTCTGCCCGTCCGTCCGTCCGTCTGTCCGTCCGTCCGTATGTATGAACGCAAGGATCTCAGAACTAAGAGCTAGAGACTTGAAATGTTAGCTATAGGTCCTCCTAGTGCCTTCCCAGATCGAGTTTGTTTCCGATATTCGATAACTTGCCCTGTTTCCAAGGAATGGATAAAAATGTTGGTAAATAATAAGAGCTAGAGTCACCAAACTTGACATGTAGTTTCTAGAATAGTATATATATTTGCATTTGGTGTTGGAAGAAGAGGGTTCAGGGTATATACCTCTTACTTGTTTATATCTTTTGCTGTGGCTCTGTGGCACATTAACATTTTTTGTCGCTGTTGCTATCTAAGGAGCTTGGATTATATAGAACGGTTACGGTGTTTAACGGCAGTTTACTACCTCATCAGGGTTAGTGGCTGAGCTTGAACTATTAAGATTAAGGCCAGCGTCTTTTAAGTTTTATTTGAAGTCTAAAAATACAAAATATCTTGGCAGATGCAAATTAATTGAAAGGATAAGCAGCACTTATTGACATTGTGGAATTACTTTTTCCGCAGCGAAGTTTTATGCCTCTTGCCCTTAAAACACAGTTAAGAAATAAATAAATAAGCATCTCCGACACCATAAAGTATAAATATTCTTGATCAGCATCAGCATCATCAATAGCCGTGTCGACCTAGCCACGTCCGTCCATAAATTTCATTGCGGCCTACCAGCGACAAGAGCGGGTTGTTTTGAAGAAAACTTGAAAAGTTTCGTACTTGTTGCTCGTTGCTTGTTGATGGCCATGTTGGTACAGCGATTCATATTCTTCTCCTTTCGTGCAGGCCGAGTGCCAATATATTGGCTGGAGTGCAAGTGTTTTTAACTTTTATTTAAGAAATTGTTTAAGTCAGCTTTTCGCATAACTTTTCGCTTCTCACAAAACCACACGGGACTTTCTGTATCGCGCTCCTCGGGGCTATAAGGTCAGCTACTTATATATTTTCCACAGATGCACTATTTCGTACTTGTTTGTCACGGTGCATAATTTATAATTGTAATTATTTTTTACTTTCCTTAAATTTAATAATAATAATAGTAATAATTTTTGTTTGAAGATTATTGTGTTTTGATTGTGGCTGATTTATGTTGTTGCTTTTTATCTACGCATAGTTGACCATTTGTGTCAATTTAAAATATAATTATACAGCATGATGAGGTCGTTTGTCTGGGACACTTTAGAGCAGGATGAGTTTAAATTGTAAATAGAAAATATCTGCGGATAAAAGAAATGAAAAGTGAGCAAAATTTTATTTTAACAAGCTGAAAAGTGTAGACAACAACAAGAACTCCTACAAAGTGTGTGTGTTTGTTTTTGCTTGGAGGTGAATGTCTTCGTAAGATACCGAAGGCCCGGTCAACACCTACGTACTAAACTCACCCCACCACTCACACACCACATTTCCCGCGGGATCACCAAAAAGTATTGCCTAACGGGGATGGGTTGCCTATTTAAGGCAGTCTGCATTCTTCGTCGCTCCTTTTCGCATCTTCGCAGATCCCTTTGGATGCCTATAATGAGGGGGCTCAGATTTCTTCAGTTCTCCTGTCCTTCCAACATGAACGTCAAAAGTCTCTCCGGTAGGGGCACAAATTATACTGCATCTCTGTACCTCGAGCGTTGGTACAGCACTTGTGTAGGGTATTTTTGCCCAGATTTGGGCAGTTCGGGCACTCTGGGGTATCCTCGTGTATGAAACTATGAAGATACTTCCTGTATCAGCCGTGTCCAGGAAAAAACCTGGGTTAGGTGGAAGTTAATTTCTCCGTTCCTGCTTCTAGTTCATTGCTCCAGATTGGCGATTAGCTTGTGTGTCCGTCTCCCCTTGCTCGCCGCGTTCCGTTTTTCTTACCAAGTTGACATTGATACTGCTCTGTCTGACATTCGGATGACGGCCTCGCACATCGTAATTCGGGCAAGGTATATTTTTTCCATTTTCTTGGCCAATGTATTCACTAGCTGCATACCCGCCGACACTGTGGCTGCCTCTTCTGACACCGTCCGGAATCCAGAAATAGCACGGAGTGTACTGAGCCGGTAGGGGACTGACAGCATCCTTCGATGGCCTTTCTGGCTTGGAGCCGCTGATGCCCCTTTCGGTGCAGCAAAGAGAGGTACGGAGGCTACAACTCTCGTTAGAAATAGGTCCTATTATTTTGGGTGGCATAATCGTAAGGGCCGCATTTTGGCTGCTTTCTGGCCAACATAATCTATGTGTTGTCTAACCCCCAGATACTTGATGGAAGCCTTTGACTCGATACTAACGCTGTCTACCTGAGATCTAGCAAACTCAACTTGACCTGAGATCTAGCAACTCAACTATGTGGCTTGTGATAAGCACAGCCTTTGGAGCCTCCCAGCTCCAGGCTAGCGCCACGCATCCAGCTGGCCACTTTCTTTCGTATGGCTGCATTGGCTGCCTACATCCCATCCTACTATCATAACTCAATGCCCGATTGGGCAAGAGGTTGGATATTATACGGAAAAGGGAGGACAGTATCGCTATCCAAGATAAGGCTCCCAGCTAGCTGAATTAGCGGCATCGCCTGTTTCCTTGCTTGCCACTACCACATCGTCTGCCGACACCTGCTGCACTTGTCCTATGCTTCGTGAGCAGTTGACGACCAGCCGTGGGTTTCGGTGGAATAGTGCCTCAACTATAGTGGCGAGTTCGGTAGGGCAGGTCCGAACCTTTTCGTTACGACTTTGTATGCCGTGTCCCATGAGTTTACGTTGGCCTCATCGCATATTTGCTGGAAGCAACTGGATTTGCTTTTTTTAATGCGTCTCTTGACGTCGCGTTTGGCTGCCCCCAGGTCTTCCAGCCTGGATGCAAAGGTTGTGTGGCCTCGGGTTCGTTGAGAGCGCTTATTCGCACATAGGCTAGCCTTCCTTAGGTCACTGATTTCTTCGTTCTTCCAGTAGCAAGGTGCTCCTCTTCAATTCGGATTTCTCTTAGGCTATGGATAAGTCGCACGCCTCCGAGATGTTTTCCATAAACTGCCGCGCACTATCATCTGCTAACTTCGTTGCTCCATGTACTTTGAGCATGGCGTAGAGAATCCTATTTGCGAAATAGGAAGTGGTCCTTTCATTTGGCGCTGTTTTCTAGTTGTTTTGGGCTGCTGTTTTCTCCGTCCTAGACCGTCGATCTCCAAATGTACTGCTCGATATTCGCTGAATGTGAATCCATCGCTGTCTTCTCATGTAGCTCGTCCATAAAGTGAGGGCGAGCTCTATAATAGAGCCTTCACCAGCCTTGCAATATGTGAGCTCCTGCCCGTCATTTAAAAGGCCCACATCGATCGCCGCAAACTCTTCAAGCAGGCTGGTCCTTCTCGCGTTGGTTTCCTTCCTTCTCCATTCCACGATATCTTCTATAATTTGGTTTGAGTCCTCAGCACCTCACTGATGTCCCCTCTGGTCGCGGTCTCGTCCAAGTCCTTGCACTCTGTTGACACTCGGTGGGATAGCGTCAGGATCTCTGCATTTTTGCCAAGCATTTCGCCCACCAGGCTCCTAAATGCTGTGGTTTTCTCTCCCAAGAAGTTGAGCTGAAGAAGCAGTTCTCCTTTTTGTGTCCTCCTTATTTTTGTCACCGCTTTTCCGAGCTAGCCCAGCTTCTCGTCCGCTTGTACTTTTCGAAGTATTTCCGAGTAGCTCGCTTCACCTTTTGCCGGTTGACTATAGAATCCGATCGAGTCTTATCCTTCAGCAGTCGTTTGCTCATTTTTCGGGTGGTGACCTCCTTCTATTTGTCGCCTCTCCTTTGTGGCTCGGTGCCTCTTGCACTGTTGATACGGTAGCCTGACTACTGACTGGTCTTCGGATTCTTTTTGTTCGGGCCGTTTGTGCCTGCTTCCGTTTGACCTCAGCCGTCGTCATAAACAGAGGCGAGGTTTGTGAGTACCGGTGTGTCGTTAAAACAGCTCTTGCTCCGTCGTCTGGGCTGATGGATAGAGCGCCGCTTGCCATCTTCGAACATAGCTACCAGCCTTGAGATCTCGTGACCTAGATCGCTGAGTGCTGAGCTACTCTGTGTTGCCGTTGTTTGGTCCCGTTTAGTGCTCGTCTCTGCAGGGATGGCTGTGGGTCTTCCTGCTGCTGATCTCGCCATTCTGTTGCTCTTTGCAAAGCTCTCCTTTAATTGTTGAAATTGATCATTGCGGTATGTGTGTGTGTTTTTATACCCTTGCAGAGGTTATTATAATTCTGTCGTGAAACGTGAAACATATAGAAGGAGACGTCTCCGACACCATAAAGTATATATATTCTTACTCAGTACCAACAGCCGAGTGGATATAGTCATATCCTTCTGCCTGTTTCAACGCGAAATACTCAGAAGTGCCTCTTTCAGAAAATATGTCGGATCCAGGTGGATCGGACCACTAAATCTTATAGCTGCCATAGGAACAAGCGGTCGAAAAGTAGATTCTGGTTTGAAAAACTTTTTATTTATCAAGATATCTTCACCAAACTCGGCATTTATTAGTTTTACTTAGATCCTCATATACATGAGAAATCCTTTCATCATCGGACCACTATATCATATAGCTGCCAAAGGAACGGTCGGTCGAAAATTAAGTTTTTATATGGGGAACTTTTTTTTATACCTTGAACCCATTGAAAATGGATAAAAGGGGTTTAATGTATTTGTACAAATGTATGTAACAGGCAGAAGGAAGCATCTCCGACCCCAAAAAGTATATATATTCTTGATCAGCATCAATAGCCGAGTCGATCTAGCCATGTCCATCTGTCTGTCCGTCCGTCCGTCTGTAAGTATGTATGAACGCTAGGATCTCAGAACCTATAAGAGCTAGAGAAATTTTAGTCCTCCTAGTGAGCGCTCAGATCGAGTTTGTTTCCGATAATCGATAACTTACTCCATTTCCAAGCAATCGATAGAAATCGATATCAACATCCTGTTTTTTGAGCAAGTTTGGTAAATAATAAGAGCTAGAGCCATCAAACATGACATGCAGTTTTTAGAATAGTATATATACATATCTGCATTTGGTGTTGGAAGAAGAGGGTTCCGGCTATCCCCTAGTCGGGAGCTCCCGACTATAACCTCTTACTTGATTAAATATTAAGTTGCAAAAGCGCACGAAAACTACATTTAATTTTTAAAGTTATCGCATACACACACAGGCACATAAGCAATACAGATTCAATTGCTAACTCGCACACAGCGCATTACCTGTCGTCTTTATTTATGACGTTCCCAATTTGTGTGGCTGCAGCCAGAAGCGGAAATGGCATAAATTGTTGTCGCCTAGAAGTTTACAAGCAAGTCCGTTCAATGAACAATAAAATGGCTCAGCAATGAGAACGAATGTAACTTTGAGCGCAACTGCCGTGGCGATAGTTGCATGAAGTGTTCGACAATAAAAACCCATAAAAAATACTCGGGCTAATGTAGTGCGAAAACAGAGCTGGGCACTTTAAACACATAAAGTTCTTAAACATTTCAGATAATTGTGTTTATTAGATGCTCGCGCAGTACAAGATTCCGATAATCAATAACTTGGTGTTGGTAGAAGTGCGTTCATGGTATCCCCTAGTCATGAGCGCCCGACTTGAGCCTCCTACTTGTTTTCTCATGGAGGCTTAATTATTGGTGTGGCTATTGAGTGGAGTCGTTTGCAAATTTTAATTTATTTTTTGATATTTTTGGGGTGACTATTTTCGTCATAGCTTTCTTAAGTCTCAACCGTATTTAAAAAGCTTTAAAGAAAAACTAGCAGATAATCTCCTCGACACATTATCAATATGTCAATTAATTAGAAAATGTATTATATGATTTTATACAAAATTTATGAAAACTGACCATTTTTAATAAATTTCTGAAAGAATTTAATACATTTGCTTGTTTTGCGGTCCACATATGCCGTTCTAAGCCCCTTTTTCTTTATGGCTTTATGGCGGCTGTATGAATAGGTCATATTATGTAGATACTATTCTAGTTAAGAACTGAAGACTTTGGTTGGCAAAGCTTCACAATATTACAATAAGTTTTTCATTTAATTTTAGCTTTTTTGTTTATTTTATTGCTATATGGCTATTTGGCACGACTAGGTATAAGTATAAAAGAAGAGAACGGCATGTTTATTTAAATATAATTTAGTGTATATTTGATCGAAAAAAATTTTGGGACCTCAACCACAAAACAAATTTCGCCACAAATACACAAGGTGCTGAGAGGCAAGAAAAATGGTCATCAAATATTTCACATTCATTACAACATGAATTGCATAGCATTAGGGTGGGGACTGACAGATGGGGACACTGCTTCTAGAAACCGGTGCATTTATATTAATTAAGGGGCTATTGCAATCGACCTGAGGCATGGCAGACCAGGCAATGGGACCCAATTGGTTGGCGCACCTCATAACAAAATCTACTAAGGGCACATCGCACGGGCTCCTACTGAATCGGCATCATTAACGTGTCCTTGGCACGCCTCCGACGCGAAGCAGCTGAGGTAATGACTTTTTTGGCAGTCAGGAAGTCAGACTGTCAGACTATCAGACAGTCAGGCAGTTCGCCCACCAGCATGTTTATCTGAAATTTTTCTCACGAGTGTATTTTACTCATATATATATGTTACATACGTAACTTTACGCATGGCAAACTGAAGTCTAACGCTCACTCGCTCGTAATCGTTGCCGTGTCCTCCGCAGACTGACGGTGAGTACTCCTTACAAAGCTGCAGTATGTGGAAATTTTATGCCCCATGATTGCCGTGCAGCGGAGTTGGAAAGTGCTGCAGGGTGTGGGGTATCATGTGGAACAAAGGTTGTTGGCTCCTGACATGGCACGGACGGGCTGCGGAGCAGCTGCTGGGTACCACGGCGACCGACTGCGGCGAGGTGTGGCATAGTTGTTTTGATTGCATTGATTTTAGCGCTCGATTTGCCGTTGCTGCCTCCAAAATATTGTGGCACGTTTAACGACCTACATCTGGGAGCACTGTGTCGAGACCTGAAGACCGAATCGGCATTTGTTGGAAAAGTATGCAAAAACTAAGTTGTCTATGGAAAAAGAAAATGCAGTTGCTCTCCTTGGCCATAACTTTATATAAATCAATTTTATATGTCGAGTAAATCATAAGACGTAAGATATAATTTTAATGTAAGTCACTTAAAGCTCAAAAATAGCCGGTTGAATACAACGGTTGATATAGTCTTAAGAAATACCGATAGTAGATTCTATCAAATACAATTTACAGAGAATTATGCTGAATTTAACTTAGACTGGCTTTTTATAGCCTTGCAAAGGGTATTATAAATTGGTCGTGAAATGTGAAACGCATAGAAGGAGACATCAACCCTATAAAGTATGTATATGTCGGAGTTTAGAGATGGTTATCCATCGTATTTGTTGCTAAGGAGGCGAAGAAGAAGGAGGCTTAAAAAGACATATCCAATAGACCTGGCCAAACGCCGCCTTTAATGAAGCAAAATAACATGTACATAAACACACACTATGTAAATATTTAATTTAAGCTATCATTAATCAAAACACACGCTGATAAAAGTTGCTAATCAAGAGTAACAGAAGATTAGCCGTAAATAAAAGAATTTTAACACAAAAAAAAAAAAAAAAGAAGTCCCTCTTTTGTTGCACGCAGTATATATGTATGTACATATGTCGGAACCGGCTGGATCGGACCATTGTATCATATAGCTACCATAGGAACGCTCGGTCGGAAAGAAGGTTGATATATGGAAAACATTTTTGTTTTTTAAAGATTTCTTAGCCATACTCCCTGTGATACGGGCAAACGACTATGAGCATTATGAAAAGGTTGGGTCTGCAAGGGTATTAAATCTTCGGCGTGCTGGAGAGCTTCTTAGTCGTTTTTATCCCTATTTAACTTTTTTTCTGTTGAATACCAGTTTCTACCGTAAGTTTTATGAACTTAAGATGAATTTTATAAGCAATAAAGAAAGCAAGTAAAAGGTTCTAGTCGGGAGCTCCCGACTAGGGAATACCCTGAACCCTCTTATTCCAACACCAAATGCAGCTCGTTTGAATTAATAAATATAAATTTAAAAAAAACAATTAAGAGGTTCTAGTCGGGAGCTCTCGACTAGGGAATACCCTGAACCCTCTTTGAGGTGGTAGCGGGGAGGTGGCGATAGGTATAAAATGAAAGATACTTGACAAATATATAATATTCTAGAAGCAACATATCATGTTTGGTGATTCTAGCTCTTATTATTTACCCAATTTGCTCAAAAAACAGGATGTCGATATCGATTTTAATCGATTGCTTGGAAATGGAGTAAGTTATTGATTATCGGAAACTCGATCTGCGTAGGAACTAGGAGAACCTACATCTAAAATTTCAAGTCTCTAGCTTTTATAGGTTCCGAGATCCTTGCGTTCATACATACGGACGGACGGACGGACGGACGGACAGACAGACAGACGGACATGGCTAGATCGACTCGGCTATAGATGCTGATCAAGAATATATATACTTTATGGGGTCGGAGATGCTTCCTTCTGCCTGCTACATACATTTGCACAAATACATTATACCACTTTTATCCATTTTTAATGGATTCATGGTATACAAAATATTTTCACCAACTTACTAGCCTTACTTTTAAATGTTATAGGAATTAATATGAATTTTGAAATATTAAAATTAATCTTCGATGGATTGTTAAAACTATTGTTGGCTCAATTGTCTTTTACGTACATTCCTGGCAGCTAGCCAATTCATTTTCTCTGAGACATCCATGCACGATCCAGTTTTTCCATTAATGCAGTTAACGAGACTATTTTCCTCTTTTCGGATAAAAAAATAAATATTTTATGGGCATCTTAAGAGACGGGCTATGCATGATCTCTAACAAAATATTGAATTCATTTTTTAGCGCGCAAGTATTTAATTTTGTACTGATGTATCCAATGGGAGCGGGCTGGTTTCACTTGTAAAATTGGTAACAATTATTGACAAGCATCTGACGTTGATGCGCCATTAACAGACGGACCCAAACCGCAATCTATATCCTTGCCGGCAAAGTTGCTTCTAAAGTAAGACAGGACACGCAAGAGGCTTGGGTAAAGTCAGGGCCAAACACACCTGTGGTAAATGCACTGGCGTTTGTTGTACAATCCCCTTAGCAGCTAACAAATGTGCGCATATCCGTTTTCCAACCGCTGCAGAGCCGCCCATTTCCAGTGGCGAGCAACCAACAAGAGTTGAAACTGCGGAATCTGCCCGTCAAGAGGATTATCAGCTTATGCAATACAATGATTGGCTTCGTTGGGTCAAAGCAGCTGAAAAGTTTTATATTGATATTTTTATACCCTGAACCCAATAAAAATGGGTAAAAGGGGTATATTGTATTTGTGCAAAATGCAAATGTATGTAACAGGCAGAAGGAAGCATCTCCGACCCCATAAAGTATTTATATTCTTGATCAGCATCAATAGCCGAGTCGATCTAGCCATGTCCGTCTGTCTGTGCGTCCGTCTGTCCGTATGTATGAACGGAAGGATCTCAGAACCTATAAGAGTTAGATGTAGGTGCTCCTAGTGCCTGCGCAGATCGAGTTTGTTTCCGATAATCGATAACTTACTCCGTTTCCAAGCAATCGGTAGAAATCGATATCGATATCCTGTTTTTTGAGCAAATTGGGTAAATAATAAGAGCTAGAGTCACCAAACATGATATGTTGCTTCTAGAACATTATATATATGTCAAGTATCTTTCATTTTAGACCTATCGCCACCTCCCCGCTACCACCCCAAAGAGGGTTCAGGGTATTCCCTAGTCGGGAGATCCCGACTAGAACCTCTTACTTGTTTTGTTTTGATTGGCGCATTATCTACTTGCTTGCACTCCTGAAATAATTTTTTACTGAAGTGAAGGCAGAAGTGAAATATGCAATGCAACGTAAAATTATAAAAATTGGAATTAATTAATTTAAATCATTGGGCAACAAGCGGAACAAACAATTCAACTTGATCTTGTCGTTAGTTGTAGTTAAGCTTTAAGGCGTTACATTCGTGATTATATACAGAATCATTTCGATAGGGTGGGTTTTACTTGAGCCGGGGAAGTATTGGAAATGTGACAATCGCAATGGCAGGTTAGACCATGACTTTGCCTTTTCTACAAACTAAATGGGGCGTTGCAATTCACACAGCGGTGGCATTGCGTCCAATATTGACCTTTAGCAACAGTACGGAGTTGCCGATGCTGGGCCGATGTGGTCGCTGTGCTGGCTAATTGCCAACTTGGATTTGTGCGCCTTTAGGCGCCAATGCGAAAAACCAGCGGTCTGCGTAGACTGTATTGCATAAAATGAATTGAATTCTGTTTGCACTTTTTGTGCCGTTTTCCTCGGAGATTGCAAAAAAAGTTTGATGGGTTAGGGGCCAGATTCTTCTAAGTTCCAAAGTTAATTCACTTGAATAACGGTCAGAAAAAAATATTTGTAGAAAATGTACCCTTTGGTTTACACACTTGGATCGCATAAAAAATGAATGATAATATTTAAAGTTGTGTGTTTATAAATATGTACACAAAAGCTGATTTTAAAATTTTAGGATAGGTGTAGCGGATCATTAAATATGCATATATGAGTTGGTTGGGAGCGCATCTTCAATGCGTGTGTGCATAATGTGCGAACGGCAATTTAATAGTTGCCGATGTTGTTTATGAAAGGCACGCGAATGATAAAGGTGTCAAGAATGTTGAGCGCGTTGGCAGTGACGAGAAGCATGTGGTGTAGACAGCCTCCTGAATTCAGTATCACGTAGCGAAACACTCAGAGAAGGCTGAAGGCTGAGATGACTAACGTTATCCAGGTGGAATTCTAATTAAGCGACAAGTATGTAAAAGCAGGCAGCCGATTTTTGAATAATTAGAATTTGGTGTGTGTGTGAATTCCATGTCACCAGTAGGGGCATAACATTTCTAAAAAGAAGTACTTATTTTGGAAAAGCTCATTCCTTATTGAGTACACAGTACGAAATAAAACTAAAGCCACAAACATACAAAAAAAGAACCGTTGTAAGGCGACAAATCAATTGCATCAAGAATTCTTAGGCATACATACATATATTCTTGTATATGGATGTCGACTGCCCTTCACCCAAGTCAACTCAGGGCACAACATGGGTACTTAAGGGGAGCGTTAAATAAGGGTATGACGTGTTAAGTTCCAAACACGACCACAACAAAGCTGTAAGTAAAACCCATGAGACCAAAGCAGAAGCATAAAAATTTTATAATATACAAGTCAGCAATCAAAATCACGTACTTCTTTTCCCAACCAACACCGCGCATAGTGACACAGTTCTTATTAATATGCTAGGGTGCATGTATGCGTGTTTGTGTGTGTGTGAAAAGTTTAAACAATAACAGCAATGAGCCTTTTCAATTAAAATGGCTGCTTGACTTTAAAACGGTTTCTTAGCAGGCAATTTTCTTACGCATGTTTCTGCCCTTTGTAGCTTCTGCTGCCTGAATAACCGCAGAAAATGAACATTTTGTAGCAGCCAGACAGGTATGACGTTTCAGGTGTGGTTTCACACACACACACACTCACTATACCATACACACACGCCAAAATATATTGACTGCAAGTTTAAAGTTGTTTTTGTTGAAGATAGATTTGATGGTTGGCAGCAAAGATGCATGCAATTTGGCCAAAGTGCTAATTAATTAATCACACACAACTCCTGCCGACAATGTAAATCAGCATTATGCATTGTGAACAAACATACACGTAAGTATTTTCTACAAGATGGCTTATTTAAATTCAAAAATCGAATTAAAACAAAAATAGGTTAGAACTAAATAATTTAAATTGCTTGAAAATAAGAGAAAATATTAGCTTCGGATATTTAAGTAGAAACGACGTCAAATTCATTTTTATAAGTAAATACAAAACACGAAAAAAAAGGATATTCATCTTTTGTCTTAAGTAAAATGCTAATGCTTGATTTTCGGTAATTCATAAATTCTGAATCATTTAAGAAATATGTAGAGGGTATCTCCCAGTCTAAGACGCTGAGTTTTGTTTTGGCTGTTGCTTTTAAAATGTGCTCTGATTCGCTATTCATAAATTGTGTGCAACAGCAGCTGAAACACGAGCAACGCCAAACGGCAACAATTAAATCAATCAAATCTTGAACCGAGCATAAACAGGGGATGAATGTGGTAGATTGGGGTTTCGAATACGTTGGAAATTTGGAACTCTAGTTTGAGCGATTCAACGTGGTGTAACGAAGTCTAGGAAGCCTGGTTTTATAATTGAATTGATCTCAATTTGTAGATGGAAAAAGTTTTACGTTTCGTTTCTTTTCCTCTCGCTGTGCACAGAAAAAAATGGTGGACAGTGAGGGGCCGTGCAACTTTTGGTGGCACAACGATGCCAAGCGTAAAGAGTAAATGCAGGGCATTTTCTGTTGCAATTCCTGTTGTTTTCGTTGCCATTGGCTTTTGCCTTGATATCGTTTTAGCTTAGTAAATTGAATTCAGCTCCTTTGCTCTGTCCTGTCATTTGATTTTGATCTCATTCAGTCTCAAACCAAGTCAAAGGAAACTGGCAAACATGACCCATGGCTATGTAGATGAATATAAACAGTGAAATGCTACTTTGAATTTAAGAAAGTAGCCATCAACTGAAAGATTTGCCATATTTAAGTATATTTTTTTAATGAGAAAACAACTTTTTTGAACAGAAAAGGTTTTTAAATGTTTACCGTCTAATCTAAAATTTATATATATACTTTTTTTATGCGTTCTGCGATACACTTGCACTTCATTTTATATTTTGTACATAGTTGGCTTCGTTAATGTTGATGTAGCCTGTTTGTTAGCCAAAAATTATATATATTTTATAATAATAGCGGGTGTAGCCCGGCCTTGCCCGTGGCATGTATGTTATAAAATAAATGTTCTCAAAAAGCTTTGAAAATGATTTTGAAACTAAGCGGACGGTAAACAAACTACTTTCATACTAACGTTTTCCGTCCTTTTACTACTGTTGCGAGTGGAATTTCCCAAATCGCTGATAGCTTAACGTGGACCTTCATCACATAAGGTAACTACAGTGAAAGTTACAGTTTCTGTCCTCTTACGGTTTGGGCTGTGCGTTGACCATCACGCAGTCAGCCAGTCAGTCAGGACAAACAGTTTTATATATATAGATAATATAAAATAATATAATATTATATAGTATAATATTATAAAATATAATATAATAATAATATAATATAATTTAGTATAATATAATAAAATATAATATAATATAATATTATATTACATAATATAATATTATATTGCATAATATAATATAACAACATAATGAAACACCAAATGTAGAAAAATATAATACAGATATAATATAGTATAACAGAAAATACATTATCCCATTAAATTAAAAGGTAATTTGGAATATTTATATTCAAGAAGTACAGAATTTATAATAGCTACTTCTATTAAAAATTTTAGATCATGGAAGTTCTTGTGTAGAATATCGAAGCTTAGTTTGATGATTTTTAAAACAACGTGACAGAAGGACTATCTTCGGTACGCCGAATATTTAATACCCATATGTACTGCGTACAACAGAAAGAGGAAATTATGCAAAGTTTCATGTCATTTTAAAAATGACAGACGGACAGACGGACGGACTCCTTCTATGCGTTACATATTTCGAGACAAAATTATAATATAATTATAATTGCATAGGGCAAGGGTATAAAAAATTAACATTCGCCCCTACAAAGTTGTATTACATATAGCGTTATGTTGCATTCCACATGTTTTTACGTAATTCAATGTAGCGAATTAAATGTAACATTTAATAATTTAAACGGTATTAAGTATATTAAATGCCGGATTATCTGATAAATGGAACGAAGTAAGTATTATTAAACACGATTTTAAACAACAAATCTATCGAACCTTATGCTGTTATTTTATGACTTCAGCTTCACCAGTCTTTGGTCAAACTGACACTAGTTTGGTCTCACACACACACATGTAGCACGCCCACGCATACACAGAAGACACACACCTTTTGGCTTGGAGGTCGGCACACGTTTTAAGCATAAATTATCAATGGCATATGCCATGAGGTATGCTGCTATCTGCGGCTCCATAAAAACTGGCACAGCTATTCCCCTGTTCAATCCTCTCAGTCATGCCTGTGCCGATCCATCATGGCGTGTCAGCAGCTGTTGTGTTTAATTTACGCCCCAAGTTAAACATAGGTAAATCCTATAAAGCTTCCCACAATGCAACCAACGTCCACACTGCACTCTGCACAGAGATAAATGGCGGTCACTCACACTCACACACACACACACAGACCAACGCACACACTACATGGGGCTCTCTCAGGTACGTTGTTTGCATCAAATATCAACGACATTATTTACGCTTTGCCATAGATTCGTGTGAGTTTTATTGTTTTTGTGCCATGATGCTGATATTGTTATTGTACTGTTGCAGCTCAAATGCCCGTGTCAGCGTCGAGGTCCCTGTGCTGTAAAATAAGCGGATAAATAAGCGGATAACAGTCTCGGTAACTAGGTTAATATATACATATGTATGTTTGAATGAGGTCTACTGTTTATGGACAGCACAACAAAGAGTTTTCTTTTCTAGATTTAGTTGTGTTTTTGCCAGGGATCATCAGGGCTTCAAATGCACTAAACAATCATTGTGACAGGCATTTTAAATAAACTCAGTAGCAATGAAATAAAATTATTTCTTGCTTGTTGGCTTAAAATAAATTTTCTCAATGGACGGTAAACAAATAACTTGAAATAACGCCACCCACCAAACGCCATCCGCCAATTTACTGCAGCGCGGGTAATTCATTAAGTTTTTATATAGAGCTTTGTAAATATGTTTGAAGCAAGTCGGACACAACTTAAAACTTCACCAAAAAATCGCATTTCTACCAAAGAATTTTGGATTCTGCGATAAGTTTGAAACACGTCTCAAATGATTTTTCATATAGATCTTTGAAAATGAATTTGCGCGCGAAACGTCACCCACCAAATCCTTCACCACCATTTCCACCAAGCAGGAGTAGATGTTTGAAAATATTTTAATTGGTTTTTTTCTCATTAAAACTCAATTATTAGTGTGGCTGTTGAGTAGAGGCAGTGTCAAATAGTGCGGTCTGTCGCGAGGTCGAGACCTACCGAGGCTGGTGTGGCTGCTGAGTAGAGTCGGCAGAAAGTAATGCGGTCAGTTGGAAGTTCGGACCCTGCCCATGGAACGTTTTTTTTAAATTTATCTTTATTAATTCAAACTAGCTGCATTTGGTGTTGGAATAAGAGGGTTCAGGGTATTCCCTAGTCGGGAGCTCCCGACTAGAAGCTCTTGCTTGTTTCTTATAGATTTTGGCAAAATTTTCACAGATTTATTATTGATTGGAAATTGGCGTAAACTTGACTTATTATCATCGACTTACTAAAAAAGAAGTGTGTGAGTGTGCATTCATAGTAGCTAAATGGCTACTCAGATAAGTATTTGAATATTTTGAGTACAAAAGTCAACACAAATATTTTTGATTTTTGCTAACCATTACATGGAAAGATAACATTTTAAATTGCCTAAATAAAAAGCAACGAGAAAGAATGGCTTTCTTCGACACGACGAAGATTTAATACCCTTACAGACCCAACCTTTTCATAATGCTCATAGTGCTTTGCCCTTATATAAAAAGCACAGGGAAAATAAGTAGTTCATGCCTAGTATGCTTAAGATATCTAACAAAAAAAGTTGTTCATACAACTTAATTTTAAACCGACCGTTTTGCATAAATGTAGCGAATATACTTATGAAAACTTATAAATGGTCAAATATCATGAAAATCTAAAAAGTTTTCCATATCACGACTTAACTTTGTTGTTAGGATTTTGCTTATATATGAGGAGCATAGAAAAACTAATAAACGCCGAGTTTGCTCAATATGTCTTGATAAACAGAAACAATTTTCATACAAGAACCTACTCTTCGACCGATCGTTCCTATAGCAGCTATATGATATAGTGGTCCGATCCAGCTGGCTCCGACATATGAACTGCGACAGAAGAGGGACTTCTACAAAGTTTCCTGACGATAGCTTTAAAACTGAGAGACTAGTTCGCATAGAAACAGACAGACGGGCATGGCTAGATCGACTCGGCGATTGATGCTGATCAAGAATTTATGTACTTTATGGGGTCGGAGATGCTTCCTTCTGTCTGTTACATACATTTGCATAAATACCATATACCATTTTTACTCAATGGGTTCAAGTTATAAAAACTTGACAGCGAAAAGTTTTGAAATTCATTTCTTTATAAACAGTTCTAAAATACATCTTTCATCGAGTTGTTGGTAAACTTGACGACCAGGATAAATAATTAATTAGTTGCACAAAAAGATCGATCCAACTTTTAATTAGCAATTTATTTTCTTTGAAAATATAATTGGATCGCTTGCATTTTTCTTATCTCTGATGTTTACCAAAACTCAAAGCGCTGCTCTTTTAATAGTTCATATAAAATCCATCGAAATTAGTTATAAATCAGTGGAGCGATACCAAGAGCTTTATCTGTACATATATCAGAGCTGGCTGCCTTTTTTGAGCTTAAATGAAGTCATAAATTTAACGAACTAATAATTGTATGCCATCAAGTTGTTGTAAGCCATAGCCAAAGTCAAGCCAAGCAAACCCAAGCAGAAAACTAGTTTAACAGCCAACATTAATTATAGACATTTAACATTTTTCCAGCAACATGAAGTAGGCAACATGGGGCAGGCAACGCTGCGTTGAATATTCGATTTTTATCATAGTTTATGCACTGCATACAAAGTTAACATAATAAGGTCTGCACGCATAGGATGCGGCAAAGGGTGGGTTCGCCTGTTCGGGGTGTGGTGCGTGCCTCTTGCTGGACGTGGCCTTCGTTTAAGGGCAAACAACGGACTGCAATTTAGTGAGCAAATTTCGAGCTCTAGCCGGGTTGTGCAATAACACGGCAATTTCGGTTTTCTCTTTTACAGTCGAGCAATTTGCAACAAAATCGGAAGAAAACTTTGCCCGACCCTGGCCATGCTCATTGAGAATTCGCCATTCAATCTCCTTCGTGGAAGCATAAATGAAATGATTTGTAAAAGCATCTGTTTTGGCTATACATGTGCCGTATCAGAAAGTTTATATAATTTTAAATTATAATTTTTAAGTGCTGCGGCGACAACCACCAATTTGTTGTGCCTCCTGCTGGTCGTAAAGTAACAACAACAAAATATCCCTTAAATTGTATAATCTAAATGCAAATTAAATGGCAAATGAAAAGCATTGCAATTAACGATCTAGCGGCGTTTACGCAGCACGCGTATTCTCTTCGTGTACATCTTGTCACAAGACACACCAGAACATATAGTAGGATTGGTACAGAAGATGGCTAGAATGATAATTGCTATGCATGACATTTTTAAGGCACTGCAACACGGATAGTCGAGAGTAAAGGAAGGGGAGAGACAGAAACAGAGAGATAGATAGAGAGATTTCAAGAATCATTCAAATCTAAATTAGCCCCTACAATTTAAGATTTTTTAATAACTTATAAAAACGTTTTATTTTGAAAATTTTTAAAAATATTTATACAGTTAAGTTACACATATTGATTTTGTGTAACATGAAAAAACAAGTAAGTGGTACCCTGAACACCTTGTATTCCAACACAAATGCAGTTCGCGCTACGCGCTAGTTTGAATTAATAAAGATAAATTTAACAAGTAAGAGGTTCCAGTCGGGAGCTCCCGACTAGGGAATACCCTGAACCCTCTTATTCCAACACCAAATGCAGCTCGTTTGAATTAATAAAGATAAAGTTAAAAAAAACGTTCCATTGGCAGGGTCCGAACTTCCAACTGACCGCATTACTTGCTGCCGACTGTACTCAGCAGCCACACCAGCCTTGGTTGGGGTCGACAGACAGCACCACTTGCCACTGCCTCTACTCAACAGCCACACTAATAATTGATTTTTATTGAGAAAAAAAATCATTTTAATTGGTAGGCAGCACAGAATACAATCGTAATGATGACAGAATTCGAAGCAGACGCGCATGAATGTGTGTGTATATGTATACAGAAATTCTTGCAATTTGCGTCGCAAAAACGTGCGCAGCCAAATTCCGAAAAACAAAACAGTCTACAGTATATCTTATTGTACCATAGAATATTTGTGTATTCTCAAAAAGTCAATTGCATTTAAATTGTGGCTTAAATTGGTTAGCAATACAAGTTGGGTTGTTAACTTGATTTATAGCTCTACGGTGGTAGCGGGGAGAAGGCGATAGGTATAAAATGAAAGATACTTGATATAAATATATAGTATAATTTGCTTAGCTGCCTCGATACTTAGCTGCATCGGTAAGATAGCTGCCTGAAATTTTCATTTCGCTGCAATAAGAGCTTATTTTGTATGAAATTAATTACGTTAAACGCATCTAACTTAACAGCCTTTTGCACTTATGCGCCTTATATTGGCAGTAATTTTTTGCCAATTTCTATGAATATCATGTAAGTTAACTGCGCCATCTATGATCAGATAATTTGATTTTTGAATTGTTTTTCTTATGTATACAATTAACTGTACTGAAGTTGAATTAAATGTAAGTAATTTAAGTACATGAAGATAATAAAAACTACAAAATTAATTCATTTAACTTAGTACTGTTATATAGAATTCAGTGCAACTTAAAATAAAATTTGGGTTACTATAAAATCGATTCACTTTTAGGAAAAAAAAATAAATGAAGTTAACTGCCTTTTTAAGATAGCTGCCTCTAATGTCCGTGCAAAGTACTCGAGGCAGCAAAGCACATTATACTGTATATTATTCTAGAACCAACATGTCAAGTTTGGTGAGACTAGCTCTTATTATTTACGCAATTTGCTGAAAAAAGCAGAATGTCGATATCGATTTTTATCGATTGCTTGGAAACGGACCTACAGCTAAAATTTGAAGTCTCTAGCTCTTATAGGTTCTGAGATCCTTGCGTTCATACATACGGACAGACGGACGGACGGACAGACAAACGGACATGGCTAGATCGACTCGGCTATTGATGCTGATCAAGAATATATATACTTAATGGGGGCGGAGATGCTTCCTTCTGCCTGTTACATACATTTACATTTTGCACAAAAACATTTTACCCCTTTTACACAGTTTTAATGGGCTCATGGTATAAAAACAAGTAAGAGGTTCTAGTTGGTAACTCCCGACTAGGGGATACCCTGAACCCTTTTCTTCCAACACCAAATACAGATATATATACTATTCTAGAAGCTACATGTCAAGTTTGTTGACTCTAACTCTTAAAACTCAATAATTAATGTGGCTGTTGAGTAGAGGCAGCGGCAAGTAATGCTGTAAGTTGCAAGTTCGAACTCAGCCAATTTGTATACCCTTGCAGAGGGTATTATAATTTTGTCGTGAAATGTGTAACGCATAGAAGGCGTCATCTCCGACCCCGTAAAGTATATATATTCTTGATCAGTATCAACAGCCGAGTCGGTATAGCCATGTCCGTCTGTCCGTCTGTATGTTTCTATGCGAACTAGTCTCTCAGTTTTAAAGCTATCTTTATGAAATTTTGCAGAAGTCCATTTTGCTGTTGCACGCAGCACATATGTGAAAACCAGCTGGATCGGACCACAATATCATATAGCTGTCATAGGAACGATCGGTCGAAAAGAAGGCTCGATTTTTATCGATTACTTAGAAACGGGGCAAGTTATCGAATATCGGATACAAACTCGATCTACGTAGGCACTAGGAGGACCTACAGAACGGATGGACGGACAGACAGACGGACATGGCTAGATCGCTTTGGCTGTTGATGCTGATCAAGAATGGGGTCGGAGATGCTTCCTTTTACCTGCTACATACACTTGCAAAAATACAGTATACCCTTTTTACCCATTTTTAATGGGTTCAGGGTATAATGAAAGCCACTCTCTCCATTTCCATTTCCACCGATTGCGTCTCATAAATGGCGGTGTCAACCACTGCGATATTCGTCGCTCTATGTCACTGAAAATGCGCGAACATATTTTTGTGGTGATATATAGGCGGGATACATCCCGTTACGTGTGTACCGAAAATTTGAAATTGAGTGTAAGCAGAGACAGAGTGACTCTGCAAATTGGGAAAAACTTAGAACGTTACAAAAATTTTCTTAAAATCGCACTTTCCACCGATAAAGCTTTGATTTTGCAAAAAAATGTGAAACATATCTCACATGGAAATGAATTGGAGAGCGAAACGTCACCTACCAAGGAGTAATACATACAACATAAAACAACCTATGTCCCTCCTTCTTCTGATATTCAAGTTTATATGAAACATATTACTTGTATTAAAGAAGTTTCCTCACACGTGCATGATAATGACCTATTTATGGTGTTGGGTGATTTTAATTTGCCGAACATCTCTTGGTCATTATTCACTGCCGAAAATTATATAGTGCCCTCAGCACAGCATGATTTTATAGACTGCATGCTTGATCTTTCGTTGTTTCAAATCAATTCAATTTCTAATCATTTGAATAGAACACATGACCTTGTATTTGTTAACGACTACCTTATCTCTAATGTGTCTAGGTACCCTCCTTTATCTCTTCCTGAGGATGTATATCATCCTACTTTAGAGATTACAATGTTCAATTGTAATCGTCTCGTTTCGTGCTCATCAGCCAATAAGCCCCGCCGCTGCTTTCGCAAAGGAAATTATTCATTGCTGAATCAGCTTATTTATGCAACCGATTGGTCTTTCTTTTATGACTCGGTTGATATGAATACTGCTATTACTTTTTTTTATAGCACCCTAAACTCCCTCTTAGATATGAGTATTCCCAAGTCGATTCCTTCGACTACTTCTTCAAAGCCACCCTGGTTTACTCCCAGATTGTCACATCTTAAAAACTTAAAATCTAAATATTTTAAAAAGTTTAAAAAGTCTGGTCTGTACACGAGACTTGGCTAAATATTCCATAGCCAAGTCGAACTTCTTTCTTCTGAATTCTCAGTGCTATGATATCTTTCCCGTTGCAAAAAAAAAACTTAATTTTCAACCGATCGTTCCTATGGCAGCTATATGATATAGTGGTCCGATCTTGATAGGATTTTGCATATGTGCTGCGTGCAACAGAAAAAGGGACTTCTGCAAAGTTTCATAAAGATAGCTTTAAAACTGAGAGACTAGTTCGCATAGAAACAGACAGACGGACAGACGGTCAGACGGACAGACGGACATGGATATATCGACTCGGCTGTTGATACTGATCAAGAATATATATACTTTACGGGGTCGGAGATGACGCCTTCTATGCGTTACACATTTCACGACAAAATTATAATACCCTCTGCAAGGGTATAAAAATAATCACTTCGAATTTGCAGCATTTCTGCAAATCGGTTGTTTCCCCTGTTCAACATGGATTCGTAAAGAATCGGTCAACTACGACCAATCTACTAGAGTTTACTTCCTTGGTAAATGATGCTTTCCTTTCGAAAATGCAAACTGATGTCATTTACACTGACTTCAGTAAGGCGTTTGACTCTGTGCACCATGTCATTTTACTTTTAAACTTGACCGAATAGGTTTCCCTCCGTCTCTTTTGCTTTGGATTAGTTCTTATTTAAAAGGTAGGACCCAAAGAGTAATGCTGAGACAGACTACCCCTAAACAGGTTCACGTTACTTCTGGTGTTCCTCAAGGTAGTCATCTTGGTCCTTTACTTTTTACTCTTTTTATAAATGATCTCCCCTCGGTTATATCACATGCCCGGGTACTTATGTATGCGGATGATGTGAAACTTATTGTATCATACACTAATCCCCCATTTCATTATCTTCTACAAGACGATTTGAACGCTATGCAATTTTGTTGTTCGGCCAATCAATTGCATTTTTTTTTTTTTTTTTTGCTGTTTGTTTATTGTATTGAATCAAAAATAGCATACATTTTTATTTCAACACAGTTGGCTTAGGTGATATTACGCCAAGCCTGGTTGGGTCCTCAGGCTTTATCGTGGACAAACGTCAAAGGCGGCGTTTTGAGTAAGGCTGCATCGTCACGTAGGTAGTCGGGGGACTCTGGGGCGTCTCCTATGTCGTGGTTGGCGGAGGTCCTTGAACGATCTTCTCTTGAGCCTCCTGACTACACACCTCCCAGCGAGGTCTCTTGCTACCCGGCTGCAGTGTCGCTGCAAGCGTTCGCTGTACCGGTTGGCGAATGCTCCGACTTGGCTATCTATGGTCTCCATTTTGAGGTCTCTGTGCAAGGTAGAATTTCTGACGTACCAGTCAGCACCCGTAATTCGGCGCAAGACCAAGTTTTGGAGTGTCTGAATCCGTCTTCGATTTGTCCGAGATGCAATGCCCCAAACCTGAATACCGTATCTCCAAGTTGGTGCCACCACGACGTTGTAAACTGCCCGTTTGCAGCGAAGTGGCAATGGGCTGTTGGGGTTTAGTAGCCAGTTGGCCTTGGCCATCTTATAGCGGCACTGCTTAAGAAGGCCGGCGATGTGCGCCCGAAAACTAAGCCTCTTATCCAGTACAATTCCAGATTCTTGGCGCTTCCGCCAGGGTGGAGGGGGCTACCGTCTATCCAGACTGCTGGAGCCTTGCCACGCCTCAGTGTGTAGTTGACCGCCTGGCATTTTGAGGCATTGAGCTTGATGTTCCACCTGCGTGTCCAGCTCTCAAGCAAGTGAATGTATTCCTGGGCACCGTCAGTGGCTTCGTACTCGCAGTGGGCTGAGTAAAATATTGCCACGTCATCGGCTAATGTAGCCATCAAGTATTTGCCTGGGGTGGCAAACTCGTGTAGTTCATCCGGAGTGGGGATGTCGCTGTGTACAAGTTGTAGAGGAAGGGGCCCAGTACGCTGCCTTGGGGGACACCCGCCTTCATTTTGCGGGCAGCAGAGATTGCTGCTCTAACTTTGACTTCGAACTTTCGCTCCATTAGATAGGAGCGCAGAAGTAGAAAGAAGGGGGCGGGAAGACTCATCTTGATTTTCTGGAGCAATCCATCAATCCAGACTCGGTCAAAGGCCTGCTTCACGTCTACAAAGACTCCATAGCAGTAGTCTTTGTCGTCGTAAGCCTTAAGAATATGGTTAATCACTCTGTGAACCTGTTCGACAGCGCCATGCCCTCCCCTGAATCCAAATTGGTGTTCAGGAAGGATGGCCATGTGATCCATAAGCCTTGAAAGTCGGGCGACAATCAGTCTTTCCCAGACCTTCGACAAGGAAGGCAGGAGACTGATCGGCCGATATGACTCAGGGTCATATTCCGGCTTGCCCGACTTATGGATCATATGGATCCTCGCTAACTTCCACTGGGCAGAGAAGTGTTGCGTCCTTAATATGGCGTTGAAGATCAACGTTATAAAAAGGAGCGCGCGCATTGGTAGGGCCTTCAGAGTGGTGTGGCATATTTCATCATGGACCGGTGCTTTATCCCTGGGAAGGGCTTTGACGACGTTGATCACCTCCTCCACGCGGATGGGGCCGATAGGTGGTGACATCTGAAGCGGATTCTTCAAAGCTTGGGTAGTCTCATCCAGCTCTTCTGGGGAGGCCAAATCGAAATGTCCAAATCGTGTGAACCGTTCCTCCAGGTGGCTGGCGAAGGTATCAGCTTGCTCTTCGTCTGTAAGGCAGTATTTACCATTGTGGCGAAGAAGGGGAACGGTTCTCCAGGGTTGGCGCTTCAGGTTTTTAGTTGCTCGCCAGAGCGAGTATCCTGAGTCATGGGTATAGTCCATGCTCTCCAACCTTCTAGAGAAGGATGCGTCTTTGTGTCTGCGAAGGGCCTCCTTCAGTTGCCGCTCCGCTCTTCGCCACTCCGCCTTGTCCCACGGATGCTGTGTCGTCTGGAACCTGCGTCTGCTCCGCCTTTTGATCCTGAGCAGGTTGTCTATGTCTGCGGGCAGCCCGTTGCCAGCATTGTCCAGCCGCCTGGCAACTGTTGGGGAGGTGGCTTCGGCTGCTGCTGCGCGTATCTTTGCGTTAAGCAGCTCGATGGCGTCCTCTACATCCCGTCCAGTGCAGATTTCGGTGTTGAGGTGTATACTTTCACTCATCTGTCTCTGGAAGACACCGAGATCAGTGCGTGCGTTGATCAGCCTCGGTATTGCGCTGACCACCCTGGCCCTGCTCTCCAGGGTAACTATCAGGGCCAGGTGATCGCTGGGGCGATCCCAATCGTCAGCGATTGAGAGGCACTGGTCAGGGATCCCCTGGTAGATAGCGAAGTCTATACAAGACGGAGTGCCTCGGCTGCCGTACGGGTATCTTGTGGGAGAACCTGTGGCCAGTACTTTCGCTTGACGGTGCGCTAGGCTGCTAGCTAGTTGAAGGCCGCGCGCATTGCTCTTATTTGCGCCCCACAGCCAGTGATGTGCATTCCAGTCGCCTTCCACCAGATATCTGCTTCCAGCCGAGTTGAGTATGACGTTGAAGTCGTCAGTCGACGTCTGCTCATTTGGTCTGTAATAGACTGCTCCAAAGTCCACGTTACCAGCATCAGTGGAGACTTTCACAGTCGAGTATTGGTAAACACGGTTAGTAATAGTCAATTGCGGAAAGTGAACCAAGTTACTCCGAACGAGGACAGCGCAGCCACCGCTGGCTGAGCGATTTTGAGTCCAGTGTACAGGGTATGCCTCAAAGCCAAAGATTTTAGGGAAAGTTGGACCGTTGGTTCTAGTTTCTGACAGCAGAATTATTCCGATTGCGTATTAGAGAGCTGGAGGCTCTAGTACTTTACCTGAAATGCCATTGGCGTTCCAGATTAGCACCTTCAGTGGTGTGTTCATTTGGATAGTAACGCTGTTAGAAGCGTAAGGATTTGCTGTTGCATACCCAAAACCTGCTGTTGCATTTCTGTCATCCTCTCGATAGCTCGGCTCATGTCCTTGATGGCAGAGGAAAGTCCTTCCCCGTTTGCAGATATCTGATGTTGCTGTTGTTGCGCAGTCAGCCTCTCCTGTTGATGTTCCCTCAGTAATCTATGTAGCCTAGCTTGCGCTGATCCTTCTCGCTGGCTAGCGCTGGGGACGTTGTTCTCTTTACTGGATGCAGCTAGTCCTATTCTGATGGCAGCGGCGTATGAAAGCCCTAATACTTGTTCAGTGGGTGCTGTACGGGGGAAGACAACAGGTGTAGGCCCATGAACTTTATTGCTGCGGCTTCGGTAATCTTGAGCCGGTGGGAGATTTTTCATTTTGGCGGGCTTTGGGACTCCCGCAGGCTTTGTATATTCAGTGAACCACTCGCAGCCCTTATAGTTGGCAGGGTGGTTACCACCGCAGTGAACGCATGTTACCGGTACTGAGTCGGGCCGTGTGCAATCAGCAGAGCGATGATTGAGCCCGCATTTAACGCATTCGTGTTGTTTTCTACAGTATGTGGCCGTGTGCCCGTACTCTGGCATTGCACCACATCCTGGCTTCTTCTAGCAGTCTCAACCTTGGCCACCTGCTTGCAAGAGTGCAAATCTATTGGAATCATCAGTGCCATCTGGGCAGGTGTCAGTTTTGATCAGTTTGCGCCGCGCAGCAGGTGGGGTCCTGCTGTCTGAGACTTTGCGCTTGTCGTTAGTTTTTTTTGCCTGTGCTTGAATCATTCGAGCCGCAGCTGCGGCGCGCGAATTGGGTTTGATGACCTCTACTATTTTCACTAGGGGGTCAACGTGTCTAATTGTGCTAGCACCAGCATGTGGGCTGCTGCCGGGTTCCTCGGATTCCATTAGAGGGTAGGAAGGGGAGACTGAAGTACTTCTTCCAGACATCAGCGCGGAGAATTTGTCAGCAGCTGTTGCTAAGCGGCTGTTAAGCATTGAGGTGCTCGGCGGCGTTGCGGCGTCAGCATTTAGTTGGCCTACCTCATTAGTTCGAGACGGCCCCTTGTTATTTATTGTGGGTGCATTACTGTTGTCAGCACTCACTGGAATTTTTGCTCCATTGGCATTGCCGCTGGTCGGGTGCATGTCAGCACGGCAACGCAGCCGACTTGCTCAGTTTGTGACCACCTTATTTTGTGTTTGATTTGGTTTCGATCCACCTAAAACAAATTGCTTTGTCAGCAATTAGTTTTGTTTTAATTTTTTTTCGTTTTTGTGAAATTATTGGTGATTTGCACTCTTTGTGCAGAGTTGCAATAGCCGCTTTGACCGTTTGGGTGCGCACTGGAGTTTTGGTTATTAATTGTTTTCCGCGAGCACGTCCGTTCACCTTAAGCACCGAAAAGTGCCAATTGCATCTGAATTGTTCAAAGTGTATGTTTATGACCTTCATATCTTATCTTTCTCAGCTATACAATTGACGATACTCCATTGCAACGTATACTAACAGTTAAGGATCTAGGCGTTCTTTTTGATTCTAAACTCAGCTTCAATCTGCATATAGATACCATCGTTAATGAGGCAAAAGGTGTACTTGGATTCATTAAACGATGGTCTAAAGAGTTTAACGATCCTTTTATAACAAAACTTCTGTACATTTCTCTTGTTCGCCCTATCCTTGAATACTGCTCTTGCATCTGGTCTCCGCAGTATAACAATAGCCCGGATCGTATTGAATTTGTTCAGAAGCACGATCTGCATTTTGCTTTACGAGGTTTAAATTGGGACCCTAATCTTCGGTTGCCATCGTACTCCAGCAGGCTGCTTCTTCTTAACCTTCCGTCGTTTACCAACCGTAGGACAATTCTCGGTGTTGTCCTTCTACATAAGTTGATTATTGGCGATATAGATTCTCCTTTTCTGCTAGGGCGTCTTCAATTCTCTGTTCCGTCTAGACCAACCAGAAATTACCGACCCTTATTCCTGTCTACGTGCACAACAGACTACGCTATGCACAATCCTTTTCGCGTGCTATGTAAAAATTATAATAGTTTGCATCACGTTTTCTCTACCGAACTTTCTCTACCCCTAATAAAATCGTTGCTTTCAGGATACCTTCGGGAAGTCACTGACCATTACCAGCTATGAGCAGGGGCATAGCTTGCCGGACAGGCTGTAAATTTTTCCCCACCGGGTCGGTGATTTCCCATTACTTTTCCCATTACTTTTCTCTCTGTCCTATCTACTTAACACTCTATATATCTAGCTTACATTTCTTTACTTTATTAACAATCTTCTTACTTTCTTTTTTCTTATTTATAGTATTTTATTAATTAATATAGCAAACTAAGATTATTTTTAATTTTACTTAAGAACACTTTTTTCCTACTTACACCCTTCTGCTTTGATGTAGGCTCTAATAGCGTCACTGACAAATTTAGCTGTGAAAAGGGGCACAGCTGGCCGGACTGGCAACTAAAACACCTCCATCGGTCGGTGATGCTATTTAGAGAACTGTGTTACCTAACTAGGCTTTTAGCATATAATTCCATTATCTATTGTATGTATAATCTACTGAATAATGAGGAAGACACTCGTTTTGTCGACCATTAATAAATAAATAAATAAAAAAATAAAAAAAATTAATTCGAATAAAGTTCTTTGAAAATAAATTTGTTTGAGGCCGTTCGAAAGTTAAACAAAAAAGTTTTTCGCGATCTTTTCACACATGCGGGTGCAGTTTTCCGAAACCCCGTCTTAACGAGCATGTTCATCATGAGCTAACTACAGTGAAAATTTCAGCTTCTTTGATTTTTCGGTTTGGGCTGTGCGTTGATCAACAACCAGTCAGTCAGTGAGTTAGTTAGGACAAACGGTTTTATAAGTCTATGGAGATAAACGCTTTTTTTCTTTCACTTCAAGCGTTACTACAAAATGATTTGTATCTCATGACCAGAGCCTTACACCAAACAAATCATGTTTATCTCTCAAATATGGTTTGCTTCAAGAAAATGAAATTCGAAAGTCGACTCGGCCCAAAGCCTATATAATTTATCTCTAATAAATATTGCATTTATCTAACCATACCTATTAAATTGAAACTTAAATTTGTTTCATAAAGTTACGACTACGACAAACAACAGCAGCAATACCAAAGCCAACAACAAAAGCCACGCCAAAGCGTGCGGCGTTTCATTAAAATCCACGAGTTGCAGCTCTACATGCAGCTCCAGAAGGTAGATATCGCACTCTTAAGAGAAACGCACATGCGCGATCTGGAGACTCTCGGGATTGTGTACCTACAATTTAGGTCATAAATCATATGGAAAAAACCACAAGAGATTGAAAATATTTCCCTCCGCACCACATGCCTTACACATAAATTCAGCAGCAACATATATAGCTATATAGCTATAGCTATATGCATATATGCATGAGTGTGTTTGTGTTGGTATGTAAACATATGCCTACCAATCTACTGAAAGTGCCCATACAGATTGATTTGCTTTTGTTTGCCTTTGTTTGCGCTGAGATATATTCACCTCAATACTCAGCGCCTAACTACGAGATGTTTTCTCTACCCACCAAGCGCGCCCTTTGCCAAGTGCCCCAATGCGTTTAGCACATAAGCCACACGACAACACATAGAATCTATGGGTGGTCCAGAGAATATTGAGAACGTGCGAATGCTGAAATAATAACTATGCGTATGTTAAGCACTTGCCGCCCTTTCTAGATTTGATTCTCATATTGCGTTTTTTGTTTGTCTACGAGGTGAACTTCTTTTGGGAGTGGAGAATCTATATGAGCTGCTAGTGTATATTGAAAATGGCTAAAAAGGGTAAAATGTATTTGTAATAATGTATGTCACAGGCAGGAGGATGCATCTCCGACACCATAAAGTACATATATTCTTGATCAGCATCAATAGCCGAGTCGATCTAACCATATCCGTCTGTCTTTGCGCCTGTCCGTCCGCATATATGAGCGCAAGGATATCAGGACCTATTAGAGCTTCTAGAATAATTCATGTATACCAATCATCCCTTATGTTATAGCTATCGCCACCACCCCGCTAACTACTTACGGGGTAGTAGCTATAAATCAAATAAAAACACCAATTTGTATTTCCCACCAATTTTAAGCCCAATTTTAATGCAATTATCTTTTTGGGAAGTCAGGAATATTCTATAGTACAGTAAGACCTGCTGCTGAAAATTTCATCAAGAATGGTTGAGAAACACAAAAGTTATTAAGGAAAATGTGTTTTGGCTGGCCTCGTGTTTGCGGCAGCTAGCACAAATTGCAAGAATTTATGTAAATAAATACACATTCACACAAAGCGCCTTTTTTGAATTCGAGACCTATCGAGGAGACATTTTTTTATTGTTAATTTATTTTAATTGCTGATGATGCAAACTAGAGCGTAATGCAACCGAATTTGGTGTTGGTAGATGGGAGTTCAGGGGATTCCCTAGTCGGGAGCTCCCGACTAGAGGCTCTTACTTGTTGAAATTCTAAGCGAATTTTTTGATCATCAAGTAACCTCTGGACAAAGTAGAAAATTTCACAGTTAGTATTTTATTAAATGTATAATTATGTAAAACTGATAATTTTAACTTATTTCCGACCATTGAGTCTGTGTTATCAAGTAAATTCAAAAATATATAATTTTGGTTTCGCAGTTTCATTATGAAAGATAGCGATAACGATTAAGCCTTTCTCATCATTACTTTTGGCTTAATTAGCAATCTGTAAAATTTTTAGAGCGTCTTGATACTTTATGGGTTAAATCATTGGGAACAGAAACTGTCTTCAATGCAAAAGCGAACGAATTATATTCTAATAACAATTTTAATTATTTTTGAAATCAAAGATTAAATAAAAATACTACTTATTTATTAATTATAATAATATCATAATATTATTAATAAATACCTCCAAATACACCACTTACAGATGCAATCGAGCTTCCCGTATCGGAGGAGGAGTACTTATAGCTGTCGAGTCTGCTCTTTCGTCGGAACGCATAGATCTTCCCATCTCAAAGATTGAGTTGGTGGCTGTAAGAGTTGTATTTGGTACTTTTTCTATCTTTATTACATGTTCATATTTACCTCCTCTATCTAATTTGTCTACCTATCAAACCCATCTTAATGCTATTAAATCTGTCTCCTCCCTACTTTCTGATAGAGACCTTTTAGTAGTTCTTGGGGACTTTAATCTTCCCGTTGTCGAGTGGTCATCGCCATCAGACTCAAACTTTCTGTTGCCATCATCGTCAAACGAATTTATTGATGGACTACTTGAAATGTCCTTACGGCAGGTTAATCGTGTGCGCAATTCAAGAAACAGATCTCTTGATCTAATTTTCGTGTTGGATTCGTTCAACAGTGTTGTGCACAGGATCAATCCGCTTACACTTCCTGAAGACCCTTTTGATCCAACTCTGAAAATGGTCATTGATTTACCAGCCCGAGTCCCTATCAAGGAATCGGAATTAGCTGAACGTATGCGTAGTTTCCGAAAGGCTGATTTTCATAAGCTAAATGATCTTATTCTGCAAGTCGACTGGTCCCAACTGTACAATTGTGCAGACATTGATGTTGCCTTGAAACTTTTTTATGACACCTTGTACTCGATTTTTGATGTCTGCGTTCCTCTTGATCACCCAGCGAGGCCTGATAGGCCTCCCTGGTTCTCAAATGAACTGATGAGGTTAAAAAACGTGAAGTCGAGGTGTTATAAAAAGTTTAAGAAATCGGGAAATCACTCTGATTGCTCCCGCTATGCAGTTGCCCGATCAAATTTTTCCACCCAAAATTCCATCTGCTATAAGAATTACCTTCGGCGTTGTCGCCTTCAATTTTCACATAATCCTAAGCAATTTTTTAACTTTGTCAATTCTAAACGAAAGACATCTATTTTGCCTTCTTCGGTTAAGTTTGCAGATGAGAGCGCAAACACTGATCCAGGCATAGCCGATCTGTTCGCAAACTTTTTTCAAACTACCTACTCCTCCTCTAGGTATAATTAAAATCAGCCTTATCCTTATCAGTTACAGAGGGCAAACTGCATCTTTAATCCCATTATTACCGAAGGTTCGCTTCTTAGCGACCTTAATACTATCAAGCCGGCTTACTCACCCGGCCCTGATGGTGTTCCTGCTTGTGTGCTTAGATACTGCGCTGCAGCATTATGAAAACCTGTTTTAAAACTTTTTAAATTGTCCGTAAACACTTCATCTTATCCGACCATTTGGAAGAAATCATACATTATCCCTCTCCATAAGGAAGAGAGTAAGTCCGATGTCGAAAACTATAGAGGTATTTTCAAATTATCCGCTATACCTAAAGCATTTGAGAGAATCATAACATCTCAACTGCAACATTTATGTAGTTCTATTATTACACCTTCCCAGCATGGGTTCGTGAAGCGCAGATCTACAATCACTAACCTTCTCGAGTTTACTTCGTATGTAATTGATGGGTTTAAGAAAAGAATGCAGACTGACGTCATCTATACTGATTTCAGTAAGGCTTTCGACTTGCCTTGCTGCTTCATAAATTAAGCCTTCTCGGCTTCCCAGTCCATCTTTTGAACTGGATTTCAGAGTATTTGCGTGACAGAACCCAGAAGGTTCTTTTCAGAAATTCATTTTCTATACGTATTCTGGTGACTTCCGGTGTTCCTCAAGGACCTCTTTTCATCAATGACCTTCCCTCGATACTGTCTCACTCTCGAGTATTAATGTATGCTGATGATGTAAAATGATGCCTTGCATATAAGGATATGGCATCATGTTATATCTTACAAGCGGACATTGATGCGTTTCAGGCTTGGTGCCTAGCCACAACCTGTTAAACTTAAACTGCTCTAAATGTAAGGTAATGACCTTCTATAGAAGCCCTCCTCAATTGGTTTCTTACATCCTTGATAGCATACCGATCGAGCGTGTTAATAATACTTCTAATGAAGTTAATGATCTAGGTGTCATCCTTGATCATAAACTTAACTTCGACTCTCATGTTAATACCGTGGTCAATAAGGCCAGAATAGTTATGGGTTTCATCAAGCGATGGTCGAAGGAGTTTGACGATCCGTACACGACAAAAACACTTTATACATCTTTGGTACGACCTATTCTTGAGTATGCCTCATATATCTGGTCACCACAATATGCTATTCATCAGAAGAGAATTGAATCCGTTCAGAAACAATTCTTGTTGTTTGCCCTTCGTGGTTTAAATTGGGATCCTCGTGTGCGGTTACCGTCATACTCCAGCAGACTTCTGATGATTAACCTTCCTTCTTTGACTAATCGTAGAACCATGGTGGGTGTAATATTTATTCATAAATTAATTACAATAGACATCGACTCTTCAGTGTTCAATAGCCAATTAAATTTCTCTATCCCTTCTAGACTTACACGAAATTTTGTACCCCTATCGCTTCAATTTTGCTCAACTAATTATGCTTTGCATGAACCGTTTAGGGTGCTCTGTGATGACTATAACAAGCATTACAGAGTGTTCTGCTCGGAGTCTTCTCTTCCTCGTATAAAATCTCCTATTCTAAACTATAGTCTTATTTTTATTTGTAATTGTATCTGTACACATACTTGTAGTTTGTATCGTTTTTTTTTAAATTTTTTTTTTTATTATTTTAATTTTTTTTTTATTTTTTATATATTATGCATTTCGTGTCGTGCGTTACACGACTGCGCCGCTCGGCCGGTTGGGCGGAAGGTGGGATGCAGTACGTTGCATCGGCATACGCGTTAAAAAAAAAAATATATAGTAGCGGGTATTGCCCGGCCTTGCCCGTGGAACGTTTTGTGCTACAATTTTTAGATATTACCTTTTCATTAAGCCCGTGGAAAATTGAAATCTACCCGTACCATCTTGATATTCATTTCTATTTAAAAATAGGTTTAAAGTGCATCGAATATAGAACCAAAAGTTAGAATCAGAGGTATCCGTCCTTGTTAGTCTTGTGGTAAGAATCTTGAGGCATTTTCCATCCAATTACGATTAACTTTACAAAAGCGTGTCAAATAAGTTCTGATAAAGATCTTTGAAAATAAGTTTATAATAGTAAACCAAAAAGTTAAGTTATGTTTTTTCGCTAAAAATTTCCACAAATTTGCTAAATCGGTGAAACACTTATTAAGTTTTTATGTAGAGCTTTGAAAATATTTTTGATGCAAATCGAACAAAACTTAAAGCTTCACCAAAATATCGCATTTCTGCCGCGGAAGCTGGAATTCTGCCAAAGGCGTGAGACACGTCAAGATCATTGAAAATAAATTTGAGCGCGAAACGTCACCCACCAAATCTTTGACTCCCATTTCCGCCAAGGACGAATGCATTTTTCGAAAAGTGTGAAAAACCCCCTCAAATTAATTTAAATAAAGATCTTTAAAAATGAGTTTGAGGCCGATCGGATGGTAAACAAAAAACTTTCATTCAAACGTTTTTCGCGATTTTTCCACACTTGTGGGTGAAATTTTCCGAAACCCCGTCTTAACGTGCACCTTCATCACATGAGGTAACTACAGTGAAAATTTCAGCTTCCCAGCTCTTATGGCATGGGCTGTGCGTTGATCACCAATCAGTCAGTCAGTCAGTCACACAGGACAAACAGTTTTATATATAGACTAGCGGTTATAACTCTGCATTGCCCGTGGCACGTATGTCATAAAATCAATGTTTTCAAAAAGTTTTGAAAACGGTTTTTTAACTGAACGGTCGATAAACAAACAACTATAATACAAACATTTTCCGCCATTTTACCACCGTTGGGAGAGGAATTTCCCAAATCGCTGAAGCATGTATTCATTATATTCTTATGTAGATTCACTGGTTAGTGGTAGAGTTTTGAAAATAAGTTTGATGCAAATCGGACAAAAAATTAAAATTCACACAAATAAAATCATTGAAATGCACTTTCCACCGAAGCAGTTAAGATTTTTCAAAAAATGTGAAACACGTCTGAAATGATTTTTTATGTAGAGCCGTGTAAATCAATTTGAGGATGAAACGTTGCCCACCAAATCTTTGAGCCCCATTTATACCAAAGAGGGATGGATTTTTCAAAAAAAGTGCGACACACCCCTCTAATGAATTTGAACAAAGAACGTTGAAATTGAGCTTGAGGCTGATCGGATGTTAATGGGGGTCAAAGATTTGGTGGGTGACGATGTGCGGTCAAATTTATTTCCAAAGACCAAAAATCATTTGAGACGTGTTTCACATTTTTCGGACAATTTTTTTTTGCACAAAACTTGCCATGGCAAGGCCGGGTAAATACCGCCATTATACTATATATACACAAATATAGCTTAGATATAGATGCACTTCTAAGCCAAGGGTAATTTGCAGGATTAATAAAGCTTTGATGGGTCAAAGATAGAAGTATGCTCAGATTATTTATTTATTTATTTATTTATTAATGGTCGACAAAACGAGTGTCTTCCTCATTATACATACAATACATAATGGAATTATATGCTAAAAGCCTAGTTAGATAACACAGTTCTCTAAATAGCATCACCGACCGATGGAGGTGTTTTAGTTGCCAGTCCGGCCAGCTGTGCCCCTTTTCACAGCTAAATTTGTCAGTGACGCTATTAGAGCCTACATCAAAGCAGAAGGGTAAGTAGGAAAAAAGTGTTCTTAAGTAAAATTAAAAATAATCTTAGTTTGCTATATTAATTAATAAAATACTATAAATAAGAAAAAGGAAAGTAAGAAGATTGTTAATAAAGTAAAGAAATTTAAGCTAGATGTATAGAGTGTTAAGTAGATAGGACAGAGAGAAAAGTAATGGGAAATCACCGACCCGGTGGGGGAAAATTTACAGCCTGTCCGGCAAGCTATTAAACATAGTCAACAGGATCTAATTTAATGAAATTGTAGCCTTTTTTACGCCATTGATTTTTCTGCTATTGCTGTTGCCAGTGCCAAGTGGCTGTTGCCTGTTGCTGACTGCTGCTGTTTGTTGAACTTATGCATTTGCAGGCATTTACATTATTGTTGCTGCAGCAACAGCAAAAACAACAATGGACAATGCTGCCATTTGACTGCAATTCATTTTATGCATTGAATCAACAGCAGTGAACACCAACAGAAAAGCTAAGAGCAACATACCCCAAAACAAGAACAGCCCCTAAGGCTTAATTTCAATTTCAACAGTTTACAAACACGCCACAGTTGCATCATAAACTATAAAGTTTGCATGCGAATCGCGTCTGATGTTGCATTGTTGTATGGCCTGCAGAAACGACGCCATGGACACAGATGAGTTTAACGCAACGTCAGGTACAGCAGAAAGTAGAGACTACAACTAGCAACTTGCCCTTCTGTTTGCTATTTCATAACACTTTTTTATATCACACTTGCTGCTCTTTTTAGACCCTGAACCCATTGAAAATGGGTAAAAAGGGTATATTGTATTTGTACAAATATGTGTAACAGGCAGAACGAAGCATCTCAGACCCCAGCACCGATAGCCGAGTCAATCTAGCCATGTCTATCTATCTGTATGTCTATCTGTCCATATGTCCGTCCGTCCGTATGTATGAACGCAAGGATCTCAGAGCCTGTAAGAGCTAGAGACTTGAAATATGTCCGCCTGATGCTCTCGCAGTACAATATTGTTTCCGAAAATCAAAAGTTTGACCCGTTTCCAAGCAATCGATAATCGATTTTTGAGAAAATCTCTTAGGTTTTAATAGCTAAAGTCACTAAATATAGTTCCATGAATAGCATAACCAGATCAAGTAGCTTTCATTTTATAATTAAAATAAAAAAAATTTTCTTATAGAATATGTGCGATTGTGGGGACCGACTCAAGTTGAGAAAGTTAAGCTTATCACTCCGCACTGCCCGCTATGCTACGCTGTGTAAGTAGTACAAGTAGTTATATGAAGTAATAAGCGGTCGAAAGGTGAGCGAGAGAGTAACGTTGCCTTGCCGGAGAGTAGCTATAAAAATAAATTTAATATTTCCGCATCGAGCTTTCCCCGAACCTGAAGATAGCGTCTGTTGAATCCAACAATATTCTGGCGATTTCATTAAAAAATTTAAGATTATGATTTTTTTTATCAGCATATTTTTTACTTTTTATTAAGCAATTTATAAACTTGAGTTTGCTTTATAATTCAGCGTTAGGTGTTATATTATTTCTTGGAGTTTAAATTAAAACATTAAAAGTGATTAAGGATTTTTGTTTTCATTCTAAAGGTGAAAAAATGTCACGAGCGTGTCATCAGAAAATGAACAGAAAATGAGTTTAACTTTCCACTTTTCAATTATTAATTGGTATTTTCATATAGAAAGCTACACACAGCTTGATGCGACTGCAATCGCATTATTATTGCACCTTTTGTATACCCTGAACACTAAAACGTTTCTGAGATGGGTATATTAATACTGTGTAAATGTTTATAGAGGGATATTTTGCACACCTACACTGTTGGGTATTAGAGGCGATGACAGCGCAATTATTAGTTGGGGATGGACTTTCCAAACGTTGCGTATATTGTATTTAATCTATTTTTTAAAGTATCTTAAAAATAATGTTGAGGATAATAAATAATCAACTCCACCAATTTTCCACAGCTGCGCATAGAATTTCTCAGATTACATGACGGTTTCGACTGTGCCTTGATCAGTTGGTAAAAATATATTTATTGTACTTAACATTTGGCTACAGAGTATCCTCTAGACAGACGCTATGTTACTGGTAAATACTCAATAATTTGCAGGCTTTTATGTTCTTTTTTTTACGCACTGAGTGAATGTATAATATAACGACTTTTAGTCGTAATATGACAGATTTCATGCCATATGCGGAAACCTGACGCTCAGGTGTCAATAGACTCCGCGTTTTCAACAATAGAGAACTCATAATAATAATAAAACAAGTTAAAGGTTCCAGTCGGGAGCTCCCGCTAGGGGATACCCTAAACCCTCTAATTTCAACACCAAATGCAGCTCTCGCTACGCGCTCGTTTGTAGTAATAAAGATAAATTTAAAACAAGTGGTTCTAGTCGGGAGCTCCCGACTAGGGTATACCCTGAACCCTCTTATTCGAACACCAAATGGAGCTCGTTTGAATTAATAAAGATAAATTAAAAAAAAAAAGTTCCATTGACAGGGTTTGAACTCGCAATTGACCGAATATTTACTTTCCTCGGTAGGGCTCGAGCTCGCGACAGAGCGCACCACTTGCCACTGCCTCTACTCAACAGCCACACTAATAATTGAGTCATTTTGAGAAAAAAACCAATTAAAATAGCAGCTCAGAAAACAACCTCAGAATTTGAAGCAGACGCTCATGAATGTGTGTGTGTACAATGTACGCTGTACACTGTACATGTATATAGAAATTCTTGAAAATTGCGTTGAAAACACGTGCGCAGTATTGCGCAAAATACCGATAGGTATAAAATGAAGGATACTTGATATATTCGTACTATTCTATAGTAAACATATCACTTTTGGTGAGTCTAGCTCTTATTATTTACCAAATTTGCTCAAAAAACAGGACTTCGATATCAATGTTTCTCGATTGCTTGGAAACGGAGTAAGTTATCGATTATCGGAAATAAACTCGATCTGCGCATGGACTAGGAGGATCTACAGCTAAAATTTCTCTCCAGCTATTATAGGTTCTGAGATCATTGAGTTTATACATACGGACAGACGGACGGACATGGCTAGATCGACTCGGCTGTTGATGCTGATCAAGAATATATATACTTTTTGGGATCGGAGAACACAAAGACATTATACTCTTTTTACCCATTTTCAAGGGGTTCAGGGTATAATTATATTATAATTGAAAGGCTAACGCAGAATTTAAAAAAAAAAAAGAAGCAGGTGTAAATGCATCAATGATGTATAGAGATACGGAGAGTAGAGCCTTCCAAAGATAAAGCATATCAACTATCACGTGCCTGTGACGAGAGGAGATACCAGCGCACCCTAGGCAGACCCAACAATGCCGAATAGCAACTAACGTATCAAAAGTCCAGAAAACGGTTAAAAAAAAGGCCATACGAGAAAACAAGCGAGAATGCTTCCTGGAGCTATTCGAGTCAGCTGAATATGAATATGATCCTTGGGGCAAGGCATATAAAACCGTTTTTAAACGGTTCTACACCGGCAAGCGCCGGTGGAAACGCTATTCCTAATCAAACCTGACGTACGGCCTACGCAAACCGGCCCTCCGCGGAGCAGCGAACTCGGTTCTTATCGATGCTGATGATTGTCAGAAGCCTAATGCGCTGAAACTAGCCCTGTCCTTGCAGCCTGCGAAGTTCGTGCAGCTTTTCAACACGTGCCTAATGAAGGGAACCGTCCTGTCCGGCTTGTCTCCCAGTCAATTTGGCTTCACCAAAGGAAAGTCGACGGTATACGCTTTGAATGAAGTGGTCGGCATATCAATAGTTGCAATATAAGGATCGAGATGGAAGAGCGGCACAAGAAAGTACTACCTCATTGCCACGTTATAGGACAACCAGGTGAGACAAATACTGGATGCGCTGTCAACGTTCCGCTTCCTAGATTACTTTCGGGAGACGTTACTGATACCGCAGACGGCCCCTCTACACACCAAGTGTCCACTGGGGTGCCCCAAAGCTCAATTCTAGGACCCCTCTCTGGCACTTCATGTTTGACGGCATCCTCCGGCAAGTGTGTGCAATAAGCGTGCACGATTGCGTCATTCATTGCGTCAGAAATTGTTTAGTAGTAGACGCAATTTTTTTTAACGAAACTTTTGCCCTTATTCAAATGTCGAGGTCAACAATGTGTGACTTTCCATTTCAAGTGATTACACAATTCCCACTACTTTGTCGAAAGAATCACTTGGGGAACCGAAGTCTGATCCAGTTTCGTACCAGTTCACGACTTTGGTCTAATTTATCGATTATAGATGTTTTATCAAGTTGATAAGAGACTGTGTGAAAAAGCTGTTCCTGCTGATCAAGAATATATATATATATATGTATATATATTTTTGGAGTTGCAGAATCTTTCTGCTATCTGTTACATACATTTAACGTAACAATTGTAGCCTCTTCAGTCAGCTTCAAGTGGTAAATAAATAAATAATAAATGTTTTTTTATACCCTGAACCCATTGAAAATGGGTAAAAATGGTATATTGTATTTGTGCAAAATGCAAATGTATGTAACAGGCAGAAGGAAGCATCTCCGACCCCTTAAAGTATATATATTCTTGATCAGCATCAATAGCCGAGTCGATCTAGCCATGTCCGTCTGTCCGTCCGTCCGTCCGTATGTATGAACGCAAGGATCTCAGATCCTATAAGAGCCAGAGAGCTCAAATTTTAGATGTAGGTGCTTCTAGTGCCTGCGCAGATCTAGTTTGTTTCCTATAATCGATAACTTACTCCGTTTCCAAGCAATCGATAAAAATCGATATCAAAATCCTGTTTTTTTTTAGCAAATTGGGAAAATAATAAGAGCTAGAATCACCAAACTTGATATGTTGCTTTTGATATGTTGCTTCTAGAATCGCCACCTCCCTGCTCCCTGCTCCCAGAGCTATAAATCAAGTTAATAAGCCAACTTGTATTGCCAACTAATTTAAGCCACAATTTAAATGCAATTGACTTTTTGAGAATACACAAATATTCTATGGTGCAATAAGATATACTGTAGAAAATTTCATTAAGATCGGTTTTTGTTTTGTTTATCGGTATTTTGACTGCGCACGTGTTGCGACGCAATTTGCAAGAATTTATGTATACATGTACAGTGTACAGTGTATATTGTACACACACACATTCATGCGCGTCTGCTTCGAATTCTGTCTTCACTACGATTGTTTTCTGTGTGGCTATTTTTATTGGTTTTTTTCTCAATTATACTCAATTATTAGTGTGGCTGTTGAGTAGAGGCAGTGGCAAGTGGTGCGCTCTGTCGCGAGTTCGAGTCCTACCGAGTCCTACTGTCAGTTGCGAGTTCAATCCCCCCTGCCAATGGAACTTTCTTTTTTAATTTATCTTTATTAATTCAAACGAGCTCCATTTGGTGTTCGAATAAGAGGGTTCAGGGTATTCCCTAGTCGGGAGCTCCCGACTAGAACATCTTACTTGTTTTTTTTTGGGATGAAGGAACCATTTTATTTAAAATATGTCATGCGTCGACAATTATTAAATGTTTTCAAGGTTAACTAAGTGTGTTTCATATGTAGTTATTTTCTATTGTAATATATGTCGATTTTTAATTAGTGGTTGGAGGTTGGTGAGTGTTGGAAGGGGGAATGGTTGAGTTATTTTGGTCCCTTGGAAGATCCAGAGGGTGTACTCTCTTGAGTCTTCTGGAAGAGTTGCTGTTGTCCAGCAGGCCAACTGCTAGGTTGTTGTTGTGCAGGTGTAGTATGCAGGTATTTGCTGCTGCTTTTATCTATTTCGACACTGACCCATGGGATCTTGAGAACACTGTGGATGGAAGCGTTGTCATGATAGATATGTGCATTGGAAACGATGCGCAGTGCCTTGTTTTGAAAAACCTGAATCAATCTTTGGTTGCTTCGGCTGGCAGTACCCCGTTACTCAATGCCGCAAGTCCAAATAATTGCCTTGTAGACAAGGAGCTTTGACCGAGTACTAAGCTTGGCCTTACGGCCAATAAGCCAGTAATATGACTTTAACTTGACTTCAGCTTGTTTTCTGTTCTTTAGAATGTGAGCTCTCCAAGTTAACCTCCTGGCGAGAGTCATGTCAAGGTATTTTGGCGTCTCTTCTGGTATAACAGCTCCGCCTAGGTAGACAGGTGGGCAGTTACCAGGCCTGAGAGAGAAAGTGGGGGCTGTGGACTTTTCATTGTTCACCAAGATGTTCCATCTCCTCTGCCATTCGTTTAGTGTGTCCAATTGGCCTCGTATAAGGTGAGAAGCCTCTTCAGGTTTCTCAGCAGTGGCGAGGAATGCCGTGTCATCAGCATATGTGGCGACTAGAAGATTAGGGTTCCCAATAACAGGAAGGTCTGCAGTATAAATGTTTTATAGTAGGGGGCCCAGCACGCTGCCTTGGGGAACGCCCGCTCTAATGACTTTAATTGGAGAGATAGCTTCTCCACATTTGACCTGGAACTGCCTGTCTTGCAAGTATGAAGAGAAGAATGCATAGTGTGCCTGCGGTAGGTTGCTTCTGATTTTGAGTAAAAGCCCAGGATGTCTGACTCTGTCGAATGCCTGCTTAACATCAAGCATTACGGCGCAGCAGTATTTTTTATTTTCAAACGCCTCCAAGATGCGTTGCACAACTCTATGGCATTGTTCAGGGGTTCCATGACCGCGCCTCAAACCAAATTGGTGGTCGGAAACTAAGCCAACCTCGTCCAAGACTGGCAGTACTCTACGCAGGAATATTCTTTCCGGTATTTTTGAGAGTATTGTTAGCAAACTAATCGGACGGTATGAAGCGAGATTGGCTTCGGGTTTGCCAGGCTTAGGTATCATAACTACTTGCGCTCTTTTCCATTGCGCTGGAAAATGCCCGAGCTCGAGGCATAAATAAATATAAATGGTCAGAAATTCATATGATTGTTCCAGTATCATAAGGAGTGCCGTACGTCTTTCCCCCTACTCTCACACTCTTTACTACTTTTAATTGAGCCCATCCCACAAGGCAGCGTACTCGGCCCGGTGCTCTACACCCTGTACACAGCTGATCTCCGAGACTGCTGGTGGCAACGTACGCGGATGACACAGCCTTCCTAGCTTCGCACTAAAATCTGTAAGCTGCAACAAATGCAGCGTAGGACTGGCTGCTGAAAGTCGAGACTTGGACAGCCAACTGGAACATCGCCATTAACTGTGTCAAGTCCGCGTGCGTCACTTTTACGCTTCGCCCAGAGAGTTGCCAGGGGCTACGTTTCGACGGAGGAACCATTGAGCACACCAGCTCATTCTGTTACCTAGGCGTCCACCTGGACCGAAGGCTCTTCTGGGGGCCCCACATCGCAGCAACGAGAACAAAATGCTTGCGAAGGCTTCAAAAGCTCGACTGGCCACTAAAGCCTCCAAGAAAGCTGCACGTCTCCACAAAGGCAGTGCTTGTCAAAACTATGATAACGCCCATCTGGACATATGCCATCCAAGTTTGGGGCACGGCGTCTGCACACCAGCTGCACCGCATAAGAGTTGTCCAGGCAAAAGCAGCACGCAAGGTGGCTAGCCTGCCATGGTACGTGACAACAGACGCCATCGAGCGCGATCTCCGCCTAACAAAGGTCGGGGACCAACTAAACTTCTTCAGCAGCCGATACGCCGACAAGCTGCTGCAGCACCCGAACGCGGCCGCCAGGGTCCTGGCTGACCCCATCACAGTGAGGCGCCTCCGAAGGCTACACCCCGACGACCTACCCACAAGGCGTATTACTTAAACACCATCATTGTATTTAACATCCATGTAAATATCATATAAGTTACCAAATGTAACTTTACTTTATTAATTATTATTGGCTTGGTAGAGACCAGAAGGCACTGATCGATTCCAGCGCACAAATAAAACCTATGAAAAAAAAAACGAGAAAGAAGGGCTATCTTCGGCACGCCGAAGATTTAATACCCTTGCAGACCGAAGCTTTTCTATTAAGTGCGAATTTAAGCTTTTTGGTCTGGCTTCCGTCCATGTCCATGTCAAAAAAAAACAAAAGGTTTTTTCATACAAAAACTTAATTTTCGACCGATCGTTCCTATGGCAGCTATATGATATAGTGGTCCGATCTTAATAGGATTTTGCATATATATGAGGAGCTTAGTAAAACTAATAAATGCGGAGTTTGGTCAAGATATCTTGACAAACAAAATGTTTTTTCATACAAAAACTTAATTTTCGACCGATCGTTCCTATGGCGGCTATATGATATAGTGGTCCGATCTTAATAGAATTTTGCATATATATGGGGAGCATAGTAAAACTAATATATGTCGAGTTTGGTCAAGATATCTTGATAAACAAAAGGTTTTTTCATACAAAAACTTAATTTTCGACCGATCGTTCCTATGGCAGCTATATGATATAGTGGTCCGATCCAGCTGGTTTTGACATATGTGCTGCGTGCAACAGAAATAGGGACTTCTGCAAAGTTTCATTAAGATAGCTTTAAAACTGAGGGACTAGTTCGCATAGAAACAGACAGACGGACAGACGGACAGACGGACAGACGGACAGACGGACAGACGGACAGACGGACATGGCTATATCGACTCGGCTGTTGATGCTGATCAAGAATATATATACTTTATGGGGTCGGAGATGTCTCCTTCTATGCGTTACACATTTCACGACAAAATTATAATACCCTCTGCAAGGGTATAAAAAAAGTGAGCCCATTGAATGGGTAGTATTCCAGTCTTTGTAAATATTTTGGTCTGTTTATGGTAGTTGTAAAATTTGCATTGCCTTCTATTAACAATTTATAATTACGCCATAAGCTGAGAATACTCTGTTTGCCTATGTATAGGTAAATTTGTTCAATTTAATGAAGCTAAGATTGGAAGATTTCTGCTGACTACATGCACATAGGATTTTATGGCTTTTTATTTATAAAATGTGGATTTTTCAAAGGTTCATTGCGTGGATGCTAGGTGTTGGATGGGTTAACTGACGGATAAACATATTCTTGTATTCGTATCTTCAAATTGAAACACAAATCTAGATACTTAGGTACAAATAAGCAACCACTGCGAATACCCAACATTTGTTACTTACTTAGCGTATCTACAATTTTCTGGGCGAATTTTACATATCATTTATAAGAGTCTACATGTCTTGAACTTTGCGTTGATCAGAGTCGTTGGTACATTGTATATGTTATTAAATGTATTGTAGACATCAGGACGATGGCAAACTTAAGTACAAATACATATAATAAAGCAAATACCAGAACGTCCACAACTGTCCCTAAAAAATTCGACCGCTTTATGCGAGTTTTTTTACTCACCAACCAGAAAATGTCCCAACTATCAACTGTGAGTTCTTGTTGCAGCTGCAGGTGCAGCTTTAGCCAGGCGAAATTTGCAAATTAAGTAAAACACAAGTTGATCATGATGATAGTCAGCTGTCAGCTGTGCAACTATTCGGACTGGTAAGGGCCAGCATAAATAATTGTAACAGTCGGCCATACGAGAACCGGATACCTACAGAAGCCTAGAAACCTAGCCTTTTGCTAGCTTCCGTGTCGGTTTCTACATCTTCCCTGCTCGGCACCTCAAATAGCAATTGTAATTAAATAAGAAAAGTGCACACAAACAAATACAGAAATAGCCCTCAGAAAGGTAGTCAATCAGTCAAATGAGTTATACAAATAATTATGCTCTGTAGATGGTTGATTATCAAGGAAATAATCAGAAAATCAGCTACAACGTTTATTTCTAAACAATTTGTAGTTCTTCATTTAAAGATGATGCAAATATGACAAAACCACTCGATAAATTTAAACTCAATTAGAAATCGAATGGTTTCCATACTCAATGAACACATTATTTCTAAAATTTTATCTTTAATGTTCCGTCCATTTTGGACGGGATTGTAGCGGGATTTTTTTTTAAAAGGAGCTTTCTTCAATCCCACACTACTTTCTAACAGGCCGATTAATTTCATAGGATTTTGAATTATGTGTTTTTACAAAGCACCCAAGGGTTTTATATAGAGATATAGATGCTAGATCAGCCAAAAATTGTAATAAGGTTTTTAGTCATATTTTCCATGCGGTAACATTTTTGCGACAAGGATTAATCGGCTTATATAATGTCCTTGTAAAGAGTTGAGCTTCTGGTCTTTACGCCTCTGTGTTATTTCTGCTTAACACAGTTCATTTCGTAGGTATAAGGCTATTATATATTTAGAAGGATCTTCAATATTCATATTACTTATATTTAGCCTGGCTCAATTTGGTTCATCCATAAAATATATTTATTAAGGTATATTCCATGCTATTATAGGAAAAAAAACACATACGCCATCTGGTGAGAGTTAAAGAGCGCAATAGCACACACACACACACAAATAGATAAAGCCAACCGCACTCACAGAACAGTTCTTTGAGGTCTTGGCCATGGTCAAAAGTGTTCATTTATACACAATCTTATGGAATGCCAAGCAGACATTAAGTGCTGATGGGTAGACGGGGCACACAACAAAAATTTTCCGCAGGCTAAACACCTCGAGTCGAGTACATTTCCGCACAAGATCATTGTGGGAGATGGGGCTCATCGAAACGTCGCCGTGAAGGCCATAATGACAAAGAAAAAAAATTCAGAGCTTCATTACCATAATATTTGTTATATAATATAAAATATTTATTAATTTAATTGAAATGCGCATTTAATTTTCTGTTGCCATTGCTATTATATAGAATCCTCTGAACTACTACGACCATCAGTTGCTTGCCAGGAACGGATTATACCACTTTGTGGACGCTGCTGCAACGCCTGGACCATAAACGCGCAGTAATAATCGGGGTTATTTTTGCACGGGCAATAAAATGACAACGCAGTAAAACACTTAAAAGTTCTTTTTTTTCAGGACCTACGTGCGATAATAATAAGTAAAGTTTATAGAAAAAAGTTTTCCAAAGAAATTAGGACTGTATATAGACACTCTATCTTATGAATAAAATGTGTGCATTCTTTTTTTCTTCTTATTTTTAGATATCTTGACCGAAATCGGCATTAACAGGTCTCACCATGCTCCCTACATTTAAGCAAAATTTTATTTACACCGGACTACTGTATCATATAGATACGAACGATCGGTGGAAAATTAAGTTGTATGAAACACGGGCAAAGCACTATAGGCATTACAAAAAGGGTATTATATCTTCGGCGTGCCGAAGATAGCACTTCTTTCTCGTTTATCGTGTGATTGAATTGAACAATTGAACATTTAAGCCCGATTTAAATTTAATCCCATTTTTAACAAAGCTAAAAAAAAAGATGGAAAATAATTGATGAAACATACAACTAAAATATAATATACTATATACGCACAGCGTTTAATTGAACTTTTATAATCAAGAGCGAATGATGATGGACCACGGCTAAGTACAGAACACAACAAAAATTCACTTAAAATTCATGACATGCTGCGTAACTCCAGTGGGGTTGGGACCTAACACTTAAGCATACGCACATTGTACAAGTGTGAGTATCTTGTATATACATATATTGGCTATAAATAAGAACAACGCGGCACTCTCGGAAAAGGCTTTTGGTAGAAAGCTCGGCATTTTATTTGTCTGGAACCGGATCTTTAGATTGTGTCACATGAGTAGAGTCTTGTCTCTGTGTTTGTATGTGTTTTTGTGCAATAAATGAGACCAGCCAGCTAACAACTTATAAATGAATCTCTGATGCTGCCACATACAATTCTGGCTTTTGCCTTGGCTCGATTCATTTTCATGCCTCGTCCTCTGTATCGCGCTTTTACGGCTTCAGCGCTGCTCACATTCTCATTTTATGCTCCAATTATGTGAACAGACCGAACTCAAACGTATCCGCTTCAACCAAAAACTAAAATACAGAATTGTCGTCCGATTCGCGGCGGCCCATTCGTGTTTTTTGTTTCAAGCCCTTTCGTTTGTAATTTAATGTGACTTTGTAGATTATGTTGGTTATTTTCCACTATGCTAATAAAGTCCACAGCTGAGACTTCCACAACACACGCGCCCTCACACACGTACCCACACACTCTCACACAGGCTGTATGTGATGAATTAAGTAAGGGCTAGTTCCTGTGGCTTCCAACTGAGCACCCGACCCACTTTCCACATGCCTTCTCTACGCCTGCTTTTACGCCTTCAGCTCTTGTTGTTAATGTGTATTTTGCCATTATGCTTTTACACGCGCCTCTGATTATGGACATCATTAGTTACTGCTCATTGTTTCTGTGGTGTCGCATCTAAGACTTATGTGCAGAACCATGTGCTGTGTCCTCTTACCAAAGACAATATAAACACTAATATGAGTAACGCCCATACATTTGAATGCGAAGCAAAAATTTCTAGCCTGGCTTCTCATTCTACTTCACACGACATGCCAGCCGATTGGCTATTCACCGATACTCCTTGTATAACTCGTTAGAAAAAAACTAGTTGGCAAATATATTTATAATTGTTCAAAAATCTTCAGAAATTCCAAAGTTTCGCTAAAATGCATTAAATGTTTATACTATTGCGCAAGTGCTTTGCTCACAAAAAAAAAAAAATATATAAATTTAATTTAATTGCAAAAGAAAAACAAGTAATAGGCTATAGTCGGGAGCTCCCTGCCTAGTCGGGAACCCTGAACCCTCTTCTTCCACCACCAAATTTAGTGGTAATGTAAATAAATTTAAAAACAAAAGAAATAGTTTCCTCGCTAGGGGTTCGAACTCACAACAGATCACACTTTTTGCCTCGCCTCTAATTAACAACCACAGCAATAATTCATTCTTAATGAGAAAAAATGAATTAAAATAGCAGCACAGAAAACAATTGCAATGCTGTTTATAAGTAGAATTCAAAGAACACGCTCATGAATGTGGGTGTGTACATGCATACAGAAATTCTTGGTGATCTTGATCTTGGCGATCTTGATGAAATTTTTGGCAATACATCTTATTGTACTATGGTAATTGGTTAATTTTTTATACCCTAAACCCATTCAAAATGGGTTAAAAGGGTATATTGTATTTGTGTAAAATGCAAATGTATGTAACAGGCAGAAGGAAGCATCTCCGACCCCATAAAGTATATACATATATTCTTTATCAGAATCAATAGCCGAGTCGGTCAAGTCATGTACGTCTGTCTGTACGTCCTTGAGACTTGAAATTTTAGATGTAGATGATGTATATCAAATATCTTTCATTTTATACCTATCGCCACCTCCCTGCTACCACCTCAAAGAGGGTTCAGAGTATTCCCTAGTCGGGAGCTCCCGACTAGAACCTCTTACTTGTTTTGACTTATAGCTAAGAGGTAGTAGCGGCAAAGACGATTGACCGTTCACGGATTATATATATCTTAGGTCAATCAAAAACGGCATTGCAATTTTATTGCAGCTATCTAGTACTCAACTAAGTATTGATCCTTTGAACAATCAGAGTTACTAGGTAGTGAATTTTATTCACTACACAACAGTGAGTGTGCCCTTAGTCTTGCATATCCTTTGATCCCTGCAAGTCGCACTCATTGGTAACGCGCGTGAAATAACGCCATACTTAAACCAAAAGACTTCGCCAAGAAAAACCAGATCAACAAAAAGTGAAAGTGAACACCATGGCACAACCAACAGAGCCAGTGTTGCAACTCACAAGCACTAGGGCAGATAAGGCAAGTGCCAACATTTCATGTAGCCTCGGAAGAGTTAAGCGCCTTTATAAGACGCATCGCCTTCATTATGCAGTTATATCCAACGAGGGATATCGGCCCATACAGCGTTCAGTTCGGAGCCATAGAAATAGGAGCCACAGATAGGGGGGTGCGCAGGGGGTAGCGCAGCTATCCGCTGCCAACACCTGGACCGAACTGAGGTCAGCGCTCATATCGGAACTCAAAACGCAAACGCCATGCGCAAACGCCACGCTCTTACGAAGAATCTATGATCTAGTATTGTCCGATAGAAGTAAAAATCCAAACAATCCAAACAACAAAAATCGAGGTAACAATGAGTACGGGTAAACTCCAAATTATAAACAAACAACAAAACAACATAATTGTAGTAATTCTACACAAAAAGCAAAATCCCAAGTTGACTGTAGTCCACAAATAAATTTAGAGTTTAGTCAGAATCTAAACAAAGGCACAAAACCCTCTCAATTACCAAAATCACCAAAAACACTCATCCGCGCCCAATCCGCCAGTAAAAAGGCAACGCGTAAGCGGTAGAGGTCACATGAAAATGGTCACGACAGAAAATTTTCTTCAAACTCCCACGGAGTCAGAAACCGAAGAAGAACCAACCCATTTATCAAACTAACCATGAACAATAGAATTTGAAAATGTGTAATAGACGCGGGGTCGTCTATTAACGTAATGAAAGAAAATTTCTTAAATTTCCCCATAAGAACTTGCCAATTGAAAGTTCAAACAATTGACGGTACAATAATACTAAATCAAAGCATTTCACTGAAACCCAGCAAACTCTGCCCCAAACATCAGAAATTTTATCTCCATAATTATTCAGAAAATTATGACGTTCTATTAGGGAGAGACTTCTTAGAGAGTACTCAAGCCCTAATAGATTACAAAAACAAAACCATAGGAATAAATGAATATACATTTACCATGCAAAACAATTCAGAAATCGTAGTGCCAGCGAACGATCCAAAAATTGAATACATCGTTCCACACCCGTCTGATGACGAACAATTTGTGTTCGCTATCAACAACGAACTCTCAGAGTTCAACGAATTCCGCCTAGATCATCTAAACGATGAAGAGAAAGGCAAATTAACAAAAATCTTACAAGAATTTTGTGATATTCAGTACCGAGAAGGTGAAAATTTGACCTTCACAAGCACGGTTAAACATGTCATCCAAACTAAACATGAAGACCCGGTTTATAAAAAACCATACAAATATGCCCAAACATTAGACCAAGAAGTCGAAAGTCAGATCAAAGATATGATCAAACAAGGGATAATTCGCAAATCGAAATCCCCTTATTGTTCGCCAATTTGGATCATACCCAAAAAGAGGGATGCATCCGGCAAACAAAAATTTAGGATAGTCATTGACTATCGAAGCCTTAATGAAGTCACAGTTGATGACAAATACCCCATACCAGCAATGAATAGTATACTAGACAAACTCGGTAAATGTCAGTATTTCACTACCATTGACCTCGCAAAGGGCTTTCACCAAATACAAGTGGATGAAAGTTCAACTCCTAAGACAGCTAAGACACTCGAATGCCGTTTCGTTTGAAAAATGCTACGTTCCAACGCTGCATGAACAATCTTCTTGAAGATTTATTCTACACGGATTGTCTTGTCTATATGGACGACATTATTGTATATTTCACTTCATTGGAGGAACATATATTGTCACTGAGGAGGGTATTCACGAAATTAAGGGAGGCCAATCTAAAACTGAAATTAGATAAATGTGAATTCATGAAAAAGAAACTGAATTCCTAGGCCATATAATAACAACCGAAGGTATAAAACCTAACCCAGCCAAAATTGAAGCCATTTAAAAATTCCCAATACCTAAAACAACGAAGGGAATCAAAAAATTTTTAGGACTTTGCGGCTTTTACCGAAAGTTCATCCCAAATATTGTAAAAATAGCAAAACCAATGACTGCAAAACTAAAAAAGGGTGCAGTCATAGCTGCATAGCTACCATAGCTACTTATGTCCGATCCGATATTTGTATATCCCAATTTCGAGAAACAATTCTCACTAACCACAGATGCCTGTAATATTGCCATAGGAGCAGTACTATCACAAGAGCATAAACCAATCTGCTATGCAAGCAGAACACTAAACGAACAATTAACAATCAACAATTAATTATTCGGCAATAGAAAAGGAACTTTTAGCTATTGTCTGGACCACCAAATACTTCAGGTCCTATCTATTCGAGATCCTTAGCGATCACAAGCCCCTAGTTTGGTTAAATAGCTTGAAAGAACCCAATGTGAAGTAACAATGATGGAAAATCAAGCTAAATGAGTTTGATTACCACATCAAATATGTCTCTAGAAAGAAAAACTATGTAGCAGATGCTTTATCACGAATTGAAATAGAGGAAAATCGATTAGGCGAAACTCCAGATAGCGTAGCCTCATCAATACGCAGTGCACAGGAAGACAATGAAAACCATATTCCGATAACAGCAAGACCCATTAATTATTATAACAGGCAACTAGAGTTTATAAAAACCAAAATCAACAAAATAGAAACAATACACTACTTTCACAAATTAAATATTGAATATTATAGCCCGCCTTCCCCGTAACACGTATGTTATAAAATCAATATGTTAAAAAAAAAATATTAAACATTAAAACTTCAACTTGGTTAAATTTATTTTTTTCATTCATCTCTCATATTCCATGAGAGATAGTCAGAACGACGATTTTTAAATATTACCTTATCCAGATAAGGATAATAACGTATTAACAGAAGTTATCCACGACAAATGCAAAACAAACAGGCCTGCACGGCAAGCACAAAACAATTAATAATGAATAAATGTATAACAGGAATTTTGAATCAAGCCACAACCGAATGTAGTTACTCAAAAACAAGTAAGAATTTTGAAATCAATTACATTGAGCCTAATATGCTCATCACTTGGAACCTACCTAAAACACCTTTAAAAACAGATTGCATCAATAGGGATTTAATAAAAGAAGGTAACAACCTTATAAAAGCGTCAAAATGTTCATTCCAATTAGACGAGATAATAATCACAAGCACACTATTAGATTATACACAAACAATTTATGTAACCAATAACGTAACCAAATTAGAACCACTATCATACATTCAAGCTAAAGAAATTCTAAAGGATCACACAAAAATGTATAATACCTTTCAAATTGGAATGTTAACAACACTTTGTATAATCATAAGTGCCATAATATTGTATATTATCTATAAGTTCAAAGCATTACCCCAAAGAATAATTGTCAAGTACAAGAAACAAAAAGAAGAACCAATCAATATACAACTACATGAAAATATTGTAAGCAATAGTAACTTAAATGAAAATGATAATATTGTAATTAGCAATAATCCAACATTATACCCTAAAATGACCGCCTGAGGACAGGCTAGTTTCTTAGGGATGGGGAAGTGACATATGTACCACACCCACAATATATACTATAAGTACACATACACATAACATATGTATGTCCACAGCACATTACGCCAACCCCTTATACATAGGCCCTAGCAACTAAGCGCACCACACTTGTAACACTAGACACCCTAATTTGTAACAATAAACCCTAGAGCAACAAAATCATTTATTCTTGGTGAAAATAACAATTCTGGCGTGGGACCGATCATAAAAATCGAAAACCATTAGACATAAACATCCGCCACAATCGTTATTCCCAACAAATTCCCAAATTGCCAACGCAGCTCAAATTCAGGCTCTGAGAATATTCTAGAAACTCATTAAGATAATATGAGCATTGTTTAAAGCTCATGATCTTGAGCCGAGGTTTGCTAAGCGTTGACAACATTTTAGAAATTGAGTTTTACTGTGGACGCTAAACCGTCAAGTTGCATCGTGCAAAGAACTGTAAATTCCACTTAAGTCGCGCCTGTAGAAATAGATATATTTTTTTCTAACAGCGCGTAGTGACTTATTTAATAACATATATATTTTTCATTCACTGCACTTGTACTTACATAGTGTTAGAGGTATTTAATTAACTGGAGATTGAATTAGATATTATACTACTAGGGGCTTAAACGATGTATATTTCTGGTTTCCATCGCTCTAAGTTGAGAATGGCTACAAAGTTGAGAATCTTATAATGTAATACGGCGTGTCGTCAAGTTGACAGCCCACTACTGATAAGTTAGCAAACGCATTCAAATAAGTAGTCAGATAGCTCAAAACTATGCAACAAAATTTCGACTTAAGAGAAACTAAAAGTGAAGGTAGTTGCCGTGTATTTTATTCCAGAATTAACTCGCTGTTAAAATAAATGATATTTGCAATCGGGTATTATGTAGTTTGTTGCTAGACTGTAATGTAGTTTCCGAAAATGTAAAAAGTAAATTGCTAGGTGGCCCTGCAGTGGCCAGTTTTACTAAGCGTAATTCGCTGGAATCATGAACAAGAGGAAACGGGATGTGAAGCAGCCTGAAGACACACACGTTTTCTGACAAGCTTTTGTAAATGTTTTATTGCAAAAGAAAATTGCGTTTAGTATTTATTTAACAACTCTAAGCAAAACATTGCTGTATTAGTCCGTATATAAAAATTGTACACAAATGTAACAAATGTGTGTCCCACTCATCCAAATCCAAATTCTGTATAAAGCTTAGGGAATTTTCAAGTTATCGCTTAAAAATATTTTGCCCTGCAGCTCTTTGAATTTTGCTTGTTAAAATAAAAACTAAATGTGTATAAAATCACAAACATGCAATATAATCACAAGACTTGTTCATGCTGAAATCCAAGAGAGCAACAGCACTTGGTAGCAATTTGTAAATCAATAACTTAATATTGTTTTAATAGCCTCGAGGCCTATTCAAGACGATTGCAAGCTTTTATTGCCTTCGAACACAAGTTTCTACAGTTTAGCTGAACCCCGCCCCAGCACTTCTTGGGCGATTCTGTTCCGTCAATTGACGACAACTGTGCCTTGCTACGCAACGTGTCGCTTAATTGATAACGACGTCAAGAAAATTGTCGCCATGCCTGTACACAACAACAATGACAACATAAAGACCAACAACCAGAGGGTCATTCAAATGAACAATAACAACGGCAGCAGCAGCAAAAAGAAAACCAAACCAAACGAAACATAACAATATTTTCGAATAAAGCTTCCAATTGACAGTAAAAACATGCACATGCCCAAAACAGTATGGCGACCATCCTGCTCACACATACACAAAACTACGGGTGACTGTGTGTGTGCGTGTCCATGGTCCAATGGTCCATGAATGACTGGCGAAACCGGAAGTAGCACACACGACTCTCGTCAGCGAGTCGGATATGTATCCCATGAAAGTGTGCGGGTCTGTTTTAAAGCGCCGCATTTATCCAAACAATTATTGCCGTTTGTGTGGCGAGAATTGCAGCTTACAGATTAGCTGTCTTTCATTTAATACCCTGTATCAATTCAAAATGGACATGGGTAAATTGCATCTGTGAAAATATATGTCAGTACATAGAGATTGTTATCCATTGTATTATCAATTTGTCAGCACAGCAAGTGCCCTTCTTCAGTCAGCGCTATACTTATTTACACTACTCAGCAGCAGAGTATCTCTCTCTTTTTATACCCTGAACCCATTAAAAATGGATAAAAAGGGTATATTGTATTTGTGCTAAATGCAAATGTATGTAACAGGCAGAAGGAAGCATCTCCGACCCCATAAAGTATATATATTCTTGATCAGCATCAGTAGCCGAGTCGATCGATTTTATTTAATCCTCACTGGCAGCACGAAATAGAATTGTAAACTTATTTTATATATATATAAAATATATATAAAACTGTTTGTCCTGACTGACTGATTGGTGATCAACGCACAGACCAAGCTGTAAGAGTTAGGAAGCTGAAATTTACACTGTAGTTACTTAATGTGATGTAGGTCAAATTAAAAACAAAAAAGTTTATTTTGTAGACTTGTGAATTCCTTAGTTTCGCTACGAAAAATCACTTAGTAGCTTCTGAACCATACAAGCTTTATTCAAAATACAAACTGTTTTAAAATAAAGAAGTTAACTATCTTTGTATATACAACTGTTTGTCCGGACGGACTGACTAAATGATTTGTGATCGTCGTTAGAGCTGGGAAGCTGAATTTTCACTGTAGTTTCCTTATGTGATGAAAGTGCACATTAGCTATAAACTCTTTAAAATCTTCTTACTCTCCTGGGCCTGACAATATTTCTAGTTGTCTACTCAAGGAGTGTAGTTCTTCCCTTCTTTATCCATTGCAAAAGCTTTTTAATCTATCTCTTGAATCTTCTGTCTTTCCATCTCTTTGGAAAGAATCTTATATCATTCCTCTCCACAAGAAAGGTGGAAAGTCTGATATACAAAATTACAGGGGCATTGCAATACTGTCCGCTATTCCTAAATTATTTGAAAAAATAATCACTTCGAATTTGCAACATTTCTGCAAATCATTTGTTTCCCCTGTTCAACATGGATTCGTAAAGAATCGGTCAACTACGACCAATCTGCTTGAATTTACTTCCTTGGTAAATGATGCTTTTCTTTCGAAAATGCAAACTGATGTCATTTATACTGACTTCAGTAAGGCGTTTGACTCTGTGCACCATGACATTTTACTTTTTAAACTTGACCGAATAGGTTTCCCTCCGTCTCTTTTGCTTTGGATTAATTCTTATTTAAAAGGTAGGACCCAAAGAGTAATGTTGAGGCAGACTACCTCTAAACAGGTTCACGTTACTTCTGGTGTTCCTCAAGGTAGTCATCTTGGACCTTTACTCTTTACTCTTTTTAGAAATGATCTCCCCTCTGTTATATCACATGCCCGTGTACTCATGTATGCGGATGATGTGAAACTTATTCTATCATACACTAATCCCCTACATCATTCTCGTCTACAAGACGATTTGAACGCTATGCAACTTTGGTGTTCGGCCAATCAATTGCATCTGAATTGTTCAAAGTGTATGTTTATGACATTTTATCGTACTACACCTTATCTTGTCAGTTATACAATCGACAATACCCCTTTGCAACGTATACTAACAGTTAAGGATCTAGGCGTTCTTTTTGATTCTAAACTCTGTTTCAATCTTCACATAGATACCATCGTTAATGAGGCAAAAGGTGTACTTGGATTCATTAAACGATGGTCTAAAGAGTTTAACGATCCTTTTATAACGAAACTTCTGTACATCTCTCTTGTTCGCCCTATCCTTGAATACTGCTCTTGCATCTGGTCTCCGCAGTATAACAATAGCCCGGATCGTATTGAATCTGTTCAGAAGCAATTTCTGCTTTTTGCCTTACGAGGTTTAAATTGGGACCTTAATCTTCGTTTGGCATCCTACTCCAGCAGGCTGCTTCTTCTTAACCTTCCGTCATTAAACAACCGTAGGACAATTCTTGGTGTTGTCCTTCTACATAAGTTGATTATTGGCGATATAGATTCTCCTTTTCTGCTAGGGCGTCTTCAATTCTCTGTTCCGTCTAGACCAACCAGAAATTACCGCCCCTTATTCCTGTCTACGTGCACAACAGGCAGTAAATTTTCCCCCACCGGGTCGGTGATTTCCCATTACTTTTCTCTCTGTCCTATCTACTTAACACTCTATACATCTAGCTTAAATTTCTTTACTTTATTAACAATCCTCTTACTTTCTTTTTTCTTATTTATTGTATTTTATTAATTAATATAGCAAACTAAGATTATCTTTAATTTTACTTAAGAACACTTTTTTCCTACTTACACCCTTCTGCTTAGATGTAGGCTCTAATAGCGTCACTGACAAATTTAGCTGTGAAAAGGGGCACAGCTGGCCGGACTGGCAACTAAAACACCTCCATCGGTCGGTGATGCTATTTAGAGAACTGTGTTATCTATCTAGGCTTTTAGCATATAATTCCATTATGTATTGTATGTATAATGAGGAAGACACTCGTTTTGTCGACCATTAATAAATAAATAAATAAATAAATAAATAACTCTTTAAGACGGGGTTTCGGGAATACCAACCGCAAGTGTGGAAAAATCGCGAAAAACGTTTGTATGAAACTTTTTTGTTTATCATCCGATCGGCCTCAATCTCATTTTTAAAGATCTTTGTGCACATTGGGCATTGCTCTAGCTACCGCTGACACTTGGGCTGCTAATATATATATATATATAAAAACACGTTTTCTTTAATAACTTTTGTGTTTCTTACCCGATGTTGATGAATCTTTCAACAGTTGATCTTATTGTACTTAATTATATATGTATAATTATATTATATAATTAATTATAATGTACTTCATTATATATGTATATTATATCTTTATCACATTAAAATGGTGGCTTAAAGTGGTGTGCAATACAAATTGCTTTAATTACCTAATTTATGGCTATGTGGTGGTAGCGGAGAGGTGGGAAATATACTTGATATATATATATTAATCTAGTATATACTCGTATTGCGCGGGTACTAGGAGGACCTGCATTCCAAATTCTGCGAATTCTTACAGTCTCAATAACCGTAAATATGTAAGCGCATGAAATTCAGTTGAAGCTTAGTTTTTTCTATATTCATTTAATTTTCATCGAATATCCTGAGCTTCCACTTGCAAATTAAGAAACTTCATTTCTGTTTGATAAACTCTAAAATGTAGAGTATACAGGACTTCGCAGCAATACTCTTATTGTAGCTGATTCTTTTGTTTGCTAGATGACCAGCATGCTCTGTGCCGGAAATCGGCTTAAAACTTATTATTCCAACAAGTAAGTCTGCACACACTAGCAAACCGAAAACAGAGAATCACACACGCTGATGCTGACAAAGCGTGCGTGATTTATGGTCTCCCAGCCCTTTCTGCCATTTCTCGGGGTAAACATTTTCTGGTGTCCGCCAAAACAGAGATTTCATCCGCGAGGACTTATGCAACTAATGCAACTGAACGTCGAGGACCTAGTTGAAAAAAAGGTATTTACGGCAAACTTCCGTTGGTTTGTGGGGTGGGTGGTAGTGTAAGTGGTGCGCCTACTTTATCGCACATTTAAAACCTTTTGGTATATTCCTGTTAATTTTTTTATATTCGTGCATCACAATTTGGCTTAAACTAGCCTTTTTGCACATTGCGTTACTGGATTATAAAAAATGGCGTTATTGGAAAATTATGTTAGTTAAGTGAACTCCAATCCATCTTGGGGCAAGTGCGCTGCGCTCCTGTTGGCTTCACACACAAATCACATGCACTCACTCGCTGTGGTCTCAACCCTCACGCAAACTTGTTGGCACTAATGGGTTAATGTGGCAAAAGCTTGTATTAATTTTTGAAATGGCAATAATATTTATTTCCTTTATGGCCCCGGTTCATTAATTATACTTCGAACACTTGCTGACCCCAACGCTTATTTGGCCACAAGCAAAACTATGCTTTTATCAACTTGCTGGTCGAACTTAACTGGTGGGTGACTATAAGCCAATTGTGGCCGAAAGGCCATTCATTCTGCTTAATAGCATCCAGAGTCGGGAAACTACAGCATGCTTGTTATTGTCAAAAATCTTTTCAAATGTGTTGTACCAATCTGAGAAAAATATTTTTAGACTTTATATTATCTGAATTTTTTATTTATATCTTTTTTCAATGCCATTCATTTTTATCCAAATCAGATAAATGGATAATAACTTTTAATGTGTCGTGTACCCTAAATGTATATTAATTGTATTATAGAGCAGCCCAATTATTAGTAATATCTCTGTTTAATACTCAATTATATATTAAAATATTGCATGGCATAATACATATGTATGTATAAAGCCCAGAAGAAGTTAGTATTGGAGCAGGCTGATAGCGACACAACAGTGAAGATGCACCCCCTTTCGACAGCTAGCTGTTTAATATTGTACTATTGTACCCGGGAAAATGCTTCGGGTATTTGTCGGTGTGCTTTTGCCGGAACAAAGCGTCACTATCAAAACGAATAAAGAATACGTCATTATACCCTTGCAGAGGGTATTATAATTTTGACGTTAAATGTGTAACGTATAGAAGTAGACATCCCCGACCCCATAAATAATGTATATTCTTGATCAGTATCAACGGCCGAGTCAATATAGACATGTCCGTCCGTGGATCGGACCACTATATCATATCATATAGCTGACATAGGAACAATCGATCATAAGTAAAGTTGTTATAAAAAAAATTTTTGATATCTTGACCAAACTCGGCATTTATAGTTCTCACTATGCTCGCTACACTTAAGCAACATTTTTTCTTGGAGAAATTTTGAGGTGCTTGCACCGCCTGCTGGAACACTCTTTTGTCCGCAACAGTTGTCAGCATAATATTGTTAAATTTTCAAACTCATTTTAGCAAAATTTCATAATAATTTGAGCGCTTCGATTGCCTTTACGATTTATTGACAGGTTTCGGGGAAATTTTGGCTGACATGGTCGCGAGTGTGTGTGTGTGTGTGTGTGAGTGTCGCCATTTCGTATGTGTTATATATTTCCGGCTCAGCGTGTGGTGGGGATCTTCATGCATCGCTGCGTCTCCTTGACTGTCAATCACAACTGGCTTACAAATTGCTTCCGGACTCGACTGGCGTGTTGGCATCAGCAAGCACAAGCGTCCAGCCTTGCGGTACAGCTGCATTCCTTTGCTTGTCCGCGTTTCACTTAGGTGGCTAACACTTTTTCAGGTAAACTGAGAGCTAAGCATAAAATGTTTTTAGCTTCGATGACCTGACATAAGAAGTGCCGCACAACACTTCTGCTACTTGTCCGTCCTGACCAAGTTGCTCCCTTGGAAAACTCTTGCCATGCGCTAAGCTATCCAGTTGGAAAACCCAGAAAAACACTCTGCCCAGGTGCAAAAACATTTTACGTAAGGTTTAATGCCAGACGACGCCAAGTAAAAGTTGCATTTGCGGTTTTCTTAAATGGTAAAAATTCAAAAGGATGAAATGGAAAGGAGCCAGCGAAAGGAGACTAAGTTACAGTTATTGCTGTCGTTGATGGTTCCCTTAGGATACTTCCAAATTTGAAGCTGCGACCGCGCAGTTTCCTTCGCTGCTTTTAGTCTGCCAGTTAGTTCGCCTTTTGTTTCGCAGTGAGTAAAGATCAAGGAGCAGCCATTGTGGAAAACAGATATTCACATATACAGAATAAGTGTATTCCGGACAGGGAAATCAAATTCGCATATTTCAATGAATGCATATTAGGAATTATGAAAGCTTTAGCTCTTAAGCTTGCTATATGCATCACCCTCCAGAGCAAATGAATACTTGTGTATTTTCAGTTTTGTCTATTTTAAAGATTAGCACTAGAATCAACAAGTAAGAGTGTTCTTGCCGGGCAGTCTCAATTGAAGGTGACCTAAACACTGCATCGAGCTACCTTTAGAAGCATTCTAGCTTTACGTCGCCAACTCTGCTCTTATGTAGTGGCTGCGCTTCTTTTTCCATTTATTCTACACTATGTATAAAAAAGTATTCCTCATTATTTCCGATGTTTAGTACGCTTTTTATTTAATCTTCAAGGACTAAATGTAGCGTTCGAAGCATGTATATGCCATGGCGCAAGACAATTTAACAATTAGGTTTTATAATTTCGACAAGAATGAGGAAGCTATAAAAAATTAAAATGTTTTGTTATCCTAAGTGTGGTATATCTCTCAAAGTCATAAATTCGACATTTATAAATTTGTTTAAATGGCATATCGAAAAAAAATCAGTCCTGCGTATGGTATACGAGAATATATATATTTTAAATTTAAGTTTTCTAGGTTTTCTAGTTATGGACGGAAAAAACAGACGGACATAAATTGATCTCAGATCTTAGGCAATTGGAGTTATTCCGGAAAAACAATTGTTTAATAGTTTAACGATTTTTAAACTGTAAAGCTGTTTTGTACAGCTCTTTCAAATTAATATGTGTTGCTGTTAATGTTTTGCACAAAAATGACCAGAAATGTGCAGTAGATATGTGCCATATATCATATATATCACATGACGAATGCATTTCATTTTATAAAGAGACACATCAGTGAGGAGCCGGGCCAGAAGTTGACAGAGAGGTTAGGAAAGAGCCAGCGACTCAGGCTCATCAGCCTGTTACCAGGCCGTCTGGCGGCTAGTGCAACAGAATGTGATAAATAATGATTTTATAATCGTTTGCTTGACATGTTTTTGTATCTGAGGCAACTCCTGTACTTAGATGGAAGAAGGCTGAGTCTGATTCAGTGGGCAACTTTGCTGTTGGCCAAGCAAGTTTCATCCTTGGGCTGAGCACCAGCTCTTTCGGGCCTGAGACCCTTTTACCCATTCATTTCTCTATATATACGTGGCCATGTGGTAGGAATAGTATGTGTATATCATGTGTATATGTATCTGAAAACGATTCATTATCGTATGTCTACTTTTTTAGTCTGCGTGTGTATTCATGCTTCCTTTGCCCTTCTGTCATTCTCGGACTCTTCCACTGGCCGCAACTCGTCCAATTTTTTGATTAATTGAATTTCCCTTGAAGTTTTTATTGCGATCTGGCATGCAGACAACCATTTGTTGTGACAGGTTCGGTTAGGTACAAATATATTTACAAAATGTTGTTATTAATTACAATTTACAATTTTGTAAACTTTAGACCTACATTCTCAGATTTAAATAAACAATTTGTTTCACATATTTCAATATATAATACTGTTAATCCGAACTGATTGACTGATTGGTGATCAAAGCACAGCCCTAACCGCAAGAGCTAGGAAGCTAAAATATTCACTCTAGTTACCTTCTGTGATGAAAGTACATGTTAAGACGGGGTTTCGGAAACTCCATCCACATGTATGGTAAAATCGCGAAAAACGTTTGTATGACATTTTACCATCGGTAAATACCAATCGGTCTCAAACTCATTTTCAAAGATCTTTGAGGCCTTTTTTAATACGTTCTTGGGTAGCAAATCCGGTTCAAAGGTTTATTAATCGAAAGTTTATATATATTGATTCCAATACTTGGTTCTTTATTTGATGCACTTAAAAATTTCAAAGTAGAAGTGGAGTTCAAGATGGAAAGAGTAGATTTCAATATTCCGCTAAAATTATTAGCACAAAACGACAAACGTTGATGTACATATATATAAATTTAATTATAATACAATACTGTTTAGATGGATTTTATATTTTTCTCACTATTATGTTATTGAAAATTGTGATCCTAATGCTTAGGTGAATTCATAAATTTATGGATTTATCAAAAGCATGTCGAGTATACATATATTTTGACATATGTATGCATTAAATATTGGGTTTTATTTAGGATAAAGTTATCTTAGTGATAGTAATGTTTATAGCTTTAAAACATTGGTTTAAGTTGTACTTACAGCAAATCGTCGTCTTTACTAGTTCATAAATAGCTTTCACGATCTTTCTCGTCAAAGGCCAAACTGAAACTCGTCATTTTGGCACGCTGCTCTTTTTGGATCGTGCACGTTTTCGTCTTCTGCCTTAGCGGAATCGTTGACTGGAGAATTCGCTTCGATTCGCAATGCTGTGTGTTCCTGTTTATCTTAATGGTTGTTGTCTAGGGATCTCGTTATTGTTTGGGCCTACGTCGAAAATGTAATGGCATGCCTTGAGAAATACCAACCAACACATATATAATTGAATTTTCTTCAATATTTGATAAATAAAAAACGGAACGCAATTATAGGCTCAATAAATCCTTGGGCAGCCCTTTAATTTGTACTTCACAATAAAATAGGCGTGTGATGGTTTTAAAATAATGCAAGGCAGTTCGCTCTAAGTCTTTTAGGTCGGTTGCGAGTCGAAAAAAACACCTACAAACAAGTAAGAGGTTCTAGTCGAAAATTCCCGACTAGGGGATACCCTGAACCCTCTTATTCTAACACCAAATGCAGCTTGCGTTACGCGCTCGTTTCTTGTTATAAAGATAAATTAAAAAAAAATAATCCATTGGCAGGGTTCGAACTCGCAACTGACCGCATTACTTGCTGGCGACTCTACTCAACAGCCACACCAATAATTGAGTAATATTGAGAACAAAAAAACGAATTAAAATATCAGCACAGAAAAAAATACAATGGCAATTGCAATGCTGTTGAGTTCGAAGCAGACGCGCATGAATGTCTGTGTGTATATGTATACAGAAATTCTTGGAATTTGCGCTAGCTGCCTCAAACACGTGGGCAATCAAAACACATAACTTTTGTGTGTTTCTTAACCGATCCTATTGAAATTTTCTACAGGATATTTTATTGTACCATAGAATTTTTGTGTGTTCTCAAAAAGTCGATTGCATATAATTTGTGGCGTGAATTGGTGGGCAATACAAGTTGGGTTATTAACTTGATTTATAGCTATAAGGTAGTAGGGGGATGGTAGCGATTAGTATAAAATGAAAGATACTTGATATATATATATGTACTATTCTAGAATAAACATATCATTATTGTTTACGCAATTTGCTAAAAAACCAGGATGTCGATATCGATTGTTATCGATTGCTTGAAAACGGAGTAAGGAGGAGGACCTACATCTGAAATTTCAAGTCTCTAGCTCTTATAGGTTCTGATATCCTTGCATTCACGCATACTGACAGATGTACAGACGGACGGACATGACTAGATCGACTCATCCTGTGATGTTGATCAAGGATATATTTAATTTATGGGATCGTAGATCTTTTGCCTGTTACATATATTTGCACAAATACATTAAACACTTTTTAACCCTTTTAATGGGTTCAGAGTGTGTCTTCATCTGCCTTTATCTAATTCAATGCTTGTCTTCAAAGCGAACATATTCTCACATTTTTGCGGAAATGGTCAACAACTTTAAGCGCCAGCGGCCAAGCGTTCACTTCATCCAACACGCACGCACACACACATCATGCACCAACAAGCTGGAGTTCGACCCAAAAATCATTTAACACGCAAGTAAAAAAATCTCTTAAATATATGAGTGAAGAGAGCCGCGTACCGTGCACGGCCATGGACAAACAGACAAAATGGTCACGGGCGCGTTGCCGAAAAACAGTGGGCCCCATCAAAAATGAAATGTGTAAGTGAAGCTGTCAGTTAGTGTGGGACTGGCCTACCGCACATAGTCGTGCTAAGGAGTTGGGAATATTGCTTGCATATTAGTAACTGGCGTTTGTTGTAAATACGAAAGTCTCCGATTTATAATCAAACTCATATGCATAATTAGGGTTCGCAAAACGGAAATTACAGACATAGGATCTTTAAAATAACAGTTAAAAGGGAAGTTGAATAGGCTCAACATTATCACAAAGTGTAAGGGGCAGTGATGGTCCTGATTTTGCAGTTTCTTTTCAGCAGGAACAAATCACTTGATGACTGCTTCTCTTCTGCTAATAACTAAACTTTAGACTCGAAACATAGTCTAAATATCAAAACGAACAATGAATTCCAAATTTGAATCAAAATTCGAATTGGGTAAAAAATTATAAACAGCACAACAATTAAACAGCAAGAAATATTCGATTATCCAATGGATCTGTCAGTCAGTATTTTCTTCATTGCTGACCAATGGTCAAAGATAGGGTGCTCACGTCCCTACAACTAATTCGGACTACGTACATTTTCATACCCTTGCAGATGGTATTGTAATTTTGTCGTGAAATATGTAACGCATAGAAGGAACGATCGGTCGAAAACTAAGTTCTTGTATAAAAAACTTTTTTGTTTATATATTTATCTTGACCAAACTCGGCATTAACTATCCCTGTGCTTCTTAGATACGGGTAAAGCACTATGAGCATTATGAAAAGGTTGGGTCTGCAAGGGTATTAAATCCTCGGCGTGCCGAAGATTGCACTTCTTTCTCGTTCATTTTGCCAACGCACTTGACCCCATTTTTTATTCTTTTCAGAATCAGTCGATTCTGCCCGTCCATCTGTTCGTCAGTTTAGTAAAGCCAGCGGACCAGTATATAACCGGTCGACATTTTTTTTGTATTAAAAACTTTTCAGTCAGCATTTGACTACTATATTAACTAGCTCCATTAATATTAATCGGTCTAAAAACCTCACATGTCTCCAAGGGTATATATGGATAGATAAATAGAAAAATTAAAAATAGGAGTATTCACAGCCATTGCTGTTGAATGCTGAAGCCCATTGTTTTGAATGGCAATGCTGCTTGTTCTCATTGCCGTAAATATTTAAATGTAGTGAATGCCGCATTATTTCTGTAAATTTAATTTGAAAGCAGGCGCCTAGGGGAAAAAATAAAATTATTTCTAGAGCACTTGCTATTTGCTGTTTGCTGCTCTGCTGTTATTTTCATGTATGCAAGAATAATCCGCTTGTCATTATCTGCTTCGCTATGAAGACCGCGCCCATTGCCCCGGCTTCTTGTCTGTATGTCGTCTGGCGATGCTAATGCAAGAGTTTCATTGCAGCAGCTGATTCCTCAACAGCCACCATTTCACCCGTTTCCTGACACTCCAAACACTATGCACTTTGCACATGGCCTGCATTATGAATGGGTCGACACGCGCTAAAAGCTCTATGCTTGCTTTTCAGCTGAATTTTCCATTGTATATACGTTATATAAAGCACAATTTGTGGTCGTTTTGTGTTCTGGTAATTATACCCTGAACCCCATTGAGTAATAAACTTATTACTCTGTATGGACAGTCAGTCAGTCAGGACAAACAGTTTCGTATATAGAGATTATATAGTGCAATAAGATCTACCGTTGAAAATTTCAACGGTAAAGAAACAAAAAAGTTTGTTAAAGAAAACGTGTGGTTATATACATACATACATTTATAGACAGCCCACAGCTACCGCAAATTGCTAGAATTTCTGTATACATCTACAAACAAACATTCACATTCATTTATTGAATTCGATTATATATCATTAACAGTAACAACAATAAATTATAGACAAATGAGCAGCTCCCATTTTTTATATGCTTCCTTCTCGTTTGTCTGTTTTTTATACCCTGAACCAAAGACGATATAAACACTAAGATGAGTAACGCATTCAAATGTATGGGCGTTACTCATCTTAGTGTTTATATTGTCTTTGCCTGAACCCATTAAAAATGGGTAAAAGGGGTATAATGTTTTTGTGCAAAATATAAATGTATGTAACAGGCAGAAGGAAGCATCTCCAACCCCATAAAGTATATATAATCTTGATCAGCATCTCTACAAAAGACGGCCTAGCCAGTCCGTCCGCCTGTCCGTATGTATGAATGCAAGGATATCAGAACCTATAAGAGCTGGGGACTTGAAATTATACCTAGTGCCTACGTAGATCGAGTTTGTTTCCGATAATCGATAACTTACTCCGTTTCCAAGCCATCGATAAAAATCGATATCGACATCCTGTTTTGTATAGCTAATTGGGTAAATAATAGAGTCAACAAACTTGATATGTATGAATTGAATTTTCGCACCCATTGAAGAAAGTATATCTGACTCACGACAAAACCTTGATCTGCTCATTCACTCTGCACATGCATACACACATACATATATTTTTGGAATTTTAAATTAACATACATATATTATGAAAAGGCACCAGCCGCAGCGATGTTGTGCGCAGAGCGAGATGCGGCTTCATACCACTGCCACTGCCACTCTTAGCAGTCTTACTCTTTCCGGGAATAACAAAATGGTCACAGGCACCCTAGGGGTTCCTTCGTTGCGATTTATCGTGTTTCGATTATTCGTCTGTTTGACGTAGCTATGAATTGCATGGTTCTCGTACTCTAACTCTTATAGGTTCCTTGCGGACGAACAGACGGGCAGTCATTGCTAGATCGATTCGGCTATTGATGCTTATCAGAAATATATACACATAATGTGGTCCGCCTGCTACATACATTGGCACAAATACATTATACCCTTTTTAACCATTTTTAATGGGTTTAGAGTATACAATTTTGAGAAGCGACTATATCCTAATCTGTATATTCTATTCAAGAAAAGATATACTCAAGACTTCGATTTCGAGTTTTATCGATTCCTTGGAAACGGGAATCGATTCCTTTGTTATTGGAAACTATCTTGTGCTGCGCGGGCACATGCTGATCAATAATATTTATATTTGATGGGGTCGGAGATGCTTCCTTCTGCCAGTTACATACATTTGCACGAATACATTATATCCTTTTTACCGATTTTCAACATAATTAGTTCTCATAGTTAGAATACGAAATTTTTAATAATATTTTATGGAAATATTAAAAAATAAACACATGATTTTGCCATGAATTTGAACTGATTGGTTGGAAACGGTGAAAGCCATAAAAGCTAAAATCAGTTAGAAAATACTTCTTTTGATTATTGGCATAATGATTTAAAAATGTAACTGTAATCAATTTGCAAAAAAACAAAATTGTATCACTAAAATAATAAAGTATGACAAGCCTGGATTTGGATGAGTACCTGGATTTACGACCAAAATCTTAATGCAAAGTTGCTTCATTCCTTTAACCGAACCACAGACAATTTTTGTGGGACTTGCAGTGCTGACCAATACATACTTTTCGTTAAGTGAACAAAGTATTAACAGAAAATGTAAGTGAATTACAACAGTTCACAAGCTTCAACTTCAGCTGTTCTTTATGGTGCAGTCTGGATAATTAAGTTGCCCGCTCATCTCAGACCATAACCAAAAGAAAAGGAAATAAAAAAGAAAATAAAACTAACGAGATGCTGAAATTACGAAAATAGACATGGATAAGCAACTGCTATGTGCCTTATTTTGCAGGATTTTTCTCCAGTTGTAGTTGTTGCTGAGCAACATTTTTCCAACAGGACATTTTTCATTAGAACAAAGCAAGGGACCCCATATAACAGAAGTTCGAGTGAAATTGAGGCAAGCTGCGAGGACAACATACATGCAACAAAAAATGAGTATGTTTAATCAAGAACTAACAGTGAATAAATGCGGTTGAAAAAGTGCAGTATAAATTTAGGACATATTAGCGAGATCCGCAACTAATTTAAATAAATACTTCGTATATAAGAGGCTTATACTTTGATATGAGTTAGCCCTCAAAAAATTGAATCGTTTAATGCAAACTTAAAAGATTTCTATTGAGCTATTGCCGATGTTTCTTTTAGACTTGGCATGATAGATCTATGCACTTAGATCTGGACAGCCGAGGTTCCAGTTCAAACCCTGTTAGAGCAAGTACATGCTGCGGCTGCCATCGCTGCGCCAGCACAAATATACCGGTCGCCTACAAGCCAACACACAAGGTCGCTTGTGTGTTGAAAGCCTCTTTTCCTTGAAAAAGTCACTGAGAAGGGAGTACGTCCGCACCCAGGACCCCAGAATCGATAGGATCTATCGCCGTATCGCAAATAGGGTCAGGAAGGAGTTGACCATTATGAAAAGAAAAACCACGGATACCCTGCTGGAGGAAGCACGACAGACGAGAGCTCCCCGATGACACCGGGGCTAGGTCGCAAATGGACAGAGCCGAAGCTGGAGGAGTGTTTCAATCCGTATGAACTCGCATCACATGGGCAACCTCTGGAGGCGCCATTCCAAATGTCCTTAATACACCGGAGATAAAACGGTCAATCCCGAAGATCCAGTTTGGTCTTCGATTCAAGCACGGTACCCCGGAGCAGCTCCACTTTATCTTGGACGGCTTTCACAGGAATAAGTATGTGGTGACAGCATACGTCGACATCCAAAAAGCCTTTGACCGGGTGTGGTACGCAGGTCTCCATTCAAAGTTTAAGAGCAAATTAAACCCGCAGAGGACATTTCAAGTGGTACAGTATGGCATAGACTTTCACACCATCCTTATAAGAGCGGGCGTCCCAGTCGGTGGGTTTTGGGTCCCACACTCTATAGCCTCCTCACACCATGCGCAAAGACTCCTGCACCGAACTTTTTCTACATAGCGAGCTCTTAGAGAAGGTGCGTCACCGTAAATACCTCGACAGACGACTTACATTCACCAAGATAACCAACAGCAATAAAAAGGGAAAATCAGGCGATTAAGCTGGCTACTAAACCCAAACAATAAACTCTCACTCCGAAACAAGGTCCTAGTTAACGGTATTGTCGCAAAACACACCTAAACAAATAGCGCATCACCCAAGCCAAGACCTTGCGAACAATTTCTAAGCCGAATGGTATATTCATACCCGGGACATTGCAAAGGACCTTAAGGTTCAATTGATAGGTGGAAGCAACGAACTACATGCTCCGTTACAACCCTAACGTCCTGGCAAAGAATCTGCTACGGAGGCGAATAAGAAGGAGTCTTAAAAGGACCTACCCCGCAAACCTAGTCGATCGACGCCTTTAGTTTAGCATGGTCTGCATGCTCAACAAATAATCTAGTCCAAACTAAGTAATCACATACCATAAATAAATATCTAAGCTAAGCTACTTCAAGACTATAGTATCAGCACATAAGTTACTAATGAAAGAATTAAAAAAAAATAATAATAATAATATTGTGCAATTAATTTTTACTTTGACGCTCAGAAATAAAAACTTTGTTTTTTAGATTTCAAAGAAAACTAAATAAGTAGAGCATGTTAGGAAACTTGAGTTAGACACAAAGTACAAACAGGCAAGTGGCACGAAATATTGTCGGAGAGGAAGAGGCAAAATAGTGGAATATCCATACATGAAGTACTTATTACTGACAAAAGGCAATTAAAAATTTAGTAAGAATGTTGCAGTTGAGTGCAACCAACTGAGAGATATTGATATTGATAATATTGAATATAATTATTTTTTGACCCATCCAGACGGATGAATGAGAAAAAAAAAACTCGTTTAACTCTATGATCGAAAAAATAATAAAAAGCTTGATGCGATGATGTATGCCACAAGCGCATCTTATGTTTTTAGTTGTGCTGATTAAATTTGTGCCGCAATAACAATAGCACCAATAACAATTGAAGCTTTGGCAGGATCTTACTCGGTCCCATGCATTGCCAGCACTGCCACTGGCATACTTTATTTGGTCCGTAGTGGTGTTAGGGAATTCAATTAGCACACGTTAATACATACACAGATGTCTGGCCTATTTAACGAATCTACGTTTCTTCTATAATTGCTAGCACATTTGAAAACGTTGCTATTTGTATTCATCTTTGCCAAGTTTCATCTCCACTCGTAAATAGAATATAAATGGAGAGCATATACAAATGTCAAACTCTCCTTTTAATGCAGACACGCACACTAGGTTTTTGTTTGTTGACTGTTGACTGTTCACTAAAACCACTAACCAAACAGCATATAGACTGGACATGCCATATAGGGAAAGTGGGCAAAAAAATATCGAAGACATTTGGTCCAAATTCGCGAGCAAGGGAGTAAGATATACATATGATGTCTTTTTATTCGCTTACACTTCAGGAAACTGCTTGGCTTACTCTCTTCCATATGGCTTGTGCGATTGAACGGCAACGCTGTCTATTCTTATCACGCTCGCACTTACTCTCAGTGCTCTCTCATGTTTGGGGATCGTTTAAATGGGTGTGTGTGTCCGAGAAAGAAAATTTCATGACTGGCACGCATCTGATGCGCGCCTTCTTTTGTATGATTTTGGGCTTCAATTAAACAACTTGAATATGATAGATAAGTCAATAAAATCTTAAATATTATAAATAGATATTTAATCGCTCCTTTTTTGTATTCAGCATATTTGAATATTTTTAAGATTTTAATTTTTACACAAATTTCCGCTGGTCACAAGCGCATAAATGCTTCTATTCATATACAATATATGCAAGTATGCGTGAATATAGCAAGTCCAAATAATCGTAACACACATGCCAAGAATTTCGAATCGACGGGGCAAAACCTTTCATGATTTCATATTACTCGTCCCTTCAAAAGGGAAGCAATGACTCCGGCATTTGGAAAAATTGAATTTCTGCGCATTTTTGCTTGTCGGACACATACACATACACACACATTGTGTTCTATCCCACAAATCATACATATGTAAGACAGTAAGCCGCGATTTTGGACCAGATGTCTTCGATATTTTTTTGCCCACTTTCCCTCTATAGCATGTCCAGTCTATATCCTGCTTGGTTAGTGCTGAAACCCATCGAAATGTATTTCGGCAGCGTTTAAATAAATGAAAAGTATAGGGGAACATTATTTTTAACAGTAATATGATTTCTTACAAATTTTAGGCTTAATATTTAGTTGTATAATTTAATTGAAATGATTTTAAAATAAATAAAAAAACGAAAAAGTGTGTACCTTATTACAAGACTGGGTTTGTTCCCTGTCTTTGAGTTGAGAATTAAGCAATTTAGTAGAGAGCCTACTTTGCAATTGCAAAAACTATTGAAGAAATACATTTTCTATTTATAAGAAAGAAAATAAGAAAATAGTTTAAGAATATAACTTTTTTTTTGTTTCTATTTTTATTTACAATCTGTCTTATCGATAATGAGTAAATTATGTGGTGTAGATATTTGCATGAGGTTTTTGTGTGTATTGGCACTGGTAAGAATATAAATGAGTTAAAAGAAAAAAAAGAATTCTGAACCTGAGGTTGTAAATAATCGAAAATTTTCTGTTAGATGCGATGCCATAATAGGTGTCCATTAAGACGGGTAAAGTTAAACTTAAGCACGAAATAAGGATTGGTATAAGTAAAATTTTTAAAGTATATTGTGATTTTGATTTAAAGAGCTAGCCGGCTAAATTGTGGTGGGCCAACTTTTTTACCAAAATCCGAAATTGTAAATTCGACTTCACTATTTTGAATCCCTTATCTGGAATTATATTTTACATAGACATTTGAAAATAAACTTGAAGTTGATCGAATTTTTAACCAAAGAAGTAGTAGTACCTAGTTGTCACACTTTGTAATAAAACAAATAATATCTTCGCATATGATATAGTGGTCCGATATTAACAGGATTTTGCATATATATGAGGAGCACAGTAAAACTAATAAATGCCGAGTTTGGTCCAGATATCTTGAAAAACAAAATGTTTTTTTCATACAACTTAATTTTCTACCGATCGTTCCTATGGCAGCTATATGATATAGTGGTCCGATCTTAATAGGATTTTGCATATATATGGGGAGCATAGTAAAACTAATAAATGCCTAGTTTGGTCAAGATATCTTGATAAACAAAATGTTTTATCATACAAAAACTTAATTTTCAACCGATCGTTCCTATGTCAGCTATCTGATATAGTGGTCCGATCTTAATAGGATTTTGCATATATATGAGAAGCTTAGTAAAACTAATAAATGCCGAGTTTGGTCAAGATATCTTGACAAACAAAATTTTTTTCACACAAGAATTAAATTTTCGACCGATCGTTACTATGGCAGCTATATGATATAGTGGTCCGATCTTAATAGGATTTTGCATTTATATGGGGAGCATAGTAAAACTAATAAATGCCGAGTTTGGTCAAGATATCTTGATAAACAAAATTTTTTTTCATACAAAAACTTAATTTTCGACTGATCGTTCCTATGGCAGCTATATGATATAGTGGTCCGATCTTAATAGGATTTTGCATATATATGAGGAGCATAGTAAAACTAATAAATGCCGAGTTTGGTCAAGATATCTTGAAAAACAAAATGTTTTTTCATACAAAAACTTAATTTTCGACCGATCGTTCCTATGGCAGCTATATGATATAGTGGTCCGATCTTAATAGGATTTTGCAAATATATGAGGAGCTTAGTAAAACTAATAAATGCCGAGTTTGGTCAAGATATCTTGATAAACAAAATTTTTTTCACACAAGAATTAAATTTTCGACCGATCGTTACTATGGCAGCTATATGATATAGTGGTCCGATCTTAATAGGATTTTGCATATATATGGGAAGCATAGTAAAACTAATAAATGCCGAGTTTGGTCAAGATATCTTGATAAACAAAATTTTTTTTCATACAAAAACTTAATTTTCGACCGATCGTTCCTATGGCAGCTATATGATATAGTGGTCCGATCCAGCTGGTTTTGACATATGTGCTGCGTGCAATAGAAAAAGGGACTTCTGCAAAGTTTCATTAAGATAGCTTTAAAACTGAGAGACAAGTTCGCATAGAAACAGACAGACGGACAGACTGACATGGCTATATCGACTCGGCTGTTGATGCTGATCAAGAATATGTATACTTTATGGGGTCGGAGATGTCTCCTTCTGTGCGTTACACATTTCACGACAAAATTATAATACCCTCTGCAAGGGTATAAAAAATGCCGCCACCTATATATATGTATATCCTAGGAAATTTTCTGAAAAATTAAAGACCATAATCAGAAGTGTGTGTCGGCCGTCGTAAGCTGATTTTGCCCTTGTCCTGTTGCTACATTGATGAATGCGTTGCCATCACCAGCACAAAAAAAAAAACAAAGTCAGGGACAACAACTCCCACAGAAACAACAACTGGAGGAACTCGCTCACATTTTATAATCACTGATGGATGTGCCAATAATGTAAGCCTGCTGTGCACAGGATACGTCACTTCTGGCAATGAGCACAGCCCTACACGACTAATATATTTGTGCGTGTATGTTTATCTCTTTAAATAAGCGCGGGTGTGGGTGTAACTGGCAATTGTGATGCATGTAAACAGTGAAATGAACAAATCAACATTTTATGATAACAGCATTCTCAATCATGGGTACCCCCAATATCAATGTTCTTCTCTCCTCCCAGCCCTGCGGCTATCCATTATTGACCAGAAGCACTTGCCAATTGCTTTTTGGTGTGAATTGATGTGGATACGGGCTCAACATAGGTAGTTGCTTTGTTCAGCGGCTGTTTGATTAGTCGGAAAGTTGTCAATGCTTTTAAGATAATAAATATACATATGTTCCTCCTTTGCATATATTATATCTGTTTTTTTTTTTAAGTTGAATTGATGTTTGTTTCTTCTATTTATGTTTGCAAATTTTTGATAATTCAAGGATAAATTTTAAAATGCTACTGTGAACAGCCTGTGATTGCTAACATCATTTTAAAATTCCTTACCAAAAGCAATTTAATTTATTAAGCAGACCAGTTAGAACTAAAAACAAGTTATTCTTAACTTTCTTACATGATTACAATTGGATCTATCATATAGCACCGACGCCATTGTTAAGTATTATTCTAAATGCCAGAAAAGTACTGGGTAATGATAGAACGTACTTAAAGATCTTTATCCGTTATCCTGAAAAATAATATTCCAGAAAAATGTTAAAATAGCATGTCACAAGCGTTAAGCTATAAAAAAGATTAAACTTTAAGGAATAACCCTACTATAAATAGTAGGGCAAATACAAGAAGTTCGATTTTTTTATTTGCTTTCAAATATATTTAACACACGCATAAATATACATCTCTCTTTTATTCGGTACATATAAGCTCCTTTTCTTTATAAATATAACAACATTAAAATACTAACAAGTAAGAGGTTCTAGTCGGGAGCTCGCGACTAGCGAATACCCTGAACCCTCTTATTCCAACACCACATGCAGCTCGTTTGAATTAATAAAGATAATTAAAAAACAAGTAAGAGGTTCTAGTCGGGAGCTCCCGACTAGGGAATAGCCTAAACCCTCTTATTCCAACACCAAATGGAAAGACTGACGGACAGACAGACGGACATGGTTAGACCGACTCGGCTGTTGATGCTGATCATGAATATATATACTTTATGGGGTCGGAGATTCTTCCTTCTACCTGTTACATACATTTGCACAAATACATTATACCCTTTTTACCCATTTTTAATGGGTTCAGGGTATAAAAAGTTAGTTAGTTAAATTACTTTTTGGTGTACTATCGGTTTCAAACTCATTTTCAAAGATCTTTATCAGAAACTAAACTCTAAAATACCTCTAAACTACCTCCCCTCTGTTACATAACATGCCCGGGTACTTATGTATGCGGATGATGTGACACTTGTTCTATCATACACTAATCCCCTATATCATTTTCGTCCACAAGACGATTTGAACGCTATGCAATTTTGGTGTTCGAGCAATCAATTGCATTTAAATTGTTCAAAGTGTATGTTTATGACTTTCAATCGCACTACACATTATCTTGTCAGCTACACAATTGACAATACTCCATTTCAACGTATACTAACAGTTAGGGATCTAGGCGATCTTTTTGATTCTAAACTCAGCTTCAATCTGCATATAGACACCATTGTTAATGGGGCAAAAGGTGCACTTGCCTTACGAGGTTTAAATTGGGACCCTAATCTTCGGTTGCCATCCTACTCCAGCAGGCTGCTTCTTCTTAACCTTCCGTCGTTAACCAACCGTAGGACAATTCTCGGTGTTGTCCTTCTACATAAGTTGATTATTGGCGATATAGATTCTCCTTTTCTGCTTCGGGAAGTCACTAACCATTCCCAGCTATGAGCAGGGAGAGACTATAAATTTTCCCCCACCGGGTCGGTGATTTCCCATTACTATCTCTCTATCCTATCTACATAACATTCTATATATCTTGTTTAATTCCTTTACTCTATCAATAACTTTTCTCTTTATTTTTTCCCAATTTATTGTATTTTCTCAATTAATATAGTAAATTATGATTATTTTTAATTTTAACTAAAGAACACTATTTTCTCTACTAACACCCTTCTTCTTAGCTGTAGGCTCTAATAGCGTCACCGACAAAATTAGCTGTGAATAGGGGCACAGCTGGCCGGACTGGCAAATAAAACACCTCCATCGGTTGGTGATGCTATTAGAGAATTGTGTACTCTAAATAGGCTTTTAGCATTAAATTTTATTATATATGTATTTTGTATTGAATAATCAGGAAGACACTCGTTTTGTCGACCATTAATAAATAAATAAATAAAAATAAAATATTTGACACGCCTTCGCAAAGTTTACCGTAACTGAATGGAAAATTCGGCTCAAATTTTTAATAAACGCACATTTTTTATACGACCTTAGATTCTTCCCATGGCAAAATTTGGTTCTTTATTTGTTGCAGTTCAAAAATATTTTTGAATAGAAGTGGAGATCAAGGTGGTACGGGGAGATTTCAATTTTCAACGGGCGTGTACTTCATGGGAAGGGCAAGGCCGGGCAATACCCGCTAGTATAATACAATTTAAGTTCCTTATGTAAACAGCGATAATATATATGATACCTAAATTCTCAGCAATATTATCTCAGTTTGTCGCTATCATTGACATTTATTTTCGTATTATCACCCATAAAAAATATGTTTCTGGACATTTTGTAATCGCAACAAATTAACAGCTTCAATAGTAAATGATCATCAGGTTGGCAACCAAATGAACCAATTAATAACTTCAGATTCCATTCCAGAACTACCAGTGTTGCAGCAGCAATAAAAAGTGCTGTTTTTATACCCTTGCAGAGGGTATTATAATTTTGTCGTGAAATGTGTAACGCATAGAATGAGACATCTCCGACCCCATAAAGTATATATATATTTTTTATCAGTATCAACAGCCGAGTCTGTCAGCTTTAAAGCTAGCGTTATGAAACTTTGCAGAGCTCCCCCTTTCTGTTTGACGCAGTACAAAGGCCGAAACCAGCTGGATCGGACCACTATATCATTTAGCTGCCATAGGAACGATCGGCCGAAAATTAAGTTGTATGGAAACATTTTTTGTTTTTCAAGATATCTTAACCATACACGGCATTTACTATTTTCCCTGTGCTTCTTAAATACGGGCAAAGTACTATGAGCATTGTGAAAAGGTTATTATTGCAAATGTATTATTTTTTCGGCGTGCCGAAAATAGCCCTTTTTTCTCGATTCAATTTAATTTTTTTTATGCATTCAGTCAAAAATTAAATGCAAAAAGAGCAGGCCACGTACCTACTGGGGTGAGCATTGGGAATTGTTATTCGATTCGTGAAATTAAAATCGAAGTTATTGCGAATGCAAATTGATGTGCAATTCATTAAAATGCCTTCGCTGCATGCCTGCCATTAAGGCGAGCCGCTGTTCGTGTTGAACTATGGATATAAATAAAATATGGAAAAAAATAAATAAATTGGCATATAATAGTCGTTGAAATATTGAAGTGCAGCTGGTAAGTGCATCAATATGTGAACCAATGCAAAAATATATTAATACATAACACAAAATAATACCAAATTATTAAATGTTTATTATTTCAGCTAAAACATGCATATTCAATCATAAGTATATACAATGTGCAGGCCTGGGTTCGACCTGTTTTATTATTATTAAAAAGAAAAAAATATTTTATATTAACATTTCGCGGACAATTTCGTTTTTGGAAGCGGGGTTCTCTTAAAATTATTATATTTGCACATATAACCGAAAATCAAATGACATCTTTTATTATATGTATAAACAATGACCATAACTAGAAATACAAAGCACAATAAATAAACAGAAATATGCAAAATATTTATGAATCCGGCTCCCATGGAATTTAAATTAAAATATATGCACATTGTTAAATAATTCAATTCATGCAAATACGACACGCTATCCCAAAATCCAAATGGAATTATTGCAGCACAGATTTTAATACCCTTACAGAGGGTATTATAATTTTGTCGTGAAATGTGTAACGCACATACATCTTCGACACCATAAAGTAGATATAGTTTTGATCAGTATCAACAGCCGAGTCGAGATAGCCATGTCCGTCTGTCCGTCTGTCTGTTTCTATGCGAACTAGTCTCACAGTTTTAACGCCATCGTCTTGAAACTTTCCAGGAGTCCCTCTTTTTGTTGCACGCAGTACATTTTGTTATTCAAGATATTTTGACCAAACTCGGCATTTATTTGTTTTACTATGCTCCGGATATATATGCAAAATCTTAACAACATCGGACCACTCTATCATATAGCTGCCATATCAACGATCCGTCGAACATAAAATTGTTTTATGGAAACCTTTTTTGTTTTTTTTAGATATCTTGACAAAACTCGGCGTTTGTAGGTCTCACTATGCTCCCTACATCTAAGCAAAATCTTATGTACACTATACTACTTAATCATTAAGCTGCCATAGGAAAATTCGTTCGACAATTAGGTTGATTTAAAACCTTTCTGTTTTTCGATATATCTTAACTATACTCGGCATTATCTATTTTCCCTGAGCTTCGTAGATACGGGAAAAGTACTATGATCATTATGAAAAGGTTGGGTCTGTAAGGGTATTAGATCTTCGGCGTGCCGAAAATAGCCCGTCTTTCTCGTTTTCTATCCTAGTTGGGTTGATTATATTTTCTTTTCGGCTCTTAGTCGATTGAAAAATAATAAATAATAATATGAATTATGTGTAACTGGGGAATTTGGTTCTATATAAATATGGATATTTATTCAGAATTAAGGTCCAACAAACATTCGTAGCACCCGCTATGCCAGACGAATATTTGGTCTAAAAGGGGAAATATGGGCAGCTTTTCTAGACCCAAATAACCCGAAAATCAGGCACTGCCTGACGGGGCTCAGATTAAATTTTAACTAAACAGTTAGTGGCTTTCAATATCAGCCCAAACAGTCACATAAAGTGCGGCACCTATCAAATACCGCGCCTTTGAAATTGAAATTAATTAATTGGAAAATTATTGTATTTTTCTTTGTTTTAATTTTTGGGCAACTGTCCCTAATTTAAATTGGTTTCCGGGCACAAAAGCAGTTCACCCGAGGGGTAATGTCTATCCCGAAGCCTGAGCCCGAAGCCTGCCAGTTAGTCGGCAGTTAGGCATATTTGCGCTTATATTTGTACGTAAAATCGAATATATTTACCTAATTTTCTACAATCACAAGTTTATTTTTTTGGCACTCGGCTTATAGAATCGTTTTTCTCGATTGCCGCTACGGAACCATGAACAGGAACAGGAGGTGCTCAACTGAATCTCTGCGGTAAACGGCGCAAGTGCCCAGTGGCTAGTACGACGTTATTCTTAATGGCGGCATCTGAATGTGTAAGCTGGCAGAACGGGCACCTGCAGCGCAGCACCAACTTCCAGCTGATCTTTATCAGTTCCAGGCGTCGGTTAAGAAGGGCGGTGTTTTCGAGGCATAGATATGGTAGATGCCTATTTACACCCTCAGGTATATACGCAAACCCACACGCCCGCACTTACACAAAAAATAAATTAGTTAAAACATTGTTGATTTGTACATTTTTATATATTGGCGGTATATATAATGAAAGCACGGCAATCAGCATTGCGGGCCACTCTTAATGTAATTTACAAATTATTAAATAAATAAATTTTAATGTAACCATCATGTTTTTTCGACGCAATGTGTTATCCTGCCTTTCACATTGGACCATCATTATTTTAGCTGTTAATTTGGAAGAACACTCGAGAACCGCAGACGCAGCTACCAGAAGAATAAGCACTCCATCAGTTCTCCAGCATCCCAGCCAACTAGAGGTATACCCCAAGACACGCACATACAGATCCACACACTGACAACTAAATATGGCGAAGTTGTTATGTTTCGTTGTTACGTTTCGCCTGATCGTTGCCCACCTGAGATTAAACAATTTAAAATTTCAACGTCTTTTCTGACTGTGATCAGCACGAGATAGGTCAAGACCATCTCTCTGGTAGGGTCTGTATGGCCTGTAAGACAAGTTGTTTGTATACACACTGAGCTAATCTTGAGAAAGGTTAATATAATATACAAGCGGGTATAACCCGGCCTTGCCCGTGGCACGCATGTTATAAAATCAATGTTTTCAAGAAGCTTTGAAAATGATTTTGAAACTGAGCGGACGGTAACAAACTACTTTCATATAAAAGTTTTTCGCCCTTTTACCACTGTTGCAAGTGGAATTTCCCAAATCGCTGAAACACGTATTCATCATATTATTATGTGGATCTTTGAAAATAAGTTTGATGCAAATCGGACAAAACTTAAAATTCACAAACAAAAATCTTTGAAATAATCTATCCACCGAAGGAGTTTACATTTTACGAAATATGTGAAACACGTCTTAAATGATTTCTTATGTAGATCTTTGGAAATGAATTTGAGGGCGAAACGTCAACCACCAAAATTAACTACAGTGAAAATTTCAGATTCCTTCACCAATCAGTCAGTCAGTCAGTCAGGACAAACAGTTTTATGCATAGAGATTGATTTAATTTTAATATTATTCTAGCGGGTATAGCCCGGTCTTGCCCATAGCACGTATAAAATAAATGTTCTCAAAAAGATTTGCAAATGATTTTGAAACTGAGCGGACGGTAAACAAACTACTTTCATACTAACGTATTCCGCCATTTTACCACTGTTGCGAGTGGAATTTCCCAAATCGCTGAAACACGTATTTATTAAGTTTTTATGTAGAGCTCTGAAAATACGTTTGAAGCAAATCGGACACCACTTAAAACTTCACCAAAATAGTATTAGAGTCGCACGTTTTCCCGAGGATGCTTTAACTCTGCGAAAATGTGGAACACGTCTCAAATGATTTTTCATAGAGCTCCTTGAAATGAATTTGAATGCTAAACGTCATCCACCAAATCTTTGACCTCCATTTTTACCAAGGGGGATGGATTTTCCAAAATGGGAAACACCCCTCAAATGAATTGGATGGGTGGAGTTTCCCGAAACCCCGTCTCAACGTGCACCTTCATCACATAAAGTATCTACAGAGAAATTTTTTCCTAGCTCTTACGGTTTGGGCTTTGCGTTAATCACCAATCAGTCAGTCAGTCAGGACAAACAGTTTTATATATAGAGATTATAGAACCGCGCAGTACGAGTTTGATTCCTATAGTCGATAACTTGCCTCGTTTCTAAGTAATCGGTCAAAATCGATATCGAAATCCTGTTTTTTGAGTAAATCTATTGGTTTTGAGAGCTAGTGTCACAAAACTTGACATGTATCTTCTGGAATAGAACTTTAATTTTATAGCTTTCAATTATAGCCTCCCCGCTACCACCACATAGCTATAAATCATGTAAAAGCTCCAATTTGCATTGCCCACTAGTTTAAGGGACAATTTTAATGCAATTGTCATTTTGACAGACGAATATTCTATAGTTCAATAAGATCTACTGCAGACTATTTGATCAAAATCGGTTAAGAAACACAATAGTTATTGAAGAAAATGTGTTTTGTGCTGGCCACGAGGTTGGCGCAGCTATCGCAAATTGCAAGAATTTCTGTATACATGTACACACACTCATTCATTTTGAATTCTATCAACAGCATTGCGTTTGCGAATAGTGTGACAGTTTTTTTTTCAAATTTGTTTGTATTACTGCCAAAGCAAACGAGCACGTAGCGCGATCTGAATTTGGCGTTGATAGAAGAGGGTTAAGGGTATTTCCGATTAGAGCCTCTTACTTGTCCGTAATACGGACGATGAGCTGAGTCGATAAAGTCAAAAAAGTTTTGTTATCTATATTAGTAGCTATACTCTTTTCCTAGATTTACTTAGAATTTTGCTGAGAATTTGAGGAAAGAATATATGTGAATGAGCTTTAAGGAAGATTGAATATTAATTCAAGGTATATCCTAGTTGGAAAATTTCGACTAGAGGTCTCTTATTTATTTTTCGGATTTTGTCATGCATTGTGGCCACACTAAGCATATGTCCGTTTAATTATTTATTTCATTGAATTAAATTGATTTTTTAATTTTGTTCACTAATTTGTGTAAATACTCAATGAAGGGAATTTATCAATTAATAATTTCTTATTATATTCTAATTTTTTATTATTATTTTATTTTAACTTCTGATTACTAGTTGACTTTTTATGACAATAAGACTTATTTTCCATATCGACGAGAATTAAATACTCGTCTACTGTATTTGTCGATGAATCAAAGGGTTCTGAAATTTAATGAATAAATTAAGCAACACAAGCTCTTAAAATAGATCCATTGTCAGACCACCAAGAGGTTGTGAGCGGCAACACAGAAAATTTTCTTTAAAGGAACTCAAATTGATTATATATTATAACTATTATAATTAAATTATTATTTATTAATATTATTATTATTATTATTATTATTATAATTTATAATTATATTTATATTATTATCATTACAACATCCAGCTGAAAACTGTCGAATTGGGGTGACTTAGGCAACTCATCTAAAGAGGGCTGTATGATTTGTTGTGTTTTCCCTATTATTATATTTCAGCTTGGTATTATTTATAAACAACTGCTGAGATTTCTGTAACTGATGTATTTATTTCTCTTAACGCTTATCTGCAATTTGGGTAGTTTGTATTGCTTTATCGTCTTTTTAGCATTTCGCGTGTCTACTTCGTCGCTTCTAGGAAAATTCTTGAGCAACTTTTGCTGCCCATAATTTCTAACGATTACAAAGTGAACGCTAGCAACAAATAGAATAGCTGAACTCGGGTTGGCCGGAGGTGAGCGGTGAGCGATGTGCGGGAATCAAGCCAAAGTTAATGGCAGCAACAAATACAGCTGTTTTCTGTAGTTTGATTAGACTTAAACATGCAAGGGCATATATTTTGTTGCCGGCAACATTGTTTTGTGTCCCATGATGCGGCTTGCAGCAGAACTTGCACAAAATATTTCGGGCTAATTGCTTCAACTTTGTAATAATTAAAGCTGCAATGCAGTGTTTAGACTGGAGACGATTTCAAGGCACTTTCTCCTCAGAAACTCATACCCAAATATACATTTAAAAGTTGTTGAAACAGTTCATATCGAACAGAAAGTTTGTAGACAACTTTTTACGGGCTTAAGAAGCCAAGGTGTGCATAGTTCTAAAGCAGATTGTCCGCTGCTGGCGCTTGTATTTGTGATCTGCATAAGAACCGAATTATGGGAAGGTCCTGGAGCACTTCAAGCATATTTCATGTTCAGCTGCTGCCTGACTCTGGAATGTAATCAAAGTAATGTGGCAAATGGCATTAAATCAAGCGCATTAAACAGTCGTTCCTATACTTTACCCACTCTCTCACTTACTCTCTGGCTATTTTCGCAGTTACCGCATAAGCAATTATTGCCAGCGAACTGCTTGCTGCAAGCATATACGTAGCTGAGATCCAGAGCCAAAGAACCTGAAACCAAGTACGCCAAATACCGGAGGAGAGCACGAAAGCAAAGGCAAGGCCAAGCAACAATCGGTGTAACAAGTGAATAAGCTGTTGATCGACTATGGGATGCCCTTCAACGGTTATAAACTTGTAGATGGAGCTTGAAAATTTAATTGAAAATTAATAAAGAAAATAAAAAGCAGATTCCAGCATTAAGTTTTAATCCTAACTAATAAATTTAATATAAATTTACTATATAAAATCAATTTATCATACAAAAAATTTGGCAGATAATTTGTAGAAAACAAGTTTTGACTACTGAAAACCGTAAGGATCCATTTTATCTCTTAAGTGTATCGTGAAAGAAAATGAAATTATTGCTTTTTTGGAAAGCATAGGATTCTAAAGTTTTCATTGCTAACTAAAGAGCCGATTTGCTGGACGAGTAGAGTGTGCCCTTATAAGTATTTAAAATGCAAAAGCCAATTAAAACCCTTTTTGTACCGTGAACTTCTTCAGCCAAAAGTTGACTACACAATTTTACCAAACTATCCAATTAATATTTTATAATTCTACTTAATTTTGGATTTTCATTATTTTAAAAAAGATCGATTGAAAATTTGAAACGGGATGCCATTTTATCTTTTTATTTTTTTGTTCATCACGTTTATATCAAATGTATATGGTATGTTCGATTTTGGCTTGGCGACTAAATGCAGCTGTTCGAAAGCTTCCCTAGAAATATGTACAAAATAGAGCACAATACTGCAAAAGTGGTTTTTAAGCATATGCATGCAGTTAATTTGGCCAGGACATTCGCTAAAATGACTACGAGTTGAGCAAACAAAAATGAATTTCTCTTGCATAAGCCGTGTAAATTTGCAGTGCAAATTCACTTGTTACACACACACACATAGATACACTAACATGTACCTGTGAGTGCGTATATTATCCCTTCTGGCATTCGCCAGGAATCTGTTTGATTTTCGCTCTGTAAATCCTCTTCCTCAGCATTGGAGCTTGTTAGAGTTGGTGTCTGCACATTTGTAATTATCTAATGATAATAAATCATAAAATACTTTCTTTTTCGCATATAAGTAATCCAAGGGCAGCTTATGGCTTGATTTATGCGTTGAATTTTTTTCAACAAACGGATCTCAGCATTTTGGCATTGCGGTAAGTTTCTTCGTTTCTTCCTTCTCAATTCTGACAGTTTTTGCTTAGATGTTTTTTTAAAGCACTTCATATGAATTTGCAAAATAATTAAATCAGTCACACATTGGTACTGGAGCGAAGAAATCTCTTTGTAATACAATACTCTGAACCATATCAGACAACTTTAGATGAGCCAAGTCCTTGTAGACCTGGCCAGAAATTGTTTGTCTGTCGCGTTTATAAAGGGTTATGTGTTCAACAATATATTTTTATACCCTCAACCCATTAAAAATGGGTAAAAGTGGTATAGTGTTTTTGTGCAAAATGTAAATGTATGTAACAGGCAGAAGGAAGCATCTCCGACCCCATAAAGTGTATATATTCTTGATCAGCATCAATAGCCAAGTCCATCTAGCCATGTCCGTCTGTCCGTCTGTCCGTCCGTCCGTCTGTCCGTATGTATGAACGCAAGGATCTAGAGACTTGAAAGAGACTTTTAGCTGTAGGTCCTTCTAGTGGCTACGCAGATCAAGTTTGTTTCCGATAATCGATAACTTACTCCGTTTCCTAGCAATCGATAAAAATCGATATCGACATCCTGATTTTTTTAGCAAATTGGGTAAATAATTAGAGCTAGAGTCACCAAACTTTATTGAGGATACACAAATATTCTATGGTACAATAGGATATACTGTAGAAAATATCATTAAAATCGGTTTTTGTATCGTTTTTCGGTATTTTGCGTACTACTGCGCACGTGTTTGCGGCGCAAAAGCGAGCTGCAGTTGGTGTTGGAATAAGAGGGTTCAGGGTATTCCCTAGTCGGGAGCTACCGACTAGAACCTCATACTTGTTAAAACTGTATTTATACGAAACGGCAGATATCAACAGAGTCCATCTACTCCAGTTCATTTTGTAAAGAAGTATATATGAATGAAATAACTTTTTTAACTTCTCAGTTTTCTTATCTATTAGAGATACTTGACAGAGAGGGAAGGAAAAAATAAATCGTAGATAGTCTCACAGAGAAAGAAAAGGAAAGAGAGCAAGAAAAAGCGAATATTGTGGAAGAGTGCTGTAGTCGAGGAAGACACCCTGCACCTACGCCCCTGCTTTTATTATTGCTTTTATTATTGCCTAATCTGAGAACCATAAAATAATTAAAGAATTTTATGTATTTAATCAAGCAAAAATGAAGTCCACCCTTTGGGTTGAGGTATTTAAGTACTGTCAAGAAATTAAATAATCTATGAATTATCTCTTTTCGATATTTTGGACGTGCATACAGGTCATTCTCTTAATCGAATAGTATTTTTAAGTATTTTTTGCATTTTATTTATTTTACACAGATGCGATATATGAAACAATTTAAAAAAATTTCATTTGGTACACCGTCTGGAAAAGTTATTGCTACAGCCCGTAATTACAATTTCAATGGAGTTCGGTGCTCGTGAATTTCGTGCAGTGCTTCGGTTGATTCTGTATCTCTTGGCTTTTTTGTTTATTTAATTTTAAATATATCTGCATATCTAAATTCGTGCAGTTACTTGACCTTGGATTATTTGTCCTGCAGACAGATATTTCAATGAGCTGCAACTAAATTGCACAAACAAATCTAAGATAAAAAGTCATTGTGCCCATATATTTTTATTGAGCGATTATTTATGGACCTACATGTAGACATGTACCTGGTTGCGAAAATGTTGAGGGAAAGCGTGCATTATGCGGTCATTGGTTGAACATCTCCCCTACTCAAATCGTAATTGCGGTAGCGTTTGTCTCGAGGCGCTTCACGACGATTATGCCCAGGATGATGCAGCTGAGTTATAAGTTTGCCTCTGGGCAGAGTACCTTGTTCACTGGAACTGGGAGGCTCTTATTAAATGTGCGCTGAACCTCTTACTAGAACCTCTTACTTGTTTATATATAACATACATACTTTTCCAAAAGCTACATGTCAAATTTGGTGACTCTAGCTCTTATAACTTAAAAAGCAGTTTTTCGATATCGATTTTTATCGTTTGCTTGGAAACGGGGCAAGTTATCGATCATCGGGAACTTGTACTGACGGGCACCAGGCAGACCTACATTCTAAATATTAATTATCTAGCTCTTAGTTCTTAGATCTTAGTTCTGAGATCCTTGCGTACATAAATACGAAAGGACGGGTGGACGGACAGACAGGCGGAGATGGCTAGATCGACTTGGCTACTGATGCTGATCAAGAATATATATACTTTATAGGGTCGGAGATGCTTCCTGCTGCCTGTTACATACATTAACAATAAGTACCCTTCAAATCTTTTAATAATTGTCGACATTTTGCACAAAAACATTATACCCTTTTTAACAGTTGTAATTACCCGCTAATACAGATAGAACTTTGATGAAATTGTCTTTTGAAGAATATAGAATAAGATCTATTGATGAAAACCAAGAGAAATTAAGTAAAGAAACAGAAAAATTATTGAACAAAAAATGTTTGACTGGCCACGTTTCAGCGGGATCTTAAATTTTACTTTTAACAATTCTATTAATAACAACACAATTTAAAAAAATCAATTTTGTTTTTTGTTATTGCACTTGGTGATACCGATAATTTAAATCTCATCTGATTTAAAGAGATTAATATCAGTGGATATACTAACAACTTAGTCCCTTACACATTATATGTTAGAAAAATATAAATTATATAATTAAATTTTTTTTTTTTTTGATATAAATTTACTTTACTTAAGATGGGGGCCTAAATGAGCAGCAGCACGGCTCTCTAACCAGATGTCTAACTCTATGATAACTGTCAAATTCGGTCAATGTAAGTATTTATGCTTAATATATGCCACATTTGCGGATGCGCGTCTGTCAGACTGTGGCATTAAGCTAATTGCTTGCGTAAGTAGCTGCTGTTATATACACAGGTTTCCATACCAATTGCGAAATAAATATAAACTTTCAAAAATGTATAAGGCACATAAAATAATATTAATGAAAAGGCTTTATCAGTTCTAGGCAACTTACAATATTAACAATAAACACTATATGATTTGAGAAATTTATTTAGCTAAATTATATATTGAATTATTTACAGATGGTTTTGGCGACCTTTCCGACCAAATGGAGCTCGTTTGAATTAATAAAGATAAATTAAACAAGTAAGAGGTTCTAGTCGGGAGCTCCCGCTAGGGAATACCCTGAACCCTCTTATTCGAACACCAAATGGAGCTCGTTTGAATTAATAAAGAAAAGAAACAAATAAATAAAGTCCCATTGGCAGGGTTTGAACTCGCAACTGACCGCATATTTACTTTCCCCGGAAGAACTCGAACTCGCAATAAATATAGCCACACAGAAAACAATCGCAGTGAAGACAGAATTCGAAGCAGACGCGCATGAATGTGTGTGTGTGTGTACAATGTACACTTTACACTGTACATGTATACATAAATTCTTGCAAATTGCGTCGCAACACGTGCGCAGTCAAAATACCGAAAAACAAAACAAAAACCGATCTTAATGAAATTTTCTACAGTATATCTTATTGCACCATAGAATATTTGTGTATTCTCAAAAAGTCAATTGCATTTAAATTGTGGCTTAAATTAGTTGGCAATACAAGTTGGCTTATTAACTTGATTTATAGCTCTGGGAGCAGGGAGCAGGGAGGTGGCGATTCTAGAAGCAACATTTCAGAAGCAACATATCAAGTTTGGTGACTCTAGCTCTTATTATTTACCCAATTTGCTAAAAAAAAACAGGATTTTGATATCGATTTTTATCGACTGCTTGGAAACGGAGTAAGTTATCGATTATCGGAAACAAACTCGATCTTAATGAAATCTTCTACAGTATATATTATTGTACCATAAAATATTTGTGTATTCTCAAAAAGTCAATTGCATTAAAATTGTGGCTTAGATTGGTTGGCAATATAAGTTGGGTTATTAACTTGATTTATAGCTGTGCAGTGTTAGAGGGGAGGTGGCGATAGGTATAAAATATAAACAAGTCTCTTATTTTTAAAGCTATTTATTGTCTTGTAACTTTGATTGATGATTCCAAGGCAGATTTCTTTCTAACTTTACCAGATTATAATGATCCTGTTCAAATTAAGATTGTTGCTTGGGCTTGTATAGCATCAAAAACAAAAGAGTTTTCCATACAACGATTAGATTTTTATTTAATTGTTGCTTATTTAATTATCTTATAGCTTCAAGTCATGTCATGTCTCGTTATGAAGAGAATGGTTTATTACAGCATAACGTGCTTAATTAAATAAGAAGTGTGTATCTAAACATAATATTATATACTAAATTGATTGATACAATACGCATTGCATGGCAGTAGGGTGGGCACTGCCAGATGGGGCACTGCTTCTAGGCAACGGTACATCTATCTTAATTTAAAGGCTGCTGCAATCGACCGGAAGCAACGCAGACCAGGCAGCGAGAGTCCACTGGTTGACATTCCTTATAACAAAATCTACTAATAGCGCATCGCACAGACTTCTACTGAATCTGAATCATTCACGTGTCTTTGGCACACCTGCGACCCAGAGCCAACTGCTGGGGTAATGACTTTTTTGGCAGTCGGGAAGTCAGACTGCCAGGCCCGCCTCGCAGCTGAAGCCGTTTACCTGAAATCGGTCTTACAGGTGTGAATGCACACATATATGGTATGTATACGTAGGCTGCATGGCAACTGAAACCTAACACTCAGTCAATGCTTGAAGTTCGTTGCCTTGTCCGCCGCAGACTGACGCTGAGTGCCCCCAAAATAGCTGCAGAATTTGGAAATTGTATGCCCCATCCCATCCCATTATTGCCGTGCAGTGCAATTGGAAACTGTTGTAGGGTGCGGCGTGTGGGCTAAGAGGTGTCATCTGTCACGGACAGGCTAGGGAGCAATTTCGGGGTACCGTGGCGACCAACTGCTGCAAGCTTTTGTTGAGTGGCACAGTTATATTGATTGCATGGATTTAAGCGCTCGATTTGTTGTTGCTGCATCTAAAATATTGTGGACAACCCACATTCTGGAAGCATTTTGTCGTTACCTGATTATGCGCTGCGGCAAACGTTTATCGGCATTTGCTGCATCGCTTCGGAAAAGTATGAAAAAACGAAGTTGGCTATAGGAAGGGAAAATGCAAAAGATCTGTCTGTGGATATAAGAAATACCTTTCATTTAATATAATTCACTTTAAACTCCGAAATGACTAATTGTAATGAAAACTTCTGTTGTTGTCTTAAGGAATACCTCTACTAAAAATAAAACAAGTAAGTGGTTATAGTCGGGAGCGGCCGACTAGGGGATACCCTGAACCCTCTTCTTCCAACACCAAATGCAAATATATATACTATTCTAGATGCTACATATCAAGTTTGATGACTCTAGCTCTTATTATTGACCAAAATTGCTCAAAAAACAGGATGTTGTATCGATTTTTATCGATTGCTTGGAAATGGAGTAAGTTATCGATTATCGGAAACATACTCAATGTGCGTAGGCACTAGGAGGACCCACAGCTAAGATTTCTAGCTCTGATATTCTTGCGTTCATACATACGGACAGACGAACAGACGGACGGACAGACTCGGCTATTGATGCTGATCAAGAATATATATACTTTATGGGGTCAAAGATGCTTCCTTCTGCCTGTTACATACATTTGCATTTTGCACAAATACAATATACCCTTTTTACCCATTTTTAATGGGTTCAGGGTATAATAATCTTATTGTCAGAGCATGATGTTGCACTTAACTTAAATCAGCCTTTTCTTTCCTTTTTAAATTTTTCTTTATTTAAAAAAATGTTTTTACAGTATGTCACATAAACATAAAATCATTTTTATAAGCAATTAACAAAAATACAATTTTCCCCAGGATTTGTGCCCCATCTTAGGATTTTATAGGAATTAAAACGAATTTTGAAGTACTAAAGGGACTCTTTGACGGTCAAACCATCCTTCACGGACATGCCTGGCAACTTTCCAATTCATTCGAATTCGAACGCTTGTCTCTGAGACATCCATACTCCATCCTGAAAAGTCTTCCCATTAACGCAGTTAAGGAAACTATTATTCCCCTTCTGGCACATAGCTCTGTCAGTGGTCGTTACATACAAATGCACTTTTGACATGAAAAATGTATGATACATTTGTGATTAATTAAAACATTCATTTTTATTTTACAAATCACTCGTAAAATATAATTAATTAAATTTCACAAGCCGCGAAAAAATGCCATGAATTAAAGCCAACTCTCAACAAGATTTCTCTTCGGTTCGAAAATATAAGAGAAAATTTAAGGTATAATTTTGCTAATTTGCTTGAGAAAATAACAATATGATTTTTAGGTCAGTATGAAAATACGATGTTCAGAAATTAACGATTTTTACTTTTCTGTTTTTATTTAACAGAGGATATACCATATTTTTCTTATTTTTGAAGGGCATCTTAAGATCAGACCTGCTTATCTTCCTCTTACAAAATTTGAAAGACATTTTCTAGTGATCATTTATTAAATTTTGTAATTTGCCAGAAATAATGACTCCAACGCGAGCGGGCTAGTTACACTTTTAATTTTTGATAAGAATATCTTCATCCGCATCTAACGGTGATGTCGCGTATATACTCAACCGCAATCTTTATACTTCCTGGCAAAGTTGCATCTAAAGCAAGTTAAAACACGCAGGAGAGTTGGGTCAAGCCAGGGTCATTCACAGCTGGTATAAATACGTTTTGTTGTGTAATCCCCTTGGCAGCTAACAAATTTGCGCACATCCGTTTTCCGACCTCTGCAGAGCTGCCCATTCCCAGTTGCGAGCAAACAACAAGAGTTGAATCTGCGGCACCTGCCTGCCAACAGGCAAAACGCAAACATACGCATTGCAGCTGGGCAAATGTATTTAGCGCACAAAGTTTCTGGTCCCTTGCCGTCACCTAGCTATAACTCTATCTGGTATCTGTTCCATCTACAACTAGATTGAACCAGGCTGAGCTTGCACCGCGTGTAAATTGCGTAGTGAAAGCAAACAAATTAATCAAAATCAACTCGAAGCTGTGCAACTGAGTGGGTTTCAAACAATGTTCCACGTTCTAGTGGCCGCCCAGTCCCAGGCCAGACGAATTGGAACTAATTGCAATTGGGGCTTGCACCACAATACGCCGCTCTTTCCCCGTTTCAACCTTTGACTCAACACTGAGTGAGTGAAGGAGAGCAGAGCTGGGTTGAGCTGACGCAACGATTGGCTTAGTAAGGCCAAAGCCACCAAAAGGGTGAGGTTGTCATAACTCAGTCTAACGTGAACTAAGATAATCCGAGCAATGCTGGTTAACGAGCGGGGAACAGGGCTTCTGATAGCCATGCCTAATTTGTTTTCATTGACTCGTGATCGGCTTGCCAGGAATCCTCAAATCCGTTTTCACAGGTTAACCGAAAAAGAAAAAAACCGAAGCAGGAGTGAAATATGCCTTGCAACATAAATCTATAAAAAATATCACCTAAGCCAATTATGTTGCAATAAAAATGTATGCTATTTTTTATTCAATACAATAAACATTTATAAAAAAATAAATATAGATATAAATAAATTGATTTATTAAATCTAAATTAGAGAACCAACGTAACAAATAATTCTTTTGGATCATATCGTTAGTTATAGTTAAGCTTCAAGGCGATTTATTTGTGGTTATACAAATATTCATTTTGGGAGTGTCATTAGAATAGCGAATACAATCAACAATTTTGCCTGAGGCACAGCTGGCCCGTTTCCAAATAACAATTGTTCAACAATTAGGCACAGAGAATTGAACAGCCAAAAGGGTGTCATCGAATTGAGCGGAGGAAATATTGAAAGTGTGACAATCGCAATGGCAGTTCTGGCTCTGACTTTACCTTTAATACAAGCTAAAGAGGGAGTTGCAAAACACACAGCTGTTAGAGTGTGCGACTGCGGCCAATAGTACCTTTTGGCAACAGTTCGCTGTTGTCGAAATGCAACCATCCGCAATTTTGATTGTGGTGGAATTGGCTTAAGGTGTTAGTGCTGGGCGAATGAGGTCGCTGTGCTGGCTAATTGCCTTGAGGGGAATAGTTTTTGTGTTGTGCGCTTCTTGGCGCCAATGCGAGAATGCATATCATGGATTGAATTCTATGTACACTTTTAGTGCCCTTTGGCTTGAAGATTACGACAAAATGGCGGTGAGTTAGGGGACACATTCTAATAACTGTCAAAATTAAGTAACTTAAATAAGTATAAATGGGTGTTAAATATTGAACAATATTGCATTTTGATAGAAAAATAATCAACTTTCTCAAAAAGATCATTAATATATAAATGTTATTAATTATTTATAACGTTATACCTAACAAACCACCCTCATTTCATCACCGCCAATCTAATAGCCCCACCTAATCTAATTTTTTGCCAGCCTTCAGAAAAGTCTGGATTTGTTCTTCTTATAAAAATATGTGTGCTTTATAATATCTGATTTTGAAAAAAAAAAAAATAGGTATCGCATTAAGAAGTTCATAATTGTGAATAATAACAGGCTATTTAAATCTTTTTGACTGTATTTATATTTATTGGCATCAGTATCTTAGTTTATGGTATATCTGTTGGTCGTATGAAGGCGACAATCTGTCAGAATATAGGAGCTGCAGACAGTACACCTTTAATGTAAGTCCACTAAGACCAAATTATTATTATCGATAACTCATGCATTTTCTCAGACCTAACTAATTTGCACTTTCTGAATATATCCTATGCGGGAGCTCCTGACAAGGGGATACCCTGAACACCTCGCGCTTCGCGCTCGTTTGCTTAAGTAGTAATAAAAAAAAATTTAAAAAAAATAGTTTGCTCGGTAGGGCTTGACCTCGCAACCGACCGCATTACTTGCCGCGGCCTCTCCTCAACAGCCACACCAATAATTGAGTCATGTCAAAAAACAGGATTTCGAAATCGATTTTTATCGATTACTTGGAAACGGAACAAGTTATAGAATATCGGAAACAAACTCGTTCTGCGCGGGCAGTCCCTAGCTCTTATAGGTTGTGATATCCTTGAGTTCAGACATACTGCCGGTAAATTGCAGGGCAGCTACTCTTAAGGAAAATGCTGCTGCTGTTGCTGTTGCAAATTTTGTTGTTTTTGTTTGCGTTCACTTTTGAGGTGATGTGAAATAAATTAAATTATTTCCTGTGCAATGTCCTTACATTTACTTTTAATATCATTCAGTCTGAAGTCAAGTCAAAGCAGACTGGCGAGCACGACCCATAGCTATATGTATGAACTCAGAAAAACGTTGTTTCTGAATTTTATAAAATCGCCATAAAATTACAAATTTACTATATTTTATTCCTCACTCTGATGAAAGTTGCTAGAACAGTAGCAGCAAATCAGATAGAAATTAAGGTGTACAACAAAAAACAAACTACATTTTATTGTCAATTTTTTCGTAATAGGAGAAAACATTTGTAAACAAAAAAGGTTTTGAAATTAAGAGCATTTTTAGAAATGTATAATTTTATTGACTGCATTCACAGATACGCTTGCACTGCATTGAATGCTATGTACAATTTTCAGTTTGGCTTCGTTAATGTTCTTGTTGCGGTTGGCTTGCTTGATTGGCTGAATATGAGCGCAGCCCACCGGAATCAATGCTGGGTTGAATAAACTTCGTCTCTCTGTGCTTTTCCCACGAATGCAATACATCTTACTTGAATTTTATAGTCAGTAATTTTATTATAGCTCGCAGTTTTGATTTCCCATTTTTAATCAATTTCGAAGTCTTCAATTGATATGAATCAATGCAAAATATAGTTCCTTTTACACGAAACACAATAATTACAAAGTTTAGAATAGTTGTCGTGTTTTTTTTTTAAATTTTATTTTTATACAAGATTGTACTCTTCTATAAAGATCTCTAAAAATATGTTTTTTATTGATGGTTTTGGTGACCTTTCCATATTTGTTGATTCTCCACGTCAAAAAGCGCACACGTGTAAAATAATTGCCCAGAAGACGGTTTGCCGATGTGCAACGGAAATATATTGGAAGCAAAAATTAAAAAAAATTGTTTCAATGTTTGTTTTTCCAAACCCGGACCTCGAGCCAGCCAACAAATATTTTTATCTACTTCTTTATTAAAAACCTTAAAAAAATAAAAACAAAGTATTCAATATTCATCTTGCACATTATGTCGTAACAGAAAAAATATGTATTCATAACAAATTTCGAACAAACCAATTAATTTTATTATATTTTTCCTAAATATCAGAATACCTTAAAATCAAAGCTCACAAAATCTTAGAAAAGATGTCATTTCGCCGGCAGTAAAGTAGATATAAAACAAGTAAGAGGTTCTAGTCGGGAGCTCCGGACTAGGGTATATCCTGAACCCTCTTATTCCAACACCAAATGCAGTTCGTTTGAATTAATAAAGATAAATTTAAAAATAAAGTAGGCAGGGTTTTTGAACTCGCAACTGACCGCATTACTTGCTGCCGACTCGACTCAGCAGCCGCACCAGCCAAAAAAAAATACTTTCCTCGGTAGGGCTCGAGCTCGCAACAGACCGCACCGCTTCCCACTGCATCTACTCAATAGCCCCACAAATAATTGAGTCTTATTGAGAAAAAAACCAATTAACTTTAACAGCACATGAAACAATACAATCGCAATTGCAATGTTATGTGTTTGAGTACATGAATACAGAAATTCTTGTAATTTGCGTCGCAAACACGTGCGCAGTGAAAATACCGAGAAACAAAACTAAAGCCGATCTTAAGGAAATTTTCTACAGTATATCTTATTGACCTTAGAATATTTGTGTATTCTCAAAAAGTCAATTGCATTTTAATTGTGGCTTAAATTGGTTGGCAATACAAGTTGGGTTATTAACTTGATTTATAGCTTTCTGGTGTTAGCGGGGAGGTGGCGATGGGTATAAACTGAAAGATACTTGATATATATATAAAATAGTGAGTGTCGCCCAACACACGAAACAACCAAGGTAAAGACCCGCACATATTCGTTGGCGCCATTGCCGCACGCTAAGAATTTGCATTGAACAATACATAAATGTGTCCAGGAAAATTGCGTATGCATATTGGGATATGTATGTATGACAAATAGTATTGCCATTTGCGAAATTCACGAAACTCACGCCTAAAGTCAATGGCTGTTGTGAACTAAATCATAGCAAACTGACAAATCTGATCTGACTAATCAAACGCATTGTTTGAGAACCAAAAAAAGCTGTTGAAGCCATGTTGATATGTCCAGAGGATATTTCAAAGGTTATAGACAAACTGGAATTTTGTCTTAGCCGCCCGGAATTACTTCGTTCGCAACTTGCAAAAATAAAGGAATTCCCAAACATTGCCTTCAGCAGACTTGATCAGGTAAAACCTTTGTCCACAAAGGTGCGTTGTGTAGTAGCCTTTCTGTAATCTGCAAATTTTCAGCAATACTTACATAATCCAACGCTTTTGGACGAACTTGTCAACAAATTGCCGTCTGATGCTCAGTTAAATTGGATCCGTCATGCATACTTATCGGAAGCAAGTCCTTCAGTAGCTGGCTTTTCTGAATGGTTAAACACATTTGCAAGAGAAGTTAGCCGACTGCCCGACATAGAGAGTCCAAATGCGCAAGGAAATTTCAAACATTTGCTACATACTAACCGAATGGAGTTAAAATGTCCATTATGTGAAAATAATCATCATAAAAGCCAATGCAAGGTTTGGGGTGAAAACACAGACGTTAATGCTTGGTGGGATATTTCCAAATCCAATCCACTCTGTTTTGCATGTCTGACAAAGGGACATAATGCATCAAATTGCCAATCAAAGAACAAATGTGGTATAGACGGCTGTACACGTGCCCATCCCAAGACATAACACTTTGTTTATAACGCAAAAGGAGGACGTACAAAAGACGACGTCTATACTTACTTGTAACAATAACACTGATTCGATTAATCAATTGTTTAAAATAGGTCCCGTTACATTATATGGCCCAAATGGAAAATTTGAATCATTTGCTGTGTTTGACATAGATAGTTCCATAACACTGTTAGAAGAAAAAGTTGCAACTAAGATACGTCTGACCGGGAACAGCCGCCCCTAAACTTTCAATGGTTCGATAAAAAAGTAGTTACAGAAATGTTAAAAAGAGTTTGTTTCGAAATTGCCGATTGCAAGAATACAGTTCTTTATAACATAAAAGGAACACAGACAGTACAGAACCTAAACTTGCCAGCACACTCGTTTCATAAGCAACAGTTCAAAAACTTAAAAAATTTGACCATTATTGAGTACGAGAATGCAAAACCAACCTTATCAATTTACTTAGATAATGCTCATTTAGGGCTATCTAAGACTGTTATTGGAGATGGTGTTTCACATCTCATAGCAATTCGAACGAAACTCAGATGGTTAGCGTAGATGGCCAACTACACATAGGTGTCCGAATGCATTTGCAACACACATTAAAACCAATAGACTCCGTTAATTAGTTAAAGAATAATTTGTAACTGAACGTTTTGGTATGTGCTAACTCATTAGGATGTGCTAACTCAACCCAAACTCCATATCCTCCGGAAAATACAATATGTCTTAAAAAACAATGGCACATTGCACACGCATTGAAGGATCGCTTATGGAAACGATGAATATCTGAATATTTTCCAAAGCTTATGTGTTGTAGCGAGTGGCACTATAAAATGGAACCCGTAAAGCTGGATAGCATAGTCATCATTATGGATTCTAGCCCCCGAGAAAAATGGAAACGGGGACGAAATGTAATATTATATGTTGCGGAGGACGGCCAAACACGCAGAGTAGATGTTAAAACGGGAGCTACAATTTAAAGTCGCTCAATATCGAAATAGCCGAATTGCATCGTATTTGCAATAACGTTAATAAACGAATTCTTTATTCATAAGTTACTCCTAATAAACAATCAAAGTAAAAATTGTGTTTTTGAATGCCGGAATTTACACAAGTCGTTCAAGCTATTTCCGTCTGTCTGTCCGTCCGTCCGTATGAACGTAAAAATATCAGAACCTAAAAGAGCTTAAGACTTAAAATTTGGAACGTAGGTCCTCCAAGCACCCACGAGTTTGTTTCCTATAGTCGATAGCCTGACCCGTCTCCAAGCAATCGATAAAAATCTATATCGAAATCCTGTTTTTTAGCAAATCTCATAAATAATAAGAGCTAAGGTCATCAAATTTGACATGTAGCTTCTAGACTAGTATATATATATTAATTATCTTTTTTATTTATTTTATAGCTGTCGCCATCTCCCCGCTACCAACACATAACTATAAATCGAAATCACAATTATAATGCAATTGTCTTTTTAAGAATATACGAATATTATTTACCATATTAAAAATACAATTAAAATGTCGTGAAATGTGTAACGCATAAAAGGAGACATCTCCGACCCCATAAAATATATATATTCTTGATCAGTATCAACAACCGAGTCGATATAGAATGTCCGTCTGGCTGTTTATACGCGAAGTAGTCTCTCAGTACATGATCCGGAATCAGCTGGATCGGACCACTATATCGTATAGCTGCCATAGGAACGATCGGTAGAAAAGTAGGTTCTTATATGAAAACCTTTTTGTTAATAAAGATATTTTGACCAAACTCATTTATTAGTTTCAGTTTGCTGAAATCCTATCAACGATCATTCGAACATAAAGTTGTTTTATGGAAATCTTTTTTGTTTATTTTAGATATCTTGACAAAACTCAACATTTATAAGTTTTATTACTCCTCATATATGTATATGCAAAATTTTATTAAGATCGGACCACTATATTATGTAGGATCGATCGGTCGAAAATTAAGTAGTTGTATGAAACACTTTTTTGTTTATATCTTGGCCAAACTCGGCATTTATTAGCTTCGCATATGCTCCTCATATATATGCAAAATCCTGTTAAGATCGGACCTCATATATATGCAAAATCCTTTTATGATCGGACTACTATATCATATAGCTATCATAGGAACGATCGGTCGAGTATTAGATTCCCTAGATTCCTAAAAAAACTTCACCAAACTCGGCGTTAACTATTTTCCCTGTGCTTCTTAGATACGGGTAAAGCACCATGTGCATTATGAAAATGTTGTGTCTGCAAGGGTATTAAATCTTCGGCGTGCCGAAGATAGCCCTTCTTTCTCGTTATCTTTAACAACTATGCTTTTATAAGTACATTTTACATATGTGATTTAATAAGATAAACATGAATACTTGTTCTTTAAAATATTTTTTTGTTCACTAACTTTATTAGGTTTTAGAGATAAGGAACCAATCCCCTATTTTTGCATACGATCAATGTGTTTTTTACACGGATTTTTCTGGAACCAATCTACCATGTAAAAACATAAAAACGGTTTATATGTATATAAAGTACATAATTCAAGTGATCGGACCGAAACTAAAGATATTATGATCGAAAACTCACTTAAGAAATAAACGTTACTTTATAAAGTTGTGACTTATAACAATACATTTAATCGTTACTGTAAATCGAATACTTATACTTTTGTAATCGCTAAGTCTCAAAAGACACTAACGAAGCGACGCAGAAGTCGACTTGAACTCCAAACGATAAAGCTGATTGAATGAAAGTAAATGACTCGAAGAACAAATTTCTAAAGCAGTTTAAGCAATATAGCTTAACAAAAATTTCCGCTGGCAAAAACAGCAGCAGCTGCCAAAAGGCTGTATTGGACAAAACAAAGAAAATGTGAGTGTGTGTGTGTTTTGGGAGTGTGCTTTTGACACTATTTGTGTGCCTTATTTTTTGGGACTCAAAACAAAATCTCGGGGGTGTTAATGCATGGTACATTTCCGTACGTGCTTGTGTGTTTGAGTATGTAGGAAGAAAATGTGGAAAGCAATCAACATTAGAGGAGAGCATGAAATTTGGGCAACTGCAGCAGATTGCATTCGGCTCTTTTGGTGTTTGATAATCTATCGTACTTAACTGGTGGCTCTGCTCATAATTTATGCATAAGCTTTTGTTGGCTGCCCCAAGCAAACCATGTTGGCGTGTCATCTACAAGGCTCCAGCTAGTTGCAGCCAGCAAGCGGCCGGAAACGGAAATAATTATAAGAAGTGTGCCCGTGAATTGTCGCGGCGACTGTGGCGCTTAGCTGGGCAAACAAATGGAGACCGAACTCAAGCATTAGTTGGATATGTTTCCGTATTTCAAAACTTTTGGTTAACATTTTAAAGTAGACTTGTCGGAGCTCCCGACTAAAGAATACCCAGATCTCTCTTATTTCAACACCAAATGCATCACGCGATACGCGCTTGTTTGAAGTAATAAAGATAAATTAAAAAAAAAACAGTTCCATTGCCAGGGCTCGAACTCGCGACAGACCGCACCACTTGCCACTGCCTCTACTCAAAATCCACACCTATGATTGAATTGAAAGCAGACGCGCATGAATGTGTACATGTATACAGAAATTCTTGGAATTTGCGCTAGCTGCCCCATTCAATTGCGCAGTAAAACACATAACTTTTGGGTTTTTGTTAACCCATCTAAATGAAATTTTCTTCAGTATTATTATTGCACCATAGAATATTTGTGTATTCTCCAAAAGAAAATTGCATTTAAATTTTGGCTTAAATTGTTTGGCAATACAAGTTGGGTTATTAACTTGATTTATAGCTATGAGGTAGCAGCGGGAAGGTGGCGATAGGTATAAAATGAAAGATTCTTGATATATACATATGGCCAGACGGACTTGGCTATTGATGCTGATCAAGAATATATAGACTTGATAGGGTCGGAGATGCTTCCTTCTGCCTGTTACATATGTTTACATTTGCAGAAAAACATTATACCCTTTTTACCCATTTTCAATGGGTTCGGGGTATAACTAGGGAAATTCGTCAAGCTATATTAATTGATCAATAATTGTATATGTTATGTTAACTCCAAGTTATTTTATTCGCAGATCGCACAATACCTTGCTTTTAGATTGAATAATATTCTATAGATTGGTGACTGAAAATATTCTAGCACAGAATGAATTCCTTATCAAATAGAATTTTTACACAACGTTATAGGTTAGACTTATTTAAAGTTCGTAATAATAATACATTATTATTTTACGTATTATTAGGAGTACTAAAAGTTGGTTGCGTGCGATTAATTTATGATAATAAAAATATAAACATTTTAAAACCCGCCGAAAATAAGTTGTTAACAAGAAAATCGTTGTGACAAGGTTATTAAACTTCGGTCGTGGCAACGGTAAACAAACGGTTAGGTGCGAAAGGCAGGTTACGCAGGGAAATGCTTCACATTTTAATGCATTTAAAGGGCACACACTTCCGGCCGATATGCGGAAACAGGTAAGTCATGCAAAGATGATAAGACCACAAAAAATGAGGAGAACGGAAGGAATTTTTTTAAAGCTACAATCCCATTAAAATAATTTACAGTGACGGGCAGATTTACAAATCAGCAAAGCGTCGTATACGCAGCGCGGTATAGCAAATATGGACAAATATCGCTGCCTACTTACAGGCGGTTCGTATTTTGACTGCCACTTTGGCCTCGTAGCTCGGAGGTTTGGTACTCAACAAGGTTCTATATAAAACGAAATAATCTTAGATCTTAACATGCGGTCGCACACTTAAACAAATAAGGAGATATTACCACTGATATTTTCACACGCTTCCGTCTATCGAATTGTCTAATATAAATAATATACTTATAAATTAGAAATATTTAATCAGGCCAATTATTGGAATGTGTCTCAATTAATAAGCTAAATTTTGATTTATGAGTAGGTATTTACTTTACTTAATTCTCTTTGTCAATCTACATGTACATACTTCGCTGTTTACTTTATATCACGAATAATCGTGTAACGATTAGATAACACAGGGAAAACACAGCTTTTTCAAAAGCACCTATAGCCATATGAACTTTCCAGCTCAGAACTATTTATTCCTTATATATGGTATTTTAGGTGCTTATCAACTAGTAGTTCAGAAAATATGCAAATGTGACTGCCTTTGAGACGGGGATGATCTGCTGGTTCGACACTAGCTCCACCTGACCACATCCAGAAATCACTCAACGACAACCAGGCATTGTTATTTTGTTCTGTTGTTTAATCAAAGAAATATCAGCTACATATACCTGTGGGTAGAATAAACAGGAAAATGCCTCTGGTAGCGAATAGCAGGCGTAGATAATACGTATACGGACGGTGGTACGAAAAGCATAAGCATATGAAAATCATACGACTGAAATTTGCATACAAATGCCATACATATGCCGGCATGTCATTATGTGAGTATTGCACTCGCACAGTGTGAGTGTGGGTATGTGGAACATATTTCTGTTGCAATTTCCGGCTGTTATAACCGGGAGTGAAGCTGCTCAAAAATTCATCCAACCGTTAAAGAAACAGCCAATAAGCGGAAACGCCAGTTGACGTTGGGTCCAGAATGCGCTGCCCTATTCGGTCACAGTTCTTTGCTTATTTTGCGCACACCTTACCACTCCCCAATTGCTTTCCATCTAAGTCGTTGTTCGTCGCCAGTCGCGTTCGACTTCATCATTTGCATATGCAATATTTCTTATTTGCTGTCGCTGTGAATATTACACATGTCGGTGTGTCGAATTGGCCAGAAGGGAATACATTAGTATATATATGTCTGCAATAAATATGCCTGGAGTACCGGGGTGGCATTGCCACATTATCTTTTGGGAAGCTGACACTGCTTGCACTCAGTGCTACCACTCGTTATTCAGAATCGTTTTTTTTTATACCCTGAACCCATTAAAAATGGTTAAAAGGGGTATACTGTTTTTGTGCCAAATGTAAATGTATGTAACAGGCAGACGGAAGCATCTCCGACCACATAAATTATATACATTCTTGTCGATCTAGCCATGACCGCCTGTCTGTCCGCCCGTCTGTCCGTCCGTCCGTCTGCCCGTCCGTCCGTCTGTCCGTCCGTCTGTCCGTCCGTCTGTCCGTATGTATGAACGCAAGGATCTAGCTAGCTTTAGCTGTAGGTCCTTCAGTGCGTACGCAGATCGAGTTTGTTTCCGATAATCGATAACTTACTCCGTTTCCAAGCAATCGATAAAAATCGATATCGACATCCTATTTTTTATGCAATTTTGGTAAATAATAATAAGAGCTAGAGTCACCAAACTAGACATAAAGCTTCTAGAATAGTATATATATATCTGCATTTGGTGTTGGAAGGTGAGGGTTCAGGGTATCCCCAAGTCGGGAGCTCCCGACAAGAACCTCTTACTTGTTTTTTACTGATTTATTGCTTACTCTTATAGTTGGGAAATGGTCGTAGATCAATTTTTATATTTACTATGCATTAACATTTGATCTATAAATTCAGTTTGTTTTCTAATATCTGGCGATTTATCTTTTTAATTTGACAAAGAGTTACTAACTAGTCGCAAACATAGTAGTAATTATTAGTTATTAATATACTAAAAAAATTTGGCATCTATATATGGGATTTTGAACTTTTTCCACAAATTAAAAATAGATCTAGCCATGTCCGTCCACCCGTCCGTCCGTCCGTCGGTCCGTATGTATGAACGCAAGGATATCAGAACCTATAAGAGCTAGAGACTTAAAATGTATGTAGGCCCTCCTAGTGCCCGCGCAGTACGAGTTTGTTTCCCACAATCGATGACTTGCCCCGCTTCCAAGCACTCCAAACACAGCACCCACACACAACAGCATATTCATAAAGATAATTCTGAAAATACAATTTATTTATCACTCTGCTCTATATATAAACTGTTTGTCCTGACTGACTGACTGATTGGTGATCAACGCACAGGTCAAACCCTAAGAACTAGTAAGCTGATCTTCACCTTATGTGATAAAGATGTACAGTAAGGCGGGGTTTTGGGAAATTTTAACTGCATGTCGGCTTCAAAATCTTTATCAATTATCTTTGTTCAAGTTCGTTGATGGGTGGAAAAACCATTTCTTCTTGTGATAAATGGGGGTCAAAGATTTGGTGTGAGAAGATTAGGGATCAAAAAAGTGTCTAAGGATCTTCACGGAGAATAATTCGGCACGTGTTTAATGAACAAAAGTTTATATTTCAAGGCTTGCACATTCGGTGGACTAGTATATATTAAAATATAACTTTAGACGTTGAGTTCAAGATAAGTAGTACGGTTAGATATAAATTGTCTCGTATATTTTGTTTCTTCCGTTTTCTTTCCTTATCCGTTCACTCTCAATTATGTGCTGTCTCACATATCAAATTTCTTTGATTAACATATTTTTCTGTCGCTATCTGCTTTATCTCTGTCAGGAGTTTAAATGCCACCGCATAAACGTGGTCAAATCACACGCATATTTCACGCGTAACACAGTCAATTTGTCGCCACTCAAAAAATACAACTGCGGGCGTGCTGGGCGTGGGGCGCAGGGAACTGAAGCTCTGGAGGACATCATCAATCAATCCATGACTATTCAAATTTTTATTCGATTGATTAGTGTGATTCATGCTCAGAAAAATGTCGGGAAATGCAGCATATCTTTAAGCGAAATATTAAATTTTAGACGAGCTTAAATGTTAACACCAACTGATTGATTTGATGATTAATGCACATTCAAAATCGTAAGAGCTGGAAAGCTCAGTTTAATGCAAATTTCGAACATTGCTGGATCCAAACTGGCTTGAATTTTATTTGGGTACATATTTGTGAAAATATATTGAAAAACAGGGACCGTTTTATTCTTTTAAAAAACAAAATATCCTTTGTTTGCGTTTGCAGCACTGAAAATTAACAACAGTTTTTAATGGAAAAGTTTGGAGAATATGTTAAACACCTTTTCTGATTCCTATTATTATTACGGACATTAAATGCATTTTCAAAAAGCTCTGCAAAAATACATACATAATAAATCCACTTGATTCTTATATATTATTATATAATTTGAAATTTTAGTATTTTATTTTATTTTATTTTAAGAGCTACCACTTTAATCTATACGGCTTTCTTAAAGGCATACAACCCGACTCAATTGCATATCCTTTATCATTACCTGTCGCATTGGAAGCTTACCCACAATCGCTATGTGGATGTGGTAAGAGAGAAAAGTGAAGGGAGAAGGCAGTAGCTCATAAAGGAGAGAGAGCCAAATAAAATTAGCCACCGCTTAAAGAAGGTTTGGGAGATATAAGAGAGGACTGTAATAGCGAAAGTTCACCGTGCAGAATACGTTACACTTCCAGATATGCGTGCACGCTCTCCGCTCCTGTATTGCTCTCTTTCTCTCACTCTCTCTATTTGAAGCTTAATCCACATAGCAGTAGCTGCTGCTCTGGCAGCCAGCAGCAAAGTCAATGGGCCAAGAGTTCGACTTCAGTCGTAGGAATTCATTCGTGCCCCGTGGACACAAATGAGCTTCTGCAGATTCTCTGTGCACTTGGTCTCTCTATGTGTTTGCGTGCATTTTGGTTGGTGACCCGTCTCTTTGGGGCCAGCAGCTCAAGTTAAGGCGGGCAATTGACAAACAGTATTGCAGGATTCTAGGCGTTTAGGCAGTGGCAGATTCTAGCGTTGTCGTAACTTTTAAGTTTACAAGCACCCTATGGTGGCTATAATAATAATGGTAGCGAAATGCAACGCAATAAATTCTTATTTGTTATATCGTGAAAATTTAACAGAAGAATAATCTAAAAAAAAGTCTCCCAATAAATATGAGATTTTGTTTGCATATGTGTGTGTGTTTGTCTATGTGTGTATATACCTAGAACACTAGAAAATAAAATAAATAAAAAGAAAAATAACGTAAACAAAGAACTACGCGAGCGCTAAATAATATGATTTCTTACAGCTGATGTTGCTGTAGAGCGGCAAAGCCAGGGATGGTCATTGATAAAATCAACAACAGCAGTCGGCAACGCCCGCAACGGACCAGGAGGTAGAGAATTCTCACAAGGTAAATCTAGAAGAGAGAACAATATTAAGCAAAAAAAACAATATTATCAAAGCAAAATAAGCTTATGTAGCCATTAACAATGCAATGCAAAGAGCTGTCCATAATATATCATTACGGAGATTTCTAGGAGAAAACCCCGTTTTTCCTTCAGATTCCTGTGAATGGTCAAAATGATTTAGATAAAAACTCCAACATTCACAGTTACCCCTACACGGATAAAAAAAAACCCCAACAACGAAATAACCCATTCACCGTCCTAATCTATAAGAGAAAGAGAGAGTTGAAAAATACTAGCCTGTGTAAGTTTGTTTAATTTTAGCTGTGTGTTATTTTATATACTTCTTTGTCTTTAAAAGAGCGTTTCAATGGTTAGAACTTATGTCTCTAGCTTTCTCTATCTGCACAAGCCTAGTGCAGTTTGAAAATATGTTTTGGACACAATTAAAAGTCTTACAAATTGGAAGTAAAGTTTAATTGTAATTATTGTAAATGTAATAGTAAAATTTGCACTAATGACACCAATAACGAAATTAATAATTTTGGAGTTGGAAATGCAAGAATATAATCAATTAAAGTAAGGTATTTTGAGGTATTTTAAAAAATTGGTTGAAGTGAGAAAGTCAGAAAAACTTTTGCACAGATTCTTCCCATACAGCTATATAATATAGTATTGTATATAGTAAATAGTTTAAATAGTAAATGCATATGTTGCTTCATAAACAAACAAGTTTTCATAAAGATATTTGGAATGTTGGAGAGGTCCGATTTTGATGAGATTTTGCACATATGGCACCTAAGGTCTATGAAAGTTTTTTGTCTTTCGATCGGCTTCAATTGTGTTTGAAATATGCTATTAAAAATTCATTCACATACACCTCTTTCAAAAACGGGTTAAAATTGTAAGGGAAAATTTTAGGGTGTGCCCGATAAATCTCAATCTTATTTTTAAATCTGTACTTAAGAACTTTGGCAATTTTGGAAATTCCATCCGAAACCATCTGCGGATCGGCTGCAAACTTAATTTTTATTATTATATATTCATTAGACGTTAAGTTTGAGCATTCGCGTAAAATGTCGCCGTGGGATGTGCAATAGGATTTATATGGTGCGGACATACAGCAGCCAAAATTCGTTTGGTACATCGGTAATTTGACATCAATACTAAAAGCAACCTTATTATAAATACATTGAGTTCCCTATAAAATATATATATATTTTTTTATTAAATCATAACTACATTTTTTTATAACAGACAAAATCAAAACAGTCTTTTTAAGCATTCTATAATAATTATTTAAAATATACTAATTAAGAATTGAATAGTTGAACTAACTTATAATTAAACTATTTTAAATCTGAATATTTTTGTTTTTAAAATTTTTGTGTCATCTGATTATTCTTATCTTAAAAAAATAAAATGAAAGAGTTCTATTTTATTATTGAAGAACAGTAAATATTTTTAATATTTGTAGTGATATTATCAACTATGGGTGTAGCACACCTGGCCTGGGAACTATGCAGCAGGCTGAACTCTAGTAACAAATTTTGTTGATGTGATTTTTGCTTAACCTAACGCAGGATACGAATTAACCTTTTGCTCATCGTCTTCCACTACTAGTACTTCTGCATGAATTACTCGAACAACGTGGCTTTTGAGTTGTTTTGTTTGAATTGACAGTTTCTTACTCCGGTGGATCTGGTGCCGGACCTGTTTAAAGCGGTGGCTATTCGGAGGCTATTTCGGAAGAGCTGCTTCCACGGAAAATATTGTTTGCCATTATGACATAATCTTCTGCGTTGTCACGGGCTAACCAATTTGGGGCTTCAGCGTTCACGACATAAAAATGGCTTCGAAATTTCACGAACTTATGTGCGCAACGCTAACAACTGCCACCTTAATGAGTTATTCTAATCGGTAAGTACGCCCTGTCCATAAATATCCCCGACAAACTTGCCAAAAATGCCTGACCGAAGCCGGGTCGGTGGGTCTGGGTTCTATACATGCAAGAATAACTCGGAGGATGCGGTTTGCAACCTGTCACATAAATCGTTTAATCAGATTGCAGCTTTCCTACGCTGCGCTTGTGGATTCCATTTCTTCAGTTTGCGCAGATGGGATGAAGCATCAGTTACCCTTTCCTTGACTCTTATATTTTACTCTCTTGTCTATTTCTGTTGGGGTTATTTGAGATTTTTTTATACCCTGAACCCATTAAAAATGGGTTAAAGGGGATGTTTTTGTGCAAAATGCAAATGTATGTAACAGGCAAAAGGAAGCATCTCCGACCCCATAAAGCATATATATTCTTGATCAGCATCAATAGCCGAGTCGATCTAGCCATGTCCGTCTGTCTGTCCGTCCGTCCGTCCGTCTGTATGTATGAACGCAAGGATCTCGGAACCTATAAGAGCTAAAGACTTGAAATTTAGGAGGTAGGTTCTCCTAGTTCCTACGCAGATCGAGTTTGTTTCCGATAGTCGATAACTTACTCCGTTTCCAAGCAATCGATATCGACATCCTGTTTTTTGAGCACTTTGAGCACACTTTTCTCAAAATTGGACACAGTATTGACAAAGCCTATTTATTTTAATCTAGCGGGTATAACCCGGTCTTGCCCGTGGCACGTCTGTTATAAAATAAATGTTTTCAAAAAGCTTTGAAAAGGATATTGAAACTGATCGCACGGTATACAAAAAACTTTCATACTAACGTTTTCCGCCAATTTACCATTGTTGAGGGTGGAATTTCCCAAATCACTGAAACGCGTATTCATTATATTCTTATGTAGAACTTTGCAAAAATAAGTTTGAAGCAAATCGGACAAAACTTAAAATTTCACCAACAAAATTTTTGAATCGCATTCTTCACCGAAGAAGCTTAGATTTTGTGAAAAATGTCAAAACCCGTCTCACATGATTTTGTATGTATATCTTTGGAAAAGAAGTTGAGTGCGAAACGTCAACTGCCAAATCATTGACCCCCATTTCAACCAAGGAGGAATACATTTTTCGAAAAGTGAATTTGAGCACAGATCTTTGACAATGAATTTGAGGCCGATCGGATGGTAAACAACCAGTTTCATATAAACGTTTTTTGAAAAATCAACACTTGCGGGTGGAAGTTCAGTCTTAACGTGCACCTTCATCGCATAAGGTAACTACAGTAAAAATTTCAGCTTCCCTGCTCTTGCGGTGTAGGCTGTGCGTTGAGCACCATTCAGTCAGTTAATAAGTCAGTCAGAACAAACAGTTTTATATATAGAGATTATTTCAATTAGTGTTAGAATGGAATGGAATCCTCTGCTTTATGATTTGTCACTAGAAAAGTATGTGATCACACTTAGAACTCAAACGATCAGAGTTAAAAATTTCTTATTCGCGGCTTGGGGACATCTAGAAACATCGCTTGTTACCACACACACACTTGTTTTTACTTGCAAAATAAGTCAAATCCTGGCTGGATTAGTCTGCCTCTTACCGCTTTTGTTGTTTCTTGCTAACAAATATGTTTGCCAGCATATTTGTAGGTTTTAGCAGGAACCACAACATGCAACTGTGAAATCGATGGCATACACAATTTAAAACAAATATTCGTGAATTTGAGGATAACCTAACAACGTGGATTTTTACTCATAAGTCTGTTGCATACATTATACGATATCTCTTCTAAGAGCATTTCGTATCCTCTATATAAATATGAGAATAGTAGGAATATTTGTATTACAGTTTTAGTTTGCTATCTCTTATACCTTACCGAGTTACTATACTAAATGTATTTTATATATATATATGTTTTGAAAAAAAAAAAAATTTGTTGTATCCTGCAATTCTGATTGATTAATTCTGTATACTTTCATAACTTCAGAAAATATGTTACTACACACGTCTTTTTCTAGTTACATATTTTTGATTTGACTTAATTTCTTTAATTTTATTTGTCCCCAAGCCCAATAAACGAAAATAATCGTTCTTAAATCTCTTGTGGTCAGCAAATTGTAGTCTTGCACGATAATACAATAATTTATTTCTGTTATTATACAGTATAATTTGCTTAGCTGCCTCGATACTTAGCTGCATCGGTAAGATAGCTGCCTGAAATTTACTTTTCGCTGCAAGAAGAGCTAATTTTGTATGAAATTAATTACGTTAAGCGCATCTAACTTAACAGCCTTTTGCACTTATGCGCCTTATATTGGCAGTAATTTTTTGCCAATTTCTATGAATATCATGTAAGTTAACTGCGCCATCTATGATCAGATGTGTTGATTTTTAATTTGTTTTTCTTATGTATACAATAAACTGTATTGACATTGAATAAAATGTTATATAAATATATAAAGTTAATAAAAACTATCAAATTTATTTATTTAACATATTACTGTTAAAAAGAATTCAGTGCAATTTAATAAAAATAGAGGTTTCTATGAAATCGATATACTTTTAGGAAAAAAAAATTAAGTTAACTGCCTTTTTAGGATAGCTGCCTCTAATGTCTGTGCAAAGTACTTGAAGCAGCTAAGAACATTACACTGTACTTATGAAAATGTTTCTTGACATACATTGCGTACCAATTGTAGTTCATCATATGTTTGCATACATACATGTATATCAGATGCATTTCTTCGGCCTATACTATATTACATTTTACATACTATTTACATTCATGGATACAATATATGACTTTCTGATTGCAGCATAAGCCTCATCGCGTAATTGCAGCAATTGCAAATGGCATTTGCCGTTGGCAGTGTGCGAGTATAATTGAGTAAAATAAATACAAATGTATGCGCTATAATCGTGCTATATGCGTTGGCCATTTATGGCTCCTTTGTATATATGTGTGTGCATCTGTATGTATGTGCCTTAAGTGTGCAAACAGATATGGGTATGGCGACAACGTCGACTGGCGTTGACGATGTGTCTAAGGATAAGTGTGGGTACTACTCTTTTCGTTGGATGCGGCTGATGCTGCTGTTGCTGCTGCCGCAACTGATAGCGCTACTGTAATTTAGGTTAAGTGTACTGTTTTTAAGTAGGTGTGTGTGTTGCATATATATTTCTACATACCTTCATACGAATAGAAACCGTAGTGTCCTTGCCAATGCACACAAACACGCAATCATACATACATTTGCCAAATAAAGCTTGTTAATGTTTTGGCTACAATAACGTGTTAACTGCCTTCCATTTCGTTCGCTTGCGCTTTACAACAAATAAAATAGAAATAAAGGCAACTAAAACGAAATGTAAAAGGCTACATCTTATGTACAAGAGTGAATAAAACTGCAGCCTTTGTTTTTGCCTATTTGTATGAAACTCATACGCACTGTGTTACAAACGGGCACTTATAATTGTAGTAACACTTGCGCAGCGCCGAGCGTGCGAACATTTTCATAGACTTTTGCACTCTTTTCCCATTTTGTATCCAGCACAAGTTTTTCTCTGTTATTTCCAACTATTGCATACTTTTTGTTGAATAGAATGCAATCTTTACACTCTAACGAAAACATTTATATTTTCAATACTAGAAATGTAAGTCTTAAATTTAGTAACACCTATAATCTTTGTTAATAATTGAACTTATGAAATTTTATTTTATTTCTTACTAACGAGTATAACCCTGCCTTGCCAGTGGCACGAATGTTATAAATGAATGTTATAAAAGAAATTATATTGAAACTGAAAACTAAAAACAAAAAACTTTCATACTAACGTTTTCCGCCAATTTACATGTGGGTGGAATTTCCCAAATCACTGAAACACGTATTCATTATATTCTTATGTAGGGCTTTGAATATAAGTTTGAAGCAAATCGGACAAATCTTTAGACTACATCAAAAAAAATCTTTGAATCGCACTCTTCACCGAAGAAGCTTAGATTTTGTGAAAAATTTGAAACCCGCCTCACATGATTTTTTATGTAGATCATTGGAAATGAAACGTCAGCCCCCATTTTAACCAAGGAGGAATGGATTTTTCGAAAAGTGTGAAACACCCCTCAAATGAATTTGAGCAAAGATTTTTGAAAATGAATTTGAGGCCGATCGGATGGTAAACAAACCAGTTCCATAGAAACGTTTTTCGCCATTTTTCCACACTTGCTGCTGAAATTTCCGTCTTAACGTAACTACAGTAAAAATTTCAGCTTCCCTGCTCTTGCGGTGTAGGCTGTGCGTTGAGCACCAATCAGTCAGTTAATAAGTCAGTCAGAACAAACAGTTTTATATATATAGAGATTAATTCAATTAGTGTTAGAATGGAATGGAATCCTCTGCTTTATGATTTGTCACTAGAAAAGTATGTGATCACACTTAGAACTCAAACGATCAGAGATAAAAATTTCTTATTCGCGGCTTGGGGACATCTAGAAACATCGCTTATTACCACACACACACTTGTTTTTACTTGCAAAATAAGTCAAATCCTGGCTGGATTAGTCTGCCTCTTACCGCTTTTGTTGTTTCTTGCTAACAAATATGTTTGCCAGCATATTTGTAGGTTTTAGCAGGAACCACAACATGCAACTGTGAAATCGATAGTATACATAATTTAAAACAAATATTCGTGAACTTCAGGTTAACCTAACAACGTGGATTTTCACTAATAAGTCTGTTGCATACGCATAGTCAAGCGAAGGTACTAGCCATAGGTTCTCCCACAAGATACCCGTACGACAGGAGAGGTACTCCGTCTAGCATAGACTACCAGGGAATCCCTGATCAGCTCTTCTTAATCGCTGTCGATTGGGAGCTCCCGAGCGACCACCTGGCACTGATAGTTACCCTGGAGAGCAGGGCCACAGTGGTCAGCGTAATACCGAGGCTGATCAACGCACGACCTGATCTCGGGGGGGTTCAGCCACGTCCCGCAGGACTATACCAAGTCGAAGTCGGCGCTGCCAGAGGCCATGCTGGTATACTTGGCGCGCACCGGGTAAGTTAAGTAGCTGCATTTACTCATCCCCATATAGTACTGAACCACTTACGTTAAATTGTCATCTAAGAGACTTAGCTTCCGATATTATAAACACTTCTTTCATATGCCTTAGCTAGTGCTGATTGTCTGTGCGAAAAAAATAGTTGCAGCTGCTTTTAGCAATAGTTTACCAACACGTACTGCGAAAGAAACGTGCCTGGTTTCTTTTTATAATTTACAAATAAAACAAGTAAGAGGCTCTAGTGGAAGTTCCGGACTAGGGGATACCCTGAACCCTCTTTTACCAACACCAAATTCAGCTCGAGCTACGCGCTCGTTCGCTTTAAAACTCAAACAAAAAAAAAATTAAGAAAAAAATGGTTTTCTCGGGGTTCGAACTCGCAATAGACCACACTGCTGCCGCCGCCTCTACTCAACAGCCACACCAAAAAACAGATTACAATACCAACACAATAAATTGCAATTACAATGCTTATGATAAAATTCAATGAAGACGCGCATGAATGTGTGTGTGTACATGCATACAAAAATTCTTGTGATTTTCGCTAACTGCCGCAAATACGAGGCCAACCAAAACATGGGTTCTTTAATAATTTCTGTGTTTCTTAACCGAGCCTGATGACATTTTCAACAGTAAATCTTATTGTGCTATAGAATATTTGTATATTCTCAAAAAGTCAATTGCATTTAAATTGTGGCTTAAATTGGCGGGAAGTATAAATTGGTTGATTGACTTGATTTATAACTATGGGGTAGTAGCGGGGAGGTGATGAAAGCTATAAAATGAAGGATACTTGATATATATATATACTACTCTAGAAGCTACATTTCAAGTTTGGTGACTAGCTCTTATTATTTACAAAATTTATTCGAATATCAGGATTTCGATAACGAATTTAATCGATTACTTGGTAACGGGCCAAGTTATCGGTTATCGGGAACAAACTCATACTGCGCGGGCACTAGGAGGATGTTTTTAACTTCATGTCTCTAGCTTTTAAAAGTTCTGATATTCTTGCGTTCATATGGGGTCAGAGATGCTGTCCTCTGCACGTTACATACATTTGCACTTATACATTATACGCCTTTTACCCATTTTTAAATGGAACAACAGAAGATGCAACGGAAGTCAGACTGAGGCGGGCGTAAACAATTCCCCAAAACATATTCCAGTAATTTTTTCTACATTCTCGCCACCTTCTTTTCCATCCCTTAGCAATCCGAACGAGCATCATCGCCAGGACTCTGTGCTGTCCGTTTTGAGAGAGCACGAATGCAAACCGCATGATGTACCGGGTCGAGTCAAATGCAGGCAAAACGGCTGTCTTTGTTTTTGCAACGGTTCAGGAGCTGAAGCCATTCTATTCGGACACCAAACTGAATCATGTGGCTTGGTCATAATATTAATTTTAATAAAATCTACTTTATTACTAATAAAAAAGGGTCTTGTCAAAAGAATTGGGATATATGTGAAAATCTACTGATTCATTTTCCATCCAAAGGCGGTGAGAAAAATATAACTAATACATTTTCAAAAAAAGCTTTGAGTTTAAGTAAACAAAAGAGTTCATATTTTTACAACAGTTTCGAGTGGAATTTGGAAAAACTCCGCGTTAACTCTAACAAATAAGGAATCTACAGTACAAATTTCTTACTCAAAGTTTTTACGGCTTGGGCTGTCCGTTAATCATCAATTCCAAAAATGAAAAATGCTTTTGTAGACACCAATAAGCGCTGTTTTGCCGTTTCAGCTTAAAGTTATTTATTAAGATTTATATATGCTGAGACATTCAACATTATGTAGCACTCGTAACCATAGGTCAAGTACTCGCCTGTTCAGAAGTGTTGACAACACATATTTACTTGCTAACCTTGCTATACGACCTGATAAAAACTCATTCTCAACAAACCTGAGTTTTGCCAACGGCACTCGTACAGCCATGCCGCAACCAACCTCTCATAATTTTGGAGAGTATCTTTAAAATACTGTTATATGCGAATTTGATCAAACGACATTTATTGCAAAAGTTTTCAAGCTGAAGCACGCTTTTTCTGCCATGGAAAATGTTCTATTTTAAAGCTTTTTAATTTTATGCCCAGGACCGAGTGTTTGAGTAAATATCGTATAAAGGATAATAACCCTGTCCGCACGGTGTCAAGGACCCTAGATAATTTAGAGGACACAAGGCTTGACTCAGATAACAAAAACCTCAAAAGAGATTGCCCTGGCCTGGTAGTGAGAGAGAGGCGAGGCAGGTAGTGCCTAATGCATAATGTGCCTTTAATTAGTGGAATGACAAAATACCCAGCCATAAATATACGACAATATACGGCATTAAAGAAAATATTACCTCAAGAAAGCAGCCAGCCATGAAGAGGTATTTCAATTTGTGCCGACTTATTGTAGTGTATAGTTTGACTCATCATTACCGGACACTGCAAAATATCTTAGCCATCATCGCTCAATATTTTCATTTTTCCTGGCATGCAGGTCCCGCTTAGTAGCGTAGAGTTACGCGTCCATCATATACGCTGCAGTATACAGCTCGAACCAGCTCTATGCCTAAAGTTTCGATTTGAGAAACTTTTAAATTTCTGGTTCAAACTGGTTCGGTTCAATTATCCCTTCCTTTCATACCTCAAAAGGACAAGTAAGTTAAAAATAGGAATTCCATTCTTCCGGGATCAATTTAAATACCACAAGGATAACAAAGACAAACAAGTAAGAAGCTTAAGTCAGGAGTTCCTACTATCAAGAAGCTTCATGTCAAATTTAGTGACTATAGCTCTTAAAACAAAAGAGATTGGTTCAAAAAGTTATAAAAGAAACGGGCAAACGGAAACAAACTCTTACTGCGCGGGCGCAGTATAGGTTCTGATAGCTTTGCGTTCATACATACGGACGAACAGACAGACGGACATGGCTTAATAGACTCGGATATTGATGCTGATCAAGAATATGGGATCGGCTATGCTTCCTTCTGCCTGTTACATACATTTGCACAAATACATTTTACCGCTTTTACCCATTTTCAATGGGTTCAGGGTATAAAAATAAAATGCTTAGAGCCAAAGTCAATACTGAGGTGACAACGAGTCGGACAGATCTAGGCGGGAGTGCTCGACTTAAAGATATCCTTTACCTAGCGCCCGCGGCTTTAAACCTTCATGTGCCTTCTTAAGTTATTTCGGTGTTTATAGTCCGATTGTTATTTAATTGTTGTGGCAAAAAATATGCTTCATTTAAATGCTTTAAATTCATAATTATAATGTAAGTCGATAATAATCGATTATCAGCATGTAAAGCTGATTTAAAACGCTACAAAAAAATTTAATATGAGAGTTCTCGTATAAAACACGCCGATACTTTTATTTTTTGGATACCTTTCCTTCCAAAAGTTAATTTTGAGAACATTTGAAATGGTGCAGCTTTAATAAATCTTAAATTATTTTGTTTCACTTTCACATTTTTTATATGCCCACAGCTCTTTCCTTCAGGCACATTCAAAGAACTCAACGGAACTCAGGGTACCCATACAAACGATTGGGAATGCAGCTAAGCAGCTGAGCTAATTTAAACAACTGTAAAGGCAATCGAGCCTCAAAGAAAATCCAAACACAGCTGCCGACACCACCGCCCACGCCCACGCCCATGACGACGGTTCTTCCATCTAATGCATATTGCATTGCAGCAGTGACAGTTTCGCTAAAAATTGACTGTTTTATTTTTGGCTTTGTGATGAGTGGACAGCTGTCGGTTATACTAACCACGCTCGGAAGCTTGTCTGAGTTGCATTCTATGTTGTTAACGTTGTCGCTGCTGCGTCTCAAAGCGCCCCAGCTGGCAACTTTGAGTATATGAGAAACGCAAAGAAAATCATAAAAGTTTGCTGTTAATTTAGGGTAAGTGTTGGGAAAGATTCGCAAAGTGTACTATATAAACTGGCTTGATAAGTTTTTCCCGCAACTTGAGTAGCTAGTAAATTAAAACTAACTACAAGTTGTTTGCATTTGTGGAAGACCAAAACGCAACTTAGGATCAGCACAAAAGCCAAACACATTGCAAATCCCGAATAGCAATGTAAACGAGATTTTTTGGCATCTTTGTTGAGTGCGATTCGTACAAAAGACCATATAAAAATTTCTACAAAGAACACTTCCAGAATGAAGCCAAACTGTTCACATACTAACTGCAGATTAATGTTGAGTGCATGTTCAAAAGGCAGCACTCGATACGAAACGTATTCAAATGACAAAAGCGGCCCGTCCGGACGCAACTTCAATAAGCAAAGGCACAGCTCGGGGTCGAGAGTCAGGTAAGTTGGTCACACAAATGCAAACATCATGATTCAGGCAGACACATATTCAGACAAAAAGTGCCAACTTTGCAATCCACAACCACAACTGAAGTAAACACTGCCAGACAAGGCCCAAGCCCCTTCCAAGTAAACAAATCACCCCGCTGCAAGAAGGGGAATGCCAAAAATCTTTGCAACAATTTTCTCACCGAACTCGCATTTGCTCACATAACCCATTGCCGGTTTACATGGTGTATGCGTAATATTTGATTTGTCTCCTTTTCTAGTTCTTAAGCAAACAGCTTTTGAATTATGAAATGGCTCTGGATTCTGCAGGAAGTAAATGCGAAATACTTATTAAGCAAAGCCAGTTGCCGATAGCCGAACATTATGATTAATATTCAATACATCGATTTTGAACTAAAAAAAATAAATTGACTAACGTCATTTGTCTATTCGTAAGTCATCTAATAATACTTTCCAATCTAACAATTTATATTTGTGTTAGTTTTTGTCAAATTTTGCAGTTTTTGGGGATTAAAGGGATGTTTATACCCTGAACCCATTAAAATAAGTCAAAAGGGTAAAATGTTTTTGTGCAAAATGTAAATGTATGTAACAGGCAGAAGGAAGCATCTCCGACTCCATAAAGTATATATATTCTTGATCAGCATCAATAGCCGAGTCGATCTAGCCATGTCCGTCTGTCTGTCCGACCGTCTGTCCGTATGTATGAACGCGAGGATCTCAGAACCTATAAGAGCTAAAGACTGTAAATTTGAGCTGTAGGTCCTCCTAGTGTTTAGAGAACTGTGTTATCTAACTAGGCTTTTAGCATATAATTCCATTATGTATTGTATGTATAATGAGGAAGACACTCGTTTTGTCGACCATTAATAAATAAATAAATAAATAAATAGTGCCTGCGAAGATCGAGTTTGTTTCCAATAATCAATAACTTACAATACTTCGTTTCGAAGCAATCGATAAAAATCAACCGACATCCTGATTTTTGAGCAAATTGGGTAAATATTATGAGCTAGAGTCGCCAAACTTGATATGTTGCTTCTAGAATATTATATATATCAAGTATCTTTCATTTTATACCTATCGCCATCACCCGCTACTACGCATAGCTATAAATCAAGTTAATAACCCAACTTGTATTGCCAACCAATTTAAGCCACAATTTAAATGCAATTTACTTTTTGAGAAATCACAAATATTCTGGAGTACAATAAGATAGACTGTAGAAAATTTCATAAGATCGTTCAAGAAAAACCCAAAAGTTATGTATTTTACTGCGCAATCGGATGGGGCAGCAAGCGCAAATTCCAAGAATTGCAATTGCGATTGTTTTCTCTGCTGCTATTTTTATACCTTTGCAGAGGGCATTATAATTTTGTGGTGAAATGTGTAACGCATAGAAGGAGACATCTCCGACCCCATAAAGTATATATATTCTTAATCAGTATCAACAGCCGAGTCTACTATATCATTTAGCTGCCATAGGAACGATCGGTCGAAAACTAGGTTTTTGACTAAAAACCTTTCCTGTGCTTCTTAGATACGGGCAAAGCACTATGAGCATTATGAAAAGGTTGGGTCTGCAAGGGTATTAGATCTTGGGCGTGGCAAAAATAGCCTTTCTTTCTCGTTTTATTTAATTTTTGTTTCAATAAACTTAATTATAGGTGTGGCTGTTGAGCAGAGGCAGTGGCAAGTGCTGCGGTCAGTTGCGAGTTTGAGCCCTACTGGGGCAACTACTTATTTGGCTGGTGTGGCTGCTGAGTAGAGTCGGCAGCAAGTAATGCGGTCAGCTGCGAGCTCGAACTCTGCCAAGGTATTCGGTGTTGGAATAAGAGGGTTCAGGGTATTCCCTAGTCGGGAGCTCCCGACTAGAACCTCTACTAGTATTTAAATCTGACAAGAAAATTAAGTCGACATTTTTTCTTTATCGAATGGATTTTATATTGCTTTGAATTTATATCAAAAACTGGCTCTCATTGCATTTGATGTGATGCATTTGATGTGCAGCTTAATTTACGCAACAGATCTTACAATTCTTTCATCAATGGCATACACTAGTCATCCCGAGGTGAGTGTGTTTGTGTGTGTTCGAGTTATGTTCGCATTCAGTTTGCAAGGAGTGCGGCTTTGTGTTTGGGCCTTTGTGCTGACAGCTGTGCGCTGCAAATTCACATAATTCGATTCAATTCTATTCCGATTTCGATTTCAGTTCTTTACCACATTTAATCGAAACTCGTTTTGGGCATTCAAAAATCTGTTGCTACTTCATCCTGTGTGTGTATCTGTATGTGAATTGCAGAACTTTGCGCAGATTGAGGCAGAAACGCACAAGCCGAACTCTTTATATGTATCGTATATTCATGCGTAAAGTGCGGAAGGATGTGTATCTCACTCATGGCCTTGATGCCCTTTAAAATATATAGGCATACATAATCTTAATAAATACTCAATTTTAAGCTATCAGAACCAAACTATTTTCGATCCAATTTATTTTCTAAAATGTGCGTGACTAGGTTTTTGTACACATTATAAATAGGTAAAAAAGGTACTATGTACTTGTGCAAATGTTTGTAAGAGGCAGAAGAAGGCATCTCCGACCCCATAAAGTATGTATATTCTGATCAGTATCAACAGCCGAGGCGATATAGACATGTCCGTCTGTCTGTTTCTACGCGGACTAGACATGCCAGCCTACTGGCTGTTCGCTCTTCAATGCCAGACGAACGAATGCCGAGGTATTGCTGATGCTGGCAAGAGTAACGAAGCTTGTCCCTTTAGTACTTAGCGTCCCTTTAAACTTACGATCGACGCATAGTACTTTTGCTTTATCCATGATATGCATGCTTTATATGAACAATATATTACACTAGATACTATTGAGAAATTTCAAAGGCAAATGTAAATGTTATGGCCGGACGGACAGACAGACGGACATGGCTAGATCGACTCGGCTATTGATGCTGATCAAGATAGGAGATGCTTTCTCTGCCAGTTACACACATTTGCACAAAATATACACTTTTACTCATTTTCAATGGGTTCAGGGTATAATCAGGGTCCTTAGCAAGATCCAAAAAGGGTACAGGGATCTTCTATAGCAGTAGCTAATGCACAACGCAATCACACCATGTATATATCACACTATATCTATCACACACTTGTACGTCCACGCCAAATAGCAAGGACCGAAATTTATTTTTGTCGATAATATTCTGTTTTTATGATAATGATTTCGAAACAAAAGCTCGAACCGGATAAAATAGTTTATTTGTTTAAAATTCGTTGATAAAAAACGCAAACCAGCAATCGAAAAGGATAACACGCAATTAACGCGATTAACTTCTTCTGAGCACATTTGAAGTAAGAGTAATAGAAAATTCTCACTCTCCTACCACAACGATTTTATAAATAGTACATATGAAAATGCGCGGGCTAATTAATTAATACATATTCATATATATGATTTAATTCTTCCATAAGCTTAAATAAGGATATTGATTTTTGACGAAGGAAATGATGTTTAGCTTAAATTCACATTTTATTGATTTAATTCAAAAATGGTAAATATTTATATTCAGTGATACATGCATACACAAATACTAATCAGCGATAGCTCGCACTACTCGGTCGATTACTTAAGGCTTAGCCGAAAGAATGTATTTTCTTGACTAATACACATTTTTTAATGGGTTAAGGGATACAACTACTGAAAACATTATTGAAAACCCATTTTTAATTTGTTCAGGGTTTAAAAATATATATAAAAATAAGAATTCTTAATTCGAATATATTGAGCCCGAAAAGTATGCTATAAATATATCTATGAAATTGGGGAGTTCAGAAGGAACGTACAAAAGATATGCTTAAGTACGCCTAACTGCAGTACGCCACGGAAGTGTCCTTATAAACTATTTAAACAATGCATGAGTTTCAGCTGAGTAACTTATAATCAACAAAAAATTAACACGCCAAAGCATTTGGTTTGCCTGATGTCCTGTTAATTACAAAATTTAAATTGCAGTTGTAACAATTTATTAATTATAAAGAACAATATGATGTAAAAATCCGAATTTAGAAGCAAATAATAGCTATTAAAATGTAGAAAAATATTTTTTAAGGAAAATGCCAACTTCAATTGTAGCGACTTATTGGTTAATAAAATTCCAGTAGAACTGGAAGTAAAGGTGCCACTATCTAGACACGAAATTATATTTAAGCTTAGACTTAGACAGCAGCCTCGCGACAGACCATACCACTTGCCACTGCCTCTCCTCAACGGCCACACCAATAATTCCGTTTTCTTGAGAAAAAAACCATTTTAATTGGTATGCAGCACAAAAAACAATCGCAATGATGACAGAATTCGAAGCAGACGCGCATGAATGTGTATTTGTACATGTATACAGAAGTTCTTGCAATTTGCGTTGCAAACACGTGCGCAGTCAAAAAACAAAACTCGATCTGCGTAGACACTAGGAGGACCCACAGCTAAAATTCAAGTCTCTAGGTCTTATAGGTTCTGAGATCCTTGCGTTCATATATACGGACAGACGGACAAAAGGGCAGACTGACGGACATGGCTAGATCAACTTGGCTGTTGATGCTGATCAAGAATATATATGCTTTATGTGGTCGGAGATGCTTCCTTCTGCCTGTTACATACATTTACATTTTGCACAAAAACATTTTTAATGGGTTCAGGGTATAAAAGAAAACCGCATTAAACTGTTGTATGATTAATACGCGGTCCATGCATAAATAAATGAAAACATAAAACAAGGCCGCGGACCTGCTGCTGCGATGGGGTCAACAGACGAATAATGTTATTTGAGGCCCGCAGAGAGAAAACATCAGGTCAAGAGTTGGGTGGGGCATCTACCGGTGGAAATTTGTTTTGGTAATAAATAAAATTTCAGCCATCAATAGCAGCAAATACAAATAAGTAGCACAGGCAAGGGTAGAGCAGGTATTTCGCAATATTTTTACATCGACTGTTTATGAAATTACCGCGCGATAAGCAAACCAACAATTTTTACCCAGCAATTTCAGTTAAAACTACTTGTGAGTGTGTGAGTGATCTGTGAATGTGGCAGTAATCAAATTACCAAGAAATGATATTAGGTCTATAAAAAGGTTAAAACTTACTTTAAAAAAAAAAAAAAAAAATCACTCCAATAAGATTCGTTACAGTTACAGATAACTGTTCGTGTGCGCACAATTTAAATATAACGTTAATTTACTTTTGTTTTCGCTGGTCCCTTTGATAATCTACTCAAAGTGTTGTGGGGTATTTGTTATACAATTATTTTAACATTCTTTGTTATGGTGCTTTAGGCATGCCCCAATTAAGCATAAATAAATACCAAAAAAAAAGTTAGATCAATTAGCTTCGTACTCAGTTGACAAATGCTCATTTCAACAATTTTTTTACCCTAAGCCCATTAAAAATGGGTATAAAGGGTATATTGTATTTGTGCAAAATGCAAATGTATGTAACAGGCAGAAGGAAGCATCTCCGACCTCATAAAGTATATGTATTCTTGATCAGCATGAATAGCCGAGTCGATCTAGCCATGTCCGTCTGTCTGTCCGTCCGTCCGTCTGTCCGTCTGTCCGTATGTATGAACGCAAGGATCTCAGAACCTATAAGAGCTAGAGAGCTTAAATGTAGGTGCTCCTAGTGCCTGCGCAGATCGAGTTTCTTTCCGATAATCGATAACTAACGTTTCCCAGCAATCGATAAAAATCGATATCGACATCCTGTTTTTTGAGCAAATTGGGTAAATAATAAGAGCTAGAGTCACCAAACATGATATGTTGCTTCTAGAATATTATATATGTGTCAAGTATCTTTCATTTTATACCTATCGCCACCTCCTCAGTGTACAGTGTACATTGTACCCACACACATTCATTCTGCTTCGAATTCTGTCTTCACTGCGATTAGACTAGAACCTCTTACTTGTTTATTTATTTAATGCAGGTTAATTTCAGCGAACATAAGAACAGTGAATTGTCAAAGCATAACAAATATACGCCATTCTTTGCTCTTTAGTTTTTTGGCAAATTAGTTATTTCTAAATAAAATATTCAATGCATGTATTATTCCTGTTGATACGGTTTTTTTAAATAAACAAAATAAGATATATTCTGGATGCATTTTTGGTTGTACAGTATAATTTGCTTAGCTGCCTCGATACTTAGCTGCAGCGGTAAGATAGCTGCCTGAAATTTACTTTTCGCTGCAAGAAGAGCTAATTTTGTATGAAATTAATTACGTTAAGCGCATCTAACTTAACAGCCTTTTGCACTTAAGCGCCTCATGTCGGCAGTAATTTTTTGCCAATTTCTATGAATACCATGTAAGTTAACTGCGCCATCTATAATCAGATGATTTGATTTGTTTTTCATATGTATACAATAAACTGTATTGAAATTAAATGTAATTTAAATACAGAAAGTTAATAACAACTATCAAATTTATTTATTTAACTAAGTACTGTTAAAAAGAATTCAGTGCAACTTAAAAAAAATAGAGGATACTATGAAATCGATTCACTTTTAGGCAAAAAAAAAATTAAGTTAACTGCCTTTTTAGGATAGCTGCCTCTTATGTCTGTGCAAAGTACTTGAGGCAGCTAAGCACATTATACTGTATATCTGAAGATAGTAAAAATAAATCCGGTTATTGGTTGCTTTGTTAAACATTCATTAATTCAATATATATGCCTGATTCCTCCGATTTGCTTATTGCATTCCTAGCCTATTACACCTCCTGATGCACGCGAATACCCTTATCTGAATGCCATGTCCAGTCGAGCGAAAGTTCGGAAAATTTCATGTTGCATATAAAGGAAAGGCCGAGGAATTTGCCCAGTCTGTCTCTGTGAGCAAAAATCCTCACATAATTAATTCTTGTTCGGAGATTGTGGGCCGTCTTATCTAATTTCTTTTTTTTCGGCCCTGTGCACTCAAGTGGCACATTAATGTTTGTTGTCGTTGTTGCTATCTAAAGCGCTTGGATTATATAACACGCTCACGTTGTTTAATGCTTCATTAGGCATAGTGTGTGGATTTCAACTATTTAGATTTAAGGCAGCGTCTTTTAAGTAGAAGGCATTTATGAAGATTATATTTATAATTTTGAATCTATCCAACACTTATGATTATAGATTAGTAATTTTTTAATTTAAAAAATACAAATTATGGTTCTTAAAAGTTATCGATTTTGAAACTAAACTTTTTCGTAGCAGCATTAAAATATTTAATATTTTGAAAGTGTTTATTTTTTGGAATAAGTGTAGAAGGCAAGTAATAATGACGCCAAGTCCCATAGTTGACTATAGCAGCTATTTGTATTGTAAATCAATCAAGAAAATGGTTCAAACAGCCATTCGAGCCTAATCCATTTAGGCCAACTTCGGAGAAAGCTCAAAGCGAACCTTTTTCATATTTTTCGTTACTTTTCAATTGGTTTGTAGGAAACGTGGCTTGAAAACAGTAAACTTTGCATACAATTTGCATAAAATTCGCGGTAAGCTTGCGATAAACTCAAAAGCGTTTGTCAAAAAAGAAGCCGCATGAAGAAAATAGGTCTCCAAATAAAATCAACCAAGCTAGTAAAAGTAGAGTAAAACAATGAAACGTAAATGATTTTTGCTGACAAATGTGTGCTTGGTTGTGTGTATGTGTTGGTGTTTATGTGTAGAGAAATGAGAAAAGCGTGTGAGCAAATTATGAAAAATCCATTGTGAAGCCAGACCAAAGATACGTACCCATCATCTCTCTCAGCCTAAGCCCATCCCGGCCACATTTTTGGCCTTCTTGTCTTCTTGCCTTTTTCTGTCACAGCATGAAAGGAAAGCTCCAACCCCTAGCCCATCCAGTCCCAGCACAATAGTCTATCTCTCCGCCGCACAGTGTTGTCTGATTCCACAGTTTTTCTGTGTTTATTTCTTTTGCTTTTTATATTTTTTTTCACAAAATTAAATATTCAACTGATCTATTTATTATTATTTACTATAAATAGTCGACATAAAAATGAAGATCGAAAGAAGATCAAAGAATAATTACAAAAAGGAGTGATGTTTAGGAGAAATGAAAACACCAACAGCGCTAGATGCAAATAATATATAGAAATAACTTATATTAAGTAAGACAGAGGAACAAGTAGAGTGAATTCTGGTAGAATATTGATGAATAAAATAAGCAAACTTTGCTACAAAAGCCAACGAATAAAAATTAAAATAAAATTTTTTTCGTGAATTCATTAATTTTGTCAAATAAAGCAATTTACATTTTTTTCAAAACTTATATACTGTTATAGAATTTAAGTGAAAATATTTAAAAACACTTATATAGCTTATGTTCAAAATAATCTGTTTGTGCTTACCTGCAACAAACCGCTTTTGCTATCAGTGGTTGATAAAAATAAAAATATCATGTTTTATAAAGTTATGCCACAATGATATAGCTTAAGATAATTATTCTTATCAATCATTATAATTTACACAAAAGATACTTCTACATTTTTGTGTTAACAAAGTGTTTCCAATTTGTTGTTACTTTTGGAAACAGTTAAACAAAACCTTGTTCAGCTTTCGTCGCATTAAGTATTCCATTCCATATTCCAAGTGGAATAGCGTAGCCCAACGGCAAATCCAGCTAATATATTTTTCAATTTGCTCTCAGTTTGGATGGTCCAGTAACATACATACGTCTACATGGTGGAGGTCATAAATATTTCATTGCTGCGATTTGCTACTCAGCATGTTGTTGTTGTTTCTGTAGCTGCTGCTGCTGTGGCAGTGAGTCCCAGTAAAATATGTCCAGTTAGGCGTACAAACTTCGATTTTCTTGGCATTTCCTTGCAAAAATAATCTCTTATATCACTTATTCCTTTATTTTTAATATTCTTATACTATTTACTTTTGCCCCTGCGTCTGCCGCCGCTCGTTGGTCGTTTATTGATGACATGACAAACTACGTCCGATTTTTGTGCACTCAAATATTTAAAAAATGTTTCTAATTCTAGCGACTGTTTCGCCTCTCAAGGTGTCTACTTGAATTAGTATGCAAATTAACTTCGTTATGCGATCGCGCGCAACATAAATCCAATTTAATTGTGCTGCTTACTCGCTCACTCATGCCTATAAACACACACACACACACGCATGGCTTGGCACACTTTACACCGCGTATACTTAATATTTGTTTGGGCTCTGCTCAAAGCTAAATAGACGCACATAAATTTTCTCCGATATCCGTTTAATTTCTTCGCACTGCATTTTGAAAAATTGACTTTCTATAGTGTTACCTCAGTCTCTACTGCCCCCTTGTTCCACCAGCCCCGGCACCATAGCTTTTCTGACTGAGTTACTAAGCACAATTTTCTGCCAACTTGCATAAACTTTCCCAGCTTATGTTGTTGCTCCTATTCGGCCAGGTTCTTCAATTGTTGTGATTTATGTTTAAATGAAAAGCTATAAATTATATGCTAATCTGGGCTGGCACGGAGTCATTTGTACAACTGCCACTGCAATTTAATTTAAACGGTTCGCTTTTTGACTGAACGACTGCTGATTGGAATGTCCATAGTTGGTTTTGGGTAATGCTGAGTGTGCGGCTAAAAGGCTATTTATAAACAATCAATTCAATCTAACGTTATATTAATTCTACAATAGCAGTTTCCAGATTTAAAAAGTATACTAGGTTAGCTGCATTGTTACTTTTTTATACCGTTCAAAATGTGTAAAAAGGGTATTTTGCTGTTGTCCAAATGAATGTAACTGGCATTAGAAAGTATCGCCGGCTCAATACAGCATTTATATTCTTGATTAGCATCAAAAGCCGGGTCGATCTAGCCATGTCGGTCTGTTCGTCCATTCACCTGTCTGTCTGTCCGTATGTTTGTACGTTTAATATTAAAACATATAAGAGCTAGAGACTTGCAAGGACGAAGGTCTTACAAAAATTGAATAAAAATTGATATCGATATAGAGTCACAAAATTTGACTGAATGATTAGTGATAAACGCACAGCTCAAACCGTAAGCTAGGAAGCTGAAATTTTCACTGTACTTACCTTATGTGATGTATGTAGGTACACGTTAAGAGCCAGTGTGGAAAAATCGCGATAAACGTTTGTATTTAACTTTTTTGTTTACCATCCAATCGGCCGCATTTCATCGGCATCATTTTCAAAGATCTGTGTCGAAATTCAGCTGATGGGTGATTCGCAATTTTTGGAAAATGCATCCCTCCTTGGTGGAAATGGTGGTCAATGGTGGGTGACGTTTCGGGCTCAAATCATTTGAGTCGTGCTTAAAATTTTTCGCAAAATAAAAGCTTTAACGGTGGAAAGTGCAATTCAAAGATTTTTTTGGTTAAGTTTCAAGTTTTGTCCGCTTTGCTTCAAACTCATCTTCAAAGCTCTAGATACCCCTTAATGACAACGTGTTACAGCGATTTTGAAAAGTTCGCCAATAACAGTGGGAATGAAACTTTTTTGTATGTTACTTCAAAATTATTTTCAAAGCTTTCTAAGAAAATGCATTTTATAAGTGCCACGGACAAGGCAGGGTTATACCAGCTAGTAATAGTATATACGGATCAAGTATTTTATAACTAAATGAAATTAAATTTAAATTCGACAATGTGTAATTTTCATTAATACTATTTAATCCAAACCTGATATTTTAAAAGCACCTCTCGTACATTCATATGGAATCGACAACATGCTTGATACAGTTGCGTTAATACTGCGCATACGCCGCATTCTCCGAACGTTTGGCATGTTACGTAGTTCACCTTTTTATTGGCTTCTAGTGTGGCTAAACTGGCTATAATCCCACGGTCAATGTTCGATGGCGTTGTCAGCGAGTGAAACAGCTCTGCAGCTCAACTTGGCGTTTATTCTGTCAATCATCATTAATTTCTAAATGCTCATATCTTCGCCAAGATTGTCCCACCACCAAGTCCCCAGCTTTGAGGCACGTACGCCGCAATATAAATTGTTATTGCTTGTGCGTATAATTTGCCTGTCTGTTTGCACAATCTCTTAAACACCGGCATAGTGCAACATCAGATCACATTTGTTGGTAGTTTGTGAGGCGTGGCTAGATGTTTCTATTAAAGGTCAAAAGAAATTTATTTTCATTGAGTCTTAATGAGAATTCTTTTTTCTATTTTTTTAACCGATTTGAGTAACTATTTTGTTTGATATCAGTATTAAATTTAACATTTAAAGACTTGCTCAGATTGGTAACTAGAACCGAATCAATTTTATTTTCCTAACAGGTTTGAAAAAATATAAAAATTAAATTAAATTAAATTAAAAATTAAATATCCTTAAAATTTACCTAAGATTTAAAGCAAAACATGTGGAAATGGATTTTTAAAACAGGTTCAAGCCTGAAAGCAGGAAAATGGTGTGGGCCGTGAAGCAAACAACCAACTTTTTTTTTGTTGCAACTTGAAACCAATATTTTTCTTTTCAGTTTTAAAGTCCGTCCAATTTCAAATGCATTGCATTTGCTTTTGGGCACTCTTATCAAACAAATTGTTTAACGTAACTTTTCGTATAACTTTTGTATTTAGCAAAAGCACACGAGCTCTCTATCTCGCGCTACTCAGAGCTGGAGCATCAGATTCATATATATTTTTCCCAGGTGGACAATTTCGTTCTCGATTATCGTGCAATATTATTTATAATTTAATGACTGTTTTTGTTTTACTTACTGCTCATTAACTTTAGTTTTATTTGGCATAAGAGATAGTGGATTTTTTTTTTTTTTTTTTTTTTGTAATTTCAAAATAATGCGTCAATAAATTGAATTATAATTGTTGGGGCAATGCAAACACAAAGCTTCTTAAATGAATCAACAGAATAACAAGATAATGTTTGTAATTTTTTTAATGCCTTATAGATTGTCGTATGGTAAATGACACTTTTCGGTGTAGCCTCTGACAAGGTGATGAAAATGGCCACTCATAAATCGTTTCGTATCAAGTTGAAATTAGCTAACAAGATCAAGCAAAACCGATCAGTCCCACAATGACTTTGCTTGCGCACTAAAAACTGTTTACGGCACAATGTTAATACGGTTTTAAATGAAAGTTTAAAAAATTTACTTAGTTAAATGATATCTTAAATTGTATGTTTATATTGAACTGAATATTTGTATATGAAGAAAGAAAACCAAACAAGAATTACTATAAAGAATGATTTATTATTTGATTATTATTTAACAATTATATCACCATATGTGTTTCGTGTCGTGTTTACAAATCCGTCCGAATCTAATTGGTCGGTTATTGTATAAGCACACGTGTGGGATCTATAGAACAGTCTGATAAAGCTATAATCAAACTATATAGTACAATACCAATAATAACAAACTAAATGGCTGGACTTTTGTTTAAATGCTATCTTTTAAAAGATTCAAATTGGCAAGGCTTGCTGCTGCTAAATGTAATAGCAGGCTCACTTAGGCCGGGCAGATGCATTAGAGAGAAATGTACATGTACATTATATATATGTTATCTGAAGACAAAACCTCCGGCGAAGTATACAAATGAGGTACAAAACACCCACGCACACATACATACAAAATCATACTGATTTGCGGTTTTTTTAAGGATGAGTCTGAAAGTTTTAATATGGAAATATGCTTACAAAAATTATTGAAAACTGTGCAACATTTTATTTAAATAAGCTCAAATGTGTGGAAAACAATAGAACTTCTGTAAACTCTGTGTGTGAGTGTGTGTGAGTGGCTTTTAATGTGTGCTTCGGGCGTTGTAGGTCTGAGACAATTCGAAGCAACATAAAATAGGCATTGCATTTTCCCTTCTCAGCTGAAAATACGGTACGATAGGTTTATTGTGCACGGTGCTGAGCGCAACGGAAACGGAAATGCGCCGTTAAGCCGGCAAGTGAAGTCTATTAGCTGCAACAAAAAATAATAAGCTGAAAAGTTATGCTCCAATTATGGCCTAACCTCCAAGCAACTCAAGCGAGCAGGACACATTGGAACTTCAAGAAACGCAGCCATTAAGTGTGTGTGTTCGTTTATCTATTGGGGTAATTTTACTTACAGTTGACTGTGTCAGCTGAGTATGCTTGCGCCGGTGTGTGTATGTGGATAAATCTTTACTTCAAACATAACTCCAGCTTACAACTTTTTTTCTGCCTTGCCTCTTCTTTGATTGTTCGAAGTGTGCTGTGTGGGTATGTCTGTCCAGGATCCAAGGACGCCAAACCAAAGTTAAGTAATTCTAGTTTATTTTATTTTTTTTTATAAATTGTTTTACATTATATTCTTAGTTGTCGCAACGACCAAAATTTTAGCTGCGTGCTAGCATAAGGAATTAACAAAAGGGCGAACTGTGCATGGCACTGATTACTTGACAAATTGTGTTGGCTATAGAAACTGGCAAATAATGGTTTTTATTGTATCTTAGAAAATATAAAATATAATTTGGCAAGGGATTCCCAGACCTATTTAATTTGTGACTGATACAAGAAGATATGCTTGTGTATATTATATATATATGTGTTAATATTAAAGTGCTATTATTAAAGTCAGCATTATTGGAAACAATCAAAATACATTTTAACATATGATTATTAATATTATAATGATTGTTATTATTATAAGTAATTTCAGATACGACACCCGGAGGCACGTCTGTTTAAACTGTCCACTCATCTTTCTCCCAGTATAACACTCGCCTTTGACCGGTAGTCTGTTTTCCTGCATTTTAAGATATATTTGTGGTCTGCTGTTTCTTAACATTCGCCAGAACATTTCTTGTCACAGCTACTTTTAAAGTGTATACGATAACAAATATCTTATTGATATTTCAAGCCAACATAAAATAAAAACAAGTAAGAGGGTCTAGTCGGGAGCTCCAGACTTGGGAATACCCGGAACCCTCTTATTATTCCAACACCAAATGGAGCTCGTTTGAATTAATAAAGATAAATTTTAAAAAATAAAGTTCCATTGGAAGGGTTTGAACTCAATATTTACTTTCCTTGGTAGGGCTCGAACTCGCGACGGACCGCACCACTTGCTACTGCCTCTACTCAACTAATAATTGAGAAAAAAGCCAATGTAAATAGCAACATAGAAAACAATCGCAGTGAAGACAGAATACGAAGCAGACGCGCATGAATGTGTGTGTGTACAATGTACACTGTACACTGTACATGTATAGAAATTGCGTCGCAACACGTGCGCAGTAGTGCGCAAAATACCGAAAGTCAAAACAAAAACCGATCTTGATGAAATTTTCAACAATATATCTTTTTGTACCATAGAATATTTGTGTAAACTCAAAAAGTCAATTGTATTTAAATTGTAGCTAAATTGGTGTGCAATACAAGTTGCGGTATTCATTTGATTTATAGCTTTCTGATGGTAGCGGGGAGGTGGCGATAGGTCTATAATGAAAGATACTTGACATATATATAATATTCTAGAACAAACATATCAAGTTTGGTGACTCTAGCTCTTAATATTTACCCTATTTACCCAAAAAACTGGATGTCTGTATCGAATTTTATCGACTGCTTGGAAACGGAGTAAGTTATCGATTATCGGAAACAAACTCGATCTGCGCAGCCACTAGGAGGACCTACAGCTAAAATTATAAGTCTCTAGCTGTTATTGGTTCCAGTATCCTTGCGTTCATACATACGGACAGACGGACGGTCGGACAGACGGACAGACAGACATATATATACTTTATGGGGTCGGAGATGCTTCCTTCTGCCTGTTACATACATTTACATTTGCACAAAAACATTATACCCTTTTTACCCATTTTCAATGGGTTAAGGGTATAAAAAACATAATGTATAATATGTATGTATAATATAATTTTCCCCAATATTAAGGAAAGTTAAAAATAATCTTTGTTTAAATATTTCTTTTATTTTGGAGTAAAAGCTATATATTAGTGCGTGTAAAATATTTGAAGTAGGTGCTCGTGTGAATATCCTTTGACACTTGTTGCATTAAGGTGCTTTAGCAAACAAAATGTGATTGTATCTAATATGCTAATTTTTTTTTACTATTAGTGCTACCAATATTTTATTATTTATATCTGTATTTCGTGGTAAATCTTGATTGACTTTAGAAAGGCTGATATTTTCGAAATGTTTCGTGTTGGGAAGAGCTGAAAAGATATCAGAGTCTTATCGTTAAGGGAGTGTTGTGGAATTATCATGCTGGTGACGGAGTCTTGCTTAGGTCCGAGAATATCATTGATACTACTCACCACATGAAGACCCATGAAGTCCTGAGACACGGCATTTTAATTTCTTTAATGAGTATTCATAGTTCTTACTGTGTGATTTGGAAGTATTGATAGGTCGAGCTTTTATTGTGCTTGAGATGAGCAAAGTTGTGTGCTGTGATGAGCGTTTTGTTTGAACCGCTGTGGTTGCCGCTGTGGTGCAACAGTTTCATGAAGAGGGCGCGGCTAATGAGTTTACATTAGTTTCGTGGCGTATTATATTGACCGAAGAGAACGAAGAAGAGGAGTCTATGTTTTGGCTATGCGATCTCAAGATGAAGTGGGCAGTCCTGTTTTCGCATTTTGTTGTTTTGACAAACATAGGGCACCTTTTGTCCATAGAGGCGTATTGGTTTGGCGACATGTGTAAGGTCTGTTGTATTTTTCATTGGATTCCGGGTTGATGTGAGACCCAGCACCACAGTTGTAGCAGATTAGGTCATTTTGACAGGAAGCAGTTATTGCATCTTATTGGTAATGGAATGTATTGACGAACTGGTGTCCTTTGATAGCCAATCATTAGGTGTTCAGGTAAATTGAGAATATTAAAAGTCAAGATTATGAGTCCGGTTTCCTTAAGATTGCCGTTTTTCTTTTTAAATTTTTTTGTAAATTTAGGGACGTTTTGGCTGGCTAGTTCTTGTAACATTCTGTTGTACTCCCTGTCCCTCAAGTCATTCGAATAGATGGCCGCTTTAGCGAGGTTAAGAGAAGGGTGGACGGTGACCTTGATGTTGATTTTGTTTGACAGAGAGGAAATTTTCATAAGTTTGGATGATTGTAGATTAGTTTTTGTTTGAACTAGCAATTTGCTTACTTTTATTGCACAATTTTATTGTGCGGCTGTCAAAAAGTTTCTTCCATCACCTTCAGCAAAAGCCCATTGGCAGTTGTAGTGCCACTGTTGCAAACCAAAATCCAATAATGGCTCTCAGCTCGCTCTTGATGCAGATTTAGCAAGCCATACACACATAGACACTCTTATACTATCCGCATTGTTTTCAAATACTAATCTACGCGCGCCATAATTGAAAAACTAACAGTTTCTGTACCGATTTTTTCGTGCTTTTACTGTAAGTGCTTGTGCTTTTCGGTTTGTCTTTAGTTGTGTGGGAGTTACACTGTGTGTGTGCGTGTCCTCTTTCCTTTTTATGCTCCTATTAGAGTCATAAAGTTCAACAAGCATTTTTTTCCCCGACGTCACGCGTTAATACTTCTGCTGACTTTCCTGCGTTGCGAAGTGAAGGAAACATCAAAACACTACGCAATTTTATTTAACCACTTCTAGCTTCTTCTCATTTTTCTAACAAAATAAAATGTCCAGCTCTTACAAATTTCAGTATGTTTGGAGTTATGGTTTCGTTTCGTTTTAATCTCCTATAGACCGAACCAATTGAAAAGAAAACAAATTATTTGCATAAAATTGAAAAAATACGATGACACCTTCATTACATGTGAAACAATAACAATGGCAGTTTGAAAACGTGGGGAATCTGGACTGTTTTTGACGGCCACTTTTTTGTTGGCACGGTGCGTGAGCGTAGGTTTGTGTGTATATCGAAGTTTTGGCTTTGGTGCGACCGCGGATGTTATCAATATTATTGGCCAATTTTGGGCATATATTGCGGCTTGGATGCATGAAAACAACTTTTTTAATAGTTCACGTCTTTGAGTGGAAGGACGGCAGATTTTGTATACCCTTACTCTTAAGACATATGGGCTATATTGCGATTATATTTTGCCTAAAAAGAAGAATATTATAATTGAGTATAACGAGAAAGAAGGGCTATCTTCGGCACGCCGAAGATTTAATACCCTTGCAGACCGAAGCTTTTCTATTTAGTACGAATTTAAGCTTTTTGGTCTGGCTTCCGTCCATGTCCATGTCAAAAAAAACAAGAAATGATCTTAATCACAAGTTTGGCTTTAATAGAATTAGTACGGATATACGCATATGTATATATATCACATATGTCATACCACCAGACAGACAAACGGTGAGGCGGATATGTCTCAATCGATTCAGCTCGTCGCTCTGATCAAGAAAATATATCCTTTATGGGGTCAAAGCCGACTCCTTCCTTGATTACCATTAAAACTTAATTCCATGGGACAATTATTTTTAGGGCTTCTCACTAAATCTTTTTACAGCGACAATCGAAAATCGATTACTTAAAATATGTTGCAAAGCATGCACTCTCAATTTTTCATTTCGCCGCCGCGCAAGGTACTACCTATTGAAAAAGCTCATTGTAACACTGAATAGTGCGCGCGTAACTATTTATATTTGAAATGCTTAAGGTAACATATCTTTCGATCTTTTGTATTACAATTAAATTATTCTTCTGCAATATAACTACAAACCCCGAATTTTCACAAACGATTGCGAATATTTGACTTAAGCTCAACTTTTTTGCTGAAAAACGTATGCTTTTTAGCCTCCTTTCTGAACACATTCTAAATTAACCACTTGTAGCAATTACAAAAAGAGCTTATATTACTCCGACGTTAATTATCATTCCACTGATGACTCATAATGCTCATATCTAAGAAGCACAGGAAAAAAATTTGTTTGTTCAAAATATCGTGAAAGCCAAACAATTTTTTCATACAACAACTTAATTTTCGACCGATCGTTCCTATGGCAGCTATATGATATAGTGGTCCGATCTTAATTGGATTTTGCATATATATGAGGAGCATAGTAAAACTAATAAATGCCGGAGTTTGGTCAAGATATCTTGATGAACAAAATTTTTTTCATGCAAGAACTAAGTTTTTGACCGATCGTTATTATGTCAGCTATATGATATAGTGGTCCGATCTTAATAGGATTTTGCATATATATGAGGAGCATAGTACAACTAATAAATGCCGAGTTTGGTCAAGATATCTTGAAAAACAAAATGTTTTTTCATACAAAAACTTAATTTTCGACCGATCGTTCCTATGGCAGCTGTATGATATAGTGGTCCGATCCACATATGTGCTGCGTGCAACAGAAAAAGGGACTTCTGTAAAGTTTCATTAAGATAGCTTTAAAACTGAGAGACTAGTTCGCATAGAAACAGACAGACGGACAGACGGACATGGTTATATCGACTCGGCTGTTGATGCTGATCAAGAATATATATACGTTATAGGGTCGGAGATGTCTCCTTCTATGCGGTACACATTTCACGACAAAATTATAATACCCTCTGCAAGGGTATAAAAATTAAGATGCAAAATATTGCCATCGTTGGACTGTTGAAAATTGGGAATCTAGCTTGCATTGAAATAGACCAGCATTACAAATTTAGATAAATATGTAAATAGGTAATGTTGGAGTTCATTAATAGAAAATAGAAAAACTGCATTTCACAACGCTTGAATTTGTGTAGATTCAAGAGAAGGTAAGTTAAAAAGATAACCCAAATAAGTATATTTACCTTCTTTTTATGCACTGGGAGGTGGAAGTAAACAAATGCTCTTTTTACATTGCGTAAAAAATGGCTAAATGTCGCTAGTTAGCCATAGCCATACCCTTATACACACATAGATACTCGTACACACCCGTGGCCTGGTGATTTTATTGATTTTTCGCATTGTGGCCTGGTGATTTTATTGATTTTTCGCATTGTGCACAGCAATTAAGGCTTTTCGATGGGATTTATTCATTTGGGTCATTTGGAGCGTAGTTGTACCTAAGTGACTTTTCTGCAAGTTTAGCGAGTGCTCATAGCTCAAATTACCTGACCAAGTGGCAAACATTAAATAAAATACTTTTTGTCTAACTCTACATTGGGCTTTTTTTGGGAAGGGATGGTTAGCGAAAAAAGGACAAACAGCGCTTTGCTTCCAGTGAAACCAAAATGGAGTCAAAGGTAATTCAATCAATTCGCACGTGACATGATTATTTTATGGTTTTATTTATTTATTTATTGTGTATGCATTTCCTTTATTTTGTATGTTCGTTTTTACCTTTTCTTGTCACTCTTTAAAGTGTTTGTGCTTTCAAGGTTGAGTAAAGTGTTTTCACTTTACGAATCATCTTTACGAACTACTTGGAAATTAAATTTAAATTTAAAATTAACTTTACATGTGGGCATTAATATAAATAATTATTTATTTCAGAATATTGTTATTCTACCTCAAAGGTAATATTATACAAATTAATAAAATGTTAAGAAAAGCTGTGAATTGTGTAATACATAATTTTTAAAAATATACTAGTATTGTATTGATATTAAAGTGAAATGTGTCTAAAGATATATTAAAATAATAAACATACCAGCAGTCTGAACAAAGTCACAAAGTCTGTATCATTTGTATGCTATATTACATATATATTTATTTATTAAAGTATAACGAAAAGTATTTAATCTCAGTAAATTGCTATGCCTCAAAACTTGCGTTTCGGTTCTTAATTCCCACAAATTGAGTAAGGCAATTAAGTTTATGCTTATCGATCAACCCACGCTGACCCGGGAAATATGTGCATCAATATTTGGGATGGAGCATTCCGAATTGAGAGGGCGACAAAGTAAACAAACAATAGGTAAGGAAAAAAGCAGCCCAAGGACATTAGAAACTTTTGAACATTGACACATTGAAAATGGGTAAAGACGGTATAATTTATTTGTACAAATGTATGTAACAGGCAGAAGGAAACATCTCCGACCCCATAAACTGTATATATTCTCGATCAGCATCAATAGCCGAGTCGATCTAGCCATGTCCGTCAGTCCGTCCGTCCGTATGTATGGACGCAAGGATATTAGAGCCTAGAGGAGCTAGAGAGTTGAAATTTTAGCTGCAGGTCCTCCTAGTGCCCGCGCAGATCGAGTTTGTTTCCGTTATTCGATAACTTACTCCGTTTCCAAACAATCGATAAAAAACGATATCGAAAACATGTTATTTTTTTTTTAAATTGGGAGATTAATAAGAGCTAGAGTCACCAAATTGATATGTTGCTTCTAGAATAGTATCTTCCATTTTACACATATCGCCACTTCATCGCTAACACCGCAAAGCTATAAATCAAGTTAATAAACCAACTTGTATTGCCTAAAAATTTAAGCCACAATTTAAATGCAATTGACTTTTTGAGAATACACGATTATTTTATGGTACAATAAGATATACTGCTAAAAATGTCATCAATATTGGTTAAGAAACACAAAAGATTTCCCACTTGTTTGCGGCAGCTAGCGCAAATTCCAAAAATGTTTGTATACATTTACACACACACTTTCATATGAACAGCATTGCAATTACGATTGTATTGTGTTCTGTGCTGCTATCTTTATTCGTCTTTTTCTCATTTATGCCCAGTTATTTGTGTGGCTGTTGGGTAGAGGCGGTGACAAGTAGCGTGGTTTGTTGCGAGCTCGACCCCTGCCAAGGGAACTTTTTTTTTTTAATTTATCTTTTATACTAATAAAGCAAAAAGCGCATAGCGCGAGTTGCATTTGTAGTTGAAATAAGAGAGTTCAGGGTATCCCCTAGTCGGGAGCTCCCGACTAGAATCTCTTACTTGTTATTACTGCTAATGCAAACGAGCTCGACTTTTACTGAAACTATTAATATTATTAAATATGCTCAGCTTGGAGCAACTGTTTACTATGCCTTTTACAATTTTTGTTAGCTAATTGTTCTTTAGCAATCTAACTGGTCATTAGGGTTATCATTTTAAACTCTAAGTTTTAAGAAAGGCATTTCCGACATATTTAAGCTGGGAAAGGAATTAAGCCTGTTTAGTACAAAAAGTTCCTGCTTCGAATAAAAGCGAAATATAAACCGTCTGCAGACCAAACCAAGTACGCCCGTTCGCCTCCGTGTGATTTGCATTCATTTGTTGTTGCCGCTGGTACGACTTCTGCGGCTGGTTAAGAGCACTTCGATTGTTAACTTTTGGTCCCTTTTTGTGGTCGGATTGGCAGGCATGTGGCTGGAACGTCAGCAGCGTCTTCTATGGCGGTAACATGTGCTGATATGTCAACTGTCACGCACTCCTGAGGCTTGTTTTTCTGTGTTATCTCCAGATATGTTGCTCTGCTTAGAGGATTTTAGTTCGCATCTTTTTTGGAATGACTTAAAGGCAACGGATTCGCTTAAGAGACTTGCTACTACCCGACTTATCCTATTGGCCTAACTAATGATAAAAATGGGTAATTTAAATAAGGACGAAGCCCGAGTGAGCTACATATTTCCGACTGTCTGGTTACACTCCGAGACTATCCAACACTTCCCTCTTGCTATAAATGAAAAATTATTAAATTATTATTATTAAATTATAAAAGGTATTTTAATTTTTTCAACATAGTATTTGAATTAAATGCCATCGTTTTAGCAGATTGTTGTCAGCAGCATCCACATTCACATGCCCAACACCGCATCGTATCAGTTTTCTGATGTGTTTGACTGCAACTGAATCTTCCTCTGACAGCTTTCCACAAGACTCGCTTTTGTCAGACTGCCAGCCCGCATATTTGCTTTGACTCGATATGAGTCATGCAAATTTTGATTTTAAACATGGAAACTTCAAATATAAATTGTTTTTGGTTAACGATGGGAAGACTTGGCAGCACATTTATATACGTGTCTGGTATGCTTGACATGTATTCATTGTATGCAACACATTCAGAGTTTTCAACTGTGCCCTGTCGCACTTCACCTTATCTTGTCAGTTATACAATTGACAATACTCCATTGCAACGTATATTAACAGTTAAGGATCTAGGCGTAATGCGAATTGTTCAAAGTGTATGTTTATGACCTTCAATCGCACTACACCTTATCTTGTCAGATATACAATTGACAATACTCCATTGCAACGTGTACTAACAGTTAAGGATCTAGACGTTCTTTTTGATTCTAAACTCAGCTTCAATTTGCATATAGATACCATCGTTTATGAGGCAAAAGGTGTACTTGGATTTATTCAACGATGATCTACAGAGTTTAACGATCCTTTTATAACGAAACTTCCGTACGTCTCTCTTGTTCGCCCTATCCTTGAATACTGCTCTTGCATCTGGTCTCCGCAGTATATCAATAGTCAGGATCGTATTGAATCTGTTCAGAAGCAATTTCTGCTTTTTGCCTTACGAGGTTAGTTGGGACCCTAATCTTCGGTTGCCATCTCACTCTAGCAGACTGCTTCTTCTTAATCTTCCGTCATCAACCAACCGTAGGACAATTCTCGGTGTTGTCTTTCTACATAAGTTGATTGTTGGCGATATAGATTCTCCTTTTCTGTTAAGGCGTCTTCATTTCTCTGTTCCGTCCAGACCTGCGAGAAATTATCGCCCCTTATTCATATCTACGTGCACAACAGACTACTCTATGCACAATCCTTTTCACGTGCTCTGTAATAATTACAATAGTTTGCATCACGTTTTCTCTACCGAACTCTCTCTACCCCTAATAAAATGCATGCAGGGGCATAGCTTGCCGGACCGGCTATAAATGATTTCGCATTACTATCTCTTTATCCCATCTACCTAATATTCTATATATCTTGTTTAAATTCCTTTATTTTATCAATAACTTCTCTCTTTCTTTTTCCCTATTTATTTTATTTTTTTTTTAATTAATCTTAATTAAGAAAGAACTAAAGAACACTATTTTCTCTACTAACACCCTTCTTCTTAGCCGAGGCTCTGATAGAGTCACTGACAAATTAGCTGTGAAAAGGGGTACAGCTGGCCGGAATGGCAAATAAATCATCTCCATCGGTCAGTGATGCTATTAGAAAATTGTGTACTCTAACTAGGCTTTTAGCATTAAATTTTCAAAATATATATGTATATTGCATTAAATAATTAGCAAGACACTCGTTTAGTCGACCATTAATAAATAAAAAAAAATGAGCTCCCTACAAGGGGATACTCTGAACCCTCTTCTTTCAACACCAAATGCAAATATAGTATATTTTTTATAATTCTAGAAGTCAAGTGGTACTCTAGCTCTTATTATTTACCAAAATTGCTCAAAAAACATGAATTCGATATCGATTTTTATCGATTGCTAGGAAACGGAGCAAGTTATCGATTATCGAAAACAAACTCGGACTGCGCGGGATCTAGGAGGACCTACAGCTAATTTTATGTCTCTAGCTCTTATAGGTTCTGATATCCTTGCGTTCATACATACGGTCAGACGGACGGACGGACGGACAGACAAACGGGCATGGCTAGATTGAATCGGCTGTGGATTCTGATCAAGAATATATATACCTTATGGGGTCAGAGATGCTTCCATCTGCCTGTTACATACATTTTCATGGGTGCAGGGTACAAAAACTATCAACAAATACAAACTCTCAAACAATTGGCTTTTGATCCGCCCAAACTGCAATGCAGTTGTGTCACTGTGAGCCGAAATCAGCAGGCCACTAGGCAGCAGGAGGCCCTGACGTGGCCTGGATAATTTTGATGCAATATTTTGCGGCTGACTTCAAGCTGTGTAAAGCCTTGAGAAAACCCGTGCTGTAAAGTATTACCACTTATCAAACAATTCATAGATATAACAAACAGCAATATAATTGAAATACGGTAAATGGCAACGTCGTGCTCTAAGCGAGATGCGGCTCCATACTGAACGTTCGGCTTTCGGGGCGTTCGGCTGCCACTCTCAGCAGCCTTACTCTATCTGGGCACACTAAAATGGTCGCAGGCACCCATGGGTTCCCTCGTTGCGATTTATCATGTTTCGATTATATTGCTATACATTGTATGGCTAGTGGTATTACAAACTACTAGTAACACAATGCACCAGAAATCAATTTCTTGTTAGCGCGCTTGATGAAGCCTATATAGTTTTATAGATTTGGGGCCCCTATTAACGAAATGGATTTAAAAACCATTTTTTTTTTTTATTTTCAACGATTTGAAAACATAATTTCTAATTTTTGTTGGTTGGGTTGCTATATTGTGCATAATTATTGTACATTTTGGCCAAAACCATAACACAATGACAATAAATATAAAAGTAAATAAATAGGTCCGGGTTTGTTTAAATGAAACAATGAAAACAATGTTGTTGTAGTTTGTACACATTATGAACAAAAAATCAATCGTTTAGAATATGTTCAGAATGTATAATTTATTACGAAAAATAGGAAAAAAATTCTTATAGATAGACTTTTAAGCAAACATGCCAAATATTTACTTTCTATACAATAACCAATTTTTAGTCGGTTGTGATAGCTATGTAATATGATAAATCTTTCGACATCCCAAGAGAGTAAGAGTAAGAGGTTCTAGTCTGCAGCTCCCTAGGGGATACCCTGAACCCTCTTATTCCAACACCCACTGCAGCTCGCGCTACGCGCTCGTTTGTTGTAAAAAAGAAATAAAAAAATAAATAGTTTCCTTGGCAGGGTTCGAACTCGCCACTGACCGCATTACTTGCTGCCGACTCTACTCAGCAGCCACACCAGGCAAAAAAAAAATAGTTTCCCCGGTGGGGCTCGAGGGCTCGAACTCGCGACAGACCGCACCTCTTGCCACTGCCTCTACTCAACAGCCACACCAATAATTAAGCATTATTGAGAAAAAAAAACCAATTAAAATAGCAGCACGGAAACCAATACAATCGCTATTGCAAAGTGTTGATAGAATTCGAAGCAGACGAGCATGAATGTGGGTGGGTAGATTGCATACAGAAATTCTTGGAATTTGCGCTTGCTGCTGCTAACATGCGGTCAAAATACAAACTTTTGTGTGTTTCTTAACCGATGTTAATGAAATTTTCAACAGTATATCTTATTGTACCAAAGAATATTTGTGTATTCTCAATAAGTCAATTGTATTTAAATTGTAGCTTAAATTGGTGGGAAATACAAGTTGGGTTATTAACTTGATTTATAGCTATGAGGTAGTAGCGGGGAGGTGGCGATAGGTATAAAATGAAAGATACTTGATACATATATACTATTTTTATCGATTGCTTGGAATCGGAGTAAGTTATCGATTATTGGAAACAAACTCGATCTGCGCAGGCACTAGGGGGACATACATGCCTAATTTCAAGTCTATAGCTCTTAAAGGTTTTGATATTCTCGAGTTCATACATACGGACGAACGGACAGACAGACAGACGGACGGGGAGGAGGCTGTTTGGCTGTTTAAAAGATGTCTGTACAAGTGAGCGCAATTTTCTGTGTCTGTCTTGTAGTTTTGTCGTTTGTTAATTATGTGTAGCATTTCCAATGTGTGTCGTTTGTTGTAGTATTGTTCTTGTTGTAAGATAGTTGTTTCCTCAAAATATGGCGTGTGATTGCTTCTCATGCAGTGGGTCATTACTGCTGTTTTCTGTATATTATTTTGATGTCTTAATTTGAAGTCCGATTTATGTTGACTGATCCTTGTTTTTAGTTTCGATTTTGTTGTACCTATGTAAACACTATTGCACTTGTTGTTGTTTTCCCCGCCACATGGTATTTGGTAAATGACGTTGCTTTTGTTAATCATGGGGACTTTAGATTTTATCTTGTTGAAGAACTTCTGTAATGTGTTCGTGGGGTTGTGTGCTACTTTTATTTCTTCTTTGTTGTAACAGTCTGAGTTTGTGAGTCGTTCTAATATACGCGGTACATATATTAGGGATTTGTATATTTTGTCAGGTTCTCTTGACTTATTCCTTTCAATTAGTCGTCTTATTAATAAAGTTTTGATTACGTTTTGTGGGAAGTCATTTTTCGTCAAGAGCTTATTAATTTCATGCTCAATTTCTTTGTGGTATGTTGTATTCGATATGTTTATCATTCTTTTTATGCAGCCTAGTGCTGTGAGTGGTTTGAATTGAAGTTGATCGTTAATCGTCCGGAGGCTATGGGTTTCTTATACCACTTGATTTTGAGTGTGTTGTCCAATCTGCTAACTATAGAGTCTAAAAATGGTAATTTCCCGTCCTTTTCGAATTCCATGGTAAATTTTATATGCTTGTGAAAGGAATTCAATTCTTTTAGAGTTTTGTGTATTTCTGTTTTTTCTGTTATGGCAAAAAGGTCATCTACATATTTAGTCAAAAGTCTTGGTTTGATTATTAATTTATCTGTAATGTTGTCCAATAGTTCCTCCATTATTATGTCTGCGATTACTGAGGAGGCCGGTGATCTCATTGGCATTCCTTTAAGTTGTGTGTATATTTTGTCCTCGTATTTGAAATATCGGTTTTCCTGAATGCAGAATCTTACTATGTCCATAAACAGTTGTTTTAGTATACTGGTGTGTTCTTGTAGTTTGCTCCATTTTTGTCTTATTGTATCAAGTGCTAATTCCATCGGTATGCTGGGAAACTACGTCGAATGATAATAATGTTTCTGCTTCTCTGCTGTGGGAATTGTTAACTTTGTCTTTAAAATCTACCGCGTTTTTATACCCTTGCAGAGGGTATTATAATTTTGTCGTGAAATGTGTAACGCATAGAAGGAGACATCTCCGACCCCATAAAGTATATATATTCTTGATCAGCATCAACAGCCGAGTCGATACAGCCATGTCCGTCTGTCCGTCTGTCTGTTTCTATGCGAACTAGTCTCTCAGTTTTAAAGCTATCTTAATGAAACTTTGCAGAAGTCCCTTTTTCTGTTGCACGCAGCACATAAATATGTCAAAACCAGCTGGATCGGACCACTATATCATATAGCTGCCATAGGAACGATCGGTCGAAAATGTAGTGCTTGTATGAAAAAACATTTTGTTTTTCAAGATATCTTGACCAAACTCGACATTTATTAGTTTTACTATGCTCCTCATATATATGCTAAATCCTTTTAAGATCGGACCACTATATCATATAGCTGCCATAGGAACGATCGGTCGAAAATGTAGTGCTTGTATGAAAAATCATTTTGTTTTTCAAGATATCTTGACCAAACTCGGCATTTATTAGTTTTACTATGCTCCTCATATATATGCAAAATCCTATTAAGATCGGACCAATATATCATATATCTGCCAGAGGAGCGATCGGTCGAAAACTAGGTTTTTGATTAAAAACCTTTTTGTTTATCAAGATATCTTGACCAAACTCGGCATTAACTATTTTCCCTGTGCTTCTTAGATACGGGCAAAGCACTATGAGCATTATGAAAAGGTTGGGTCTGCAAGGGAATTAGATCTTCGGCGTGCCGAAGATAGCCTGTCTTTCTCGTTAAGGTTGTATCTAAAGTCGATTGTCAGATTTTTTAGTATTTTTATTATGTATTTGCACAGAATATATATACGTTATGGGGTCGGAGATGCTTCGTTCTGCCTGTTACATGCATTTACATATGCACAAATACTATATGCCCTTTTTACCCATTTTCAATGGGTTTAGGGTATAAAAAAATAAAATAAACCTTTCTAACGAAAAATAGGCCTTTCATATGATCTATGCCTAAAGATCTATGATCGACTCTCTTTGACAAAAATAGTGAGAGCTTCAGGAAAATAAAAAACAGAATATTTTGACTCAATCAATCAAGTTTTAATTAATAACACAAAGAATTTCATCCAGCTTTTAAACACCAATTTAATTTCTTTGAATCCAATTTTTAGTTTGAATTTTCTTGCTGCTGATCTTCATAAAAATTCAAAGCAGCTGCACTTTTGATAGTTCATAAAGAATTTGGTGAAATTTTTTATAAATCAGTTGAGCGATACTAAGAGATATATGTATCTGTATCTATACATAGGAACTGGCTGAGATTGACTCGGCTGGCGCTACTTTTTAAGCTAAAAAAATAATAAATTATGATTGAATAATTGTAAGCCATCAAATTGTTGTAAGTCATAGCTAAAGCAATCCATACCGACAGCCACTCTAACGGCCAACATACATTTCAAATGTGGCCAGCTCCGTGCAGCAGCAACGCTGAATATACGATTTTTATGCACTGCACACAAAGTTAATAAGGTCAACGCATAGGATGCGGGAAGGTTTGCCTTATGGTGGCGCGTTGCATGCCTCGTGCTGGGCGTCGCTCTTATTAAACGGCAAATAGCGATCAGCATTTCGCGTCCGCATCTGCAAGCAGAATTTGAGGTACGGCCGGGGTGCCATATAATTGATATTTCGTTCCTCTTATTTATGGCCCGACCCTGGCCATCTACATTAGCCAGTCGTTGGCCAAACTGACAGAATAATTAACAAATTGGGCTGCCTCATTTTTGGCTGCCATGTGCAATTTATGATATACGTCAGAGAATCACTAGCATTTCAATTGAATACTCGCAATGCAAATTCTCCGCTGCAGCGAGCGCCACTAATTTGTGTTGCCTCCTGCTGGACGTAAAGTATGAGGATACACAATGCTGTTATTTAAATGCAAATTAACTGGCAAATGACAAACATTGCAATTAACGAGGGACTAGCGGGCGTATCGCGGCACGAAATAGAGCAGATAACACTGGACTGGCACAGAACTATAAAAGTATAAAGGGAATGATATTTGCTATGCAAAACATTATTTAGGTACTGCAATACTGCTGGTCTTGAGAAAAGGAGAGAGAGATAGGGTGAAACATATAGAGATATAGAGAGAGACACTCTCTCTCAAATGTCAATTGGTGACAAAAATTGCAGCTAGACTTTAAAATGTATATATGTATTCTGAAAATATAAATTTACACAGGTAAGAGGTTCAAGTCGGGAGCTCCCGACTAGGGAATACCCTGAACCCTCTTTGACGTGGTAGCGGGGAGGTGGCGATAGGTATAAAATTAAAGATACTTGACATATATATAATATTCTAGAAGCAACATAACATGTTTGGTGACTCTAGCTCTTATTATTAACCCAATTTGCTCAAAAAACAGGATGTCGATATTTTTATCGATTGCTTGGAAACGGAGTAAGTTATCGATTATCGGAAACAAACTCGATCTGCGCAGGCACTAGGAGCACCTACATCTAAAATTTGAGCTCTCTAGCTCTAATAGGTTCTGAGATCCTTGCGTTCATACATACGGACAGACGGACGGACGGACGGGCGGACGGACGGACAGACAGACGGACATGGCTAGATCGACTCGGCTATTGATGCTGATCAAGAATATATATACTTTATGGGGTCGGAGATGCTTCCTTCTGCCTGTTACATACATTTGCATTTTGCACAAGAACATTATACTCCTTTTACCCATTTTAAATGGGTTCAGGGTATAAAAAAAAACTGAAACAAAGCAAATTTAAAGCAACGAAGTTAGAGAAATTGTATGCCTAATTTTATGCTTCCAAACTTAAAATACTTTTAAGTTATTGTTCCTCAACTGGCAATGTTCGCCATCATAAATTTGATTGTATATTGTTTCTCCGGGGCAACCAAATTAGAAATTAAAACGAGAAAGTGCGTATAATTTTGGCACGCTAAAGATTTAATACTGCCTTTTGTAGATATGTGAGAATAGTAGAGCTCGTAAACGCTGAATTTGATGAAAATATCTTGGAAACCAAAGTATTTGGCAATGTGCTGATTACACATTTATGATAAAATTGTAATAATTGTCTCTACAGGGGGATAAAAAGACTGGAAATCAAAACTGGAACTGTTATATAATTTGACATTTGTGCGAAACCATTTTAAGTATTTTCCGTCCTTTTACAAGATGTGTGCTGAATTTAATTTCTACACACAACTGGCATCGATCAAGTATGGTTATGGACTGAGAAACCATCACGACGGGCTCGGGTCCACAAAAGCATGACGCCCGAGAAATAACTACGTCAATATCTTGCCAATATCTGAATATCGCATCTAATCTCAGTTGATGGAAACACCCCATTTGCACAATACTGTTAGCTGCACCGCAATAAAGGTGTCGCAGTTGTTGTTTTGTTTTTTATAAAACGAAAAAATAAATGTATGTTAAAACTTGACTTATAGACTTTTATTTAATTATTTATTAAGTTTATATGAAACCCAGTTAAAACAAGTGAAGTAAATAAATAAGTCAACTGCTCGTAGAGTGTGTGTGTGGCATGTGCTCCTATCAGACTTAAAAACCACAAGCCCAACATGCTCTTAGACGACTCGTTAAAGTCTTCAAGTGCCATGTTAAAGTCTTCACTCCATGTCCAGGACTATAACAAGCGCCATTCGACGAGCTTCAAACTTAAGGAGCGACCTCGATTGTGACAGTGATTGCGACGTCGTCCTTCGGTCGGCTGGCGTCTCGTTTGTCAGGTGCCATTTAGCAGGTTGAACTCTAAAGGCGCCGAAAAGGCCTAATTATCTTAATTAATGAATTGAAATTCTTACAAGACAAATGTGGCAGAGACAGCTGTCGGCCCTAGCCGTCAGTCACTCAGCTGGCGTGAACCGCAAAAACGTTTGTGGCTGACATATTTATTGTCTTGCTTTATATATATATATATATATATATATATATATATATATATATACAAAAATATACTTGCGGGTATTGCCCGGCCTTGCCCGTGGAACGTTTTGTGCTACAAATTTTAGATATTTCCTTTCCACTAAGTGCACTCCCGTGGAAAACTGAAATCTACCGTTAGCATTTCGATCTCCACTTCTGTTTTAAAAAATGATTAAAGTGCATTGAACCAAATGTTTCATTGACTGACTGACTTACTAATTGGTGATCAACGCATAGCCCAAATCGTAAGAGTTAGGAAGAAAAAATCGCGAAAAACGTTTGTATGAAACTTTTTTGTTTACCATCCATCCATCAAAGATCTTTGTTCAAATCCATCAGTTCTTCGTGGAAATGGGGGTCAAAGTTTTGGTGGGTGAAAAATTCATTACCCAGACATAATTTACACTTTTCGCAAAATCCAAACTTCTTCGGAAGAAATGCGATTCAAAAACTTTTTCTACGAAGTTTTAGGTTGTGTACGATTCGCTTCAAACTTATATTCAAAGCTCTACATAAAAAATAATAAATTTAAGAAAACGTGTTTCAGCGATTTGGGAAATTCCACCCGCAACAGTGGTAAATGGGCGGAAAACGCTTGTATGAAAGTTGATTGTTTACCGTCCGATCTGTGTTAAAATCATTTTTAAAGCTTTTTGAGAAAATTTGTTTTTTTTTTACATGCCACGGGCAAAGCCTGGTTATACGCGCTAGTATATATGTATATATTTGAGAGAGGGGGAAAAGGGTTTGACCTTCGGGGGGATTTTCATTAATTTTGCTTCGTTTTTGCTATGGCAACGGTCGGTGGCTTTGTAAGATTTTTGGTTACATTCTGCGCCACTTGCTGCCGCTGTTCTACTCGCGGTTTGGGGCTTGCCGCAAGGCTTTGGCCGGATATGGAGCTGGCGACGGCTGTTAGACGCCAGGCGCTGACAGTAAGGAAGCAAGAAAAGCTGTATCTGTGGCTATGAAAAAAAATTATGTCCAAGTTAGTCGGGAGCTCCCAAATAGGGAATACCCTGAACCCTCCTACACCAAATACAGCTCGCGATACGCGCTCGTTTGATGTAATAAAGATAAATTTAAAAAAAAAGTTCCCTTGCCAGGATTCGAACTCCCAACTGACCACATCACTTGCCACCGCCTCTACTCAACAGCCACACCAATAATTGAGTATTAGTTAGAAAAAAACGCAGCACAGTAAACAATACAATCGCAATTGCAAAAAATATTATTGTTATCACATTTCCTTCTTGTTTCGAGTTTCTGTTAAAGCTATTTTCCTGTCGAGTCGAATTCAGTTAAGTTCATGACCATTCTGTGAGGTCATTAGGAATTACGCAACTCTACGCCTCCTCTACGTCGTCGTTTGCTGCTGCTCGTGCGTGGTGGTCGTGGAAGTCACCGGCTAGTCTCGGGATTTTTCACACTGATGGCCAGCCAGGGCCAACGCTTTTGCAGCTCCATACGGTATCTGGAATGACTGATCGCATACACAAACGGATCTAAACAGGCCACCATTTTACAGGTGCACGCTAGAATCATTGTGGCGCCAGCCATCAGCAAGCTTTTGTCCTCTCTTGGACACAAAAAATAGGAATCAAATGATCACATGGCCCACAATATGGCTGTAATAGTACAGGATTATGGTGGGAGGGTAGAAGAAGCTGAATAAGAAGATGGTCACCACAAACATGCAAAGCCCTGATTGAAGCTGTTGTAAATGAATATGGGCGTTTTGCCCATAGTGAAAAATATGTAGACAGTGCCCAGCAGATAGTTCAACGACTCCGACGGCTCTGTATACGTTAGCCAATTCTTGGGTACGTGGCGCAGCTCATCCGGCAGCACATTCCACCCCATCAATCGTAAGTCGACCGCCAAATGCTCCTCCGGTCGCAGCACTGTCCACACATTTATGCTCGTCCACAATTAGATTAGCCGCACATTTGCAACAGCATTTGTGGATTACAATCTGGCTCCGACTAATCCCTTTGCTGAATTAACTTTTCTGCACTGATTATCCACTTTCTGTTCTTAGCCCTAGGAGGTTACCGATTGGGGTGATTCAAATAATAAATAAAATAATACCATCTACCACTGCAAAAATAATATTGGGGAGCTTCAATCTGGTCTGCATAGTACACATGAACAGAAAATTGAAGGGGTGGAATAGTGCGCTGAAAATGCGAAAAAAGTTTTTGCTCTTTTGGAGCAAAACGGTGTTAAATTAAAATTTAACAAAAAAGATTCAAACATAGTTTAAATTTAAGCAAACAGTTTCTACTGCGCAAAGAACATTCCTAGTTAATTATAGAGAGCATAAATAAACTGTATTTATTCGAGAAACACGAGAACAATTAAATAAGTAAAACACTAAAAACCTACTAAAATATATCACCATTTAAATAGGAAACGAATATCTCATATCCACTTACAAAAAAAAATAGAAATATTTAATAAATCGTCTTTTTTTTAACATTAAATTTACATAAAGTGTCTGGTATTTGATCAATTAAGGCATTAAAGGTGACATAACTTGCATTTATAGGGCGTTCGATTTTACAACAGAAAGGTAACCAAGGCCAAATAAATAACTAATAAATAGTCGCTTGCATTGAACATTTTTGTGAAGTTTCACTCAATAAATCTTAATAACAAAGATATACATATATGTTATTTGGCTCACGCAATTTAATAAAATATTTAGGAATTTATATATAGTACAGAATAATAGAATAAGAGTTAATTAACAATAGAAAAAGGACTACCCTAGGCACACAAACACACCGACGCACATGCAGCCCTTAATACATATCATAAAACAAAAGTGTAGCACACTTTCATGCGCTCCCAGGGCGATGAGAAACAAACTGTCACAGGTGAGCATATGCTTGTGTATGTGTGTGTGAGTAGTTATGTATTGTAAATGTGAACTACAATTTAGGTCATAAATCATATGGAACAAGTAAGGGGTTCTAGTCGGGAGCTCCCGACTAGGGAATACCCTGAACTCTCTTACTCCAACACCAAATGCAGCACGCGCAACGCGCTCGATTGAAGTAATAAAGATAAATTAAATTAAAAAAAATTACCTTTGCAGGGTTCGAACTTGCAACTGACCGCATTACTTGCTGACGACTCTACTCAATAGCCACACCAATAATTGAGTCTAATTATTGAGATAAAAAAAAAACGAATTAAAATAGCAGCACAGAAAACAATAGCAATTGCAATGCTGTTGATAATATTCGAAAAAGAAACACATGAATGTGTGTGTGTACATGTTTACAAAAATTCTTGGTATTTGCGCTAGCTGCCCAATTTCGCAGTAAAAAACATAATTTAGGATTTTTCTTAACCAATCTTAATGAAGTTTTCTACAGTATATCTTATTGTACCATAGAATATTTCTGTATTCTCAAAAAGTAAATTGCATTTAAATTGTGGTTTAAATTGGTGGGCGATATAATTTGAGTTATTAACTTGATGTATAGCTATGAGGTGGTAGCGGGGAGATGGCGATAGGTATAAAATGAAAGATACTTGATACATATATACTATTCTAAAATGAGCATAACACTTTTGGTGACTCTAGCTCTTATTATTTACCAAAATTGCTCAAAAACAGGATTTCGATATAAATTTTTATCGATTACTTGGAAACGGAGTAAGTTATCGATTATCGGAAATAAACTCGATCTGCGTAGGCACTAGGAGGACCCACAGCTAAAGTCTCTAGCTCGTATAGGTTCTGAGATCCTCGCGTTCATACATACGGACAGACGGACGGACAGAAAAACGGACATGGTCAGATCCACTCGGCTATTGGTGGTGATCAAGAAAATATATACTTTATGGGATTGGAGATGCTTCCTACTGCCTGTTACATACATTTTGCACAAAAACATAATACCCTTTTTCCCCATTTTCAATGGGTTCAGGGTATAAGAAGCCCACAAAAGCAAGTTAATCTTCTACAACATAATTTACACTTAAATTCATAATTCCAATATATATAGGAATGCATGAGTGTGCGTGAGTTGATATGTATACATTAGTTCCCACAAAGACTGCTTTCCCATTGTTTGCCTTTTAGCGCTGGGATATGTTCACCTCAATACTCAGCGCCTACCTATTCAACGTCTTCTCAATCCACCCACCACACCCACTCTCAAGTGTCCCGCTGCGCTTGGCCCATAAGCCACACGACAACACATAAAATCCATGGGCGGTTCAGAGTATTATGTGTACATATTGTCTGTTGAAATAATAATTACGAGTAGTTAAGCACTCGCTGGATCCGATTCTTGAGTTGCGTTCTTTTTATTTGACTGTGGGTACATGTGTGTTTCAAGCGCGGAGATGGGCGGTTGCATTTCCCAGTAATAAGGTAAAGTTGTTTTTGGCATGTGATGCCCTCGTTGCGTCCAGGTGCTACAACTTGATCAGAGCCTGTTTAACTCTTTGTCTTTCTCTTTCGATCGATCGGATAATTGGCATTTAACACTGATTAAAGGATTCCATTACACAGCTGCGGAAATAGCGATAGCAACCGGAAATGACTGCCAGTGCAATTTAAATCGATTCGAATGACTGAAGGGAAAGCCAATTAGAGATGGAGATTACATTTTATTTAAAATTCCATGCTTATGCAAAGCTGCCAATTTTTATCCATTGACACATTTGTTACCAAGCAAAATCTCAATGTTTTCTGATTTTCGTTTGTTGGTTGGAATGGACAAATTGTATTTTATGCAGAGGCATACCAATTATTATACCCTTGCAGAGGGTATTATAATTTTATCTTGAAATGTGTAACGCATAGAAGGAGACATCTCCGACCCCATAAAGTATATATATTCTTGATCAGCATCAAATGCCGAGTCGACATAGCCATGTCCGTCTGTCCGTCTATCTGTTTCTATGCGAACTAGTCTCTCAGTTTTGAAGCTATCTTAATGACACTTTACAGAAGTCCCTTTTTCTGTTGCACGCAGCACATATGTGAAAACCAGCTGGATCGGACCACTATATCATATAGCTGCCATAGGAACGATCGGTCGAAAATTAAGTTTTTGATTGAAAAAAGCATTTTGTTTGTCAAGATATCTTGACCAAACTCGGCATTTATTAGTTTTACTAAGCTCCTCATATATATGCAAAATCTTATTAAGATCGGACCACTATATCATATAGCTGCCAGAGGAACGATCGGTCGAAAATTTAGTTCTTGTATGAAAAAAATGTTGTTTATCAAGATATATTGACCAAACTCGGCATTAACTATTTTCCCGGTGCTTCTTAGATACGGGCAAAGCACTATGAGCATTATGAAAAGGTTGGGTCTGCATGGGTATTAGATCTTCGGCGTGCCGAAGATAGCCTTTCTTTTTTCGTTTATTAATTAATATTGATTGCAGAAAGCAAAGATTTAGATTTAGATTTATATACTACTTATTAATAATTTTATTTTAATATATTAAGCACAATCTGTGTGGGTTTTCCGACTGAATATTAAACGTTATGATATAAAATTATGCTTATAAACTCTTGATAATGGTGAACTGCCTAGGCGAAAACATATTTGATAATTCTTGTGCAAAGAACTTATTTAATCAACATTACAACATCTCTATACTTAAACATATTGTCAAAACCGCACCAAACATATGGACGATATTGAAGCAATGGGTCAAAAACAACACTTTTTCTTACACCCTGAGCCCATTAAAAATGGATACAAAGAGTATAATGTATTTGTGCAAATGTATGGAACTGGCAGAATGAAGCATTTCCGACCCTATAAAGTATATATATTCTTGATAAGCATCAACAGCCGAGTCGATCTAGCCATCTAGCCATCTAGCTAGAGGCATGCCCGCGCAGATCGAGATTGTTTCCGATATTCGATAACTTGTCCCTTTTTCAATTAAACGATAAAAATCTATATTGAAATCCTGTTTTTTTTTGAGCAATTTTGGTAAACAATAAGAGCTAAAGTCACCAAACTTGACTTCTAGAATAATAGAATATATACTATATTTGCATTTGGTGTTGGAAGAAGAGGGTTCAGAGTATCCCCTAGTCGGGAGCTCCCGACTTGAATCCCTTATTTGTTTCATTTTTTTATTCATTAATGGTCGACTAAACGAGTGTCTTCCTAATGCAATACACATATATATTTTGAAAATTTAATGCTGAAAGCCCAGTTAGAGTACACAATTTTCTAATAGCATCACCGTCCGATGAAGGTGTTTTATTTGCCAGTCCGGCCAGCTGTGCCCCTTTTCACAGCTAATTTGTCAGTGACTCCATCAGAACCTACAGCTAAGAAGAAGGGTGTTAGTAGAGAAAATAGTGTTCTTTAGTTCTTTCTGAATTAAGATTAATTAAGAAAATAAAATAAATAGGGAAAAAGAAAGAGAAAAGTTATTGATAAAGTAAAGAAATTTAAACAAGATATGTAGAATACTTGCGGCCCGTGGCACGTATGTTATATAATCAATTTTCTCAAAAAGCTTTGAAAATGATTTTGAAACTGAGCGGACGGTAAACAAACTACTTTCATCTAAAAGTTTTTCGCTCTTTTACCACTGTTGCAAGTGGAATTTCCCAAATCGCTGAAACACGTATTCATCATATTATTATGTAGATCTTTGAAAATAAGTTTGATGCAAATCGGACAAAACTTAAAACTGCACCAAAAAAATCTTTGAAATGATCTGTCCACCGAAGGAGTTTAGATTTTGCGAAAAATGTGAAACACGTCTCAAATGATTTCTTATGTAGATCCTTGGAAATGAATTTGAGGGCGATGCGTAAACCATCAAATCCTTGAACCCTATTTCCACCAAGGAGGAATACATTTTTGGAAAAGTGTGAAACACTCCTCAAATTCATTTGAACAAAGATTTTTTAAATTGAGTTTGAAGCCGATCGGATGGTAAACAATCAATTTTCATACTTGCGGGTGGAATTTCGCAAATCGCTAAAACACGTGTTTATTAAGTTCTTATGTAGAGGTCTGAAAATAAGTTTGAAGCAAATCGGACTAAACTTAAAACTTCAACAAAAAATCTTAGAATCGCACATTTCCCCGAGGATGCTTTGATTCTACGAAAAATGTGAAACACGTTTCAAATGATTTGGCTTATAGATCCTTGAAGTTGAATTTGAGCGCGAAACGTCATCCACCAAATATTTGACCCCCATTTCCACCAAGGGGGAATACATTTTTGGAAAAGTGTGAAACACCCCTCAAATGAATTTGAACAAAGAACTTTGAAATTGAGTTTCAGTCCGATCGGATGGTGAACAAACAAGTTTCATACAAACGTTTTTCGCGATTTTTCCATACCTGCGGTGGAATTTCGCAAATCGCTGAAACTCGTATTTATTAAGTTCTTATGTAGAGTTCTGAAAATAAGTTCGAAGCAAATCGGACACCACTTAAAACTGCACCAAAAAAATCATTGAATCGCAAATTTCCCCGAGGATGCTTTGATTCTGCGAAAAATGTGAAACACGTCTCAAATGATTTTTCATATAGATCCCTGGAAATGAATTTGAGGGCGAAACGTCATCCACCAAATCTTTGACCCCCATTTCTACCAAGGAGGGATGGATTTTTAAAAAAAGTGCGAAACATGAATTTGAACAAAGAACTTTGAAATTGAGTTTGAGGCCGATCGGATAGTAAACAAAAAAGTTACATACAAACATTTTTCGCGATTTTTCCATACTTACCGGATGGAATTTCCCGAAACCCCGTCTTAACGAGCACCTTCATCACATAATGTAACTGCAGTGAAAATTTCATCTTCCTAGCTCTTACGGTTTGGGCTGTGCGTTGATCACCAATCAGTCAGTAAGTCAGTCAGTCAGTCAGGACAAACAGTTATATATATAGAGAAGATTAGGTAGATGGGATAGAGAGATAGTAATGCTAAATCATTTATAGCCGGTCCGGCAAGCTATGCCCCTGCTCATAGCTAGGAATGGTCAGTGACTTCCCGAAGGTTTCCTGAAAGCTAAGATTTTATGAAGGGTAGAGAGAGTTCGGTAGAGAAAACGTGATGCAAACTATTGTAATTTTAACATAGCTCGTGAAAAGGATTGTGCATAGCGTACTCTGTTGTGCACGTAGATAGGAATAAGGGGCGATAATTTCTTGTTGGTCTAGCCGGAACAGTGAATTGAAGACGCCCTAGCAGAAAAGTAGAATCTATATCGCCAACAATCAACTTATGTAGAAAGACAACACCGAGAATTGTCCTACGGTTGGTTGATGACGGAAGATTAAGAAGAAGCAGCCTGCTGGACAGGGCGAACAAGAGAGATGTACAGAAGTTTCGTGATAAAAGGATCGTTAAACTCTTTAGACCATCGTTTAATGAATCCAAGTACACCTTTTGCCTCATTAACAATGGTATTTATAAGCAGTTTGAAGCTGAGTTTAGAATCAAAAAGAACGCCTAGATACTTAACTGTTAGTATACGTTGCAATGGAGTATTGTCAATTGTATAGCTGACAAGATAAGGTGTAGTGCGATTGAAGGTCATAAACATACACTTTGAACAATTCAGATGCAATTGATTGGCCGAACCCCAAAATTGCATAGCGTTCAAATCGTCTTGTAGAAGATAATGATGTAGGGGATTAGTGTATGATAGAAAAGGTTTCACATCATCAGCATACATAAGTACCCGGGCATGTGATATAACCGAGGAGAGATCATTTATAAAAAGAGTTGAGGAAAGGACCAAGACGACTACCTTGAGGAACACCAGAAGTAACGTGAGTCTGTTTAGAGGTAGTGTGTCTCAGCATTACTCTTTGGGTCCTACCTTTTAAATAAGAACTAATCCAAAGCAAAAGAGATGCTTGAAAGCATCATTTACCAAGGAAGTAAACTCTAGCAGATTGGTCGTAGTTGACCGATTCTTTACGAATCCATGTTGAACAGGGGAGACAACAGATTCGCAGAAATGCTGCAAATTCGAAGTGATTATTTTTTCAAATAATTTAGGAATAGCGGACAGTCTTGCAATGCCCCTATAATTTTGCATATCAGACTTTCCACCTTTCCTGTGGAGAGGTATGATATAAGATTCTTTCCAAAGAGGTGGAAAGACAGAAGATTCAAGGGATAGATTAAAAAGCTTAAGCAATGGATAAACAAGGGAAGAACTACACTCCTTGAGTAGACAACTAGGACTGTCTGGCCCAGGAGAGTAAGAAAATTTTAAAGAAATTATAGCAGAAAGAAAAGGGGGTTGGGAAATAAACGGAGCAGGTATAGAACCGGCTGAAGTAATATTGTAATGGTAAGAATTATTGGTACGACAGACGGAAGAGTAAGTTAATTGGAAAAAAATAGCAAAGAGGTTAGCAAAATCGGAATCGTTGCTAGCCTTATCTATCCCGAGAGAAAAAGAAGATGTCAAACTTGAAGATTTACGCATCAAGTTTACAAAATTATAAAACTGTCTCGGGTTTTGGGAAAATTGCCTTTTGCAACAAGAAAGATAATTCTCATAGCACTGAGAATTAAAAAGAAAGAAGTTCGACTTGGCTATGGAATATCTGGCCAAGTCAATACTCGAACCAGACCTTTTAAACTTTTAAAAATATTTAGACTTCATATTTTGTAGGTTTGATAGTCTGGGGGTGGCTTTGAAGAAGCAATTGAGGGAACTGAATTAGGAATGCAATCATCTAAGATGGAGTTCAGGGTATTATAAAAAAAATTAATAGCAGTATTCATATCAACCGCGTCATATAAAAAAGACCAATCGATTACATGAATACGTTGATTAAGCAAGGAATAGTTTCCTTTGCGAAAGCAACGGCGTGGCTTATAGGTAGCTGATGAATGTAAAACGAGAGGATTGCGATTGAACATTGCAACCTCTAAAGAAGGATGATATACAACCTCAGGAAGGGATAAAGGAGGGGACCTAGACACATTAGCAATAAGGTTGTCATTAACAAATACCAGATCAAGAGTTCTATCACTAACTTAGTGGTTCTATTTAAATGATTGGAAATTGAATTGATTTGAAAAATAAAGTCATGCTCTGCTGAGGGCACTAGATAATTTTCGGCAGTGAATAATGACCAAGAGATGTTCGGCAAACTAAAATCACCCAACACCACAAATAGGTCATGATCACCCACATGTGTAGAAACTTTTTTAATACAAGTAATATGTTTCATATAAACTTATAAATATCAGAAGAACGAGGAACATAAGAGCATGTAATATAGATATTCTGTGTAGGAAAAGACACCTTAACTGAGACAATCTCAGAGTCAGTAGGCGTACTAAAACAGAAAATTTCTGACTGGAGAGTGGCTTTAACAGCAATTAATACCCCACCACCTCGAGTCGGCCGATCATTTCAATGCAAAATAAAATTGTTCGAAAAAACCTCACAATCAGATATGGTTGAATTTAACCATGTTTCTGCAAATGCGATTATATCCGAATCGAAGGAAGTGCTGGCCAGGAAAAGATTTTTAAGCTTTGAAATGAGACCTCTGACATTCTGATAATGAATAGAGATTTGGTCAGAAGACGATGTTATTTTTTTGGGTCAGAAATGGTACCCTGTATTGAAGGGACTGAAAGGCTGGTGACAGGCTGGTTACGCTTTTTTGGCTTGAGCTCGTGAACAACTCGTTTGGAGGCCAAAATTTGGGATCACAAATGATTGGGAACATATCATGTGAAACATTTATTTTGAATGATGATTGTTCACGAGGAGTGGAGAAATTAAATTTAGTAATTGACACACTAGCAGAAGATTTGCTAGCAATATAGGCTGCCAATGACTCAGAAGTGGTGTCCGATGAAAGTCGAGACACAAAAACTTGCCTACGAGGGGCAACAACAGTTAAGGTAGGAGCTGATGGGGCTACAGGTATTACAGGATTTGGTGGGGCTAAAGAGGCACCATGATTGTTTTTCACAATCTGGGCTAGATTACGCGCAGGGGTACCTTTGCGTCCAGGAGCTGACGGGCTGAAGCAGTTTGGCTAACTGGGGCAGGTTTAAGTACGACGTCTAATGGGACTACTACAGGGGATATATAGGGGGTAATTATTGGGCAGTCGGTCGGAGAAGGCGAGAAAGACAACATTGCAGATAAATCCAAATTGCTAGGCATTGACAAAAAGGGCGTAGGTGTATGGACAACGGAGAGGACAAATGCAGAAATTGAGGCTCCAATCGGCGATGGGTTGGAGACTCGAATTTATATTTTCCAAGCAACTCAAAACTCGAGTCAAAATTACTCAAGAGCTGCTTAGCAACGTTATTAGCTTTAAGAACTGATTTCTCACAGAATTATACATTCTGGAGAAACCACTTTGCTTTGCATTCTGGGCACGACCAACGCAAGCCACCGCAGCCCTTCTTGGCAATTGCAGCGATCTTGTCGCAATCACCCCCAGTGAGACCTGCACATTTAGCATGCAGCATATTCTATTGCGGCTGCGCAGAATCATCAGCCTGCTTGTACATGCAAGGTTTCTTACAACACGACATAATTCTTATCTGCGTTGAAAGCTAAGCAGAAGTTGCGAGAGCGAAACTAAACAAGGTGCACAAAAGTAGAGCAAGTAACTCTCAAAATAACTATTCGGACACAAACAAATTGCTTGGAGCGAAAGGCAACAGCACAAATTTGCGAGAGCTCGATGTACAAGCAGAAAAATGCAGCAGCGAACATACACAAACAAGTGTATGCACAGGAGAGCACCTAAGCAAAAGAATCAAAACAGACAATAACAACAACATGGAACTGACGCCGCGTTTCAATAAATGCAATTATTAACAGACTTACGCGGCAACAACAGAATAATACTTTGCACAAGTTAAAAAGCTTTTTAATTACAGCACAAAAAATACAAAATTTAGAAATAACAAGTAAGTAAGCTTCCGACAAGGGAATACCCAGGAAATATACATTTAAAAAAAATAATTAAAAAAAAAAAACTGTTTCCTTAATAGGCCTCGAGCTTGTAATATACCACGCTACTTGCAACCTCCTCTACTCAACAGCCACACCAACAATTGACTCTTGTTAAGAAAAAAACGAATTAAAATAGCAGCACAGAAAACAATACAATCGCAATTGCAATGCTGTTGATAGAATTCGAAGCAGACGCGCATGAATGTGTGTGTGTACATGTATACAGAAATTCTTGAAATTTGCAGCGCTAGCTGCATTTGGTGTTGGTAGAAGAGGGTTCATGAGATCCCCTAGTTGGGAACTCGTGGCTAGAGCCTTTTATATGTTTTGCCGTAGATCCGGGTGGGAACAAGTAGGTGATCGATTCTACACCGGCTATAATGGGTAGGTTAAAAGTTTTTAGTCCTTTACATTATAAGCGCAATTTGATTTCATGCTGTTCATAAGAGTTTTCAAGCTCGTTAAAGTCCTTTTTGCTCTCTCAGTTTCCTCCAAAAGATGATATATGGACAAGTGTCCAGTAAAGGATCCTGAACAAGGATTCGAAAATAGTAGCGGCAGCAGCATCTGGGTCAGCGGCGTTGTCAACGGCAGTGGCAGTCGCAACAGCAGCTGCAGCGATGGCAGCCACAAGAGTTTCTTGGTCCCGGCCAAGCCAGCTTCCCCTGAGTAGCTGGCAAGCGCCGGAGCCAATGGGAATGTCTTGGCCAAGCCAGTAGCGGCCGAGCCAGACGATAGTAAAGCAAAACTTGACGAGATGGTTGAGCAGCTTATAAAGTATTGTAAGGGTAAGTATCAGAATAAACTGTCCGTCAAATTCAGGTCTGAGCTACCAACAATCGAGGGGAATTTGGTAAATCGTCTTGACGCATGCGTATGCCATGCGTGTCGACCCGAAAGCCTACGTGGCAATACCTTTCATTACCATTTATTAACAAGCTGACGACCACTGTGCGCCGGCGCGAGTGCCTGGGTAAGACAACCGTCGCGCTTCACTTGGGTCCAACGCAAACCTTTAACGTTGGCGGCGAGGCCTTCGGTGTGATGAGCCATCCCATGCCCTCTGGGCAGAATCAGCTGTATGTGCGCAAGGGTCAGGGCCCCTTCAAGCTTTTGCCAAAGCCATGTGCAAGCCATTGCGCAATCTTGCATTCTATAAGTAAGTTCATAGCTTTGTGAAGGTACTTACGGATCTGAGCACCATCCAGCGCTTGATCGCGAACGCAAAGCCAAGGAAGAGCAAGCTCAGGAACGCAAAGAGAAATCGGACAACCGTCGAGATTAAAAGAAACCACGCAAGCGCCGTGTGATTCATCACTGCACGGCCGATGATACCGATATAGAGGCATCTCTGTAGATAAATGATCTCATCCATCTCGATGACCACGATGAGAATCCAAATCCTGTATCTGTACCTCCTGAAATCAAACGTTGTCCAGGAATACGCACCAATCGGAACACGAACATTAAGCCAAAAAATTATAAAGATGGAAGCGACGACGATGATGAGGAGGATCAAAATAATATTCGTGATAGCATGGAAGACACGGGAGAAAATATAGAGCCAGGGAAGTTGAACCCCGAATTCGATACGAAATCAATTGCAAAACAGCTCAAACCCAATTTTAATCGCAAGCAAGCAATCCTTAGTTATTCCAAATAAATTTAACACAATTCCACAATATTTAAATGCGGTTTCTGTAATTGTACATTTAAGCTTGAGGTCCTGCAGTCGAGGTAGGCTCTTATATCTGCTGTTATTTAATTAACCTGAACTGCATTTGCTGCAAGCGTTCCTTGCATCTTATCACCTTTGCCTTATATGTGGGTAGCTCTAATTGCAATAATGCATTTAGTAACCATATATGTAGTTGTAACCTCAAGAATGCCTTTGTCGGACAGATGATGTCAGAGATATAAACTGCCACACCTCAAAACTGTTAATCTCTGCGGGAGGCAACAAGTGTCAACAGAGGTGCATGTTTGGGAATGCTCAACGGAGCTCTAACCTCATTTACCTGTCTGCAGATAGTTTAGTATTATGATTATCAGTAAAAATTTTTTTGTAACTAAGTAAAAGTGTCTTATTTTCTCTTACCATACTTTATAAGTTATAACATATTAACACAAAATGTTGCGGTATATTCTTGTATTTAATCAATTATAGTACAAGTATACTATATACTGTAATAAATTTGTATGCAGGATGAAAAAGAATTTAACCTAACCGTTATTTCTTTGAGTAAACATAATGCTGTTAACGAATTTTAAATAGTTAAGCACACTTAACTAAACTCTACTTTACATACAAGAACATGTAGACAAGTTTATTACAGTGCGCAGGCTTGTTGGTGTTGTTGGTGCAGTAATTTTTGGACGCATGCATTCATTGTATTGAATAGTAACACGTCTTAAGTTGCAAAGGGCTGTAAGCTAAACTGTCTTCGACTTATGTTTCTCTATGGCTGGACTTTGAAGGTGGGCGGTTCAGGTGCCCATGTGTTTGTGTTTCTCGACAAACTATAAGCTGTCCGTCCTGCTGACCGGACATAGGCGGGTGCGGGTGTGGGTGGCGGTGTGTGCACAGATTTGCTGCCCTTTGTTGTGTGTTTATTAGAGACAAATTAACGCCAATGTAACAACTTGCCAGCAATGTCATTGACGTGGCATATGCGACTGTACCTGCATATGCGAGCATTTGAGTTCGTGGTAGCTTAGGGTTTGATGTCATTTTTGCCTGCCACCTCGACTGTTGCCCATTGAATGAATTGTTTGGCTAATAATGCCAGAGCTTCATAGACAAGAGCTCACATTGGCAAAGAGCTGGCAAGAAAACTAACAAACAGTTTGCCTTAGTCTCTATATACAAAGCTCTGTTCAGTTGTTTTCGATAATTATTTATGTGGAGCATTCAACTTTATATAAAAGGTTGCTTGGAATAGGTGTATAACACTAATTTGCCTTTAATCATTTATTTGCAGTCATTTATGACTGATTTATAAGTTACTTAAGGGAAAATACCATCTAACTATTTGCTTATTCATTTTTCTATAATTAAATAGAATATTCAGGGCTTAACTAGAAAGAATTGTTCCATATTTATTAATAAACTAGCAGGTGTAACCCGTCCTTGCCCGTGGCCTTTTCAAAAAGCTTTAAAAATTAAAATTTTGAAATTGATCTGACGGTAAATAAACTACTTTCATACAAACGTTTTCCGACAATTTACCTCTTTTACGGGTAACTACAAATTTCAGCTTCCTAGCTCTTACTGTGATGTGTTCGTTGATTTAGTCAGACAGTCAGTCAGTCAGTCAGGACAAACAGTTTTATATATAAAGATTACATTTTACTATGTGCAAAAAATTAGAAGATTTTTGTTAAATGAGTTTAACAATGCCAAGGTATGGCATTTATTATTAATTGCTTAGCGGTTGAATTATAGATAACAAAATCTTAGACTACTCACTATACAAACAATGTAATTATACCGCTAGGCTTTACTAAACAAAGACTCCTTACTTTGTTTGCTAGTTGTGACTAAAAAAAAGGGCCAAAAAGTCCTTAGAACGTTTAAACATACGAAATAAAAAACTTGCGAGCTATCACAATAAAATATGTTGAGAAAATGCAACCAAAGCGACATTTCATAAATTTTTCCGCATTAAAAATATGCTTGCTCCTTTACTATACTAGCCCACCCCTTGAAATTCTACAGCTTGCCAAAAAGTTCCTGGCCAAAGCTTATAGCAATAAATAAAAACGGAAAAACAAAAAATGTTCGCCTGCAGTTTAGCAGGGACAGCACCAGTCAGTGTAAGGCAGGACATGTAAATGGCTTTGTAGCTAACGCAGCGGTGCTATGTAAAATAGAGGCTCCGGGAAACGCAACGCAATGGAAATGGCCACATGGCACATACACAGACACATACAAGGGTATTCACATCGACACTCTAATAGCAAATGTAAATAGAAAGGCAAAAGAATACACTTGACTTTCCTCCATGCCAGGTGTGAATGTGCGTGTATGAGTGCGGTTGTGTATGTGTGTGTGCTTGGATAAAAAAGTATGTAATATATATATAAGGTATATATTTTCAGAATAGATTGCAAATTGGTTGTCTGCTTTGTACAGCTGCTGTTTTCCGATTACATATGCAATTTTATCTTTATATCTGTTTAATCTGTATCTATATCTTTGTTTGTCTAATTAATTTGTAAGCTAATCTGCAAGGCCAGCAAATTATATTTACGTGGCTGGCAAAAGAATCTGGATTTATAGCTACCTGGTGAGCACTTCATGAAGAGCGAGAGGAGATAGGGGGAAATGGAAAAAGTTTTGTTTTCGACATTATTAAAAATAATTTTAGATTAAGCTGTCTGCCTCGATAAGAGGCAAGAAGGGTAGAAAATATGGACTAAAAATTGATATTAAAATCAAAACTCGTTTTTAAAAAGTAGCGAAAAAATAAATCAACAACAAATAGTAAAATTCTTGTTTTCGATATTGTTAAAAATATACTTGTGCCAAGAAAAACCAAACAATTTCTTGTTAATTTTCAAAAGCCACATCTACATTTACAAAATAATACTTTTAAGATTGTGAATTTTGCTATAAACTCCGAAATTATCTATTCTTAATGTGGTTATCTGTGGTTACCATAACGGTACTTGTTGTCTAGTTGCCTTTTTGACTAGGTCAGAAGTGCTCACATAATACAGAATGTCAAACGATCTAATGCTGGAACTTTCGAAAAAAGGTTACTAATTTCTCGAGCACAAGTAAAATTTCCGACTAACAAAGTCCGTTGTGCATTTTTGTATCCCATTCAAAAGAGTTGTTCAATGAAAGTTTCAAATATTTAATTAATTTCAGTGAAGTGCGCATTAATTTTACTGTTGCCATTGACCATCACTTGCTTGCCAGGAACGGAATTTATTCGCATAGAGAATAAAATTTAAGTACACTTATACCAATTTATTTTACGAACGCTGCTGCAAGGACTGGACCATAGGCGCGCAGCAATCATCGAGGTTATTTCCATTGCCCGGGCCATAAAATGACAACGCAGTAAAACACTTAAAAGTTCATTTTTTTTTAAAGCCGAATACGTGCGCGAATAATAAGTTAAATTGAAAGAAATAAGTTTCCCAAAGAAAGCAAGACTGTTTAAAGGCACTCTATCATATGAATATGATGTACACAATGTATATTATTTGCCTAAGTTTTTGTGCTAGGATTGCAGGTCAAACTTTTTGTAAGATTAATTTAGCTTCGACGATCAACAGATAACTGTTTCAGCTTGTTATACCTTTGCAGAGGGTATTATAATTTTGTCTTAAAATGTGTAACGCATAGAGACATCTCCGACCCCATAAAGTATATATATTCTTGATCAGCATCAACAGCCGAGTCGATATAGCCATGTCCGTCTGTCCGTCTGTCTGTTTCTATGCGAACTAGTCTCTCAGTTTTAAAGCTATCTTAATGAAACTTTGCAGAAGTCCCTTTTTCTGTTGCACGCAGCACATATGTCAAAACCAGCTGGATCGGGCCACTATAGCATATAGCTGCCATAGGAACGATCGGTCGAAAATTAAGTTTTTGTATAAAAAAATAATTTGGTTTTCAAGATATCTTGACCAAACTCGGCATTTATTAGTTTTACGAAGCTCCTCATATATATGCAAAATCCAATTAAGATCGGACCACTATATCACATAGCTGCCATAGGAACGATCGGTCGAAAATGTAGTTCTTGTATGAAAAAACATTTTGTTTTTCAAGATATCTTGACCAAACTCGGCATTTATATATATGCAAAATCCTATTAAGATCGGACCACTATATCATATTATTAAGTTTTTGTATGGAGCATTTTTGTTTTTCATGATTTTTCGATTACACACGGCATTTAAAGATTTCACTATGCTCCCTTCATTTTTGCAAAATCTTATTTACATGGGTTTTTGATTAAAAGCCTTTTTTTTTTTTTTATCACCTTGACCAAACTCGGCCTTAACCATTTTCTCGGCATTAAAAGGTTGGGTCTGCAATGGTATTAGATCTTCGGCATGCCGAAGATAGCCCTTCTTTCTCGTTTTTTATTGCCAAGTATCCGCTGATGATGGCCAACCACATCATTATCCACGGCATTAAATACATTAGAGTTGCTGATGAGCCGCAGCCGGAAACACAAAAGCGGATAGATTACTCAGAATTAATCAAATTAAGTTTCGGCTGAAACTGTGCCAACAAATGTCCACTCTAGCACAGTGGATGTGAAAATTAATGATTTTTTTCTTCATTTTTATACCCTGAACCCATTAAGAGCTAGAGACTTGAAATTTTAGATGTAGGGGCTTCTAGTTCCTACGCAGATCGAGTTTGTTTCCGATTAGCGATAACTTACTCCGTTTCCAAGTAATCGATAAAAATCGATATCGACATCCTGTTTTTTTTATCAAATTGGGTAAATAATAAGAGCTAGACTCACCAAACATGATATGTTGCTTCTAGAATATTATATATGCCTATGCCAAGTATCTTTCATTTTATACTTATCGCCACCTCCCCGCAACCACCTCAAAGAGGGTTCGGGGTATTCCCTAGTCGGGCGCTCCCGACTAGAACCTCTTACTTGTTATTGATTGTTTTTATACCCTGAACCCATTAAAAATGGGTAAAAGGGGTATAATGTTCTTGTGCAAAATGCAAATGTATGTAACAGGCAGAAGGAAGCATCTCCGACCCCATAAAGTATATATATTCTTGATCAGCATCAAGAGCCGAGTCGATCTACCCATGTCCGTCTGTCTGTCCGTCCGTCCGTCCGTCCGACCGTCCGTATGTAGTCACCAAGCTTGATATGTTGCTTCTAGAATATTATATATATGTCAAGTATCTTTCATTTTATACCTATCGCCACCTCCCCGCTACCACCTATTTGCTATAAATCAAGCTAAGAACCCAACTTGTATTGCCAAGCAATGTAAACCACAATGAAAACCTTCTGAGAATACACAAATTTTCTATGATACAATCAGATATATTGTAGAAAATTTCATCAATATCTGTTTATGTTTTGTTTTTCGGTGTTTTCACTGCGCACGTGTTAGCAGCAGCCAACCCGCATTCCAAGAATTGATGAATATATGTACACACACACATTCACGCGCGTCTGCTTCGAATTCTATCATAAGCATTCCAATTGCGATTGAATTGTTTTCTGTGCTGCTATTTTAATTCGTTTTGTCTCACGAAGACTGAATAATTGGTGTTGGCTGTTGAGTAGAGGAAACAATTTTTTTTCCTGGTGTGGCTGTTGTGTAGAGACGGCGGCAAGTAGTGCGTTCGTTGCGAGTTCTAACCCTGCCAAGGGATTTTCTCTTTTTTTTTAGCGCGAGCACTTGGTGTTGGAATAAGCGGGTTCAGGGTATCCCCTACTCTGGAGCTCCCGACTAGAACCTCTTACTTGTTCATATACATCTTTGGAAATAATTCAAACGTTTTTCGCGATTTGTCCACACTTGCAAGATTAATTTCCCGAAACCCCGTCTTAAAGTGCACCTTCATCACACAAGGTAACTACAGTGGAAATTTCAGCTTCCTAGCTCTTTCGGTTTGGGCTAAGCGTTGATTACCAATCAGTCAGTCAATAAATCAGTCAGGCAGCCAGGACAAACATTTATATATAGTGAGATTATTTATTTATATTATTTATATTTATTTTGGATTTTGACAGCGAAATAATTTACTATGAACCAACAAGAGAGATGATTTGCCTTGTACTATGAAACAGTCCATGTCATCTATCTGGTTTTCTGATTTTGTTTGTTTTTTGTTAGCTCTGAGATATCCATTTTCTTAAACCTTTCTGGTGTTATTTCTGCTCTTGCGGCTTAGTCTTAAGATAAGCTATTTTATCCGCTGCAAAACTTATTACGGAACTTATTAATAAAGTCACGCACTTTTGGGCTCTGCACTGAACGAAAATAGTTTGTTATGCCAAACAGCGCTGTCCATTAAGAGCTAACCCTTTTATGCCTCCATTTCTCGGCTAGCTCTTTTTCCAGTGCCTGTTCCTATTATCGTTGCTGTCGTTGCTCTCGCAGCTCTGGTAACATTGGTTGCCAGTTTATGTTACTTTTACAAAAATGCTGTGCATTTTGGAAAGCTTGCTCAGATTTCCGTCGCGTCTGGTGTGATATTTATTCATTATGGCTTGCTCATTTTTGAGAACTTTCTCTTTTTCGCTTATTAGTAGCTGCGTTAATTTGAAGACTTTTGGATGCCTTTAGTTGCAAACGCGCGAGCTGTCAATATATTTATTAACCCTTTTAACACTTTTTGCATTTCATTGTAGCACATACAAAATTTTGCGGCATTTGAGTAACCCACATTGCGCTTTTTATGTTCCAAATTGTTATGACTCATCAAATTCGGCTGCTTATTCGGGTACAATGGCATCTTGTGATCCATCAATTAAACGGGACTTTTGAACTCAATCATTTTACGACAAGTCGGAGGCTCTGGTCGGGAGTTCCCGACTAGGCGATACCCTCAGCCCTCTTCTACCAACACCAAGTTATTGATTATTAGAATCTTGTACTGCGCGGGCACCAAGTGGACCTGAGTTAAAAATTTCAAGTATCTAGCTCTGACAGTTTGAGGCCGATCGGATGGTAAACAAAAAAGTTTCATACAAACATTTTTCGCTGTTGCGGGTGGAATTTCCAAAATCGCTGAAACATGTATTTATTAGGTTCTTATGTAGAGCTCTGAAAATAAGTTTGAAGCAAATCGGACACCACTTAAAACTGCTCAAAAAAAATCTTAGAATCGCACATTTCCCCGAGGATGCTTTGATTTTGCGAAAAATGTGAAACACGTCTCAAATGATTTTTCATATAGATCCTTGAAAATGAATTTGAGCGCGAAACGTCAACTGCCGTGCACCTTTATTACATAAGGTACCTACAGTGAAAATTTCAGCTTCCTAGCTCTTACGGTTTGGGCTGTGCGTTGATCACCAATCAGTCAGTCAGTCAGTCAGTCAGGACAAACAGTTTTATATATAGAGATATTCTAGAAGCCTCTACTAAATATAAAACAAGTAAGAGGTTCTAGTCGGGAGTTCCCGCCTAGGGGACACCCTGAACCCTCTTCTTCCAACACCAAATACAAATATATATACTATTCTAGAAGCTACATTTCAAGTTTGGGGACTCTAGCTCTTATTATTTACCCAATATGCTCAAAAGACAGGATGTCGATATCAATTTTTATCGATTGCTTGGAAACGGAGTAAGTTATCGATTATCGGAAACAAACTCGATCTGCGTAGGCACTTGGAGGACCTACAGTTAATATTCAAGTCTCTAGCTCTTATAGGTTCTGATATCATTGCGTTCATACATACGGACGGACGGACGGACAGGCGGACATGGCTAGATCGACTTGGCTATTGATGCTGATCAAGAATATATATGCTGTATGGGGTCGGAGATGCTTCCTTCTGCCTGTTACATACATTTATATTTTGCACAAAAACACTATACCACTTTTACCCATTTTTAATGGGTTGAGGGTATAAAAATATATTGTTGAACACATAACCCTTTATAAACGCGACAGACAAACAATTTCTGGCCAGGTCTACAAGGACTTGGCTCATCTAAAGTTGTCTGATATGGTTCAGAGTATTGTATTACAAAGAAATTTCTTCGCTCCAGTACCAATGTGTGACTGATTTAATTATTTTGCAAATTCATATGAAGTGCTTTAAAAAAACATCTAAGCAAAAACTGTCAGAATTGAGAAGGAAGAAACGAAGAAACTTACCGCAATGCCAAAATGCTGAGATCCGTTTGTTGAAAAAAATTCAACGCATAAATCAAGCCATAAGCTGCCCTTGGATTACTTATATGCGAAAAAGAAAGTATTTTATGATTTATTATCATTAGATAATTACAAATGTGCAGACACCAACTCTAACAAGCTCCAATGCTGAGGAAGAGGATTTACAGAGCGAAAATCAAACAGATTCCTGGCGAATGCCAGAAGGGATAATATACGCACTCACAGGTACATGTTAGTGTATCTATGTGTGTGTGTGTAACAAGTGAATTTGTACTGAAAATTTACACGGCTTATGCAAGAGAAATTCATTTTTGTTTGCTCAACTCTAATCATTTTAGCGAATGTCCTGGCCAAATTAACTGCATGCATATGCTTAAAAACCACTTTTGCAGTATTGTGCTCTATTTTGTACATATTTCTAGGGAAGCTTTCGAACAGCTGCATTTAGTCGCCAAGCCAAAATCGAACATACCATATACATTTGATATAAACGTGATGACAAAAAAACGAGAAAGAAGGGCTATCTTCGGCATGCCGAAGATCTAATACCCTTGCAGACCCAACCTTTTAATGCCGAGAAAATGGTTAAGGCCGAGTTTGGTCAAGGTATATTGATAAACAAAAAAAAGGCTTTTAATCAAAAACCGATGTAAATAAGATTTAGCAAAAATGAAGGAAGCATAGTGAAATCTTTAAATGCCGTGTTTAATCGCAAAATCATGAAAAACAAAAATTTCTCCATACAAAAACTTAATAATATGATATAGTGGTCCGATCTTAATAGGATTTTGCATATATATGAGGAGCATAGTAAAACTAATAAATGCCGAGTTTGGTTAAGATATCTTGAAAAACAAAATGTTTTTTCATACAAAAACTTAATTTTCGATCGATCGTTTCTATGGCAGCTATATGACATAGTGGTCCGATCTTAATAGAATTTTGCATATATATGAGGAGCATAGTAAAACTAATAAATGTCGAGTTTGGTCAAGATATCTTGATAAACAAAATGTTTTTTCATACAAAAACTTAATTTTCGACCGATCGTTCCTATGGCGGCTATATGACATAGTGGTCCGATCTTAATAGAATTTTGCATATATATGAGGAGCATAGTAAAACTAATAAATGTCGAGTTTGGTCAAGATATCTTGATAAACAAAAGGTTTTTTCATACAAAAACTTAATTTTCGATCGATCGTTCCTATGGCAGCTATATGATATAGTGGTCCGATCTTAATAGAATTTTGCATATATATGAGGAGCTTAGTAAAACTAATAAATGTCGAGTTTGGTCAAGATATCTTGACAAACAAAATGTTTTTTCATACAAAAACTTAATTTTCGACCGATCGTTCCTATGGCGGCTATATGACATAGTGGTTCGATCTTAATAGAATTTTGCATATATATGAGGAGCATAGTAAAACTAATAAATGTCGAGTTTGGTCAAGATATCTTGATAAACAAAAGGTTTTTTCATACAAAAACTTAATTTTCGACCGATCGTTCCTATGGCAGCTATATGATATAGTGGTCCGATCTTAATAGGATTTTGCATAGATATGAGGAGCTTAGTAAAACTAATAAATGCCGAGTTTGGTCAAGATATCTTGACAAACAAAATGTTTTTTCATACAAAAACTTAATTTTCGACCGATCGTTCCTATGGCAGCTATATGATATAGTGGTCCGATCTTAATAGGATTTTGCATACATATGAGGAGCATAGTAAAACTAATAAATGTCGAGTTTGGTCAAGATATCTTGATAAACAAAAGGTTTTTTCATGCAAAAACTTAATTTTCGACCGATCGTTCCTATGGCAGCTATATGATATAGTGGTCCGATCTTAATAGGATTTTGCATATATATGAGGAGCTTAGTAAAACTAATAAATGCCGAGTTTGGTCAAGATATCTTGACAAACAAAATGTTTTTTCATACAAAAACTTAATTTTCGACCGATCGTTCCTATGGCGGCTATATGACATAGTGGTCCGATCTTAATAGAATTTTGCATATATATGAGGAGCATAGTAAAACTAATAAATGTCGAGTTTGGTCAAGATATCTTGATATACAAAAGGTTTTTTCATACAAAAACTTAATTTTCGACCGATCGTTCCTATGGCAGCTATATGATATAGTGGTCCGATCCAGCTGGTTTTGACATATGTGCTGCGTGCAACAGAAATAGGGACTTCTGCAAAGTTTCATTAAGATAGCTTTAAAACTGAGGGACTAGTTCGCATAGAAACAGACAGACGGACAGACGGACATGGATGGCTATATCGACTCGGCTGTTGATGCTGATCAAGAATATATGTACTTTATGGGGTCGGAGATGTCTCCTTCTATGCGTTACACATTTCACGACAAAATTATAATACCCTCTGCAAGGGTATAATAAAAAGATAAAATGGCATCCCCTTTCAAATTTTCAATCGATCTTTTTTAAAATAATGAAAATCCAAAATTAAGTAGAATTATAAAATATTAATTGGATAGTTTGGTAAAATTGTGTAGTCAACTTTTGGCTGAAGAAGTTCACGGTACAAAAAGGGTTTTAATTGGCTTTTGCATTTTAAATACTTATAAGGGCACACTCTACTCGTCCAGCAAATCGGCTCTTTAGTTAGCAATGAAAACTTTAGAATCCTATGCTTTCCAAAAAAGCAATAATTTCATTTTCTTTCACGATACACTTAAGAGATAAAATGGATCCTTACGGTTTTCAGTAGTCAAAACTTGTTTTCTACAAATTATTAAGTTAGTCTGGGTCCATGCCAAATTTTTTTATATGATAAATTGATTTTATATAGTAAATTTATATTAAATTTATTAGTTAGGATTAAAACTTAATGCTGGAATCTGCTTTTTATTTTCTTTATTAATTTTCAATTAAATTTTCAAGCTCCACCTACAAGTTTATAACCGTTGAAGGGCATCCCATAGTCGATCAACAGCTTATTCACTTGTTACACCGATTGTTGCTTGGCTTTGCCTTTGCTTTCGTGCTCTCCTCCGGTATTTGGCGTACTTGGTTTCAGGTCAAAAAACAACAACAACTACGCCTAGGACTCCGGTTACTGTTTTTGATTGTGGTTCTTTGGCTCTGGATCTCAGCTACGTATATGCTTGCAGCAAGCAGTTCGCTGGCAATAATTGCTTATGCGATAACTGCGAAAATAGCCAGAGGGTAAGTGAGAGAGTGGGTAAAGTATAGGAACGACTGTTTAATGCGCTTGATTTAATGCCATTTGCCACATTACTTTGATTACATTCCAGAGTCAGGCAGCAGCTGAACATGAAATATGCTTGAAGTGCTCCAGGACCTTCCCAAAATTCGGTTCTTATGCAGATCACAAATACAAGCGCCAGCAGCGGACAATCTGCTTTAGAACTATGCACACCTTGGCTTCTTAAGCCCGTAAAAAGTTGTCTACAAACTTTCTGTTCGATATGAACTGTTTCAACAACTGTTAAATGTATATTTGGGTATGAGTTTCTAAGGAGAAAGTGCCTTGAAATCGTCTCCAGTCTAAACACTGCATTGCAGCTTTAATTATTACAAAGTTGAAGCAATTAGCCCGAAATATTTTGTGCAAGTTCTGCTGCAAACCGCATCATGGGACACAAAACAATGTTGCCGGCAACAACATGCCCTTGCATGTTTAAGTCTAATCATACTACAGAAAACAGATGTATTTGTTGCACATCGTTCACCGCTCACCTCCGGCCAACCCGAGTTCAGCTATTCTATTTGTTGCTTGCGTTTATTTTGGAAATCGTTAGAAATTATGGGCAGCAAATAATGCTCAAGAATTTTCCTAGAAGCGACGAAGTAGACACGCGAAATGCTAAAAAGACGATAAAGCAATACAAATTACCCAAATTGCAGATAAGCGTTAAGAGAAATAAATACATCAGTTACAGAAATCTCAGCAGTTGTTTATAAATAATACCAAGCTGAAATATAATAATAGGGAAAACACAACAAATCATACAGCCCTCTTTAGATGAGTTGTCTAAGTCACCCCAATTCGACAGTTTTCAGCTGGATGTTGTAATGATAATAATATAAATATAATTATAAATTATAATAATAATAATAATAATAATAATAATAATAATAAAAATAATAATAATATTAATAAATAATAAATTAATTATAATAGTTATAATATATAATCAATTTGAGTTCCTTTAAAGGAAATTTTCTGTGTTGCCGCTCACAACCTCTTGGTGGTCTGACAATGGATCTATTTTAAGAGCTTGTGTTGCTTAATTTATTCATTATATTTCAGAACCCTTTGATTCATCGACAAATACAGTAGACGAGTATTTAATTCTCGTCGATATGGAAAATAAGTCTTATTGTCATAAAAAGTCAACTAGTAATCAGAAGTTTAAATAAAATAATAATAAAAAATTAGAATATAATAAGAAATTATTAATTGATAAATTCTCTTCATCGAGTAGTTACACAAATTAGTGAACAAAATAAAAAATCAATTTAATTCAATGAAATAAATAATTAAACGGACATATGCTTAGTGTGGCCACAATGCATGACAAAATCCGAAAAATAAATAAGAGACCTCTAGTCGAAATTTTCCAACTAGGATATACCTTGAATTAATATTCAATCTTCCTTAAAGCTCATTCACATATATTCTTTCCTCAAATTCTCAGCAAAATTCTAAGTAAATCTAGGAAAAGAGTATAGCTACTAATATAGATAACAAAACTTTTTTGACTTTATCGACTCAGCTCATCGTCCGTATTACGGACAAGTAAGAGGCTCTAATCGGAAATACCCTTAACCCTCTTCTATCAACGCCAAATTCAGATCGCGCTACGTGCTCGTTTGCTTTGGCAGTAATACAAACAAATTTGAAAAAAAAACTGTCACACTATTCGCAAACGACTCTACTCAACAGCCACACCAAGAATTGAGACTTGACGAGAAAAAAACGGACTTAATAACAACACAGAAAACAATATAATCGCAATTGCAATGCTGTTGATAGAATTCAAAATGAATGAGTGTGTGTACATGTATACAGAAATTCTTGCAATTTGCGATAGCTGCGCCAACCTCGTGGCCAGCACAAAACACATTTTCTTCAATAACTATTGTGTTTCTTAACCGATTTTGATCAAATAGTCTGCAGTAGATCTTATTGAACTATAGAATATTCGTCTGTCAAAATGACAATTGCATTAAAATTGTCCCTTAAACTAGTGGGCAATGCAAATTGGAGCTTTTACATGATTTATAGCTATGTGGTGGTAGCGGGGAGGCTATAATTGAAAGCTATAAAATTAAAGTTCTATTCCAGAAGATACATGTCAAGTTTTGTGACACTAGCTCTCAAAACCAATAGATTTACTCAAAAACACGATTTCGATATCGATTTTGATCGATCACTTGGAAATATGATATACTGAAACTCTTGCGCTTTCCGGTAGTTGCCGCTGACATGTGGCACGCCAATATATACACACGCTTTATTTAATAAGTTCTGTGTTTTCTTAACAGATCTTGATGATACTTTCATCTGTAGATCCTATTGTGCTATAGAACATTCGTATATTAAAAAAACAGCATTAAGATTGTGGCTCATATTAGTAGGTAGTTACAATCGATTTATTTGATTCATAGCTATGGAGTGGTGGGGGTTGCGATGGCTATAAAATGGAAGATACTGGATGTATATATATACTTTTTAAGAAACTACATGTCAAATTTGGTGACTAGCTCTTAAACCCCAAGAGAATGGCCAAAAAGCTGGATTTCAATATCGATTTTTATCTATTTCTCTGGAAGCGGGGCATGTTATCAAACGGAATCGAACTCCTACTCATTTTCAATAGGTTATAATGGTTATAAAGAGAAAGGACTGGTTCGACTTTCGCCACATTTGCTAACTCATATAAATATTATATGTATATCTCAAATGACAAAATATTTACTGTATTTAAAAGGATTTACTTGTGTATAGCTTCACAAATTATTTCCTGCGTATACAATACCATATTTTGTTAGGCTTTAATTTATTTTCGTAGTAAATACACAAAGGCATTATAACAAAATGCTAGTAATAGTATTGTATTAGATTGTATATATTTTTATTTAATAAAATATGGCGATTGGTATTAAATTCCAAGGAGGTGTACTTAATTTAAAGTTTTCTTTTGCGTTTTTGACTGAGCTCTTAGCCTCTAAATTGACTTTATTTCACACCCCCGTTTCTCTTTTAGTAAACCTTTTTGGTAAGGCCAACAATTTTCCAAAATATATATGGGGCAAAATTAAAAAAAAAAAAGGAAAGGAAAAACACAATTATATAATAAATATTTATGGCACAAAATAATAGCCAAAGCCATAAAATTGATTTTTCTGTTTCAGTTTGTAAGGAAGCCGATTTGTAATAGAGACACAATTGCCGAGCCCCCATTTTTATACCCTGAACCCATTAAAAATGGGTAAAAAGGTATATTGTTTTTGTGCAAAATATAAATGTATGTATCAGGCAGAAGGAAGCATCTCCGACCCCATACAGCATATATATTCTTGATCAGCATCAATAGCCAAGTCGATCTAGCCATGTCCGCCTGTCCGTCCGTCCGTCCGTATGTATGAACGCAAGGATATCAGAACCTATAAGAGCTAGAGACTTGAAATTTAATCTGTAGGTCCTCCTAGTGCCTACGCAGAACGAGTTTGTTTCCGATAATCGGTAACTTAATAACGATAAAAATCAATATCGACATCCTGTTTTTTGAGCAAACTGGGTAAATATTAAGAGATAGAGTCACCAAACTTGATATGTTGCTTCTGGAATCTCTATATATATAACTGTTTGTCCTGACTGACTGACTGACTGACTGATTGGTGATCAACGCACAGCCCAAACCGTAAGAGCTAGAAAGCTAAAATTTGCACTGTAGTTACCTTATGTAATAAAGGTGCACGTTAAGACAGGGTTTCGGGAAAGTCCACTCGCATGTATGGAAAAATCGCGAAAAACGTTTGTATGTAACTTTTTTGTTTACCATCTGATCGGCCTCAAACTCAATTTCCAAAGTTCTTTGTTCAAAATCATTTGAGGGGTGTTTCACACTTTTCCAAAAATGTATTCCTCCTTGGTGGAAATCGGGGTCAAATATTTGGTGGCTGACGTTTCGCGCTCAAATTCAACTTCAAGGATCTATATGAAAAATCATTTGAGATGTGTTTCACATTTTCGCAGAATCAAACCATCCTCGGAGAAATGTGCGATTCTAAGATTTTTTTGGGGCAGTTTTAAGTGGTGTCCGATTTGCTTCAAAGTTATTTTTAGACCTCTACATAAGAACTTAATAAACACGTGTTTCAGCGATTTGCGAAATTCCACCCGCAAGTATGGAATAATCGCGAAAAACTTTGGTATGAAACTTTTTTGTTTACCATCCGATCGGCCTCAAACTCAATTTCAAAGTTCTTTGTTCAAATTCATTTGAGGCGTGTTTCACACTTTTCCAAAAATGTATTCCTCCTTGGTGGAAATAGGAGATTTGATGGTTTACGCATCGCCCTCAAATTCATTTCCAAGGATCTACATAAGAAATCATTTGAGACGTGTAAAATCTAAACTCCTTCGGTGGAAAACGCATTTCAAAAATTTTTTTGCGAATTTTAAGTTTTGCCGATTTGCATCAAACTTATTTTCAAAGCTCTACATAAGAACATAATGATTACGTGTTTCAGCGATTTGGGAAATTCCACTCGCAACAGTGGTAAAATTACGGAAAACGTTGGTATGGAAGTAGTTTGTTTACCGTCCGCTAAGTTTCAAAAGCATTATCAAAGCTTTTTGGGAACATTGATTTTATAACATATGTAAGTGCCACGGGCAAGGCCGGGCTACCCCAGCTAGTATTATATATATATATCAAGTATCTTTATACCTATTGCCACCTCCCTGCTACCACCTCAAAGAGGGTTCAGGGTATTCCCCGGGAGCTCCCGACTAGAACCTCTTACTTGTTATAAATGTAAGAGCATGTTTGTATAGACACAAATGTGTATAGATGATGGGGTCGACGTGTTGTCGAATTAGTGTTGTGTCTATATGTTTAGGTGGTGCTCAAAAAACTCAACTTGCAGTTAAGGCACGATAAAACGATAACTGAAGAGAATTAAAAAAATTTTAAGTTCAAAATATGCTAGTCAGACTACTAATACAGAAAATAAAATAACAGCTCTTTTTATTGATTTAATGCAATAAATTGGAATCCAAGGCTAGTATGTTAGATCAGAGTTTGATAAGGTAAATTGGGTTTAAAGCTTTGAATAAAATCCTCGTCTATCACTCTCTTATGTCAAAGGCTTGTTTAATTTTTTAGATAGCTCGTGCAGTTCCATTCATTCTAATGTGCAATCCCAGATTTTATGAGAATATTTCGATTATAACGTTTCATCTAGGAGGGGCTTGCTGATAATCTTAACATTTCCATATCAGCCGACAATAAATACGTAAGTTATGCAAAAGAAAATATTTTATATTTTAAAGAAAGTAGCAAACTAGCTGCCTAATTTTTAGGCTTAAAGCGTGTGTCTAAAATATGGCCGGTTTCGACCGTTTTGAACTGGGATTGAATTTGAATTTGAATTTTTTATCGTGTGATATATCTGTGGCGATCTGGCAGCACAGAAATTGATACATTTTAAGTTTTTTTGTCTTTGATAAGTTTGGTTACACTGTTTTGTTATTTCACCATGTTACGAAAAGTATGTACACTTTCTTCTAGCTCGAGCTCTCTTACCATCAACATCTACGCATCTTAATATTCACTTTTTTGGTGTCTAATAAATAAAGCTACTATTGCTAAAATCTAAATATTATTACTTGTGTTAATGGATGTTGAATTTAACTTTTAAGTTCTATTCATATAACCAAACTGGTGACCCCCGATCATAACCAAACTGGTGACCCCCGACTATAACCAAATTGGTGACCCTCGACAATAACCAAAGTGTGGCTCGAAGCTAAGCCAAACTTTGTGCGCAACTCAAATTACAATCATCACCAAAAGGAATACTCCACGATCATACTGAAGTTCTCGCCAATTCAATTAAGAATTTAAAGCCAAGGGACACACTCATAGCTTTGCTGCGACATACTCACACAAACATAGACTTTTTGCGCAGTTCCACGAAATACATGACGCTTAAGATACAAAATGGAGGACGAAAATAATGCTAGCGCTCACATTGAGAACAGCAATGCAGGAGTTGCAGACAATATAAATTCTATTTTCGTCAAGATGCCATTTCCTCAACTACACACGGTTACAAACATTGAAATGTTTTTCACAAAGCTAGAAAGTTGGTTTCTTTTACAAGGCATAGGCTTACGGAAGGAACACGAGAAGTACGCAGCCGTCATCCCATATGCGGATCCCAAATACTTAGATCAAGTTCACGATCTTGTTCATAATGAGCCTCAAGCAAATCCATACACTACACTCAAACAGGCCATTCTTGCAAAGTTCGCTGAGTCAGAGATGACACGCCTCGACAAACTTGCCACCGGCATTCAACTCGGTGATGGATGCCCAAGCCATCTCCTCAGCCAACTACAGCAAACCAATGCTACTAACGACGAATCAGTTGTACGTCGTTATTGGATTAAACGCCTACCTCCTGCAGCTTGCGCCGTCATCGCAGGCATTCTTGAAACTTCCCCAAATACAACATTAACGCAACTTGCAACAGCCGCTGACGCCGTAATGGATACACTCAGTTATACTGCATGTGATAACGTCGCAGTGCTTTCACGTAACAACACCGCAACTGAGCATCTAATTGACACCCGCATCACTAAGATAGAAAAACGTCTGGATGCCCAGGACATAATGTTACAAAAGCTCAATTCAAAACTTGGTCAGCTGCTCAACAGCAATAACAACAACGGAAATCGACGCACTCGCAGTCGCAATCGATCACAGACCAACCGCAGCAATACACCGATCGTACAGGCCGATTCAAATCAAAATTGCTGGTATCATAACAAGTATGGCTGCAGTGCCCAACACTGCATTGCACCATGTTCCTTTAATCAAACCAACAATCCAAAAAACTAGCAAACACCGTCGAAGAAAATCAAATTGGCAACTTCGACGGCCAATCTGTTCATGCCATAAAAAATGTGTTCAAGCTTAGTATAAACGTTCACAGTATAACAACCTCTAATCGACTATTTATTCCAGATACAAAGTCTGGTAAAAAGTTCCTTATCGACACTGGCGCAGATGTGTCAGTCATACCTTCTGCAGCCATAAACCGACGTTTCTTAGCCAGCGGCGAAAATTCCCTTTTTGCTGCTATCGGCACTACCATTAAAACATATGGTTCAACCCGCCTCACTCTCGATCTTGGGTTACGTCGTCCATACACATGGAATTTTATCATTGCTGACACAAAATTTCCAATCATTGGATCAGATTTTTTACAGCACTACAACCTTCTTGTCAATATCAAAGCTGGTAAATTAATCGACGCTCAAACTTTGATAACACGTCAAGGTGTTTGCAGCCTTCGATCATCAACAACATTAAAAACGTTTAATGCATCCTCTGAATTCGCCCGACTGCTGGAGGAATTCAAGGACATCACACAACTCAATGCCTTAGCACCGAAGCACACAATATCTAGTGTAACTTGCATTGAGACAAAAGGCCCACCAACATTCGCAAGACCTCGTGGACTCACGCCAGACAAATTCAAGGCTGCCAAAATGGAATTCGAGTTCTTGCTTAAAATAGGTGTGTGCCGACCATCAAAAAGTGCATACGCGTCGCCGTTGCACATGGTCCGCAAACCAACAGGTGAATGGCGACCATGTGGTGATTACCGGCGCGGTAATGCACAAACTGTTCCGGATCGGTATCCACTTCCACACATACAAGACTGTACGCACATATTTCATGGCAAGAAAATATTCTCAAAAATTGATCTTAACCGTGCATATCACCAGATCCCCATCGAACCAGGCGACGTCCCAAAGACTGCAATAACCACACCATTTGGATTATTTGAGTTTACACACATGACATTTGGATTGTGCAACGCTGCACAAACCTTCCGAAGGTACATGCATTCCGCACTGAGGGATTTAGACTTTGTTTTCGTCTATATTGACGATATCGCCGTTACATCAGACAATATGAAACAACACCAAATCCACCTACGGCAAGTGTTTGAACGACTTCGACGTTTTCATCTCAAAATCAACTCTAGCAAATGTTGTTTCGGTCAAACATCAATCGAGTTCCTTGGTCATTTGATCGATCATAGTGGCATCAAACCATTACCAGACAAAGTCAAAACCATCGTCGAGTTTCCCTTGCCCAAAGTCGCAAAAGAACTGAAACGTTTTTTGGCTATGATTAACTTTTATCGAAGATTCCTGCCAAAAGCAATCACTCATCAAGCACCACTAGTAAAATTAATACCGGATAACAAAAAAAACGACTCAACTCCAATAACTTGGACAGGTGATACGCTAAAACATTTTGAGGAATGCAAGCGTTCCCTAGCTGCAGCAACACTTTTGGTACATCCTGCTCCAGATGCCCAGTTATCACTCAGCACGGACGCAAGCGATACAGCCGTTGGCGCTGTACTGCACCAGATCGTCAACAATGAACTTCAGCCAATGGGATTTTTTAGCGTTAAACTTACTGACGCACAACGCAAGTACAGTACTTACGATCGTGAGCTTCTTGCAATTTACCTTAGTATCAGGCATTTTCGTTATATGCTCGAAGGTAAAATTTTTGATGTCCACACTGACCATAAACCATTAGTATACGCTTTTACGCAAAAATCAGAAAAAGCTTCTCCACGTCAGCTTCGACAGCTAGATTTTATCGGGCAATTCACGACATCTATTCTGCACATGGCAGGTGTCGATAACATTACTGCTGATACACTCTCTCGCATCGAAACTATTGAAGCCAACATCATCGACTACAATAAGATTGCTGCTTCACAAGCAAGTTGTCCAGAGCTGAAAAAGCTACTTAATGACAAAACAACTTCACTTCAAATCAGATCTATCAACTTACCGCAATCAAGTACTCCAATCTTATGCTATTTTTCTACTTCCACAGTGCAGCCATTCATACCAGTACCACATCGAAAAAATATTATCAGCAAGATACATGGCATTGCCCATGGAGGAGTTGGTTCAACAATTAAACTCATCAAACAGCGCTTTGTGTGGCCTTGTATGCATAAGGATATAGCTCACTTCGTCAAACACTGCATCCCTTGCCAAAAATCTAAAGTCACGCGCCACGTTCATTCACCACTCCAACAATACACTCTGCCTTCATGCAGATTTGAACATGTCAATGTAGACCTCATAGGACCATTGCCTCAATCTGGTCAATTTAGATATTGTCTCACGATCATTGATCGCTATTCGAGATGGCCAGATGCAATTGCCATCGAGGATATCCAAGCTGAAACAGTAGCCACAGCACTCTCGCTTTGGAGTTCCAGCACGCATTACCACGGACCAAGGCAGACAATTTGAATCCAGGTTATTTAGCGAGCTATCGCGCCTCCTCGGCATTGACCATTTACGAACAACCGCCTACCATCCACAGGCAAACGGAATCATCGAACGTTGGCACCGCACGATTAAGGCAGCTATAATGTGTCACAACAGGATCGGCTGGCCATCCAAATTGCCAATGATTCTCCTCGGCCTACGCTCAGCATATAAGCCCGACATCCAAACAACAGCAGCACAGCTTGTTTACGGCACAACTCTTCGTCTTCCTGGAGAATTTTTCAACAACTTCAGTCAATTTTAACCACACACTGATTTCGCCAAGGATCTAACGGAGATGATGCGCGAAATCCGACCAATTCAAACTTCCAACCACGACTCATCGAAGCCTTTCATCTTCAAGCAATTAGCTGATTCAACTCATGTTTTTCTGCGTAACGACACGGTACGTGGATCGCTTCAGACGCCCTACGTCGGCCCATTTGAAGTAAAATCAAAACAAACCAAATTTTTCAACATACTTATCAATGGTCACGATACCAAAGTATCAATTGATCGCCTCAAACCTGCTTTCATGGAATCACAACAACAATCAATGACAACCAACTCAGAAGCAACATCGCCATTAGGTCAACAACAAGACGCATCCAAGGATACTCCCAACACACCTATACTGCTTCAACAATCCACAAGGCCTCGCCGCACAATTAGACTCCCCGTTCGTTTCACAACTTGAAGTCTAGAAGGGGGTACTGTGGCGATCTGGCAGCACAGAAATTGATACATTTTAAGTTTTTTTGTCTTTGATAAGTTTGGTTACACTGTTTTGTTATTTCACCATATTACGAAAAGTATGTACACTTTCTTCTAGCTCGAGCTCTCTTACCATCAACATCTACGCATCTTAATATTCACTTTTTTGGTGTCTAATAAATAAAGCTACTATTGCTAAAATCTAAATATTATTACTTGTGTTAATGGATGTTGAATTTAACTTTTAAGTTCCATTCATATAACCAAATATCTATAACAACTTAGTTTCTTCTTTTTTCTTCTTGTTTAATAGAGAAAATATTTTAAGCACAATTTAAATATAAACCCAAATTTTTACAAAATAAAAAGAAAAAAAGCAATTTAATTTGGTAAAACATATAACTAAAATATAATTTGGGCTCAACTGTAATAGGAGATAACAATATGTCGGAGAATTAAAGTCGTCTCCCTGCAGGTCGTCATTGTTGGTTGCTTGACCGTTCGGATTCTGGTGTTCCGTACTCAGGTCTGGCGGATGCAGCGAGTTTTCGTTGCCTTTGTTGCTTATTATTGTCTCTTAAATACCCACACGTGACCACCTCACGCCACGCCGGAAACACAGAACCTCCACAAGAGAGAGACCAGATCTAGCAACGCATACGAAGCCACACACAGCCTCAGTTCACAAACTGAGTCCCCATTCTACCAGAACTAGTATCTACCAGCACAAACCATGGTCACACCTTAAAGTCTCATGCCTATCGAGATGTTACAGTACTTCCTCTCCGACAAATATATACCCACAGCGTTTAATTGAACTATCAATATCAAGCGCAACTATTATATATAGAACAAGCAGACAAAATTTAGAGAAAATCACTTAAAATTCATGACATGCCGCTTAACTCAAGTCGGGCTGGGGCCTAACACTTAAGCGTAGACACATTGTCCAAATGTGAGAACCTTGTATATATTTGGCCTATAAATAAGCACTACGCGGCACTTGCGGCAAAGGCATTTGGTAGAAACCTCGGCTCTTTATTTATGGGGAACCGGATCTCCAGATTGTGCCAAATAAGTGAAAACCATATCTTTTCGTTGTGGATGTATGTGTTTTTTTGTTTTTGCAATAACGACGACAGCCAAAAGCTTGTAAATGTATGCCTTCTGCTGCCACATCCACTACCACATATATTTCCGGCTTTTGGCTTGGCTCGGTTCATTTTCATGCCTTGCGCTTTACGTCCACAGCGCTTGTTACAGCTTCACTTTATGCTCCAATTATGCGAGCAGACAGCACTCAAGCGTATCCGGTTGAACCAAGTCCCGGAGTACAGGATTGGGATTGATTTAACCAAGTATCGGATTACATTCGGAATTTTTGTGTCTATCTCTTTCGTTTGCGATTACTGTAACTATGTTTATTTTGTTTGTATAATTTCCGCTAAATGAATAGCATCCACAGCTTATTATCCTTTTAGACGCGCCTCTGATTATGAACATCATTAGTTACTGCTTACTGCTGATTCTATGGAGCCCCATCTAAGATTTATGGCTCTGCAACAGTGCCGTCACCTCTGACGAACCCTACAACTCCGGCTCTGCCCTACTCCTCGTTCCACATAAGAGCAGCTACACCTTATGTAAGTCCCTTAACCCAACTCTCTGGGCACACGCTAGTCGCTCAGCACCCTCAACAGGTTGGAATGACAACGAATTTAGAAACATACAAATTTATGAACTATCCATTAATAAAAAGAAAGTCCCCAATTGGCTGTTTATAATAATTGAATTCGCTTTTATTTAAAACAGTTGGTTGCCTGCGGAAAATATCTTTACATTAAACTGCAGTTTAAAACCATCAGATTAATATTTATCAGCTTTAGATACTGCAGAAAGTTTGACTTGGTTGTGCTTATGATTGCTAGAAATATTTTGCATTGGTTTTAGTATAATACTTAAACCGTTTTCCTTTCTGTACCGTCGGGCAGCATACAATTTTTGTGCGTATTATTAGAAAGAATGGCAAGGATAAGCCAATAAAGAGCTTAAATTTTATCAATCAAATATCTGTATTTGTTTTAAATGAGGGACACAAATTTGACAAATTTGTAATGTTATGTGGCAACGTTTTGTATTGTCAAGTACAAAATGTACAACAGTGGTAATCGGTTTTTTCTTCAGTAGTCTGTTTTTAGCCTGAGATGAAGTTTCCGGAAGTACAAATCACGTTTAAATAATTTTAATTTTCATAAAATATACCATTGTTAAGTACTGTTGTGAATTTAAAAAATGATATTGCTATGTGGCAGCATTGAAATTTTTTTTTTTTGTGGTTAGACAGATGCGGTCATTGGCAAGGTAAGAGTCTGGCAACATAACAATGCACATTTGACAAGCAGATTCTGTTATCATGAACATGAGACAACAAAAAGTAAAAAAACATTTGTTAGTTTTTATGACAAAGAAAATTGCGCATAGTATTAATTTAACTTGGCTAATTTGGCATTTTTGTGGGTGTAGGTATGTATATAACAACTGTACAAAATCTGAGATATGTGTTTAACATTTATCCAAATTCAAATTTCGGATAAAGCTAAATGCATTTTCAAGTTATTGCTTTAGAACACTTTGCTCTGCAGCTCTTAGAACTTAGCTGGTGAAAAGTAAATTTAAAATCTATAAAACATGTAGTATACAGAAATTGTTCATGCTGAAATCCAAGAGACGAACATTAAACGTCAGCAATTTGTTCAGCAATAACTTTGTAGCCTTGAGGCCAATTCAATACGTTTGCAAGCTGTTATTGTGCTCGAACATAAGTGCCAAGAGTTCAGCCGATCCCATTGCCAAGGCATACCCCGCCCAGCACTTCTTTGGACATTCCGTTCAGTCAATTAACGCCAACTGTCCCTGGCTACGCAAAGTTTCGCTAAATTGATAACGATGTTAACAACAGGACACAGACCATCAACAGGACGGAGTTCAAAATGACAACAACAATAGCAGCAGCCGCCAAAGCAAAAACAAACGAAACAACAATTATTTTCAAGTAAGGCTTCCAATTGACATCAAAAACATGCAAACGCCCAAAACAATATAGCGACCAACATGGTCACATATGCATACAAATGTATGTGTGTCTGGGTTTGTGTGTCTGCGCATGGTTCACTTCAATGAATGGCCGGTGAGATGCTATTTTAAAGCGTGCAATTTTCCAAACAATTATTATTATTATTTGTGTGGCGAGTATTTCAGTTTACGGATTAGCCGTTTTTCATTTTATACCAAATCAATGAAGGGTACATTACAACCATGTAAATGCACATGCCACATGTCGTATATATATATATATTTCCAAAGATCTTTGTTCAAATACATTTGCGGGGTGTTTCATACTTTTAAAAAAATTCATTCTTCCTTGGTTTAAATGAGGGTCAAAGATATGGTGGGTGACGTTTCGCGCTCAAATGAATTTCCAAAGATCTATATGAAAAATAATTTTTTCTTTTCAAAATATTTGCTGGGCGAGGTTTCAAGTTTTTTCCGATTTGTTTCAAATTGATTTTCAAAGCTTTACATATTAAAGTATATCTATATCCTTATATTAAAGTATATCTAAAATTTGTATCACAAAAAGTACCGCGGGCAAGGCCGGGCAATACCCGCTAGTAATATCTACGTTTATGGATATAAAAATTCGCCCAGTTCTCGCTCTCATAAATAACAAGTAAAAGGTTCTAGTCGGAAGCTCCCGACTAGGGAACACCCTGATCCCTCTTATTCCACCAACTGCAGCTCGCTTTTGCGCCGCAAACATGTGCGCAGTCAAAATACCGAAAAACAAAACAAAAACCGATCTTAATGAAATTTTCTACAGTATATCTTATTGTACCATAGAATATTTGTGTATCCTTAAAAAGTCAATTGCATCAAATTGTGGCTTAAATTGGTTGGCAATGCAAGTTGGGTTATTAACTTGATTTATAACTCTGGGGTGGTAGCGGGGAGGTGGCTATTGCTATAAAATAAAGGATACTTGACATATATATAATATTCTAGAAGCAACATATCATGTTTGGTGACTCAAGCTATTATTATTTACCCAATTTACTCAAAAAACAGGATGTCGATATCGATTTTTATCGATTGCTTGGAAACAGAGTAAGTTATCGATTATCTGAAACAAACTCGATCTGCGCAGGCACTAGGAGCACCTACATCTAAAATTGCATTGTCTCCAGTTCTTATAGGTTCTGAGATCCTTGCGTTCATACATACGGACAGACAGACGGACGGACGGACGGACAGACAGACGGACATGGCTAGATCGACTTGGATATTAATGCTGATCAATAAAATATATTCTTTATGGGGTCGGAGGTGCTTGCTTCTGTCTGTTACATACATTTGCTTTTTGCACAAATACAATATACCCTTTTTACCCATTTTTTATAAAATCCAATAAAGACGCACATGAATGTGTGTAGGTTTTGAGATCCTTGCGTTCATACATACGGACAGACAGACGGACGGACGGACAGACAAACAGACATGGCTTGTTCGACTTGGATATTGATCAAGAATATATATATTGCACGGGGATGCTTCCTTCTGCCTGTTACATATATTTGTACAAAAACCTTATACCCTTTTTACCCATTTCTAATGGGTTCATGGTAAACCAACCTTTGTTTGCTTTTTAAAAAAAATTCCCACAAAACCTCCTCAAAACTTTATGATTAGAATGTTATTCTTTTTATACCCTTGCAGAGGGTATTATAATTTTGTCGTGAAATGTGTAACGCATAGAATGAGACATCTCCGACCCCATAAAGTATATATATTCTTGATCAGCATCAACAGCCGAGTCGATATAGCCATGTCCGTCTGTCCGTCTGTCCGTCTGTCTGTTTCTATGCGAACTAGTCCCTCAGTTTTAAAGCTATCTTAATGAAACTTTGCAGAAGTCCCTATTTCTGTTGCACGCATATGTGCTGCTGTCAAAACCAGCTGGATCGGACCACTATATCATATAGCTGCCATAGGAACGATCGGTCGAAAATTAAGTTTTTGTATGAAAAAACCTTTTGCTTATCAAGATATCTTGACCAAGCTCGACATTTATTAGTTTTACTATGCTCCTCATATATATGCAAAATTCTATTAAGATCGGACCACTATATCATATAGCCGCCATAGGAACGATCGGTCGAAAATTAAGTTTTTGTATGAAAAAACATTTTGTTTGTCAAGATATCTTGACCAAACTCGGCATTTATTAGTTTTACTAAGCTCCTCATATATATGCAAAATCCTATTAAGATCGGACCACTATATCATATAGCTGCCATAGGAACGATCGGTCGAAAATTAAGTTTTTGTATGAAAAAACCTTTTGTTTATCAAGATATCTTGACCAAACTCGACATTTATTAGTTTTACTATGCTCCTCATATATATGCAAAATTCTATTAAGATCGGACCACTATATCATATAGCCGCCATAGGAACGATCGGTCGAAAATTAAGTTTTTGTATGAAAAAACATTTTGTTTGTCAAGATATCTTGACCAAACTCGGCATTTATTAGTTTTACTAAGCTCCTCATATATATGCAAAATCCTATTAAGATCGGACCACTATATCATATAGCTGCCATAGGAACGATCGGTCGAAAATTAAGTTTTTGTATGAAAAAACATTTTGTTTGTCAAGATATCTTGACCAAACTCGGCATTTATTAGTTTTACTAAGCTCCTCATATATATGCAAAATCCTATTAAGATCGGACCACTATATCATATAGCTGCCATAGGAACGATCGGTCGAAAATTAAGTTTTTGTATGAAAAAAACCTTTTGTTTATCAAGATATCTTGACCAAACTCGACATTTATTAGTTTTACTATGCTCCTCATATATATGCAAAATTCTATTAAGATCGGACTACTATGTCATATAGCCGCCATAGGAACGATCGGTCGAAAATTTAGTTTTTGTATGAAAAAACATTTTGTTTGTCAAGATATCTTGACCAAACTCGGCATTTATTAGTTTTACGAAGCTCCTCATATATATGCAAAATCCTATTAAGATCGGACCACTATATCATATAGCTGCCATAGGAACGATCGATCGAAAATTAAGTTTTTGTATGAAAAAACATTTTGTTTTTCAAGATATCTTAACCAAACTCGGCATTTATTAGTTTTACTATGCTCCTCATATATATGCAAAATCCTATTAAGATCGGACCACTATATCATATTATTAAGTTTTTGTATGGAGAATTTTTTGTTTTTCATGATTTTGCGATTAATCACGGCATTTAAAGATTTCACTATGCTTCCTTCATTTTTGCTAAATCTTATTTACATCGGTTTTTGATTAAAAGCCTTTTTTTTTGTTTATCAATATACCTTGACCAAACTCGGCCTTAACCATTTTCTCGGCATTAAAAGGTTGGGTCTGCAAGGGTATTAGATCTTCGGCATGCCGAAGATAGCCTTTCTTTCTCGTTATCTATGAGTCCGAACGTCTGTGCGAACCTATATGACCCTACAGGAGCCAGAGTGTTTATTTAAAACACATAATTGGTATAATTTAATTATTTCAAAATAAGAAATCTCAATCATTGTAAAGAAATTATATTATGCAGTTATATAAGTCTTATTTTAAAATAATTGCAAAGCTATACTCAATTTTATTAAAAGTAAATGCACCACCCCCCTTAATGTTTTTACCCAATAATAACCAAATTAAAGGCATATATACACATGCTTATGCACTCATATAAACGTACACAGATGTATATGTATACATATTTATGCCAAAATAAAAGTCATCGCTGCACATTAAGTATACGCCGCGTGTGTTTATGTCTATTCATGAATATTATTGTGCACTTTTGCATTTTATTACAAAAGTGCCCGTCGTTTTCAATGACTATGAAAAGTGTTATTCCAAATGCACGTAGTTTTGTGTGTGTGTGTGTGTGTGTGTGTGTGTGCGTATGTGTGTGAGTGGGTGGTGTGCTGGCGTTGATGCTTGTTAGGGCGAGAACAAAGCTGTAAAACTACAATGAAAAAAACAAATCAGCCATTAAAGCGTGATGACAAAAGCATAAACTGTTTACAAATATAAAGAATGTGGAATCATGCATAAACATGCCAACTACACACATACAATCGAACAGCAAACAAAGTAGAAGCAAACGTGTTGCCCGCACATTCTCCGTTTTGGCTGCATTCTGTTATGTTTAAAATTGAAAGAAACAAAAAGCTTCACCAGTAATTGTACATTAAAACGTAGACGAGTTTTGTAGAGTTAAATAAAAAAAAGAAGTTTTATATATGTATGTATCTAGTCTCAAGTTTTTCCGTAGTGAATAACTCTGAGACGACGTTGTATTATTTTATGTTTACTAATATTATTTGGATAATTGTAGATTATAATGCTATGTAGTTAATAATGCTATCCACATGTAATTTATGTGTAAATTTGATAGACTTTAACGAGCCACTAATGCGTGCATAGCCTACGAGATTTCGGCATCGACTGACTCTTTGATCGTTTTTCTCTCAAAGCGAACGCTCTGACCGTTTGCCCTCTCTTGTAGCCGTCTGGCTCCCTATTGTTGTCGTCGTTCAATAACGACGACCACTGCGCGTTGATCGTTCGGCAACTACTAAAATGTCCTTTTTTTCTGACACGCACTTATCGGGCCAATAAAGTTGTTGTATTCGGTCTATTACGCGTTCGAGTCCTATTCATTCACGCAATTTTAGTATATCTAATTCAGAATGGTACAGTCGTAGATTATATGGATGATCTTATAATTTGTCCAACGATATAGACGACGGTATCTAAAAGTTAAGTTGACTTTTTACTGTATATTATACAGGGAGGCACAATAAGACCATCTTTTCTCGGATTAACATTGTAATTTAGTCGCTTTTAGAAGACTATGCTCCAAAAAGACCTACAATTTGAAATTAATGAAGAATAATTCGTCGCATTCAGGAAATTAAAATCAGCATTACTTAGCACTCCAACATTACGTGTATATAATCCGAAAGCTCAGACTGAAGAACATACGGACGCTTCAATGAATGGTTATAGCGGCGTACTCCTGAAAAAAAGACTTGGACGATCAACTTTTCCAACCTTTTCAATATTTAAATCGAAAAACGAAGCCCTTAGAGAAGAAATATCATTCTTACGAGCTTAAGGTGTTGGCTATAGTACTTACTTGGCATACAATTTAAGATCGTTACCGACTGTAGCGCTTTTGCTTTGACCATGAAGAAACGTGCCGATATTCCATTAAGAGTTGTTAAGTTAAGAAACAAGAGCTTGAATATAAAATAAATGAGCTAGTAGCTATTAAGCGAACACAGGTACTGGGTGAAAACTAAAGCCTAAATTCTTTGGTCAATATAAAATTTTTACGATTCAAAATCATGGCAGATATGCGTAGAAAAGATAGGGAGCAGAACTTGTGAGAAAGTGGGAGCCTAGTGCTAATTTAACAGATTTATCATTTGGGTCGAATGAAGAGTCAGTAGACGGGCTAGTATATTGCTGACATTATACTCATTTGGTAATATCAAAATCACTCTGCACATGCAAACCTACTATGGAGACTTAATTCAGCCTTCAGCTGGATAAAAGTAGGGTTAACACTTAATTACTTTTTAACATTGTATTGTTTAGGTATAGGTTTGTTGGCCCTAATTTATGTTATTCTATCTTTTATTTAAATATCTTTGTACAACTGAGATTTTTTTTTAAATTTTATAATTTTACATATATTTTTTTCATTAGGGCTAGCAAGTATATTTATTGGATTTGCATGATTACAAAATTCTCTTCTAATGTTGTTTAAGGTGGGTCAGGGTTAAAGTATGTGTTTTATGTCAACTGTACATTGTTCATTCAATTGTGTTCATGGGTTATTTTAGTGTGGCCCAATCGTAGACGAACTATTTTAATTTGGTCAAGTTGGCTTATGATATTGTGAGAAGTTTTGTTCATATAATCATATATGTGCAATGAATTGGGATTTTAGTGACTGTACCATATGTTACACCGTGAAATTTGCTTCTTTTCAATACTTAGTTGGTTCTTTAAATATATGTATACTAGCAAGTATAGCCCGGCATTGCCCGGGGCACGTATAAAATAAATGTTCACAAAAAGCTTTGAAAATGATTTTGAAACTGATCGGACGGTAAACAAACAACTTTCATACAAATGTTTTCCGCCAATTTACCACTGTTGCGAGTCGAATTTCCTAAATCGTTGAAACACGTATTTATTAAGATTTTATGTAGAGGTTTGAAAATAATTTCAAAGTAAATGGGAAAAATATTACGTCACCAAAAAATCTTTGAATCGTACTTTTTACCGAGGATGCTTTGATTCTGTAAAATTTGTGAAATAAGTTTAAGCGCTAAACGTCACCCACCAAATCTTTGACCCTCATTTTCACCAAGGAGGGATGGCTTTTCCAAAAAGTGCGAAACTCCTCTCAAATGAATTTGAGAAAAGATCTTTAAAAATGAGTTTGAGGTCGATCCGATGGTAAACAAAAAAGTTTCATACCAACGTTTTTCGCTAATTAACCCAAATCGCTGAGACACGTATTCATTATATTCTTATGTAGAGCTCCGAAATTGAGTTTGAAGAAAATCGGACAAAGCTTAAAACTTCACCAAAAAAGGTCTTTTAATCGCACTTTTTACCGAGGATGCTTTGATTCTGCGAAAAATGTGATTTTTTATATAGATCCTTGAAAATAAATTTGAGCTCGAAACGTTACCCACCAAATCTTTGACCTCCGTTTCCACCAAGGAGGGATGGATTTCCAAAAAGTGCGAAACACCCCTCAAATGAATTTGAAGGAATAACCTTGAAATTGAAATAACTACAGTGAACATTTCAGCTTCCTAGCTCTTACGGTTTGGGATGTGCGTTGATCACCAATCAGTCAGTCCGTCAGTCAGTCAGGACAAACCGTTTTATATATAGAGATATCAATAATGTTATTATTTTGTGTGCAACATAAAAGCATTTGAGTCGCCATTTTAATAATTTGAACCCATTAAATTAAAATAAAAATTAAAAATGGAATTATGTTTTGGTGCACATGTGCATGTATGTAACAGGCAAAAGGGAGCATCTCCGACCCCATAAAGTTTATATGTTCTTGATCAGCTGTCCGTCCGTTTGTCCATCCGTCCGTATGTATAAACGCAATTATATCAGAACCTATAAGAGCTATAGACTTGAAATTTTAGCTGTAGGTCCTCCTAGTGCCTGCGCAGATCGAGATGTTTCCGATAATCGATAACTTACTTCGTTTCCAAGCAATCGATAAAAATTGATATTGAAATCCTGTTTTTTGAGAAAATTTGGTAAATATTAAGAGCTAGAGTCACCAAACTAGACATATAGCTTCTTGAATAGTATATATATCTGCATTTGGTGTTAGAAGCAGAGGATTCAGGGTATCCCCTAGTCGGGAGCTCCCGACTAGAAACTCTTACCTGTTTTGGCTGGTTTAGCTGTTGAGTAGAGTCGGTGGCAAGTTATGCGGTCAGTTGCGAGTTCGAACCCTGCCAAGGGAACATTTTGTTTAAATTTATCTTTATTACTACAAACGAGCGCGTAGCGCGAGCTGCATTTGCTGTTGGAATAAGAGGGCTCAGGGTATCCCCCAGGCGTGAGCTGCCGACTAGAACCTCTTACTTGTTTCTACATGATATTCTAAAAAACGTTGGAGTTCTATTGCTGGAATATTTGCTTCTAGAAGGATTTTATGGCCAAGTGTCGAACCAAAAGCTCCGAGCGATCTTCGAAATACTGCGTTAAAAGGTGGTTTTGGTTTAATTAAAATTCCGTTGGGTGTAAAGCCGTATATAAATAAAGCGTAATCTATTTTAGATATAATTGTAGCTTTTGTAGCTGAAAGAAGGGGTAAAGAATCGCAGTTAAACAGAGGGCTACCTAATGATGTTTTAAGATTACCAACTGTATTTATTATTAATTGTTAATTCAAATAATTTAATTGAAGCGACTGTGGGGATTTGTATGCTTTTGCAAGATATATTGCAAGTGCACTTATGTGTTCTACATGTGTATATGTAGATATTTACATTTGTTAATTGAAATGTCAGTAAACGAATAGTTTATCAATTTATTATGAGAAAAAGATCATCAGCATAGCCACTGTATTTAATTCCTTTTTGCATTGATATTACGTTGGCTAGCATGTTATATGCAATGAGGAATATTATAACGGACGATTGCAATGCAACTCTTCCAACTAGAGTTGTGTCGTTTAGTTCAGACCAAGTTCGATTGAACGGGTCATTAAAATGAACTACTGAACTTATTCAGTGATTAGTGAACTAAATCGGTCATTTAGTTCACTCGTTCAGCTATTCAGTCGGTCATGAACGATGTATTCCGTACTCGTTCAGTCGGTCATGAACGATACACTCCGTATTCGTTCAGTCGGTCATGAACTATACACTCCGTCTAGCAACTCGTTCATGAACGATGTATTCTACTCAGCAGTTCAGCCGTTTATGAACGATACATTCTTTTGAGATGTTCAGTTGTTAATAAATAAATAAGATGGCGGGATTTAAAGTTTACTATTTATTTGTTGAGTTTTAACCTCCAACTTGTAAGTATCTATTATCAATGGTACAGTATAATAAGTAAAAAGTATATCATATTTTTTACAACTGAAAACATGAAAAATAACTAAACAGAAAATATTGTTCGCGTGTAATTGAATAGCTAAGCAAAACGAATCGTTCATGATCGAGTGCATAACTGAACTAAGCGAATAGTTCGTGACCGACTGAATAGCTGAGCAGAATTCATCGTTCATGACCGACTGAATAAATGAACGAGTGAACTAAATGACCGATTTAGTTCACGTGCAGAAAATGAACGAGTGAAATTATTCAGCAAATTGAACTTGAAATCCCCACTCTACTTCCAACAAAGTTTTTTCTGTATTGTCTATTTTTTGGTCCTGCTTTCCATTCTATGAGTTGATCTACTATCGTATGTACACCGACTCTATCAAAGGCCTTTAAAAAATCAAGGGAGATAATTGATGTGTATTGCTTTTTGCTTAGAGGCTTTGTGATTAGGATGTCGGCATAGAGAAGACTTTCAGTTACCGATTTCCCTCTTTTAAATGCGAGTTGGTTCTGGTGTAAAAGTTTATTTTGAGATATGAACCACCAGAGTCTCTTAGCTATTACTTTATCAAGTGTTTTACTTATACAGCAATTAAGTAATAAAGGTCTTTATAAAGATAATTTTGTTCGATTTGAGTTTTATTTTTAAATGGTACTGATTAAACTTGTTTTGTAGGCTTGTGGAATGTTATTATTTATTATGTTGTTAAAATATCTTACAATTCTGGTCTGGACTGTATGCGAGCTATTCTTAATCATTGGATAGATATTCGGTTGAGTCCTGGCGTTGACCACTTAAAAGCATGAATGCTATTATTTTTCTGAGTCTTACCTCTCTTTTGAATAGGGCGTTGGCTCGTCTGTCATATTATATTTTCTGTATTAAGGTTGCGCTTTAATTGTCTCCACAGCTTATTTTTATTTATTCGTAATTCATTAAGTTTTGTGTTCCACCAAGAAACTTTGCGTTTAAATTTGTGGGTATGTAATATAATTTTAGTTATGTTGGCTGCTTTTTTATTGATGTTTGAACTAATTGGGATATTTTTGTGTATTATGTAACTTATATGATGACAACTTTTCCAAACAGCTTCTTTGGTTTTCAAATATGGTATACAGCTTTCTTTATTTTTGGACTTGGGAATAAATCAATTAGAATAGGAGAATTAAATTTTGCTAAAACATTTCCTCTTCTATTGTTTTGAGGTGAGCCCCAGCTGTAATGGTCTATGAGACCAACCAAGAAAATAAACACAGTTCCACCACATATCGTTTACGACAAAAATGTCGCCTGTGTTGTAACAGACAAAAGCTTGCGTTTGTAATGTATCAACTGAAGCTTTAGCTAATGTGCTTGAAGAAAGTCGAGCTTTTGTAAGCTTGCACCGATCATATATCTCCGCATGGAAGCTTTATATGATCACCCCCAACTTCGTTGTCTTCACTTGTCAACCGGAAGCATGAGCTTTTTTTTTCGAAAGCCTATAAAAACCTGCGAATAGTAGCAGAAGGCCTTTTTACCGATATAAACCAAAAGGAAGTAGATTGTCGTGGTTACATATTTGTTCAAGTTAAATCCGAGAAAAAAAATAATTATACATATATAATTTTTTTTACGAAAAACAAAACAATCATAAAAAACAAGTAAGAGGTTCTAGTCGGGAGCTCCCGACTAGGGAATACCCTGAACCCTCTTTGAGGTGGTAGCGGGGAGGTGGCGATAGGTCTAAAATGAAAGATACTTAACATATATATAATATTCTAGAAGCTTGTTTGGTGACTCTAGCTCTTATTATTTACCCAATTTGCTCAAAAAACAGGATGTCGATATCGATTTTTATCGATTGCTTGGAAACGGAGTAAGTCATCGATTATCGGAAACAAACTCGATCTGCGTAGGAACTAGGAGCACCTACATCTAATATTTCAAGACTCTAGCTCTTATAGGTTCTGAGATCCTTGCGTTCATACATACGGACAGACAGACGGACGGACGGACGGACAGACAGACGGACATGGCTAGATCGACTCGGCTATTGATGCTGATCAAGAATATATATACTTTATGGGGTTGGAGATGCTTCATTCTGCCTGTTACATACATTTGCATTTTGCACAAATACAATATACCCTTTTTACCCGTTTTTAGTGGGTTCAGGGTATAAAAACCGTAAAAATCCGCCATACACTAATTTGAACAAGGAAGGTGCAAATTTCGGTCCTCACTTTCTGGTTGTCTGCAAAAAACCGGTTTATTTCCGACATAATCAATAACGGCAAAAGAGAACACCTGCATCTAGGTTTCTACGCACGAGACACTGGGTCCGAGCAAAAACACTTTTCGTTCGTTTTTTTTCGCAAATGTTCTTCCACGACCACTGAACAGGAAAAAAAAACTGCCAAAGTGTTTTTTGTGGATATGCATGTTTTTGTTGTTTTTTTTTTATACCCTGAACCCATTGAAAATGGGTAAAAAGGGTATATTGTATTTGTGCAAAATGCAAATGTATGTAACAGGCAGAAGGAAGCATCTCCGACCCCATAAAGTATATATATTCTTGATCAGCATCAATAGCCGAGTCGATCTAGCCATGTCCGTCTGTCTGTCTGTCTGTCCGTCCGTCCGTCCGTCCGTCCGTCCGTCCGTCCGTCTGTCCGTATGTATGAACGCAAGGATCTCAGAACCTATAAGAGCTAGAGAGCTCAAATTTTAGATGTAGGTGCTCCCACAGATTTATGAGTCATAAACATATATAAACAAACTATTAATTATTGAATGGGTGTTTGCTGATAGCTTTAAATATATACATTTACACATATACATCGTGCCCTCTTTCTCTCTCTCTCTCTCGCTCTAGCTTTCATTGATATCGTCTCACGACAACAAAAAGAAAAGACACTTTTCGTTTCCACATTTTTCGTTTTGCTCTTCGACAGACATTTACATATTTTCTGTGCGATCGGCCGAATGTGTTCTGTTTAGATGTTACTGTTAGACAGAACAGTGTGCATTGCTCAAGCAAAAGCACGAAAAGAGTACACAAGCGCAACGAAAAAAAGTGTTATATGGAGAGCGAAACCGAATCTGCTTCGTTTTTTTCGGTTTTTTTGTGTGCAGATGTTATTGAAAATAAGTGTTGACTGTTATTTGCGACCTCTGCCCAAAACCCTAATCTAAGGGCGTCTCATCTTTGCTTCACTTTTAGCAGCTTCTAATAAAGCTTAGAAGAGAGAAAAGAGGAGAAGGACCGTGAAAAATTATATAGTGTTGTTTTATAGAGCCTGATTATTTCGATCGTCCTTATCCAAATCGTTGCTAGTGCTCCATAGGATCACTAAGACAAAAAAAAATGTGCTGCCCCAGCCAACCAACTCTGGGTTATGGACTAATATGAAGCACGTCTGAGCTGCCGATTGGATCCGCCGACTGGTCCAGGAGACATTGACCCTCATGGCGGTCTCATCGACCCTATCCGGATCCCCATCGCAAACCTAATGAAAAATAGAAAACAAACAAAACTACCGACTTAATTGAACAGAAAACCAATTCTAAAATTATTGAGTGCAGTGCCATAGGAGTTAAGCCCTCTAACAGGAAATTAGAAATATTTATTCCCTGAACCCATTAAAAATGGGTAAAAAGGGTATTGTATTTGTGCAAAATGCAAATGTATGTAACAGGCAGAATGAAGCATCTCCAACCCCATAAAGTATATATATTCTTGATCAGCATCAATAGCCGAGTCGATCTAGCCATGTCCGTCTGTCTGTCCGTCCGTCCGTCCGTCCGTCCGTATGTATGAACGCAAGCATCTCAGAACCTATAAGAGTTAGAGACTTGAAATTTAGATGTAGATGTAGTTACTCCTAGTGCGTGCGCAGATCGAGTTTGTTTCCGATAACCGATAACTTACTCCGTTTCCAAGCAATCAATTAAATTCGATAACGACAACCTGTTTTTTGAGCAAATTGGGTAAATAATTAGAGCTAGAGTCACCAAACATGATATGTTGCTTCTAGAATATTATATATATATCAAGTATCTTTCATTTTAGACCTATCGCCACCTCCCCGCTACCACCTCAAAGAGGGTTCAGGGTATTCCCTATTCGGGAGCGCCCGACTTGAACCTCTTACTTGTTTATACTCTGCGAGAAACGCTGAACCATTAATTTTAATTTTTAACAATTTAGAAAGTTTTGTGCATATGTGACATGAAAGTGGGAATCATCGTGGCGATGTGCGTAAGTACAAATGCGTCTTTGCTGTTGTCGGGGTCGGTATTTGCCAATAGACATACTGATTAATGGTGTGGCTGCGACTCATACATAACAAATCAATATTTACATAAATGCACAGACGAACCGACAGAAAGGGGTACACAGGGTGAGAAAGAGATAGTTACACAAAGATCCAGACTGGCTGGCAATTGGGCCACACGCCAGCCATTTAAAAGCCATTTGTATAATGCGCCAAGATCTGAGGCGGTGTCTAACCATCGGTTTGTTTTCGGATCTGCCCATCATATGGACCATCCAGATTGCATTACCAGTACCACGCTGGCTAAAAAAAAAAAGACCTACAACAAGCCATAGCCTGGAATGCAAGTGAAAAAATTCCATTTCCGTTTGGTCCGCCCCGGATACAGGAGGTCACTAGACTCTGTTCACATGCGTATTACTATGCATGTGTCCGCTGCTCAACTAACGTGTGTCTTTTATAGTCTATACGGCGTATAGTGATATTTATTTGAAATGGGTGTAACCAAAGACAATATAAACACTAAGATCCCTTTAGTTATGATGGTGGCAAACGGTGAGCCTATACTAACGATCTGATACATCATAAGGTAATTTGCCAACGAACGGTCATGCGATGGCCCCCAGAAAAAGATGACTACTAACGATCTTATGCATTACTGGTCGTTAGGAAATTCGTTAGCGAATGGTCGTGCAATGCATGCCGATCAAAACAAATGTTTATTCTATACTTACGAAAAGTTGTATTGGCAACAACAATGTACATATTCAAGGTCAATATTGTTGTAATTTCCTTTTTATTTTGATTTTTCAACGTTTTCTCGTCGCTTCTGTCTGGCACGAGGCAACTTTAAAACGGATTGTTTCATTTGTAAAGTGCGAAGTGTTGTACGTGCAAATTTTAGCAGATCAAAAAACTTAAAATAAATAATAAATATTTTAATATTTGTGTGTATTTACAATATTATTAATATATTTATGAGTATATAGCCGCGCAAGTGTACAAGTGCAATTGCAACTTGTTTAATTGTTGTCCTAAGGAGCACCCTTTGGTTTTATATTCTAGCCGCTTTGTACACTGCACTGTTATACCCCTGAGTACTTATTAAAATACTTAATAAATAGTTGCAATTGATAATAATTAAAAAAAAAATGGAAACGGTAAAAATGGTAAACAAATGGCATTTAATGTGATGACACAAGCTTCACAATTCAACAAAAATCGGCTTGAAACTTATACTTCCAACAAGTACACACACACACGAAGCCATGCAGTCAAAGCGTGCGTGATTTATGGTCTCCCAGCCCTTGCTGCCATTTCTCGGGACACACACTTTCTGAAGTCGGCAAAACCAGATATTTGGGCCGCTTCGACTTATGCAGCTAATGCAACTGAACAGCGCGGGATTAGTTGAAAAAAGTTATTTACGGCAAACTTCCGTTGGTTTGTAGGGTGGCTGGTGGAGTGCATTGTAAGTGTCGAGAATAGCTTGTCGCAGTTTTTAAATAATTTTGGTAAATTCCTGTAAATTTTTTCTATTCAAGCAGCACAATTTACTTAAACTGGCAGCCATTTTGCACTTTGCGTTCCTGGAGAATTTAAAATGGCGTTATTCGAAAATTATGTTACTTTAGTTAACTCGAATAAATCTTGGGGCCAGTGCGCTGCGCTGCTGTTGCCTGCACACACAAATCATGGGCAAATTAGTTACTCTCACCTCCCAGTCGCTGCACTCTTAGCCCAGCCAAACTTGTTGAGTTCCCAGTTGGGACTCTTATGAACGGCTCTTCGAGTATCCAAAACTTGGCGCTAATGGGTAAATGTGGGAAAAGTTTAAATTAATTTTTGAAATGTGTTGCTAGCATGCCAGGCAGGGGCCAATAATATTTATTTCCATTATGGCCACGGCTCGTTAATTACATTTTTAACACTTCTGACCCCTGGCCCTAAAGCCCATTTGGCCACAAACAAAACCACGTCTTTATCAATTTGCAGGCCGAATTTAACTGATGGGTGACGCCAATTGTGGTCGAAAGGCAATCGACTCCGTTTGATAGCATCCAGAGCGTGCTTGTCCTTAAAAAGACCTTTTTAAATTTCTGTAGCAATCTGTAGAAAAATATGTTCAGACTTTATGCTATCTGCTTGTATCTTCTCGGCATTTTCTTTTTTATACCCTGAACCCATTGAAAATGGGTAATTAGGGTATATTGTATTTGTGCAAGTTCATGTAACAGGCAGATGGAAGCATCTCCGACCCCGTGAAATATATATATTCCAAGTCGATTTAGCCATGTTTGTCTCTCTGTCCGTTTGTCTGTCCGTATTGTGAAGGCAAGGATCTCAGAGACTTGAGTTTGTTTCCGATATGCGATAACTTGCCCCGTTTCCAAGTAATCGATAAAAATGTATATCGAAATCCTGATTTTTTAGCAATTTTGGTAAATAATAAAATCTAGAGTCAAAAAACTTGATATCTAGCATCTAGAAGAGTATATGTATCTGCATTAGTGTTGGAAGAAGAGGGTTCAGGGTATCCCCTAGTCGGGAGCTCCTGACTAGAGCCTCTTACTTGTTAAAGATTGTTTTGAACATTTTATTTTTTTTTATGTTTAGATTTTTTTCAACTACAGTTACTAATATACTAGATTGTTTAACGAAAAGAATTAGATGTTTTCCGTTAGGTTTGCAATTCTCATCAAGTTAGAGCAGGAGGCAAGACGTTTTCAATTCTAGAGTCGATAGGAAAGCCTACTAATTATATACCCGGAAAGCTCGTTAAATAGCCAGTAGACAGTGGATTTAGCGTTTTTGGTCATTTATACCTTAATATACAAATTAGTCAATATTGATCTAGTGTCGGCTAGCTTAATATTATTATATGCACTAAAGGAGGCACTAAAACCGAATTTCAACACCTACGGCTCAGTCAAGCATTTTTAAACAAAACCTTAATCAATGTAAATCGATATTTTGGTAATTTACCATTCATAAGAATTTTTTTAAGGTGTCTGTATTAGGACAAGCTTTATTAAAATGTGGATTATTAAGTGCAGTCGAAAAACTCTCTTTCCAAATTGTATGTGCAGGTGGGTCCAAAATATTGCATGACATAATACATATCTCTATATTTAAAACTGTTTGTCCTGACTGACTGACTGATTGGTGATCAAAGCACAGCTCAAACCGTGAGAGATGGGGAGCTGAAATTTTCTCTGTAGTTGCCATATGTAATGAAGTTGCACGTTTCATACATTTGTATGAAATGGCCTCAAAATTCATTGTTTGAATGTCTGAAACACTTGCGCGCAGAAATATCAGCGGGACAAAATTTACTTGCGCATTAACGCACACAAGACGTCAGTAACAACTGATCAGGCCAGCAGCAACAGATAGAGGAAAGGACACCCGCTTGCAAAATGGAGCAGAAGAGAACGGCTACAGCAGCGAATGTGCCGTAATAAGAAAAAAAGGCGACGACAGCGATCACGATGCCCGCCAGCGAATGGGCCTCAGCAGCATTCCAATTGGCATGGATTACGTCTGGTTTGTGTCTGTTCGTAATTGGATTGCGCGGCTTGAGAACATTTTTGAGCTACATATAATATACAAGCCGACTGATGCGCATCAAAGCGAATGCAGTGCATTGAATTGGCTGCACGCAGATCCAACGCGAACAACGAAACCGATTGCAGAACTGCTGGACATATAAACTGTTATGTTTGGCGGTAAGTTGTCAAATACCGATCTTCGACGTAAATTTGAAAAACATATGAACAACAGAGAAGAAGGTATGTCTGAAACCGATTTATCTTGATGGCACCTGGAGAAATATCAGTTTGCTTGCACCGGCTGCTAATACACACTTTTGACCGCAACGGATGTCAGCATAATATTGTTAAATTGTCGTCATTTAAGCATTATTGCATAATAATTTGAACGTTTCGATTGCTTTTACGACATATTGAACAAATGAGGTTGACAGGTGCCGGGGGAATTTCGGCTTACATAGCAAAACATATATATATGTATATGGGCGTGTGTGTGTGTGAGAGTGTCTGTTTCTGTATTTGTATATCCGGCTCAGCGTATGTTGGGGCACTTCATGCATCGCTGCGTCGCCTTAGCTGTCAATCACAACTGGCTACAAATTGCTTTCGGACTAGACTGACGTGTTGACATCAGCACGCACAAATTTCCAGCTTTACGTTCGGCTGCCTATTCCTCTGCTCGTCCGCGATTCGCTCAGATGGCTAACATTTTTTGATGTGAAAACGTATGAGGAATACATTTAAACAGGGAGCTAAGCTTAAAATGTTTTTAACTTTGATGACTTGACATTGCTAGTCAACACTGACCGCCCGTTGTCCGTCCTGACTTAGTCGGTCCCTTGGTCAACTTTTGCCATGCCCTGAGCTATCCAGTTGGAGAAACTCAGAGAAAAAGGTTGCATTGGCTAAAAAGCAAAAGGATGAAATAAAATGAATGAATGAAAAAGGAACGCCCAGCAGAAGACTGAGTTTCGAAATTATTTGCAGATACTATCATTAAGGATTTCCCTAGGATATTTCAGAGTTTTAAGTTTTGAGATCAGGGAACAGTCACTACTGTGAAAATTTGATATTCTAATATGTAAAATAACATATATTCACATATTCCGGCCAGGGAAATCACACTTGCAACACGCAATGTATTCTTGATTATTTTCGATGTTCACAGTCTGATATTTATTTAATTTTCTGGGCCTAGTATATTAGATACTATACGAAAATGCGCATACTAAATTGAATGGAATAAATTGAAGTTTTCAGTTGTGCTTGAATACAATGTCGTAAATTCAAAATTTGTAGATAATGGGATATAGAGAAATAAAAAAGCAACCTGTTTAGTATACGATAATAATGGTATAATAATAATAATAGTAAAAGGCGGTTAAAACAAACAGACATGATAGTAGATGTTAAACAAAATCTGTTTGTTGAACGATTGTTAAGAATCAGCATGCAAGCTCTAGCTTAATCTTTAGCAGCCTAGCCCTACTAATCAAACTGTGTCTATAATGAATATGTGTTGCTTGTAATATCTTTATAAGAATGCCCGGAGATGTGCACTAGGTATGTGCCATCTATCACATGACGACATAATTTCATTTGCATGCACAGACACATCAGTGAGGAGTCGGGCCAGAAGCCGACATAGAGGTTAAGACAGAGCCTGCGATTCAGGCCCATCAGCCTGTTGGCAGGCCGTCTGGAAAAGAGTGTAACACAATGTGATAAAAGAGGATTTATAATCGTTTGCTTGACATGTTTGTGTATCGGGCGCAATTCCTGCGCATAACTGAAAGGCGGGCAACCGTTTGCTGTGACAGTTGCGGCTAGGAAGAAATATATTTAAAAAATGTAATTATTTCCATTATTTGAATTTAATTGTGCTTGCACTATTGAAAAAAAAAATTTTTTCAAATAAACAATGTGTTTATCATATAGGTGTATACATATAATTATAATACAACACAGTTGAGACGGATTTTGAATATATTTCTCTTGCTAGAGAAAATTGAAATTTATATATTTGGGTGAATTAAATTTTATAAATTTGTGTAAATTAATAGCCTAATAAAATGTTCTACAAGTAATTTTTATACCCGGAACCCATTGAAAATGGGTAAAAAGTGTATATTATAATTGTGCAAATGTATGTAACTGGCAGAAGGAAGCATCTCCAACCCCATAAAGTATATATATTCTTGATCAGCATCGACAGCCGAGTCGATCTAGCCATGTCCGCCTGTCTGTCCGTCCGCCCGTGCGTATTTATGAACGTCAGTATTCAGAACCTATAAGAGCTAGAGACTTGAAATTTTAGATGAAGGTCCTCTTAGTCCATGCGCAGTACGAGTTTGTTTCCGATAATCGATAACTTACTCGGCTTACAAGCAATCGATAATAACCGATTTTGAAATCTTGGTTTTCGAGTAAATTAGATAAATAATAATTAGGTAAATAATAAATATATATATCTAGCATATTTTATTTTATAGCTATCGCCACCTCCCCGCTACCACCGCACATCTATATATCAAGTTAATAACCCAACTTGTACCGCCCACCAAATTAGGTAACAATTTTTGATGCAATCGACCTTTTGAGAATACACAAATATTTTTTAGCACAATAAGATCTACTGTAGCAAATTCCATCAAGATCGGATAAAAAACACAAACAGAAATTTTTAAAGATAACGTGATTTGGCTGGCAGCAAGCGCAAATCGCAAGAATTTCTGTGTACATGTACACACACACGTTCATGACCGTCTGTTTAAAATTATATCAATAGAATGGCAATCTGATTGTATTGTTATTTGAGCTACTATTTTCATTCGCTTTATTTTTACGACGACAAAATAAGTAATCGATTGCCGGATGCAAACGCGTACTGCGCATGGACTACATACCAAATTTCAATTCAAGTCTCTAGCTCTTTTAGGTTCTGAAATCCTCGCGTTCATCCGGACGAACGGACGGACGGACAGACAGACATGGCTAGATCGACTGATCTGATGCTGATCAAGAATATATACACTTTATGGGGTCTGAGATGCTTCCTTCTGCCTGTTACATACATTGGTACAAATACATTATATCCTTTTACCCATTTTAAATGGGTTCATGATATAATAACGCGCTCAGATTTATAATAACAGTGCCGAAAAGTTCCACTTACTACTTGTGCAAAGTAATTAATATGTATAAATAAGATAAGATAAGAATAAGATCTTGATGAAACTTTCATCTGTAGATCCTATTATGCCAAAGAACATTCGTATATTCCTAAAAAGAAAACAGCATCAAAATATATATACTATTCAAGAAGCTACATGCCAAATTTGGTGGCTCTACATCTTAAGATCTAGAGATTTGCTCAAAAACACGATTTAGATATCGATTTTTATCGAATGCTTGGAAACGGGGCAAGTTATCGAGTATCGGAAACAAGCTCGTTCTGCGCGGGCACTAAGGGGACCTACAGCTAAAATCTCAAGTCAAGGTTCTGATATCCTTGTGTTCATACATACGGACAAACAGACATGGCTTGATCAACTAGGCTGTTGATGCTGGTCAGGAATATATTTACTTTATGGGGTTGGAGATGCTTCCTTCTGACTGATACAAACATTTTCACAAAATCATTATACACTTTTTACCCATTTTCAATGGATTCAGGGTATAATAAAGATGTTTATTAAAAGGAAGCTTCTTTTGAAAAATTAAAATCTCCCACATATTGGTTTGGTTCGGGTGTGAAGCTGAGTTATCTTTATACAGATGAGAGAACACAGAAAATTATTATTTCGTATAAGACCCATCAGAATGGAAATCAAGTCTCAAAAGTAGCTGTAATTAATGTCATTAATGGCCATGGCCAGCATCATCAGAATCAACAATAACTTCAGCCACGACATCAACGTTTTCATTCTCGTCGTCATCAACGTCAATGTCATTAAAGTGCATTTTAAAATAAAGTAATAAATATTTACTTAACTGCGTGAAATGGCAGAAGTTGAGGGCACGCAAACTTGATTGCCCCTCGTAATTGCAGATAAACTTTATGCCATTAACCTTAGCGCTGTCTAGTTGCCCGTCTGCGTCTCCACCCGAGCTGGCAAACTGAAAAGTGCTTTTAAAACATTTCATAACAAACATTTGCTAACGTGCCTCAACCCTGTCAACACCCCTACCTCCCCTTCCATTCCGCTTGCGAGTGTGCACTGAGCTTCCTGCCGGCTATGCTATTCGAGCCTTCGAGAACTTTACATTTGTGGCACATATGTATTGAGCTGAGCTAACGAAGAAATATGCAGTATATGCCCTCTTCAAAGGGTATCTCGTGCTTGTCATCATTAAACTTGTGCGCAAACATCAGCAAAATACATTTTACTTTGGTAAATATCGGAATAATATCGTAAATTACATTATATGAAGAGGACTCCAAGCACTCGCACTCTACCTGATATAAAATAAAATTGTTTTCTGCCAATAAAAAATAAAACACTCTTGTTTTTTATTAAATAAAAAATCATTTCCTTCGTATATTTTTTATTATTCTGTAAAGGACGAAGGAATATTAATGCTTAATAGTAGGCGTATCGTTGGCGATATATACCTCTATAAAAAACTGTTTGTCCTGACTGACTGACTGATTGGTGATCTACGCACAGCCCACACCGTAAGAGCTATGAAGCTAAAATTTTCACTGTAGTTTCGTTATGTGATGAAGGTGCACGGGTTTCAGGAAATTCCCACCCCAAGTGTGGAAAATCGCGAAAAACGTATGTATGAAACTTTTTAGTTTACCAACCGATCGGCCTTAAACTCAACTCACTTTTTGGAAAATTTTTGCTCAAACTTATTTGCAATGTTCTTCATAAGAACTTAATGAATACGTGTTTCAGCGATTTGGGAAATTCCACCCGCAACAGTGGTTAATTAGCGAAAAACGTTGGTATGAAACCTTTTTTTTAACCATCGGATCGGCCTCAAACTCATTTTCAAAGACCTTTGTTCAAATTCATTTGGGGGTGTTTTGCACTTTTTGGATAATCCAGTAATAATGGATAAAAAGTAATATGTTACTTAATAAGCTTTACGAACTTACATTGGAATATTGCCAAGAATAGTTTTGAAAGTTTTAATTGTCAACTAAAATAATCCCATAATAACTAAACCATAGTAATAACAAATCATATAATAATGTTAGCTGACATTGTGAAAGTTAACTACATTTAAACAAAATTATAATATAGAAACTTTGTTATTCGAACAAAAACTTTAAAGATTTTTCAGTCAGCATGCTTGCTTAATTGAATTTAAATTATGAAATAAATGCATCACGATTTAATAAAATTTAATTTACAATTCTCTTCTGTCAAAAAATTAGCCGGTTTATTATGTAAGAGTGTTTAAGTAATATTAATGAGTTTTAATGCATGTAATAATATTAAGTTAAAATTGTTTTTTCCTAGACTTTAATATTTTGTGAAATTTGCAGCCTTGCCAATTTACTAAACAAATATCTCCTTTTGGCAATAATACGAAAATATTAAAGCACATGTATGTGGGTAAAAGATTTAGGTTTATTTGTTGTTAAAGTATCGAATTTCATTTAGATCAGCTTCTGTTATGGTTTTCTTGCATTTATCAAAGGTTAAATTTTAATTAAAAATATGTTGCAATTGCAAATTTCAATAGCAACAATTGCCGAATTGTTATCAATTTAAAATGTTTCCTAATTAATGTGTCAGTCTACATATTAACACCTTATATATACCATACTATACGCACAGTTAACGTGCGTGTGTGTAGATTCTTTTGGTTCGTCCGTCCATATGTATGAACGCAAGGATCTCAGAACCTATGAGAGCTACAGATTTGAAATTGAAATTTTAGCTGTAGGTCCTCCTAGTGCCCGCACAGATCGAGTGTGTTTCCGATATTCGATAACTTGCCCGTTTCCAGGTAATCTATAAAAATCGATATCGAAATCCTGTTTGTTGAGCAACTTTGGTAAATATTAAGAGCTAGAGTCACCAAACTTGACATGTAGCTACTAGAATAGTATATATATTTGCATTTGATGCTGGAAGAAGAGGGTTCAGGGTATCCCCAGTCGGGAGCTCCCGACTAGAACCTCTTACTTGTTTTTCATTATGTACATTACTCATTATGTGACGTCCAAGGAAATTAAACGCCTAATGCTCGTCGAGCGTGTTGTGCGTTTTTGATATCTTCCGGTTTTACCAGCAGCAGCGTAAACATAAAATTAATCGCAGTTTAATTATATTCGTAGCCACTATTCTAATAAAACGTATCCTTTAGTCTTAGCACCTAAAGGATTTACGATACATAAATTCATTCTATATGTCAATCTATTCTATTTCGCAAAAAGTAAATTTGATAAAAAGGGAAACCATGAACAATATCGAGAGCTCATTTACCTCGGCTGTTTAAACTTGTTCAGATATATGTTTGACAACCAACAAACAGGTTTTGGGAGACTGAAATCTCTCTATACTATTTTCCCCAAAACTATTTTTAATTGTCATTATTTAGGTTCTTTTGTGAACTGCATAAGGTGTATGTTGGGTCTGGTATGATAACTATGTGTGCTCCAAATTGCTTATTTGGCTAAGCATATTAAATCATAATGGAAACTTATTTAATATAACTTTGATCCAATTTGCGAGTGCTTAATTAATGTAAGCATTTTGCATTGATTAAGCCAATTTAGTAGCCCAAGACTGCAGACAATGGCCAAATTCTTCCGGACATTTTTATACCCTGAACCCATTGAAAATGGGTAAAAAGGGTATATTGTATTTGTGCAAAATGCAAATGTATGTAACAGGCAAAAGGAAGCATCTCCGACCCCATAAAGTATATATATTCTTGATCAGCATCAATAGCCGAGTCGATCTATCCATGTCCGTCTGTCTGTCCGTCTGTCTGTCCGTCCGTCCGCCCGTCCGTCCGTCCGTCTGTCCGTATGTATGAACGCAAGGATCTCAGAACCTATTAGAGCTAGAGAGCTCAAATTTTAGATATAGGTGCTCCTAGTGCCTGCGCAGATCGAGTTTGTTTCCGATAATCGATAACTTACTCCGTTTCCAAGCAATCGATAAAAATATCGACATCCTGTTTTTTGAGCAAATTGGGTAAATAATAAGAGCTAGAGTCACCAAACTTGATATGTTGCTTCTAGAATATTATATATACATATGTCAAGTATCTTTCAGATTATACTATCGCCACCTCCCCGCTACCACCTATTTGCTATAAATCAAGTTAAGAACCCAACTTGTATTGCCAACTAATTTAAGCCACAATTTAAATGCAATTGACTTTTTGAGGATACACAAATATTCTATGGTGCAATAAGATATACTGTATAAAATTTCATTAAGATCGGTTTTTGTTTTGATTTTCGGTATTTTGCGCACTACTGCGCACGTGTTGCGACGCAATTTCTATACATGTACAGTGTACAGTGTACATTGTACACACACACATTCATGCGCGTCTGCTTCGAATTCTGTCTTCACTGCGATTGTTTTCTGTTTGACTATTTTTATTGGTTTTTTTCTCATTAATACTCAATTATTAGTGTGGATGTTGAGTAGAGGCAGTGGCAAGTGGTGCAGTCTGTCGCGAGTTCGAGTCCTACCGGGGAAAGTAACCATGCGGTCGGTTGCGAGTTCAAACCCTGCCAATGGAACTTTTTTTTTTTTAATTTATCTTTATTAATTCAAACGAGCTCCATTTGGTGTTCGAATAAGAGAGTTCGGGGTATTCCCTAGTCGGGAGCTCCCGACTAGAACCTCTTACTTGTTTATTATTAAGATGAGAGGCAACCAACGTTCTGTTAAGAAAAGTTTCGCAGGTTATGAAAACAGATTTAACTATTAAAATATGTGAAAAAATTGTATAAAATATAATTTAAATGTTTCCTATGCTGTTAATGTTCATTGCATCTGCTGTGCACACTTCTTTTCGTGTACTATGTAAAAATTACAATAGCTTCTATCACGTTTTCTTTCCGGCTATGAGTAGGGCATAGCTTGCCTGACATGCTATAATTTTCCCCCACCGGTTTGGTGATTTCCCATCACTATTTCTTTGACCTATCTACCTAACACCCTACATATTAAGTATAAATAAGTTTACTTCACAGTAGTATCAATTAATTTACTTTACTGTAGCATGCAAATAAGCATATGCCCACCATATTGCAGTGTATACAATATGTAAAGTGGTCATATGCTCAGATCTGCAGCGTAAGCACTATGACGTTTTGACCGTTCCAAGCGCATTCCAATGTATATGCCTTCTGCATGTACATATAACAACATATATACAAATACATATGGCATGCTATGTACTCCCGTTCTGCCGCTGCTTTGAGCGACAGAACTCCAAACTCTATTATGTACTTTACGAGACGATATCATTCTGCATCTGACCAACTACAAAACCACTACCGTTGTTATGCTTACATGGCGACCGTGAGCATGGTCTCACTAACCTGCAGTGAATTAAATTTGAAGTGAATACTATTTGTGAAAATACATCCCAAAAACTAGTGGAAAGGCAGCCAAGATGGCTGGCAACAAACAACAACAAACTTTAACAATAACAACAGCAACAGCAGATGACATTTACTAAAATTCTGGCAACAAATACAAAGACAGCAGCGATGGAGGGATAGCTGTGCACAACAAATAAATATCTGAATGAGTAGAGTGCGGATGGATAAGAAAACATAGAAACAGAAAAAGCGCGGCGGTGTCAAACAAAGACAGAGGTCGGAAATTGACCGTCTCAGCAAAGACTTGAACGATCAAGATAACCCGCCATCATGGAACGATTCTGTTTCCATGCATGAAAAGCGCTCGTTTCGTGAAGCACAACTAGTGCAATTAATAAACAAAAAACAAAATCCATCAGTCAGCTACCGCCTGATACAAACTATAAACAAGAAAGTAACTCCTCCTATTCAAACAGCTATCCCAGCATATAAGAGACAATGTCCGGCGGACTGTGAGGGCCCATTCTACAACATTGGCTGCGCACTGACTTGCGAGATTGCCAAACCGACAGCGCTACAAAGAGCGCAATAGAGGGCAACATACAATCATCCCGGCCTGTGCGGGGACCAGCACCGGCAACTTGAACGAGCTTCGACAATGGACCGACAGCGCTACAAAGAGCGCACTACGAAATTTTTTTTATATATATATAATGATTGTAAAAATTGAGCGAGAACTCGCCCGATCAGAGTACATGTTGGAAGGCTGTACAAAATATAGGCAGGAAAATTGTAAATTCACCTGCGAGTGAATAATAAAAAGAAAAGACATATAACCAAAGGGCAATATAAAGGCAAATCATGATAAAGAAAATACCACTTGCTAAAATATTAAAAGACAAATAAAATAAAATTAAGTTTCAAAAATTTAATCGTTTAAGACTAGCCATGTGCCGTGAATTGAATTGAAAAAAAATAATAATATCAATTTAATACACTAAATTTATTGATATATACATACATATATATATATATATAAAAAAAAAAAAAAAATAAATTTTTTTAATTTAAACGATTGAACAATACGATTAGTAAAACGGCAGACACAAATAATATAATATCTTATGAGAAATTGGCGTATTACAAAATGCCTTTGATAGAATCTAAAACAGTGGATTCGACTGCTAACGTAATTAATAAAGTAGAATCCAGTAATGTAGATTTAGGTCTGACCAACACATTGTTAATAATTATCGTTGTTATTCTCAGCGCAAACTTAATTTTCAAACTGTACAAGTTACACAATAAATGATTGCGAAAAAAATATATGAGCAAGGCTAACGATCTAGATAAGATCTAGAAAACAAAAAAATTGTTAACAAAAGCCGCTACATCGATAATTGTTAATAATGCTTTGAACAATATATTAATAAATTCAAAAATAAACAAAAAAAAAAAAACAATAATGTCAGCAAAAAGTTTAATAAAGAATATATATATTTAATGGAATGGAATGAAATTGTTTCCATTATTAAGCAAAAACGTTCTGAGTTTGATAGTGCCTCAATAATAGTGCACTAATATCAAACCAAACAAAAATAAAACATGTTCAAGTTCTAGTAGAATATTTTTCAAATATTTGTTCCAAATGCGCTAAATACACCAGCAACATTCGAAATCATTGATTTAATGGAATCAGTCGAAGAAGAACTTGAACAAAAGCAAGAACAAATCGAAATAGTCGACATGGCTCAAACACCAGTAGATTTTCTTAAGTTAGCCTCATCGCTCTTACCAGAGTTTGATGGCAAGGCAGAAAATTTAAAAAGCTTCATAGATGCTCTGAATCTGGTAGATTCTCTAAAAGAAACACACGAAGCACTTGCTGTAAGTCTTATTAAGACAAAACTAAAAGGCCATGCCAGGAACCTGATAAGTGATGAGAGCACTATTGCAGCTCTCATATCGAAACTATCGGACAAATTAAAAGGAGAGTCAGTAGAAGGTATTTCTGCTAAACTTCTAAGCTTACAACAAAAAAGCAAAACGGCCAATCAATATACCCAAGAAGTAGAAAAATTGACTAAGTCTCTAGAAGGAGCTTATATCAGTGATGGTTTGTCACCTGACTTAGCTAATAAGTACAGCACAACACTTGCTGTCCAAGCTATGACTCAGAACTGCTCCATTGATAAGGTAAAACTTATCATGCAGGCAGGTACATTCAGTAACATGAATGATGCCATTTCAAAGTTTGTTAACAGTTGCACAGAAGCAACTGGTCAAACAAACACTGTTCTACACTACCGACAACGACAAAATTACTATAATAATAAGGGTGGTCATGGTCGTGGTAATAATCGCGGAAGAGGTTATTACCAAAGTAACAATAACAGAGGCCAACATAATAATAATAACCGAGGAGGTTATAGATCTCAAGGTCAAAATAGAGGCAACTTTAGAGGCCGAAGCAACCAAAATCAAAATAATAATAATAATGTGAGAGTAGCACAAAACAGTTCGGAATACTCTCAAAACCCTATAAGTACCACACAATAATCAATAAAACATATTCAATAAATTTTAATCTCAATATCTTTGTAAAATTTCGTAACAATGTTACAAAAACAATTTTAACATTTTTAATCGACACTGGTGCAGACATTTCAATTCTTAAAATTAATTCTGATCACTTCGATACAATTTCTGAAGATAAAACTATAAATAATCAGGGAATAGGCCATGGGCTAATAAAGTCCCAAGGCACTACTCTAATAGATCTTCAATTCAAACAATATACAATTCCACACGAATTTAACATAGTAAATGCAAACTTCGCAATACCTTGTGATGGAATTATAGGCATTGATTTTATACAAAAATTTAATTGCCTCCTAGATTTCAAACCAACTGAAGACTGGTTTATAATTCGACCTCAAAATCGTACTTATCCAATTTATGTTCCAATAACATACAATTCTGGTAATAGCTCACTAATTCTACCAGCAAGATCTGAAGTGATAAGAAATATAAAAATCGATTCGAAAGATAATTTCTGTTGGGATATTTCTGGTGTGCCATAGATGCACATAAAGAAATCACACGTAGTGGTTCGGTTAAACGTTTAATAGAAACTTGAAAGCATGAGTACAAAAATCTGAACAAGTACTCAATTACAGAATGAGTACTATGCTGATACAATGTTGCCAGATTATAAAGAAGCTTAACAGCTTATTGTAACTATTTTAACACTTCTTCTTAAGCTAATTATAATCAGTTGCAAAAAAACAAATTTAATTCAATCCAAGTGTTTTTACAAAGCGTACGTGCTTTTGCTTACTTAAACATTTTGTTAGTATATCTGCAACATTATTATTTGTAGGTACGTATTCTAATGCAATATCATTACATTGTACCTTTTCACGTATAAAATGATACCTTATGTCTATGTGCTTAGTGCGCTTATGATGGACTGGATTTTGCGCAATATGTTGCGCGCTTAGGTTGTCGCCACATATAGTCAACGGCTCTGTAGCCTTTGACCATCCCATCTCACTAAGTAGCCTGCGTAGATAAACTGCTTCTTTGGCAGCCATGGACAAAGAAATATATTCTGCTTCAGTGCTGCTCAATGCGACAACGCTTTGCTTTGATGAAGTCCAAGAGAACGCACTGCCTGCCAGGAAAAATGCGTAGCCACTATAGGATCTCCTGTCCAGCCGATCGTTGCCCCAATCTGCATCTGCATAGCCTTTTGGTGGTTTGCCATTTTTACGGTATACTAATTTCATATTCTTTGAATCCGCAAGATATCTTAGAATGTACTTTGCTGCAGACTGGTGTTCTGCATGAGGATTACCATTTCTTTGTGATAATTTGTTTACAACATGCAAAATGTCTGGTCGGCTCAAAACTGCTAAGTATATAAGCGAACCAATTAATGACTGATATTGCGTTATATTTACCTTTACACAAGTATCGTCGTTGCAGTCCACTTGAAAACCTGGGTCAAGAGGTGTGCTTGCTGGACGGCAATTGCTCATGCCATACTTGTCCAATAGGCCTTGAATGTGCGTTTTCTGGCACAGCGAAACGGAGCCTCGATCGCCGTCGCGTTGGATTTCCATGCCTAGGAAATAGCTAATGGGGCCTCCATCGTGCATTTTAAAATGCGATGCAATCTTCTTCTTAATCACGGCTATGTCTTCTTCGCTGGGACACACAATGATTAAATCGTCGACGTAGACAGCGATGTAGCTGAATTGTTGTTGCTTTTGCTTGACGTATAAGCATGTTTCATTTTTGCATCTTTTAAAATCCATGCTTCTTAATACCTCATCGAGCGTATTGCTCCAAACTCGTCCGGATTGTTTAAGTCCGTAAAGTGCCTTTTCTAGTTTGAGGACTTTATTTGGGTGCTGCTTGTCAATAAAATTCGGCGGTTGTTTCATGTACACAGTTTCATTAAGCTTACTATTTAAATATGCGTTTGAAATGTCGACCTGATGCATATACAGCTCTTTTTCGGCAGCTATTGCGAATAACATGCGAATGGTTTCATATCGAATTACGGGAGAAAACGTTTCCCAGTAATTGACACCAAACATCAACTTTAGTTGCTGCGTCAAAAAACTAATTTCATCTTTCGAGCTTGCCTACCAGAATGTTAGAGGTCTTAAATCTAAACTCGCTAAACTGTATTTAGACTCTCTTGCTTTTAATTTTCAAATTATCGCTCTTACTGAGACCTGGCTGAAGCCGGACATCTCAGACTCTTCAATTTTTACCTCCAAATACACCACTTACAGATGCGATCGAGCTTCCCGTATCGGAGGAGGAGTACTTATAGCTGTCGAGTCTGCTCTTTCGTCGGAACGCATTGATCTTCCCAGCTCAGAGATTGAGTTGGTGGCTGTAAGAGTTGTATTTGGTACTTTTTCTATCTTTATTACATGTTCATATTTACCTCCTCTATCCAATTTGTCTACCTATCAAACCCATCTTAATGCTATTAAATCTGTCTCCTCCCTACTTTCTGATAGAGACCTTTTAGTAGTTCTTGGGGACTTTAATCTTCCTGTTGTCGAGTGGTCATCGCCATCAGACTCAAACTTTCTGTTGCCGTCATCGTCAAACGAATTTATTGATGGTCTACATGAAATGTCCTTAAGGCAGGTTAATCGTGTGCGCAATTCAAGAAACAGATCTCTTGATCTACTTTTCGTGTTGGATTCGTTCAATAGTGTTGTGCACAGGATCAATCCGCTTACACTTCCTGACGCCCTTTTCATCCAACTCTGAAAATGGTCATTGATTTACCAGCCCGAGTCCCTATCAAGGAATCGGAATTAGCTGAACTTATGCGTAGTTTCCGAAAGGCTGATTTTCATAAGCTAAATGATCTTATTCTGCAAGTCGACTGGTCCCAACTGTACAATTGTGCAGACATTGATGTTGCCTTGAAACTTTTTTATGACACCTTGTACTCGATTTTTGATGTCTGCGTTCCTCTTGATCACCCAGCGAGGCCTGATAGGCCTCCCTGGTTCTCAAATGAACTGATGAGGTTAAAAAACGTGAAGTCAAGGTGTTATAAAAAGTTTAAGAAATCGGGAAATCACTCTGATTTCTCCCGCTATGCAGTTGCCCGATCAAATTTTTCCACCAAAAATTTCATCTGCTATAAGAATTACCTTCGGCGTTGTCGCCTTCAATTTTCACATAATCCTAAGCAATTTTTTAACTTTGTCAATTCTAAACGAAAGACATCTACTTTGCCTTCTTCGGTTAAGTTTGCAGATGAGAGCGTGAACACTGATCCAGGCATAGCCGATCTGTTCGCAAACTTTTTTCAAACTACGTACTCCTCCTCTAGGTATAATAAAAATCAGCCTTATCCTTATCAGTTACAGAGGTCAAACTGCATCTTTAATCCCATTATTACCGAAAGTTCGCTTCTTAGCGACCTTAACACTATCAAGCCGGTTTACTCACCGGGCCCTGATGGTGTTCCTGTCTGCGTGCTTACATACTGCGCTGCAGCATTATGTAAACCTGTTTTAAAACTTTTTGAATTGTCCGTTAACACTTCATCTTTTCCGACCATTTGGAAGGAATCATACATAGAGGTATTTCCAAATTATCCGCTATACCTAAAGCTTTTGAGAGAATTATAACATCTCAACTGCAGCATTTATGTAGTTCTATTATTTCACCTTCCCAGCATGGGTTCGTGAAGCGCAGATCTACAACCACTAACCTTCTCGAGTTTATTTCGTATGTAATTGATGGGTTTAAGAAAAGAATGCAGACTGACGTCATCTATACTGATTTCAGTAAGGCTTTCGACTTGCCTTGCTGCTTCATAAATTAAGCCTTCTCGGCTTCCCAGTCAATATTTTGAACTGGATTTCAGAGTATTTGCGTGACAGAACCCAAAAGGTTCTTTTCAGAAATTCATTTTCTATACGTATTCTGGTGACTTCCGGTGTTCCTCAAGGTAGTCATCTTGGCCCGCTACTCTTTACTCTTTTCATCAATGACCTTCCCTCGATACTGTCTCACTCTCGAGTATTAATGTACGCTGATGATGTAAAATTATGCCTTGCATATAAGGATATGGCATCATGTTATCTCTTACAAGCGGACATTGATGCGTTTCAGGCTTGGTGCCTAGCCAACCTGTTAAACTTAAACTGCTCTAAATGTAAGGTAATGACCTTCTATAGAAGCCCTCCTCAATTGGTTTCTTACATCCTTGATAGTATACCGCTCGAGCGTGTTAATAGTACTTCTGATGAAGTTAATGATCTAGGTGTCATCCTTGATCATAAACTTAAATTCGACTCTCATGTTAATACCGTGGTCAATAAGGCCAGAATAGTTATGGGTTTCATCAAGCGATGGTCGAAGGAGTTTGACGATCCGTACACGACAAAAACACTTTATATATCTTTGGTACGACCTATTCTTGAGTATGCCTCATGTATCTGGTCACCACAATATGCTACCCATCAGGACAGAATTGAATCCGTTCAGAAACAATTCTTGTTGTTTGCCCTTCGTGGTTTAAATTGGGATCCTCGTGTGCGGTTACCGGCATACTCCAGTAGACTTCTGAAGATTAACCTTCCTTCTTTAATTAATCGTAGAACCATGCTGGGTGTAATATTTATTCATAAATTAATTACGGGTGAAAGCGACTCTTCTGTGTTGACTAGCCAATTAAATTTCTCTATCCCTACTAGACTAACACGTAATTTTGTTCCTTTATCGCTTCAATTTTGCTCAACTAATTATGCCTTGCATGAACCGTTCAGGGTTCTCTGTGATAACTATAACAAGCATTACAGAGTATTCTGCTCGGAAGCTTCTCTTCCTCGTATAAAGTCTTCTATTCTAAACTATTTAGCAAGTAGATAGCCCTATTTTTATTTGTATTTGTACACATACTCGTAGTTTGTATCGATTTTTTTTTTTAATTTTTTTTATATTTACTTTGCATTTCGTGTCGTACGTTACACGACTGCGCCCCTCGGTCGGTTGGGCGGGAGGTGGGATGCAGTACGTTGCATCAAGATTCGCGTTAAAAAAAAAAAAAAAAAAATTGTTGCCCACAACCTAGTGCAACTAGTCGAGACTTAAATTTTTCAATATTACCATCCTTATCTCTCTTGATTCGGTAAACCCATTTTGAACCAATGGCCTTTTGTCCAGGAGGTAGCTCACACACTGACCATGTCTCATTTGCTTGTAGAGCGTCGTACTCTATTTGCATAGACTTTTCCCAATCCTGCGCATTTTGGCCATGTAATGCTTCTGCAACTGACTGCGGAGTTTCAATGTCTTCAATCTGATTAAGACTATTGATCAATTGGTACTGCTTTCTGGGCCTGCCTGGCTGACCTGTACATATGATTATTGGCCTGCCACGCCCATGTTGTACTACAGCTTCAACTTGTGGCACCGCTACTTGGTCGTTGTCGTCATCGTTGCTCTCTTCTTCTGGATCGCTTGCGCTCACAAAATCCTCCTCTTCTTCTTCATTTGAGTCACTGTTGTACTCTTGCAGCTCGGCAGGTTGCTCTGGGTGGTTTATTGCAACCTCATGATTTGACTCAAACGGGATAATGTACTTCGTGAAGGTGTTTCTGTCTGAAATACTGCATGCATCAGTTATTGCCATGTCAATGAATTTGACATTCCTTCTTTCAATAACTGTTCGCTTCTCGCGATCATATAGGCGGTATGCCTTTGCTGTAAAGGAGTAACCAACAAAAATGTACTCCTTGCCCTTTGTTTGGAACTTGCTTTTTCTGACTTTGTCGAGTGCAAATGCCCGCGAGCCAAATACTCTCAAGTGCTGTACTGATGGCTTGCGATCCTTCCATACCTCAAATGGTGTGCTTCCATTTAATGCTTTTGTGGGACATCTGTTGCGCAAATAAACTGCTGTTGCAACAGCCTCCGCCCACAAAAATGCTTCAAGCTTTGAATGAATTAGAAGACTTTTTGGCATTTCAACGATGGTGCGATTAGCAGGTTCGGCCACACCGTTTTGCTGCGGATGTAAGGAACTGTAAATTGCCTTTTTATACCGCACTCGATCAAAAATTCAGTGAATTGCTTATTCACATACTCTGTTCCATTGTCGCTGCGCACAGCCTTTATTTTATTTCCTGTTTGGCATTCTACAAAAGTTTTAAACATTTTAAACTTCTGAAAGGCTTGGCTTTTTGAGTGCATAAGGTAAACAAATATCTTGCGTAGTAGTAGTAGTCATCAATAAAAGTTACGAAATATCGATTGCCTGCAAGCGACTTAACATTCATCGGACCACATACGTCTGTATGCACTAAGTCCAGTACTTGCTTTGAGACACGATTCGCTTTCTGTGGGAATGGCAATGCACAAATTTTTGCTTTATTACATGTATCGCAATTTAATTCTAATTGTATATTTTCAACTTTCATACCACGCACCAGTTGCTTATCAGTAAGCAATTTCAAATCCTTAAAATTCAGGTGGCCAAATCTGTTGTGCCATTTTATGGAAGATGAATCAGAACTATTTAGCATATGAACCTGATCAAGACTATGTTTGTACACATACAAGCCATTTTCGTGTCTTGCCCTTATTATATCGTTGCCTTCTTTGTCTTTTATCAGCGCAATTTTCCCTTCAAATATGGTAGAATTCTCAAACTTTGCTGCAGCACTTACTGATAAAAAAATTCATGCTTAAGTCAGGGGGACATATAAAACATTTTGCAGCTTTAGTTTTATTCTATTGCAGTGCAATTCAACACTGCTACTGCCGGGTGAATCGATGAACTTATTTGCGGCCAACATTATCGACGTCTTTTTATCAGCATACGTAAGGAACATGCTGCGATCGCAGCACATGTGCGATGTTGCACCGCTGTCAACGCACCAAAAACTCTTTTGCTTCTCCTTGACACAACTGTGCATTAAGAATAGAGACTTTTTATCCTTTTGGCTTTTATCACCCTTCTTTTTATTTCGGCAATCGCTCGCTCGATGCCCTACTTTTTCGCAATTAAAACATTTTCATCTGAATGGCTGCTTACTGCTATTCTTTCTGCCTATGCTTTCGACACTGTTGTTGTCCCGCGGTCCATTATGTTTGTGTGTATACACTGCTTCTAGTGTTTCTATGCCGTCTCTGCTAGCTCTTTCTTGCTTTCGCGTGGCCTCTTCTAACATTTTAACCTTGACGACTTCGAATTTGGGCAGCTCATCGCGTGTCTCAATCGGTATTACAAAATTTTCCCATGTGTCTGGTAAACTGCTCAAAAACATGATGACCTGCAACTCGTCATTGAGTTTGATGTCTAATTCTGCCAGCTTTTCAATTGTCTCAACAAATGAATTGACATATGCGACTACATCGTCACCCTGCTGCATATTGAAACGTATTAATTTTTGATATAATTGGACCTTCCTAATCGGTCCAACTGAGACATGAATATCCTTTAATTTTTTCCATACGGCTGCAGATGTTGGGCATGACTTGATATGCATCAACTGTGTTGGCTTCAGATTTAAAATTATGTAAGCCATCGCTTTTTGGTCGACACTAACCCATTTTTCGATATCCTCACCATTTCCTTCTGGCTTAACATATTTTCCACACACAACATTCCATAGGTCCGCCACCACCAAGACACTTTTCATGGCCATATGCCATACGTCATAATTGTCCTTTTGATGCGACATGTTCATTCTGACAATTTCACCACGTTATACTTCGCACGAAATAAACTTTTCAAAATTTAACAAAAAAGGAAGCTTTCAGAAACGTAGACACTTTGTGTACTTATTTAACCGAAACAACGAGACCTGGGCCCATAACCAATGTTGGGATATTTCTGGTGTGCCTAAGATGCACATAAAGAAATCACACGTAGTGGTTCGGTTAAACGTTTAATAGAAACTTGAAAGCATGAGTACAAAAATCTGAACTTCTGTACTCAATTACAGAATGAGTACTATGCTGATACAATGTTGCCAGATTATAAAGAAGCTTAACAGCTTATTGTAACTATTTTAACAATTTCATTTATATACCTAATCAAGTAATACAAAAAGGAATTTATATTGTTAACACAATAACAAAATCCCAATGTACATTTGTCCGATTATTAAATACAACCAATTCCGATTTATTAGTAAATATTAATAATATCAAATACGAATCACTTTCGAACTATGAAGTAGATCGAAGCAACCAATATAATAGAAATGAAAAAGTTTTATCGCATTTAAGGAAAAGTTTTCCAAAACTATTCAATAATCAATTAACAGAATTGTGCACCAAATATTGTGATGTATTCGGACTACAGACCGAATCAATCACAACAATCAACTTTTATAAGCAAACATTGAGATTAAAAGATAATGAACCTGTTTATATAAAAAACTACAGAAGTCCTCATAGTCATGTAGATGAAATCCAAAAACAAGTTGGGAAACTTATTAACGACAATATAGTCGAACCTTCTTTGTCTGAATATAATATATAAATATAAAATATATATATAATTTATTAGTACCCAAGAAATCCCTCCCGGGATCAGAAGAAAAGAAATGGCGATGACAAATTTCCTCTCCCCAGAATTGATGACATTCTAGATAAATTGGGTCGAGCAAAATATTTCTCATGTCTTGATATAATGTCGGGATTCCATCAAATTGAACTAGAAGAAAGTTCTAGAAATATAACGTCCTTTTCAACGAGCAATGGCTCATATCGTTTCACACGATTACCATTTGGTCTAGAACCTGCACAAGCGTTCCTTTATATTGACGATTTAATCGTTGTTGGATGTTCAGAAAAACAAATGATTCAAAATTTAAAAGACGTTTTCGAACTCTGTAGAAAATATAATTTAAAGTTACAAATGCTCATTTTTCATGCACGAAGTGACATTTCTTGGTCACAAGTGTACAGACAAAGGATTATTACCAGATGACAAGAAATATGATGTCATAAAGAATTATCCAGTCCCACATGATGCGGACAGTGCGAGACGTTTTATTGCATTCTGCAATTACTATAGACGCTTTATAAAAAACTTCGCCGATTATTCTCGGCATATAACAAAATTAAGTAAAAAGAATGTTCCTTTTCAATGGACAGATGAATGCCAGAAAGCATTCCAATATCTAAAAGATAAGCTAATAGAACCAACTCTATTACAATATCCAGATTTTAGCAAAGAATTTTGCATAATCACAGATGCAAGCAAACAAGCATGTGGAGCGATTTTAACTCAAAACCAAAATGGACTCAAACTTCCCATTGCATATGCATCAAGAGCGTTCACGAAAGGTGAAAGCAATAAGAGCACTACAGAACAAGAATTATCAGCATTTCACTGGGCAATAGTATATTTTCGACCATATATCTATGGAAAACACTTTACAGTAAAAACAGACCACAGACCACTAACGTACCTTTTTTCAATGGTTAACCCAAGTTCAAAACTAACACGCATGAGACTAGAATTAGAGGAATACGACTTCACTGTGGAATACTTAAAGACAATTTCGTGGCAGATGCCCTATTGAGGATAACAATATCCGAATTAAAAGACATACAAAACAAAGTCCTGAATGTCACTACCAGGCAACAAAGTAGACAAAATAATCTCTGGCCAGAGAACAAAAATGAAACTATTCTTACGCAAGTTCCTAATAAAGCTTCTAAGCCCAACGTACATGAAGTCATTTGCAATGATGAAGTACGGAAAGTAGTGACCTTCCTCTAAAAAGGGAGGTGTAGCATGTTACATGCAAATAAGCATATGCCCACCATATTGCAGTGTATACAATATGTAAAGTGGTCATATGCTCAATCTCAAAGTTAGAGTATCAAGCGCATTGTTTACATAATACAACTACCGCCAAGTGCCGTAATATGATCAGCCACTTATATGTGGACTGGCCTGCAGCGTGAGATCTGCAGCGTAAGCACTATGACGTTTTGACCGTTCCAAGCGCATTCCAATGTATATGCCTTCTGCATGTACATATAACAACATATATACAAATACATATGGCATGTTATGTACTCCCGTTCTGCCGCTGCTTTGAGCGACAGAACTCCAAACTCTATTATGTACTTTAGGCTAAGTCCATTTTAAATAAAGAGAGACGATATCATTCTGAATCTGACCAACTACAAAACCACTACCGTTGTTATTCTTACATTACAGTTTACAGTAGAGCAAATAGTGTTCTAAATATAAATTAAAAAATTTTAATTTACTATATTATCTATTCGGGAGCTCCCCACTAGGGAATACCCTAAACCCTCTTATTCCAACGCCAAATGCAGCTCGTTCGAATTAATTAAGATAGATTTAAAAAATTGACAGCGTCCGGAACTTGCAACTGACCGCATTACTTGCTGCTGGTAGGGCTCGAACTCGCGACAGACCGCACCACTTGCCACTGCCTCTACTCTACAACTACACTAATATTTCAGTTTATATGAGAAAAAAACCAATAAAAAAAGCAGCACAGAAAACAACGAAGCGGACGCGCCTGTATGAGTGTGCGTACATGTATTTCGAAATTCTTGCAATTTGCGTCGCCAACACGTGTGCAGTCAAAATACCAAATAACAAAACCAAAACCAATATTAATGAAGTTTTCTACAGTATATCTTATTGTACCATAGAATAATTGTGTATTCTCAAAATGTAAATTGCATTTAAAATGTGGTTTAAATTGGTTGGCAATACAAGATGGGCTATTAACTTGATTTATAGGTTTGCGGTGGTAGCGTGGAGGTGGCGATAAGTATAAAATGAAAGATACTTGACATATATATAATATTCTAGAAGCAACATACCAAGTTTGGTGACTCTAGCTCTTATTATATACCCAATTTGCTCAAAAACAGGATGTCGATATCGATTTTTATCAATTGCTTGGAAACAGAGTAAGTTATCGATTATCGGAAACAAACTCGATCTGCGTAGGAATTAGGAGGACCTACAGCTAATTTCATGTGTATATGTACATGCATATGATTGAATGATCAAAGACATGGTGTCATTTGCTTTCACCGCCTACTTGTGTCGTACAAACATATGTAGGTGCATACATATGTATTTCACTACATACTGAAGACGTAAGAGAATAATCGGAAATGAAGCACGAAAGAGGTGAAGACTGTACGTGAGCATGCAAAATTCTAAGCTGTTTGTTATCATGTTATTGTATTTGCATGTTACATACGTTAAAATATATATTTTGACAAAAATCAGTAAATATATTCCTTTCGGTAATATTTATTAAATTTTTTATCTATAATTATCTCATACATTTAAAAAATTTTTTTTTGTTACATCCATAATGTTAATACTCAAATAATCATTTAAAGTTATCTACTTCTTGTAATCGGTTCTTCTTATTCCTTGTGAATAAAATCGACGCGACGTCGAGGCATTCAATTATTCAAAGTTGCAGCGCAGTTAAGACTTGACTAACAAAATGTTGTTAAAACTGATAAAATAAATTTAAACAGTGCGATCATTTAATAATTTTGTTGGAGCGGTGCTTAAAAATTGCAGGTACTTACATGTGTTATAACTTAATACAGCATTGCGTGAATATATATGCAATGTTGTGTTTGGCGACCTTTCCATTTTATAATTATTTGTTTGGCTGGCTCGAGGTCCCGGGTTCACTCATTCAAACCGAAATTGAAAACGCAATTTTTGTTTTGTTTGATTTTAACCAATATATTTCGGCTGCACTTCGGCAACCGTCTTCAGAGCACTAACACAAAAAAACAAAAGCAAACAATTAACATTAAGATACATTAAATAAAATTAAAACAACTACTTGAACAATTTAAACATGTTTTTATAAAAAACATACATTGTTTTTCCCTTTTTTATACCCTGAACCCATTAAAACTGGGTAAAAAGGATATATTGTATTTCTGCAAAATGCAAATGTATGTAACAGGCAGAAGGAAGCATCTCCGACCCCATAAAGTATATATATTCTTGATCAGCATCAATAGCCAAGTCGATCTAGCCGTGTCCGACTGTCTGTCCGTCCGTCCGTCTGTCCGTCCGTCCGTATGTATGAACGCAAGGATCTCAGAACCTATAAGAACTGGAGACAATGCAAATTTAGATGTAGGTGCTCCTTGTGCCTGCGCAGATCGAGTTTTCCCATAATCGATAACTTACTCCGTTTCCAAGCAATCGATTAAAATCGATATTGACATCCTGTTTTTTGAGCAAATTGGGTAAATAATTAGAGCTAGAGTCACCAAACATGATAAGTTGCTTCAAGAACATTATATATATTTCAAGTATCTTTCATTTTATACCTATCACCACCTCCCCTCTAACACCGCAGAGCTATAAATCAATTTAATAACCCAACTTATATTGCCAACCAATCTAAGCCAAAATTTTAATGCAATTGACTTTTTGAGAATACACAAATATTCTATGGTACAATAATATATACTGTAGAAAATTTCATTAAGATCGGTTAAGAGAAACCCAAAGTTATATGTAACTGCGCAATTGGATGGCACAGCTAGCGAAAACATCAAGAATTTGTGTACACACACACATTCATGCGCGTCTGCTTCGCATTCTATCGCATTCTAACAGCATTGTACTTGCGACTTTTTTCTGCAATGCTATTTTAGTTCGTTTTTTTCTCAATAATTTTTAATTATTGGTGTGGCTGTTGAGTAGAGGCATAGCAAGTGTTGCGGTCTGTCGCGAGTTCGAGCCCTACCTGAGAAACTATATAAATTTTTTTTTTTTTTGCTGGTTTGTCTGTTGTTTAGAGTCGTCAGCAAGTAATACGGTCAGTTGCGAGTTCGAACCCTGCAAAGGTAATTTTTTTTTTTATTTAATTTATCTTTATTACGTCAAACGAGCGCGTTGCGCGAACTGCATTTGGTGTTGGAATAAGAGGGTTCAGGGTATTCCCTAGTCGGGAGCTCCCGACTAGAACCTCTTACTTGTTTTTATTTTATTTTGATGTCTTAATTTAAAGTCAGATTTGTGTTGGGTTATTCTTGTTTTTAGTTTGGATTTTGTTGTGCCGATTTACACGCTGTTGCAATTATTGTTATTATCCCCGCCACATGGTATTTTGTAAATGACATTACTTTTGTCCATCATTGGTATTTTCGCCTTTGTATTATTCAAGAATTTTTGTAAAGTATTGATGGGCTTATGGGCTACTTTTATTTCTTGTCTGTTATAACAGTCTGACTTTATGAGCCATTCCGATAATCTTGGTACATATGTTAAAGATTTATATATTTTTGTATGTAATATATGTATGTAAAATACTTATGAATATGTACATGTATGTATGCATGTTCTTATTTGTACACATACGCATGTATGTATTTATGTATATGATTATGGACATCCAACTAATAATCAGTTCTAAAAAGAAGTTAATCCGTTTACGATGTTAAGCGAATATTTATTTATGTACATTTTTTTAATTTTTTTGTTTTTTGATTTGATATGCTGGACTATAAAATTCTTACTTGTCACTTGTACTTGTACTTGTACATACATAACATATATATGTATGTCCATATATATATTTGTGTCTGCATGCTTTAGTAATCGCTGGTGTTTGTGAACATACATACATACATACATACACGTAAATTAATATGATTTATATGATCTGAATGTATGAACATATTTAAATTTATATATTTATATTTTAAATTTATAAAAATATATAGATATGGAGATTGGGTACGACGAAAAATAAAAAAGTTTCTGAATTTGGACATTATATTTCACTTAATAAGTATAAGCCCATGGAAAATAAATAATTTCTTTAATTAATTTTTTCTTGACTATAGATTCGTCTGATTTTATTATAGCTCGCTTTAAAACCGAACCGAAAAATAAATTTTAATATGGCACTATTTACATTTATAAACAAGTAAGAGGTTCTAGTCGGGAGCTCCCGACTAGGGGATACCCTGAACCCTCATATTCCAACACCAAATGCAGCGCGCGCCTATAGATAGAGAGTAGCGGGGAGGTGGCGATAGGTATAAAATGAAAGATAATCGATATATATATACTTTTCAAGAAGCTACATGTCAAGTTTGGTGACTCTAGCTCTTATTATTTACCAAAATTGCTTAAAAATCGCGATTTCGATATACATTTTTATTGATTACTTGGAAACGGGGCAAAAGTATCGTTTATCGGAAACAAACTCGATCTGCGCAGGCACTAGGAGCACCTACATCTAAAATTTCAAGTCTCTAGCTCTTATAGGTTCTGAGATCTTTGCGTTCATACATACGGACGGACAGACAGACGGACATGGCTAGATCGACTCGGCTATTAATGCTGATCAAGAATATATATACTTTATGGGGTCGGAGATGCTTCCTTCTGCCTGTTACATACATTTGGATTTTGCACAAAAACATAATACAAAAAAACACGCAGAAATATTAAAATCTGAGTGCAAATAGTACAACAAACAATGATTTTATTTTTTGTGAGGCGTTTGGTATTTATATTTGTAGTTCTCTTATATTCTGACTTCACCCCCTGTTGGCATCAAAATATTTAATAGAGTGTTCGCTAACAAAAAGCCGTTTTTTCATTCTCAGCTGCAATAAAAAACAAGAAGTTCTAGTAGGGAGTTCTCGAGAAACGGATACCATTTTCTACCAACACCAAATGCAACTCGCGCTACGAGCTCTTTTGCCTTTGCAGTAACAAAAAATTTAAATTATAAAATGAAAACTAATTAATCTGTACATTAACTGTAACTACATTTGGTGACTATAGCTCTAACCTAAGAGGTTTGCCAAGAAAACAGGATTTTGACAACGAGTTTTATCTATTGTTTGGAAACGGAGAAAGTTATTGACTATCGCAAATCCTGTATCCGTCTAATGCGTGGGCATTAGACGGACCTACATTCGAAATTTTCAATGGGTTTAGCTTATAATAACGGTGTTTGTCAATTTAGCTGAATATTTCCAATATTAATAGAAACCTTAGAATGGCTAAGTAAAATAATTTGGTGTCAATTTTTAAATTGACAATTTACCGTCGCACCAATGATGCGTCCCTGTTCCAAGTCACTTGCTCTATTCTAGGTTTAGGCTGGCAATGACCAAGTCACGTGCTGAAAATACGCATTGCGTAGCATTTGCCTGAAGCATGGTCTCTTTTTGGATGATTAATCAGAAATGGCAATTGGTGACGCGGGTGTGGGGCATGTTGACATGGCATTGACCACTCTAGGCCGCATGCGCCGAAACCTGCTGCTGACCCGTTTATCGCAAACTCTTGCCAGTAGTCGCTGGCATCTGAGTCTGATAACATAATTTAGTAGGAAGTTGATAGACGTGTGATGATTTCGCTCGATGATTTTCTTACCTTATAAGCCGACGGACAAATCATAATGCATGCATTGGAAGCCGTGGCTAGGGATTTGGTAGAAAAAATCAACCTTCATTAATTTGGCCAGTGGAGGTATGAAGCAAAACAGACTCAACTTGACTTGTAAGAAATTAATCTTATCGTTTGTTACAATTACCTTGACGCCTCTGCCGTTTTTGACTTTTCATTTCTACCGGGTAATGGCAACAACAACAGCAATAACTGCTCTATAATGCCCGTGTCTGGGTATCCACATGGGCTAATCAGCATCGGCTGTGGTGTCATCTTGTGTCATCGGTATCATCATGATGACCATACCGGTCTTAAGCGCATTCATTTTATTGCAATGCGGTTTTTGCGGTGTTGCAAAGAGTGTTGCATACTTAAGTGGGCTAAAATTCAATTTCTAGTTATGACTTTAAGTAGGCTCGAATTTTGCTTGCATCGCATGTCAGTGCAAATTTCTGGACATTTAATCGGTTGTCGGCTTGCTAAAGTTTATTTCGCTCTCCGATATTCTACATGCTTATAAAACATCAGCTTTATCATCATCAGCTCTGTGAATTTCGTTAAAATGTTCTTTGCTTGTTGAATAAGTGTGTCCTTTTCAAATTCTTGATAGATACTGATTTATTCTTACAAATCCTAGGTCTTTTATACTTACTTAAGCGACCGCATGTGAGTCATATGCTATATTATTTATGATGCTGCTTGCAGTTTGGTACAATATGATATGATCGAATTTTGCAGATGGTCTAAGTGAGACTCGGCGTATCGTGTTCATAAGTGAACACTTGTTTTGCCACCCTTCTAATCACATTGGGGTTAACAGGCCTGATTCTTAGGCAAAACTTAAATTGAGCTTGCTTTTCCGCACGTAATGCCACACTTTCAAAGTTGATGGGAGCAGCAGAGCCCAAGCGGATAAATTCAAATATCAAATACAAAGATCCCGTATACTACACGAGAGTCTATAAGATATATTAAAAAAAATGTTTATTGATATCGATTTTTATGGATTTAATGGAAACGGGGCTTGTTTTTGATGACAAGAAACACCATTAAAACATGTTGACCTATTTTTAATGGACTTGGGAGATAAAAATCGTACAACATATAATTTTTAAACGCATTTGCTCTCAATACAAATAATAATATGTCTGCACTTAATCGATTTTAAGAGCACTTCGCGTCTCGAACTACCTTAACTTTAGTTCATTCAATGCTTTAAGCATTTTCGGTACATTTGCGAAACCTTTGACTTAATCAAAGCGAGCGTGTAAAATGTTCTCCCGCTTTCGCGGAAACGCGAATAGTCCACCAACACACACACACCATGTACCAACAAGTATGATGGCAACACAGTAACAACATGGAGCTCGACACGCATGTAAATAAAATCGCTTAAATGCATGTGCCTGAACAGAGCCGAGAACCGAGCAAGCAGAGCGCCCTTACGCAAACCGCCACATCGCAAGTGAAATGTAAACGTGAAAAGTGAAAATAAAGGCTTTGAATTGGTGGGAGAGTAGCCTACCGAAATTGTGTGTTGCACATATGGAATACTGTTTGCTTATTAGTAACTGATGACTGGACTAACGTGTCATAATAATCGTTGGTAGTAAGTACACAAGTCTTCGATTTGTAATCAATCCCATTTGAATAACTAAGGTATGCTGCGAAAAGAAAATGACCTTTTTGTCTAAATAAAAGGCAAGATGAATTAGTTAGTCAGTGTCACAAAATGAATGTAGGCGTATGGATGGTTCAAATTTTGCAGTGGGTTTTCAGCCTGTTCATCAGAGCCAAAGCACTTGATGATTGCGTCTTTTTTGCTGAGAGCTAAAATTTTAGCGACTCGAAACATGGCCTAAATAGCAAAGCGAACAATGAGTTCCGAATTTGAATCAGAATTCGAATTGGGAAAAAAAGAAAAGCAGCAAAACAATAAAACAGCAAGAACTATTCGATTATCCACTGGATTTGTCAGTTGGTCACTACCCTCAACGCCTGCGTTCATTTCCATTTTGCCAACGCACTTGACCCCTAGTTGCTTGTAGAGGGTATTATAATTTTATCAGGATCAGTAAGCAATTAGTTTTTCAAGATATGCGCCTGCAAAATCTTATCACTAACACGCTATAATTTTTAATTGACTCCCCTACATGTGCGTAAGGTATTGAATCTTCGGCGTGCCGAAAATAGTTATTTTTACTTTTATATTTTATTTTGGTTTGCTAAAATAGCATGAACCGAAATTAAATAGAAGTATTTCTGTTTATTTTATTTGAAAGCATAATCAAAATGCTAATAGCCGAGCAGTCGCCAATGGGGAAAAAATTAAAATTATTTCTCGAGCAGTTGCCCATTTGCCGTTTGCTGCTCTGCGTTTACTTTAGTATACACAACAACAATCCCCTTATCTGCTTCGCCACAGAAATTTCATCGTTTGTCCCAACTTCTTGTTCAACATCTTGTGCTATCCATATATACGACGTCTTCCGATGCTAATGCAAGAGTCCCAGATATAGTTGTACCTATTGAAGAAGCTGGTTCCTCGACAGCCGCCATTTCCTCCTGTTCCTGCGGCTCCAAACCTTTGCACATGGCCTGCATAATTAATAGGTTGACTAGAGCTATATGCTCTATATTGTTTGCTTTTCAGCTGAATTTGCTTTTGTATATACATTTTCATTTGTAGTAACAATGCACAATAAAATAACAATTTGTGGTCGTTTAGACAGACGGACGGACATGGCTAGATCGACTCGGCTTGTATATGTACATTATACCACTTTTACAACTACAATTTTGTGCAAAAGAAATTACTTATTCCTTGACACTCAATATTTAAAATTTTTATTAAGCTTTCCAAAAAAAAAATAAAATAAAAACCAAGTGATAGACAGTATTATTTATGAACTATAAAATGAGAGCTGAAAGCTGACTGGCGAGTTTCATGAAATATTGTGAGACAGGAAGAGAATGAACAAAACAATGCACTAAGTACATGTAACTGGCAAAAGGGAACATAAAGCCAAGTAAGAAGGTTACAGTTGGGTGCAACGAACTGCATAATACGCATGCAACCACAAACTGTATTAAGAGATATTGATATTGTTTGCAAGTGGTCTTAGTTCTGTCTTTGTTCGTTTAACATCCTCAATATTCAAAAATATACATTTTCGCAGCTTGCCAATTTTTAAGTCTTTAACTTACAGACGGGCTATTTTTATATCCCCATAGAAAATGGGTAAATAGGGTATATTGTACTTGTGCAAATGAATGTAGCAGGCAGCAGGGAGCATCTCTGACCCCATAAAGTATGTATATTCTTGATCAGCAGCAACAGCCGAGTTGATCTAGCCATGTCCGTCTGTCTGTCCGCCTGTCCATCCGTCTGTCCGTATGTATCCGTATGTATGCAAGAATCTCAGAACTTGTACCTAGTACCAGCGCAGAATGAGCTTGTTTTCGATATTCGATAACTTTTCCCCGTTTCCAAGTAATCGATAAAAATCGATTTTGAAATCCTGTGTTTTTAGCAAATTAGGTAAATAATACGAGCTAGAGTCAGCAAACTTGACATGTAGCTCATAGAATAGTATATATATATATCAAGTATCTTTCATTTTATAGCTTTCACCACCTCCTCGCTACTACCTTATAACTATAAATCAAGTAAAAACAAATATTTGTATTGCCCACCTTAAATGCCATTATTTTTCCTGTAATATTTGCGCTGGAATTGATAAGTGCCTTCTGATCTCTACCAAGCGAAGTGTTTTGGCTAGCCTCGTTTTTGCAGCAGTTGGCGCAAATTCCAAGAATTTCTGTATACATGCACACACACATTCACGCGTGTCTTCTTTGCATTCTATCAACATCATTGGAATAGCGATTGTATTATTTTCTGTAGGTGTGGCTTGTTGTTCTTGTTGGTGTGGCTCTTGAGAAGAGGCGGCGCCAAGTTCCAACCCTACCCTGTTGTGTGCTCAAACTCTATCAAGGAAACATTTTTCTTTTCTAAGTTTATTTTTATTATTGCTAAAACCAACCACCGCGTAGCTCGAGCTACATTTGGTGTTGGTAGAAGAGGGTTCAGGTTATCCCCTAGTCGGAAGCTTCTAACTTTTAACTTTGTCAACGAGTACAAAATAACAGGTGAATATCAAAACAGGAAAGAGTGGAGGGTTAAACAGTTGTCTAGATGTGCGGCATTGGTTGAACTCCGAATAAGCCCCTGACCTGGCTGACACGGCCAAAACACCAACAAGAACATCTGCGTCCAATAACAAAAAGATAATTAGTCATATTAGTCACGAACTGAGGACCGGCAGGGGCAAGGGCTGTCATTTAAAGTCCTGCACTGGACATAATTATGAATCAAAGACTGCTGTCTCAGTCTTCGGTCGGTTTCGCTTGGCCACATTCACATAACTTGACACCAAGTTGATACGTTTAACGCAAAATTTAATGCCGAATAGACCTTGAAAAGCCATCATCAAGAGCGTGTGGCCGAAGAGGTCTACCACTGCAAATATATATCGCAACGGCAGTAAACGACAAGTACAAATGCCATCTCATCAATAGCAGAGGGTCTACACTCACAGACTCACACCCATACATACACTATCTGTGGAACAGCAGATACTGCAACAGGACAAATGGTCGCCGAACAATGCGTTGATGCCGAGTGATTGAGAAAAGAGAAGCGGAAGTGGAGCTGGACGCTATAACGTGTATCGCTAGAGCATCAAATGTTTGTGGCTATGTTGAGCTGAGGTCGTGCAACTGGAAGAGAGCAACAGCAACAACAACATCAATGAGGATAAATGAAGCTGCGCCCAGCTCTAACTCGGTCACACAGGCCCCCCACGTTGCCAGCTCTGGTCACTGCCATACTTTATTTAGCTCTTAGTGGTGTTAGGGAATTCAATTAGCATATGATTTTTGCCTGAGACATGTAAATACACACGTCCAACCAATCTACATTTCTTCTATAATTAATAACACATTTGAAAACTTTTCTTTGTGTATCTATCTCTGTCGTACGCATCTCAATCGTACGCAGAACACACGTGTAAAGCATATAAGAATGCCAAGCTCTCTCTAACGCCCACATGCACGCACAGACAGACACACGCATGCAAACTACACAGTCGTAGCTGTGCGTGCCAGTGGTAATTGCACCACGGGCCATATGCGTAATTTTTCTCTTACTTCGCCGTGCAAATAAAAACTCTCTGGCGTGTAGGCTTTCCTTTTAGCATTCTTCGTTTACATCTCGGCCCTAGCTGAAAGGAGGGCTATGCAAATTGACTGGCAGCTTGAAATCACCCGAAATGTCTTTCACCGGTTTTTCTTTTGTGGAGAAAAAACCATCAGATATAATGAAAACAAGTAGTCGGAAGTTTTCTGAACATTCTTCTGTCAACACCAAATGCACAATTCAAAGACACGCATGAATTTTGGTGTGTATATGTATACAGAAATGCTTGCAATTTGCGCTAGCTTCCGCAAACACGAGGCTAGCCTCGCTATAGAATATTCGTACTTTTTAATAAAGACAATTGCTTTAAATTGTAGTTTAAGTTGGTGGGTAGTTCAAATGTAATTGATTAATTGCTACGTAGTCGATTTTATCCATTTTTTATGGGTTGAGGGTATAAAAAAAGTAGATCCCCCAATAGGACTCGAACGCGCGACCAATACAAGTTTGGTTATTAACTTGATTTATAGCTTTTCGGTGGTAGCGGGGAGGTGGCGAAAGCTATAAAATGAAAGATAATTTATATAATATAAGTATATACTAGGGGGTATAGCCCGAGGCACGTATGTTTTAAAATCAATGTTCTCAAAATGTATTGAAAATGATTTTGAAACTGATTCGCTCAGTTAAACAAACTACTTTCATACAATAGTTTTCCGCAATTTTACTACTGTTGCGAGTGGAATTTCCCAAATCGTTGAAACACGTATTCATTATATTCTTATGTAGAGCTTTGATTTTCAATTTGATGCAAATTGGACACAACTGAAAATTCACCAAAAAAAATTTGGAAATTTTGCACTTTCCACCGAAGGAATTTAGATTTTACGAAAAATGTGAAGCACGTCTCAAATGATTTTTCATACACTCCTTAAAAATGATTGTGGGCGCTAAACGAAAATGAGTTTGAGGCCGATCGGACGGTTAGCAAAAAACTTTCATACAAATGTTTATCGCTAATTACCCACTGTTGCGGGTGGAATTTCCAAAATCGCTTTTTTCATGGAGCTTGAAAATAAGTTTGAAGCAAATCGGACACCAATTTAAACTTTACCAAAAAAATCTAACAATCGCACATTTCCCCGAGGATACTTTGATTCTGCGAAAAATGTGAAACTCGTCTCACGTTTGAGGCCGATCGGATGGTAAACAAAAATGTTTCGATTTTTCCATACTTGCAAGTGGAATTTCCCGAAACCCCGTCTTAACGTGCACCTTCATCAGATAAGGTAACTACAGTGAAAATTTCAGCTTCCTTGCTCTTACTGTTGTGGCTGTGCGTTGATCACCAATTATTAAATTAGCAGAGGTCGCTCGGACGATTACAGAATGTAAACGAATTAGAGTCAGTCGATACCAATAACTCATAAGCATCGCACGCACGTACAATTTTGTAAGCCGCATTCATGTTCTTCCAAGTGAATTCATCATTAATAATAAATATTTATAATAAAACAACGTTAACGCTGAACATTTACGTTATACCGTTGCGTTATAGTATATATATACATATACATATATATTCTAGAAGCACATATCAAGTTTGGTGACTTTAGCTCTTATTATTTACCCAATTTGCTCAAAAAACAGGATTTCAATATCGATTTATCGTTTGCTTGGAAACGGAGTAAGTTATCGATTTTTGAAAACGATCTCGTACTGCGCAGAGACTAGGAGGGCCTACAACTAATTTCAAGTCTCTAGCTCTTATAGGTTCTGAGATCCTTGCGTTCATACATACGGACGGACGGACGGACGGACAGACAGACGGACAGACAGACGGACATGGCTAGATCGACTCGGCTATTGATGCTGATCAAGAATATATATACATACTAAATAATAAATGTTACATACATTTTCACAATAACATTATACCCTTATTAGCCATTTTCAATGGGTTCAGGGTATAAAAAAAACTTTCAATAATTTAATATAGAATTTAAGATTGTTAGTTATAACTGTTTTTAAATATAAGGTTATTAACTTGTAAGTTAATGCCAAGAAGGCAATTTTTTATATAAAATAATAGTTTGTTTTAGAAGACTATGAGTTTTATTTGTACTGAGATTTTCAGCAGGTCAACGTAATGCAACGTCGTACCGCTCGGTACGCGGCAATGACATTCCCATGTTAAAGTTAGTCTTACGAATTGGTATTTCCACGGCTTGAGACCAGTACCCATCCTTAAGAGGCAGCAAAATCGTTAACTGTGCACCGGTGGACCCGAACTACAGGGTTGCGCTTGCTGCCCCAAACTCGTGGCCAGCCAAAACACGTTTTCTAGTTGTTAGTTAACAAATCTTGATGAAATTTTCAAAAGTGTTTATTGTGCCTTAGAATATTCGTATATTCTTAAAAAGTTTAGTGCTTTAAAATTTTAGTTTATTGAATTTGATGTTACTTGAAATGGGTTCAGGGTATTCCCTAGTCGGGAGCTCCCGACTGGAGCACCCACAGCACACAACAACAACCGGAGGAACTCGCACACATTTTATAATCACATATAAAGGCGCAAATAATGAAAGCCTGCTGTGGACAGAACTCGTCGCTTTTCCATACAATAAACACAGCCCCACACACGGCCAGTGTATTGTGATGCATGTAAACAATGAACTGAAAAAATAGAAATTTTATGATATATCGACAAGTGGTATCAATCATGGCCCTACGGGTATTCACCATTGACCAGCGACTATTGCCAACGGCTTTTTGGTGTGAATTGATGTGAAAACGGGCTCAACGCAGTTGAGCGTTCAGCTGCTGTTTGATTAGTCGGAAAGTTGTTAATGCTTTTAGAATAACAACTATACATATGGGGTTTACCTGCAGTTAAAATATTTTTTTTAGATGAATTTATTGAATTTGTGACAATTAAGCGGACGAATAACAATATGCAATTGCGAATAGCAGAAAATGAAGCGAATAGCATGACACCATTTTAAAAGAGCTTATTTCAAAGTAATTTATTTTCCTAAACAAACCAGGATGAACTTAAAGAAGAATGTTCTCAACTTTTCCATATAAATGAAAAGAACAAAACCAAAACTAATTAACCATATAAAATCAACAGCATAAATGTTCTAAAAATGTCATTTTTTTTTAGAGAACACAATTTTCTAATAGCATCACCGACCGATGGAGGTGTTTTATTAGCCAGTCCGGCCAGCTGTGCCCCTTTTCACAGCTAATTTTGTTAGTGACGCTATTAGAGCCTACATCTAAGAAGAAGGGAGTAAGGAGGAAAAAGTGTTCTTAAGTAAAACTAAAAATAATCTTAATTTGCTATATTATTTAAGAAAATACAATAAATAGGGAAAAAGAAAGAAAGAAGTTATTAATAAAGTAAAGGAATTTAAACAAGATATAAGGAATGTTAGGTAGATAGGATACAGAGATAGAAATATAAAATGACCGACCCGGTGGGGGAAAATTTATAGCCGGTCCGGCAAGCTATTTGACCTCAGTTTAATGGTCATATCTAAAAGACCCTAAACTCTGTTAGACAGTTTCTATAGGATCTATCATATAGTATTCATTATTAAATATTTTTCTAAATTTCTAAAAGTTCTTCATCCGAATTATGTTATTATTATTAAAATAAACTAATATGCCACAAGATTAAATCTATAAAAAAGAGTAAACTATTGTTTAAATCGTTGGGCAAATACAATAGATGGCGTCTTTATTAACGAATATATTTTACACACGCATTACCATACCTTTTCTACCATCCGGAAAATTATATACTCGTTTTCCACATAAATATAATTACATTAAAATACGAATACGATTCTTACTGTTTTTCAGTTTCATTCACGAAAACTGTATTTGCAAAAAGTTCATTCCATGTTTACCTTTTTAATGGCTTAACGTGCAGAGTTCGATAAAATTAAAATAGATTGAAAAATTTTAGGGGACAACAATTTTGGCCTCATTTGGCTCATGCCAATTATTCTGAAACAGCGCCTGGATCGCAATGAAAATTGTATTGCATGTATCCTTATAAAATTAAACGCATTGTGACAGCAAATTTTCTACATGTATATAAACATGCATATTTTTATGATATGTGCAGCCTTTTTCTAGTAATTGGACTGTGGTTTGTGTATTATGGTCAAATAATTTTTGGCTAATTAAGTTGGCATGCAGCTGGCAACACAATTATTTTAGACATGGCGATATTAGGGCGCATGGCGATATTTGGCAAGGTTATAATTAGTGTATTCATATGCCTATTGGTATAATAACATTTGCACAATTTAAAACAATAATTATGTATCGTATATATTGAAATTTTAATATATTATAGTTCTTTCTGTAAATTTTCTTATTAGCACTCGTATTATACAAATTATTAATTAAAGAATTAAAAATGTTTTTCAGTTACATAATCCCGTTTTCGAAATCAAATTAAACGAAATGACGGGCTTTTCATAAGAATATGCGACTGAAACAAATACGATGGCTGGATGTTGCTTTCATTTGAAACATTAATTACCACATATTACGCAACCTTCTCTCAGTTTGTTGGTGATTGCATTCAAGTTCCGCATATGCATGCATATCATATTACGTACACTGATACACGCCCATCAATTACTTCCGCTTGCGCTTTGCTTCCTTTTCGCACACATCATACGGCAAGGCGACTCTCTCTTTTATAAAGCCGCACCCTTTTCTGAATTTTAGTAAACTTTCTCTCTTACTAGCCTTCAGTCGCCTTTCCAGCTACGTAACGTAATCGCAGTTCTGACGCTTTGTTTAATTTTATTTGTTTTGGCCGACAGCGCGTTTCCGCACCGCACTGCAATATTGAAAAATTCCTTATCGTCATCATCGTAACTCGTTGACGTTGCTGTCGCCTTCGTTCTATCAAACAGCTGTTTACTGTTTGGTTAGTGGTTCTATATATATTGGCCAGGTAGAGAAACTTTTATGCTGATCGTGTTTTTGTACTTTTATGTGTATGTGCAGCTGTCTGATACTGTATGCGTTATATATCCTGTGCAAGGTTGTTTTCACTCTGATATTATTTGTAATTTTTCGTTTGTATTAAAGCTATTTGATAAGAGGCGTACATTTGTGTTTGAATTTTTATATACCCTAAACCCATTCAAAATGGTTAAAAATTGTATAATGTATTTGTACATATTATTATATTATATATATTATATTATTATTATATATTATTATATTATCTTGATGAGCAACAATAGCCGAGTCGATCTAGCCATGTCCGTCTGTCTGTCTGTCCGTCTGTCCGTCCGTCCGTCAGTCCGTATGTATGAACGCAAGGATATCAGAAACTATAAGAGCTAGGGACTGGAAATTTTAGATGTAAGTCCTCCTAGTGCCTACGCAGATCGAGTTTATTTCCGATATTCGATAACTTACTCCGTTTCCAAGTAATCGATAAAAATCGATATCAAAATCCTATTTTTTGAGCCATTTTGGTAAATAATAAGAGCTAGAGTCAGTAAACTTGATATGTAGCTTCTAAAATAGTACATATATTTGCATTTGGTGTTGGAAGAAAAGGGTCCCGACTAGAGCCTCTTACTTGTTTTTAAGTTCTTGTCGCACAAAAATTCAAATGAAATATTGTGTTGGTCTGTGTTGAATCTCAGAATATTTTCGCATTGAAGAAATATATATTTTAAAATTCACTGTCAGAGATATCATTGAAGGAGAATAATGTCCTTGTTCTGTCAGTTCCGAATTTTGCAAACCAGCTAAGTGCACATTAAAGTATTTTTAAGTGCTAAAATACAAATGAGAACACATTTAAGTTTGTGTTCAATTGAATTTGTGTATGGTTAAACTAATTTGTTAAAGTTCAAGTTCAATTATGAATTATGCCATCACTAAGATTTATGAACCAGTTCACATTTGTTCTTATTCTATGAACCTTTAGTAATTACTCTTCACTCAAAAAAAAACGTTCGTCGTGTTCACATTGTTCGTCGTGTGATCTCAGTTCTTTTTTGGTTGCCTTATTATTACTTTGCCCTGTGCAGACTCTTTTACATTAACATTGGTTATGGGCCCAGAGTCACGAAAGTATTAATAAGGAAAAATAAGTCAATTTCAAATCGAAAAGTTAAATGATAAAAACTACGATGTATGGGCTATACAGATGAAAAGTGTTCTAATTCACCAAGAACTTTGGAATGTAGTCTGTGGCAAGTTGGAGGTCAACGCAGCTGCTGCAAATACAGTTTTGATGGATGAAAAGGCGCTCGCGTGCATTATGTTAAATGTTAATGTGGCGCAATTAAGCTATGTAAAAAATGCACAGTCCTCTAAAGAAGCGTGGGACAAATTACGTGAAGTGCATGTGCCGACGGGTCCGATTTATAAAGTTTCGTTGTATAAAAAGTTGCTAAACATGAAATTAGACATAAACGAAAATGTATCGCAATATATAAATACGTTTATTGAGGTTATTGACAAGTTAACCGAAGTGAGCATTGATTTGCAAGACGAGTTAAAAGTAATTATATTGCTGTCAAGTTTAAGCACGGAATATGAACATTTCGTTGTTGCAATGGAGACAAGAGACTCATTGCCAGTTTTTGATGTACTTAAAATAAAGCTATTAGCAGAGGCTGATAGAATATCACAAAATTGAGAAATAGGTAACAACCAGCAAGCATTCTTCGTAGGCGCTCGTTCGGAGAAAAGAGAGCACAAGAACGAAGGTCGTGCAAAGAAAGACTGGAAATTTAACGGAATATGTTTCAATTGCGGTAAACGAGGCCACAAATCGGCGGAATGCAAAGAAAAGCGAGAGAAACAAAAGCAGTGCGAAAATCAAAACGAAGGACAACAACAAAAATGCTCGTACGCCGTATACACAGCAATACAAAAAAAACATGCAAAAAAAGCTAGTTGGTGGCTGGACAGTGGTGCCACTACGCATATGTGTTGTGACAGAAATTTGTTTGTGTCATTGAAAGAAGAAACATCACGAATTATGTTAGCGGGAGATAAATTCATAGAATCTGCAGGCAAAGGAGTCGTAAAAATAAAAACGCATAGTTGTGAAATTCTGTTGCATGATGTATTGTATGTCCCGTCACTGCATATAAACTTCTATTCGGTCAGCAAAGCGTTGAAATTCGGACATTCAGTTGTTTTCAAGAACAATCGTGCAGTAGTTTAATGCAAAAACGGTTCAGTGTTACTAATGGCTGATTTAATCGGAAATTTGTTTTTGTTTGATGATGTGAATCAAAATAAATTGTTTTCAATGCAAGAAAAAGCAATAGTTTGGCACAATCGGTATGGCCACCTAAACTTTCGCAGCTTAAAAGAGCTAGTAAATAGTGAACGTGTCCACGGTATTGACTTAAAAAACTTCTCAACTGAAATAAATTGCAACACATGTAATTTATCGAAAATCTGTGCATTGCCATTTCAAACGAACGATAGGGGTGCAACTAATTGTTTGGATTTAATACACACGGACGTATGCGGGCCTATAAATGTTCCATCAATTGGTGGTGCGAAATATTTCATAACATTCATAGACGATCGGTCCAAAAGAATTTTTGTATATTTTATGAAATCCAAAAACGAAGCACTTGATAAATTTGAAACATTTAAAAACCTAGTTGAGTGTCAAATGCAACACAAAATAAAAGCCATCCATAGTGACAATGGCAAAGAGTTTGTTAATGGTAAATTCGATGCGCTGTTAAAAAGATGTGGCATAAAAAGACAGTTAACAGTGCCCTACACGCCACAACAAAACGGAGTGGCAGAGAGAGCGAATCGAACGCTGATAGAAATGGCTCGCGCTATGATGGTCCATGCAAACGTTGAAGAATCCCTATGGGCTGAAGCTGTTTCAACTGCAGCTTACATACGGAATAGGTCCCCCTCCCAGGCACTGCAAGGCACTACTCCTTATGAAGTTTGGAGCGGCCGCAAGCCATCAGTGTCTCATCTACGAATTTTTGGGTCACCCGTCTACGCGCTGGACAAATTGCATCACAAGAAATTTAAGCCCAAAGGAAAAGAATATATGTTTGTTGGCTACTCTCTTACTGCAAAGGCATATCGACTGTTCGACAAAGACACTAAACAAGTGATCGAGAGGCGTGACGTCAAATTTGTTGAAAGAGAAGCGCAAAAATTAGATGCTCAATCCCCATCTAATGACGATTTTACTTCATTTATAATTAGCAGTAACATATATGGGGATCCCAATGTTGGAGAGGCAGCGCCAGAGCAGGCAGTTACAGCAGAGCCAGCAATCAATGAAGAAATCCAAAACCAAGAGCCCATAATCGATAATCATTCAGACAATGATATGGAGAATTATGAGAGTTTTGGAGATTCTGATTCAAGAAGTGGACATACGACGAGGCCCAGGCAGGCCTACGCTTATTCGAACTGGAAGACCTGGAAGGCCAAGGAAGCAGTACAACGAGCTTCATATTATGACAAACTATGACATGGAAACACCAAATACAGCTAAGCAGGCGTTGCATGGCAAACATGCGTTTGAGTGGGAGGAATCTATGAAATGTGAGTACGATGCCCTCATCGAGCGGTTCAAGTCATTGAGCGGTTCAAGTCAAGACTAGTCGCTAAGGGTTGCAGCCAGCAATATGGCGTGAACTTCAGTGAAACATTTTCGCCAGTCATACGATATGAAAATATTAGAATGTTGTTGGCTGTAGCTGCAGAAAAAGAATTATACCTGCATCAAATGGACGTTTCAAATGCCTACCTCAACAGCGAGCTTACCGAGAGTGTCTATATGAAGCAGCCGGAACATTTTGTCAGCAAAGATTACCCAAATCGTGTTCTGAAGTTGAACAAAACGTTGTTCGGACTCAAGCAGTCAGGCAGAGCGTGGAACAGCACTCTAGATGACGCATTAAAAAGACTGGGATTTAAGGCCACACAAAATGAACCATGCATGTATAAAAATATTTCTGAATAATAATTAATAATAGCTTGTTCTAAACGCTCAGATCTAATGTACTTTAAGAAGAAGTTGCAAGAAGTGTTTGATGTTCACGACAATGGTCAGTTAAATCACTTTTTAGGCATTGAAATACAGCGTGAAGGAGATTTAGGTGCTATCTCTATTTGTCAGAAACAGTATATAAGGTGCCTACTGGTGAAATACGGCATGAACGTCTGTCGTCCTGTATCGACACCTTTAGTTCCTGGATTCCAAATAAGCTGCAACGAAGGTAAATGCAGCAAAGCAGACGTGACTGGATACCAATCACTAATTGGATCACTTACGTATCTGGCCATCTCAAGTCGGCCTGATATAGCTGATAGCTGATGAGTAAGCTAGCGCAACGGAATACTGATCCGCACCACGAGCATGAGTCCTCCGCAAAGCACATATTGCTGGCAAAGACAATTGACCTAAAACTCCATTATCGAAAAACTGGTCAAGGATTGCACGCATTTGTCGAAGCAGACTGGGCTAATGACAGCCTGGATAGAAAATCGTATACTGGCTTCGGATTTTATCTTGGAGGTTCAGCATTTTCTTGGGAATCAAAAAAACAAGGAGTGGTCGCTCAGAGCAGTACTGAGGCTGAATATGTAGCCTTATCAACAACGGCAAAAGAGGCAACATATCTACGACGACTACTGGAAGAGATTGAGTTTCATCGTCCAACAGAGCCCGTGCAAATCTATGGTGACAATTTGAGTGCTCAGCAAATTGCAGCTAATCCTGTACACCATAAGCGAACAAAGCATATCGATATTAAATATCATTACATACGAGAGGTTCTAGCATTAAAAATTGTTTGTATTAATTATGTTCCCACAAATGAAAATGTTGCAGATATCTTAACAAAAAATGTACACAAAGAAAAGCATCAGAAATTTGTTAAATTGCTCGGTTTGATTGAATAAGAAATACTGTATGTCAAATTAAAATATTAACTTGAGAAGAAGTGTTAAAGTTCAAGTTCAATTATGAATTATGCCATCACTAAGATTTATGAACCAGTTCACATTTGTTCTTATTCTATGAACCTTTTGTAATTACTCTTCACTCTAAAATAAACGTTCGTCGTGTTCACATTGTTCGTCGTGTGATCTCAGTTCTTATTTGGTTGCCTTATTATTACTTTGCCCTGTGCAGACTCTTTTACACTAACATATTTCATAGCCAAGTTTATTCATCTAATTTGTAGAATTTTAAATACCTTACCCTTTAAGTCTAATGACAAAGTCAGGCCGAGCGGCTATGCAACAAATAAATACCAAAGCTTTTATTTTGTTGCTTGCCAAATGCAGCAGCTCCAGTTAAAAGCAAAACAAAATACCCATTCAGGGCAAATAGTGTGTGGTGGTAGGAGGGACGGAGCGTCATTGGGGCAAGATGCACGGCTAAGCTGCAGGCGACTCCCATATTCATGGGACGTGGTAAAATTAAAAATTTATTTCACAATTCACTGTTAAAGGATTTGTACTTCCGCTTTAACCCCCAGACAGAGAGACCCGAAAAATACGAAAGCCAAACGTAACAAAATAATGCCATAAGCGCACATTCAGATAGATACACAGATCCAAATGGGCAGAGAAAAATAAATAATATATATACAGATATATATATAGTGCTATGGTGTTTTATAGCTGACACTTTAATAGTTTTGTTAGCCTCCTTTTTAGCCTTTTCCTGCCGGCAGGCGACAGGAAGTAACTCTTATGCGCGCCCTTAAAAGAGACTTTCGGATGAGAATTTAGGAAAATGCTCGCGACTGTAAAGCGTTGCCGAGGGCTGTGTATGAATGGATTTTGTGGCACTTTTTATTTGGTAGCCTGCAGCCAGCACTCACGCCGATATCTTTTCACTGCATCTTTACTTGCACGCACTGAGTGTCCGCCGTCTAGCCAATAATAGAACGTATTGTCATTTGACACTGACTTGTGAATTTCTCAGTATGGTAATTGTTTCGGGCACAAAGAGTGTGTTGAAAATTGAAATGTGCGGTCAGTTCTCTTAGCTCTTGGCTAACAATCAACCTTTTGGTTGCTCTTCAATCTGTTAAGTTTGCAAAAATGTATAACAGATGTTATAATAAGTACGTTAAAGAAAGCGATTTCGAATATTTTCAGTATTGTCAAAATATTTACTTTATTACATTCAGCTGGGTGTTAGGGAATTTTGGAGCTATGATGTATCCAATTAAAAATATAAGTTCCAGTTAGGTAAGTATATTGGTGAAATCCAAAGTGGATAGTTGATGTCATTGTCTATCGATTTGCTGATGCCAGGTACATGACAGCCGTACGTCTTTAATATGAAATAAAAAAACCTCAATCATTTTGTAAGCTTTTTATACCCTGAACCCATTAAAAATGGGTATAATGTATTTGTGCAAATGTATGTTGTATGGCAGAAAGAAGCATCTCCGACCCCGTAAGGTATATGTATTCTTGATGAGCATCAATAGCTGAGTCGATCTAGCCATGCCCGTCCGTATGTATAAACGGAAGGATCTCAGAACCTATGAGATCTAGAGACTTACAATTTCAGCCGAGGGTCCTCCTAGTACCCGCTCATTTTGAGTTTGTTTCCGATAATAAATAACGATAAGAAATCTCGTTGGTTATAAGACCTAGAGCCACCAAATTTGACGTGTACACAGCTTCTAGAATAGTACATATAAATCAAGTATATTTTATTTGATAGATTTCGCCACCACACTGGTACAATGGACTCCTGCTCAAATTAAAAACTTTGCTTCCACCCTCTCTGTTTTATATATTCCATAGCTTCCTCGAAAATAGAAAATTTGTTGTAGTAGTCGACGGCACCTTCTCAGGAGTCAAGGAAATCCAAGCTGGAGTCCCCCAGGGCAGCGTCCTTGCTCCGTGGCTATACACCGTTTACACAGCCGACATGCCGACGGCAGACCCGTCAACACTGGAGCATCACGATAGCTTCAACCTCGCCATATTTGCGGACGACACACCATCCTCTTCAAAGCTAGCTCTGTATACCAAGCCACCGACCAACTGGAAGAATACATGCACGATTTTGAGACGTGGGCATCTAAGTGGCGAATTGCCAACAACAGGCAAAAATCGGTAAGCTCCAAATTCGCGATCCGCAGAGATATGTCGCCAGGAGTGTTTCTCTAAGGCGAACTCCTCGAGCGTAAAGACGGTTACCACTACCTTAGAGTCCACCTCGATCGCAGGCCAACGTGGAGCAAACATAAAACAACAGTATGTCATAGTTTACGACAAAAACTTAAAAGTATAATTTGGCTCCTTAAGGAAAACAGCAAGCTTTCTCTGAGCAACAAGGTGCTGCTGTACAAAATCCTACGGCACTGCAGAAAATTAGTGTCTCCCAATCCAAGGTGCTGAGACTAAGTACTGGGGGCCCCTGGTACATCCGCAACCGGGCCTTAGCAAGATACCTAAAAGTTTCCTTGGTGGGTGACCTGTTACGTCAGCAGTCCACCAGCTACATGGCCCGTCTTTCTGCCCACCCCAATAATATTGAAAACTGTTCATTACCTAGAGTTCAGTTCATATTATTTAATTCAGAAACGAACTTTACTTACTACTGCGTTTCTTTATGCTATCTTTGACGACATATAAACAATGGATTTAAAATTGGTCTATTGGTTGTAGTTTTTGGGTTTAGTTTGTGGTTGTCTTGCTGTTGTGTGCATACATGTAGTGTCAGTACTCTCTCCCGTCTCGTATATTCAATATTTTCCGGTTTTCGGCATTAGATAGGAAACCAAATAAGTTCTCTACGTCGCTAAATTAGTACCAATACTTGGTTTTTAATTAACGATTTCGGATTTGTAAATTTCCAGGCAGCAATTGAAATGACTGATATACGTGCCGCTCAACTGAATAGGTTTGACTTCTTTTTTAGACTTAGAACATAATATCTTCATAACGAGCACTCGGACTCAAACCAAATAAATTTTGTTAAGTAAAACGATCAATTATTTAAAAAATAAAAAAGTTTTTTTTTGTTTGGTTTGGTTTTTATATTTTTTTTATTATATTTTCAAAAACATAGCTGAAAATCTACATAATTTTTGGCTCAAGTGAATAGGTTTGACCAACAAAACTATAAAAAAAAATTATTCACAGCAAAATTTCATGGCACTTGGTAACTTAAATAATAAAAGACACTATTTCTGCATTATTTAATATTTGGTATGACCACCCTTATTCTTAATTATTTCAAACATTCGAGTTGATATGGAATCGTAATATTTTTCAATTTCACTCAGTGAAATAGTTGACCAGGCTTTTTTAATCGCTTCAACCAGGGTCGCCGAGTCCTGAAATTGTCTTCCCCCTTCATACACTCTCCTGGATAAAAGTCCCCAAATGTTCTCGATAATATTTATGTCTGGGGAGTATGGCGGCCACTCGATCAAGTTGACATTCTGGTCCTTAATCCACTGTTTTGTAACCCGGGCTGTATGGATGGGGGCGTTGTCTTGTTGGTACGTCCATTGAATAGGTCCAAAAATATCGGAAAACTGGGGAAAAGCCTTTTGGAGCACAGTCTTGTAGACATTTGCATTCATTTTTGAGGAAACAAACTGCAGCTCGCAAGTTCCATAAAACGATATGGCTCCCCAAACCATTACGCCTCCTGTACAGGAGTGATGACGACTCAAAAAGCATTCCTCTTTTCGCATATCGTGAAAATAATAGTTGTAGCCATCCGGTCCGTCGAGATTGAACTTTTTTTCGTCGGAGAAGACCACAGCCTTCCACTCCTTGTTCCATGTCATGTGATCCCGCGCAAATCGAAGTCGCGCTTCCTTCCGTGCATCATTGAGAGGAGGTTTTTTTTATATTTTTAATCTCTTTAAGTGTTTAGCACTCCGAATAACTCGTTTTAACGTTGCCAAACTAGCATTTACACCGCATTCCTCCCTGATTTTACTGGCAGAGAGGTGGGAATTCGAAGCAGTTAGAAGGATTAGTCGCCTCTCTGATGCCGTTGTAGCAGATTTTTTTCCTCCTTTAATTTTTTTCCCGTAATCGGCTTCATTACGAAGAAAATTGCTTACCACGTTTTGGCTTCGACCAATCTTCTTTGCTATTTCATTATGTTTTAGGCCAGATTCAATATAGCCTTTAATTTGACCTTTTTCAAAATCGGTTAAAGATTTTCCCAGACCCATATTAAAAAAAAATGGTAGCAATTACTTTAAATTTAAGTAGACCAAAGAAATTATATGTTTTCAATCAGGCAGTCAATCAAAAAGTGAAGTCAAAGTTGTCAAACCTAATCAGATGAGCCAAAAATAGACCACACATTTAGCGAATTTCACGATGAAAGCAAAATTCTGATTTACCGTTGCATAGAACCCGTTACATTTTTTTGTCATATTATGAGTAAACAAATGAATGTTCAAAACAAAAAAGAAAGAAGGAAAAAATGCCATAGGAACAAAGAGAGAAGTAAAAATAGAAGAAATATTTTTCAAACCTATTCAGTTGAGCGGCACTGTACATTACATTTTTACTGACATGACATTTTTAATGCGATACAACCGAACATTGAAGAAACAGACAAAACTAAAATGTTCGATTAGGAGGAGCATCAACGCGTGCGGCCTTAAATGCACACGTTTTTGGTAAACTTAAAAGTTGTCAAGGGTTTGGCGCGGCTTTAGATTCGAATGAGCAAAAGCCTTCTAAGCGGCTTTCAATTAACAGTCATGAAGTGTAAGGATGTTAACAAAGGCAGGCACAAACACTGGAACACGAATGGAAACAAGTAAGAGGTTCTAGTCGGGATCTCCCGACTAGGGAATACCCTGAACCCTCTTTGGGGTGGTAGCGGGGAGGTGGCGATAGGTCTAAAATGAAAGATACTTGACATATATATAATGTTCTAGAAGCAACATATCATGTTTGGTGACTCTAGCTCTTATTATTTACCCAATTTGCTCAAAAAACAGGATATCGATATCGATTTCTACCGATTGCTTGGAAACGGAGTAAGTTATCGATTATCGGAAACAAACTCGATCTGCGCAGGCACTAGGAGCACCTACATCTAACTCTTATAGGTTCTGAGATCCTTCCGTTCATACATACGGACAGACGGACGCACAGACAGACGGACATGGCTAGATCGACTCGGCTATTGATGCTGATCAAGAATATATATACTTTATGGGGTCGGAGATGCTTCCTTTTGCCTGTTACATACATTTGCATTTTTCACAAAATCAATATACCCTTTTTACCCATTTTTAATATGTTCAGGGTATAAAAAGGCCTGGGGCTGACTGACGCCAATTATTGAAATATATGTCACGCATTGTGATTCTAAACTGCGCGTTAATGAAATTAACGCTTCGGGCTTACGCACACACACACACGCACACGCACAAATGGATAGGTTAAATAAAGCCGCATGTGTCACATTTTGATACCCTAAACTCTTTGAAGATGGGTAAAAAGGGTATAATGGATTTGTGCAAATGTATGTAACAGGCAGAATTAAGCATCTCCTACCCTAAAAAGTATATATATTCTTGATCAGCATCAACAGCTGAGTTGATCTAGCTATGAACGAAAGGATTTCAGAACCGATAAGAGCTTCTAAATATCCTGACCATACTCGGCACTAACTATTTTCCTTGCGCTTCTTAGATACGAGTAAAGCATTATAAGTATTATGTAAAGGTTCAGTTTGCGAGCATATTAAATCTTCGGCGTGCCGAAGATAGCCCTTCTTTCTCGTTTAATAACTTACTCCGTTTCCAAGAAATCGAGAAAAATCGATACCGAAATACTGCTTTTTGAGCAAATTGGCTAAATAATAAGAATTAGAGTCATTAAACTTGACATTTAGCTTCTAGAAAAGTATATATATATATATATCAAACATCTTATTATAGTTATAGTCACCACCCTCTACCACCGCAAAGCTAGAAATCAAGTTAATATACTAACTTGTATTGCCCACCAATTTAAGTAACAATTTGATTGCAATTGACTTTCTGACTTCATAATAAACAAATATTCTGTAGCACAATACTGTACTGTACTGTACAAAATTGCATTAAGATCCTTTAAGAAACACAAAAGCTATTAAAGGAAATGTGTTTTGGATGGCCACGCGTTTGAGGCAGCTAGCGCATCGGGCACGTCTTTTTTGAATTCTATTAACAGCGTGCCCATTGCGATTGTATTGTTTTCTGTGCTGCTATTTTTATCCGTTTTTTTCTCATGAAGACTGAATTTTTGGCGTGGCATTGAGTAGAGGCTTTTGCAATTAGTGTAGTCTGTTACGAGCTCGAGACCTATCAAGGAAACAGTTTTTTTTTTTTTTAATTTGTTTTTATTACTGCTAAAGCAAACGAGCGCGTAGAGTGAGCTGCATTCGGTGTTGGTAGATGGTTCAAGGTTCAAGATGGTTCAAAGCCGCCAAGATATCACCCATTTTCCGTTGCCTACCTCCACAATCACACATTACTTCTTATGCTCTGCACTCAAAGAACCAGATTCTGTTAAAATATTATTGTGAGAATATTAATAACAGACCCAAACGAGTATTTCATCAGTATTCGTTCACAAATATGTTCGATTTGTATGTGACGTGATGTTCTTATCAATGTTTAATATATTCCTGGCAGACATCTCCGACAAGGTAAATATATTCTTGATCCGGACTTAGAGCCGAGCTATATTGGTCAACATTTAGGTTATTGACTAGAAAACATTGTGTTTTTCTTGATATCTCGACTAAACTCGCCGTTTTATTTTACTATAATAATCGAATATTAAGTTCTATGAACAACCTTATTTCAAAATATATTGGCCATGCTCGGCTTTTACGAGCTAAACTATTGTCCTCACATATCCCTAAGACTCTAAGGATATTTTTTTATTGGCATACCGAAGCTAATTGACCTTTGTTGTCTTCCATAAACAACTGAGACAGCCGGTTCTGCTTTATGCTTGAGATGCCCGTTCTAAGTCCATTTCACCTCCTGTCACCTATTTTATATGCAGCACACATCGATCGCAATGCAATAGGATAGGAGATTGGAAATAAGATTTTTTTATTTGTTCCTTGCGACAGATATGGCTATGGAAACATAACATAACATATGGACAAGGGTATTATATCATTGATGAAATATTAAATATCTTATAGAAAGGAACCATCTTAATCTCCACTTCTATTTATAAATATGTTCAAAGAGCACCAAATAAAGAACCAAATGTTTGAATCAGGGGTTTCCGCTCTTGTTAGTCGTGAGGTCAAAATATTTTCCATTAATTAGCGGTGAACTTTGCGAGGGCTTGTCAAATAAGTCCTGATAAAGATCTTTGGAAATAAGTTTGAAACCAATAATAAACCAAAAAATTTGGTTAATTTTTTTTTGCCAAATTTCAACAGTTGCGGGTGGAATTCTCTGAATCGCTGAATTCATTAATTTTTTATGTAGAGCTTTGGAAATAAGTTTGATGCAAATCGGACAAAACCTAATACTTCGCCCAAAACGTCTCAAATGATTTTTCATATTGATCCTTGAAAATGAATTTGAGCACGAAACGTCACCCACCGAATCTTTGACCCCCATATCCAAGGATGAATGAATATTTTTAAAAGTGATAAACACCCCTTAAAAGAATTTGAACAAAGATCTTTGAAAATGAGTTTGAGGCCGATCAGAAGGTAAACAAAAAAGTCTCATACAAACGTTTTTCGCAATTTTTCCCCACATGCAGCTGAAATTACTCAAAGCCCCGTTTTAGCGTGCACCTCTATCTCATAAAGTAACTACAGTAACTTTCTAGCTCTTACGGTATGTGCTGTGCGTTGATCACCAATCAATCAGTCAATAAGTCAGTCAGTCAGGACAAACAGGTTTATATGTAGAGAAAATGTTCATACTGTTCGTGAAAAATCGAATATCCTATTACGATAAGAAATACTATTTTACATTGTATAATGCCAAAAAATAATCTAAATAATAAATGATTGTTTTACCTTCGTTCTTGCAATTTATCAAAACTTTTGCTCGAGTCGAAATGCTCACATTTCAGATATTGGCAAAGGGAAAAGTGACTGGTTTCTTATTTTTCTTATTTTATTTGCGTTAGATACATGCAGCTGTCATTCTGGATTAAGCACATATCCTTCAATGTTTGTTGGACGTTGTGTTGTTGCCACTGTTTGCTAAGCAACGAACTTTGGCCCAAAACTACCTATTGACATACACACACTTATGAAGGCGACGACGCGTGAAAAGTTTTTGTTGTTGCAGAAAATTGAGGGCAACAGCCCGAAGCTAAGGAGCGGCCTCAGCTGCTTTAATCAGCGGCGTGAGCGCGTTTAACGCAAGTTAAATTGCGTTGGGCAAAATAAATCTTTCTCAGCTTACTCATGATTAACGTATTTTGCTTTTAATTTCCCTTACGCACACACATTGACACACCCACATATATTGACGCTGAGGCTTCTAAATTTGTTGATAAGATATTAACAAGCCACGTGTGTTTTTCGCAAAAGCCCGAAAATTTTAGGCCTCCGCCGCCAGCTTTTGCGGCATTTTCAAACAGCCCAACAGCAAAGTTTGCTAAGTTGAAGGCGTTTTAAAAGGAGCTCAAGGAAAGCGCACGAGCCTGCTGAGGAAGAGGACGAGACGTCCCCAAAGCAGCAAAGTGCCTTTGGCGCATTTGGCAACCCGTAGCAGTACTCCCAACAAAAACTGAGTCACTAGCCTTTTATTTTTTATGCCATATCCTAACCAAGTAAAGGTATAACGGCTATTTATGTGTAACCTTTAATTATTTTGGTATAAATATGGAGTTGATTTTTATACAGAAGGATAAAATAGCGCATGCAACATATGGTATGAATAAAATAAAATATTTGTTGAATAATAAAAAATGGGTTTAATTATTTCTACATATTATTATTACATATACATAAACTTCTTGAATTTCACAAATATTGCCTATAACTAAACTCTTGTGGGATAACATTGCAGAGAATTTGAAGCTCCCAATCGACTTTCTTTTTCTTCATTTTCTATTACTTTCAAAAACTTTTTTCCCTAATTTTGTGTGGAAAAAGAAACAGTAAGCAGTCTTCAAATTTCTGTAAATAAGTTTGAGTGCAGGAAATAAAATTTCTTAGCTCGTTCCCACGAGATTTTCAGGCCTATCACATGAACAGATCAGCAGATTAAATACACATTTTTTTTGGACCTAATTCCCCAGACATAGTACCTGCCGCATATAGAATCGTATGTTGTTCGTCAAGCGGATGATTGCTTAGATAAACCAAACATACAAACGACGGCAATTAACACGCATCTTTTCAGAATTGTCACACGTTAAGTTGCGAGCAGTTTGGGCTGAGTTATGTTAAAGCGAATCTGTCATTTGGGAGTATTAAAAACGAGAAAGAAGAGCTATCTTCGGCACGCCGAAGATCTAATACCCTTGCAGACCCAACCTTTTCACAATGCTCATAGTGCTTTGCCCGTATCTAAGAAGCTCAGGAAAAATAGTTAATGCCGAGTTTGATCAAGATATCTAGATAAACAAAAAAGGTTTTTAATCAAAAACGTAGTTTTCGACCAATCATTCCTATGGCAAATATATTATATAGCAGTCCGATGTAAATAAGATTTTGCAAAAATGAAGGGAGCATAATGAATTCTTTATATGCCGTGTTTAATCAAAATATTCTGAATGACAAAAAAGTTTTTCATACAACTTAATTTTCGACCGATCATTCCTATGGCAGCTATATGATAAAGAGGTCCGATCATAATAGGATTTTGCACATAAATGAGGAGCATAGTAAAACTAATAAATGGTGAGTTTGGTCAACATATCTTAAAAACCAAAATTGTTTTTCATACAACAACTTAATTTTCGACCGACCGTTCCTATGGCAGCTATATGATATAGTGGTGTGATCCAGCTGGAATCCATAAAGTATATACATTCTTGATCAGCATCAACAGCCGAGTCGATTTAGCCATGTCAGTCTGTCTGTCCGTCAGTCTGTCCGTCCGTCGGTCCATATGTATTATCGCAAGGATATCAGAAACTATAAGAGCTAGAGACTGAAATTTAAGCTGTAGGTCCTCTTAGTCCATGTGTAGGTCGAGTTTGTTTCCGATAATCGATAAGTTACTCCGTTTCCAAGCAATCAATAACAAACGCTATCGAAATCCTGTTTTTTGGGCAAATTGGGTAAATATTAAGAGCTAGAGTCACCAAAAGCGATATATTTACTATAGAATAGTATATATCAAGTATCTTTCATTTTATACCTATAGCTATAAATCAAGTTAATAACCCAACTTGTGTTGCCAACCAATTTATGCCACAATATAAATGCAATTTACTTTTTGAGAATACTCAAATATTCTATGGTACAATAAGATATACTGTAGAACATTTCATGAACTCCCAGAATTTCTTTATACATTTACACACACACATTCATGCGCGTCTGCATCGAATTCTGTCATCAGCATTGCAATTGCGATTGTATTGATTTCTGTGCTACTATTTTAATTAGTTTTTTTTTCAGTAAGACTCAATTATTGGTGTAGCTGTTGAGTAGGGGTGGTAGCAGGTGGTTTTGTCTGTCGCGTGGAAAATATTTTTTTTTTGTTTTGTGGCTGCTGTGGCTGTTGAGTAGAGACGGCGGCAAGTAATGTGGTCAGTTGCCAGTTCGAACCCTTGAAACGAACGCGAGCTGCATTTGGTGTTGGAATAAGAGGGTTCAGGGTATTCCCTAGTCGGGCGCTCCCGACTAGAACCCGTTACTACTTGTTATTATACATTTTTGTTAAATTTGCTTTTAATATTCAGAGTTTAAACGAGAGCAGCTAATAAGGGCAGAATACCACGACAAGTTCAATTTTCAGACAAGACCCACACATGAAAAGTGCACTTCAGTATATCTGAGATTAAAATGTAAATCGGTATGCGTGTTAATGTTTCTGTGTTGCGTGTGAACGTGTGTGTTTGTTGACTGTGAGTTGCGCTGAGCGAACTGACAGTTGCGTTTACAAGTGGGGCTGAAATATGCCCATAGGTTGCCACGTTGCTTGAAGAGCTGCCTGTTCTTAACATTTATTTCAATTTCACGGACACAAATAATCCGCAGGCTATAATACAATCACATATAGCCCCGTGAGCATTAAGATCATAAAATAGTTCCTTCGATAGATCTCGAACTGGTGGTAGACCACACCACTTGCCGCCGCTTCTACTTAACCGCCAAATCAACAATTAATCGGTATTATAAAAAAAAATTTAAATATCAGCACATACACGCAGCACAGAAAACAATACAATTCAATAAAGACGAGCGTAAATGCCAAAATCACATTTCCCAAAACACATTTCTCTTAATAACTTTTGTGTTTCTTAACGGATCTTGATGACATTTTCAACAGTAGATCTTTTTGTACTATTAAATATTTGAATATTCTCAAAAATTGAATTGCATTTAAATTGTGGCTTAAATTGGTGGGCAGTATATATTGGTCTATGTACTTGATTTATAAGTATAGCGTAGTACCGGGAGCTGGTGATAGCTACAAAATGAAAGATATTTGAAGTATATGTATATACTACTATTGAAGTTACATGTAAAATTTTGTGACTTTAGTAATATTATTTAACAATTTTGCTCAAAAAACATTATTTTTCATATCGATATTCGATATCGGAAACGGGGCAAGTTATCGATTTTCGGAAAAAAAAAACTCGTACTGCGAGAGCGGTTGAAAGGCCTACTTTCAATTTCAATGAGCTAGCTCTTATAGGTTATGAGATTATTTGGCATTTTCATTAAAGTCAATTTCCGTAAAATTGAACCCAATTCCCGACAAATGCTGCCCACTTCAATTTTCTTGCTAAAAGGGTAAGCGGGAAAGATATTAAGGGGCAACACCCGTTTGCCAAATAAACGACGATTTTAAAAGCGCTAATTAATTGAGAATCAATTATCGCAATTCACATTGCTTCTGTCTGTACGACGGTGTATAATAAAGTATGCTAATGTATTTTTTACGTTTCTTCCATTCGCTTTCCTTTTGTTGGATTTCTGTAAATGGCTCAAATAAAGGAAAGTCTCAGTCCTCCTGTAATCAACATCAGCAAAGCGAGGACCAACAACTAAGCAAATTACGCTTAGTGAGTAAGCAAAAAAAAAGAATTGTGGCTATGTGAATCAGATGGATTGTAAATTGATGGTTATATAATCTTTTTTATCGTGGAACTAATACGGAAAATGTAGCAGATTCAACGGTATTTCCTTTTTAATCTGCGCTTCTACATCGTTCGATAGTTCGTAAGCGACAGACCATGGTATACTTAAGAATAAGAATAAGCACAAAGCAAAAACAATAGATTTAAGTGTGAACAGGATTAAAATATTAGTTGTTGGCGAAAACTTATGCATATTTTAATATAAGTGATTTTATTCGGAAACTTTCGCGTGACAAGGTCATAGACTTTGTTATCGAAATACCGTAGGCCGAAATTTAACACCGAAGATAACACAGATTGTGTCCAAATTTAATACACAATTGTAAGCAATAACAGCATATTTTAACAGCCTTATTATGTTACTAGCGGGTATAGCCCGGCCTTGCCCGTGACAGGTATAAAGTAAATGTTCTCAAAAAGCTTTAAAAATTATTTTGAAACTGATCGGAAGGTAAACAAACAACTTTCATACAAACGTTTTCCGCTAATTAACCACTGTTGTGGATGAAATTTCCCGAATCGTTGAAACGCGTATTCATTAAGTCTTTACGTAGAGCATTGAAAATAATTTTAAAGCAAATCGGAAGAACATGTAACGTCAACAAAAAATCTTTGAAGTGCACTTTTTACCGAGGATGCTTTGATTCTTCAAATAATGTGAAACACGTCTCAAATTATTTGTCGTAAAAAAGATCCTTTCAAATGAATTTGGGGGCGAAACATCATCCACCAAATCGTTGTCCCCCATTTCCACCAAGGAGGAATACATATTTGGAAAAGTGTGAAACACCCCTCAAATGAATTTGAACAAAGAACTTTGAAATTGAGTTTATGGCCGATCGGATGGTAAGCAAAAAAGTTTCATACAAACGTTTTTCGCGATTTTTCCATACTTGCGGGTGAAATTTCCCGAAATCCCGTCTTAACGTGCACCATCATCACATAAGGTAACTACAGTGTAAATTTCAGCCTCCTAGCTGTAACGGTTTGGGCTGTGCGTTGATCACCAATCAATCAGTCAGTCATTCAGTCTGTCAGGACAAACAGTTTTATATATAGAGATAACCCATCGACTCTTATAATTATAATTATTTCTAAGCTGGAGTTTGATTAAAATACAGTACGACCTCGCTCAACGCAACCCTCGTTACACGCAACTCCTCGATAATTGCAACACCCGATTTCTTAACATTGAAGACTGTGTTAACGCAACTTAAAAAAAAATTACCTCATTTACCGCAACTTCCAAGGAAAACTGTATGTTTTAGTATGTTTTTACCACTTTTCTTTTGTTTCCTAGTGCATTCGTTCATTAGTCTCTGTGAAAAATATAAATTGGGGAATGCCGCGCATGATGCATGTATGTATGACTGGACCTGCGCGCATTGAGTTTGATGGAATTTATTTCGCGATCGGCTCGTGGCCAACAGAAAACTTTCCCTCGGTTTTTGCAACCACCTCAGTTTTCGCAATTGGCCAAATTTTAATATGTTGCGTTGTGCGAGGTCGTACTGTTTATTTGTCTTTTAACAAAATACCTTTTTGATTGATTGCATCACAATGACAACCAGTCCGCAAGAAGAGGCTCGAATAAAAAACTTATTTACATCTCATTTCTGCCCTGGTCAGCATCAATAAAAATTGGATAAATGTGAAGAGCATTTCTAAGTAATGCTATTAGGGACTGCAGGAAATATTCCCAACCTAAAGAATGACAAGGAAAATAGTGAAGAAAAGAAAGACGCATAACAAGCAGAACCTGAACAATCTGAAAAATCTGAAAATAAGTTTAAATGTAATTTAATGACCAACAAAGAAATTTCTTTTACCCCCTAAGTACGTTCCGAAAGCATCCCACACTTTAGCTTTGTACAAAATTGCATTTACACTTTTGCCAACCGAAAAGAGCAAAACATAAAAAGTTTTCTTTGGCAATTTGTTTGTTTGCTTCTTGCTTTGTTCATTCTGTAAACAGCATGGAAAATTGCAGCCAACTTTGGCAGCAAGACAATGTATTGAGTGAGTCCTGCCGCTGATGTTTGGATCCATCGAACACAGCTGACAAGGCTGCATTGCAGATTGATGGACTGGACGAAAAAATGATTTACGCACAAGCATTTAAGTGCAGTTGGTCTGTCTTCAGTAGTCAGTCAGTCAATAAAAACTGGATCATTCGTTTTACTATTTCTTTTTGCCCCGACAATGACTGCAAATGCAAAGGTTGCAATCGCTTTGATTAAAACAAGAATCATTATTAAAAAGACAACAAAGCACAACCCAAAAGCCTACAGTACCTCACAATTATATAAAAATTTAACATACGTATCACTATTATCAAAACGCCTGTCGAACTCGGACTGCAACAACAAACAAGATGTAAAAGTAACACACATACCTACGAATACTATACAAAAGTCTCTAGTCGGGAGTTACCGACTAGGGGATATCCACATCCCCCTTCTACCGACACCTAGTGCTCGCATTACGATCGCGTCTGCTTTAGCACATATAAAAAAATAAAAATAAAATGTATTTTGCATATACTATTCAAGAAAATACATTTAATGACTCTAACTCTTAGAACCTAAGAAATTTGTTCAATAAAACAAGGTTTCGATACGTTCAAAATTTCGAGTCTCTTAATCCTGTGTTCAGAGATCCTTACGATCGACTCGGCTATTGATGCTGAACAAGAATATATATACTTTGTGAAGAGCGAAGGGCATTCGCCAAATAGTAACGGCCGAAAACAATTTGTTTGATAATATCCTTTTTTTTCAAGTATTCCTAATGGGACAAGCACCTTGAAGATTGCTTGCGAACCTGTTGACGTGTGTGGCTATCCGGTTGTTATATAGGGTGCAGTGGGTCCTGATTTGGTGTTCGACCCAGGGGGTCTGCAAATCTCTGTGGAGGACGCTGTTGCGCACTTAATACGGTGCAGCTGCTATCCGGCGAAGAGCCTTGCTTTGAAGGGATTGAAGTCTCTTTTGGTTTGAAGGAGCAGCGAAGCCCAGATCGGTGTGGCGTTTCGACAGATGGGTGCCAGAATTTGTAAGTAAACAAGTCGTTTACTTGCAAGAGAAAGTTTGCTGCGGGAGTTGAGGAGCCAATTTAGCTTAGCAGTTTATTTCGGCAGCGATGCACAACTCCTTTAATATGGCTGGCGAAAATTAAACGCTTATCAAGGGTGACCCCCTAGTATTTTGTTTCGCTCTCTTGGCTTAACGTTAGTCCGTTTAGCCTCAGCGCTGGCGGTACTCAGAAGGTCCAGGTAGTTCTGCGCAGCATTTGCAGCAACTACTGGGGATCTGGCGCTAACCATCTTCTCTTGTGTGTTAACATGTTTATGCATGTGTGTATATGTGCGCACATGTATACAGAAACTCTTGCGCTTTGCGCTAGCTGCCTCTGATCCGTGCCGTTCAATATAGATACATATATTATCACACTTTTTATTTAAAAACAGATCTTGATGAAATTTTCAGCAGTAGATCTTATTGTGCTATAAAATATTCTTACATATATTCCACGTCAAGAAGCGCAGACGTTTATAATATTATGTGTTAAATGTTTAATTATTTGTTTAATTTAATTTATTTTATTGATTTTTTTTTGGTTCTGTGTGTCCTATAGAGGGTCCTAAAACGGTTGCTGGTGCGCAGTCGAAATACATACATATGTCGGTGAAATACAACTTGAAATAAAATTGTGTTTTTTTATTTTGTTTAAAAAAAGCCTTAAGCCAGCTTAACAGATATTAATAAAATGGAAAGGTCGCCAAATCCAGCTAATAATAACAAATAATCGATAACATAATATCTATCTGAATCCGAATATTGCTCGATGTAAAAAAATATAAACTCTGCCATATTTCTTATCGCAACAACTAGTTTTCTTTTTTATTAACAAAAATCGCAATAGTTATAATATACAAGGAAGCTTATTTTCGGTATTTCCCAAGTGCCTTCATTTATTATCGCTTACCACTTGAAGAGCGATATTAATTTTGTTTCATTATTTCAATCTAAAGGCGCTACTAAAGTCTTCGTTTTTTTATTATTTCGAAAGGATGTTCCCTAAGCACTAAGTCTTTCCATCATCACGCAATACAAATGCATTTGCCGTTTATAATTGAAGGTTGGCAAAATTTTCCAATGCATTTTTTTTCACATTTACAGCAAATTACAATTGCCGGAACCGCAGGCACTCACATTAAGATGACGCGCATGTGTGTTACCTGAATGGCGAGGGAAGAGCGGAGTGTCAATAAAGGCTTATTACACCGTCTACGTCTTTCCCACTGCGGGAAGAGAAAGCCAGCGCAAAAGAAAGTACGTGCATTCATTCAATTTAAGTCTCTCGGCATTTGCGGCACTCGACGCCGCCCTCTTTGGCCCGTAATCACTTCCGGCACATAAGAAATTTCACATTAAAGAAAATTTTCCATTTAACGCTATTAAGCTGATAAGAAATAAGAATTTTCATCTGCCAGCTGGGAGACAAAAGAGAAAACAGAAAGTGTAGCACAGGTGCTAATGAATGTTGCAGGTGCCACCTCTATATTACAAACAACAATGGAGCCGACTAGAGGCAACGGCAGATGGCCCGAAAATGAAAAATCCCTCAATATGCAATTTAGCATATATTAAAAATTTACTGGCAAATTCATTTCCTAAGCCGTTTGTATGGGGCCCTCATACACATGACTCTACATTCCGGAGTATAAAAACCCCGAAATACGACCATTAGATACATACCTCTTAAGAAACATACTAAGTATATGTTCATAATGTACTCAGTTCAAAAATATTCAAAAATATAATTAAAAGTTAAGCAAGACAATTGATAAATTGCAAGTGTAATTTATGGATAGAAAAACTTTAACCCATTTAAGACATATCACAGAAATTCTTTTAAGATTTAGGAACATTTAATTATAGTATGCACATAGATGTTTCTTGTCGAAGCAGTTATAGAAATCTATCCATTGAAGCATTCTGCTTCTTCTGTATGTCGTCAAGGCGACAACAATTCCGAAATTCAAACCCGCTCCATCAAGTCGCTAAATAGTTAACAAAGGTTTCGCTTAAACTTGGCGCTCGCCTTCGTGCCGCCTCCGTGTGTTCAAAAATGTTGCAACAAGAAAGATACCTCGTAAAATATAAAGTTGATTTTGAAGCGCGCTATTAAATTCTTCATGTAACCGCAGAAACTTGCCTCCGTGGCTGTAATATTAATAAGTTTACAGAGTACTCAAAAACGTGTCGACGAGTTTAACTATAAACATTTTTCAATAATGTTACATTAAATAATTTAATCTAAAGTTATCTGAATTTAATGACTAATGACTACTCGGGAGATCCCGACTAGGGGATACCCTGAACCCTATACTTCCAACACCGAATGCAATGCAATAAAAATAAATTGATATTGGTGGGCAGTACAAATTGGCTTATTATTTTTTATTTATATCTATGAGGTAGTATCGGGGAGGTGGTGATAGCTATACAATGAAAGATACTTGATATATATATATATATAAATATTATTTTATATAGACTTGTCTGGTTACGCAGCCAATACAACTGGAGCGACCTCGCAACTGATAAGAGCAGCATCTTAATTTTATCTTATAATACTCGCTCTGCAAAGCAATTGCCTAAATTTCGCTCTTAAGAATTCAGTTACATAGAGCTGCCGCTCTTCGCTGTAACGATCGTTTTATTGCCCTAGCTTTACTTATGCGAAGGCCTCGATGCTGCGCATCGAGTTAGTTAAGTTCGTTCGCTTCATGCATTTGGTACGCATCGGCCACTTGCATTACTCAAAATTATAACTAATAATTGTCGCTTCGCTAAAATTGGCACGTACTAATTCGGGTTCGCTTGCCTATATATAAACTATTGTTCTTAAATAATAAGCACAGACCAATTCGGGTCTGCCTGCTTCTCGTAACTTTAAGAAATACAAAACAATTTTGAACACAAGAAATAAATAGTTAATTATTTCTATTTGTGAAAGCTATTGAAAAAGCTCAATAGCGCAACATTTTGGTGACCCCGACGTGAATTTTTATTTTTGTTGTTGTAAGATTATTTGCTTTACATTAAAGCAATAATCTTAAAAGACACCACCTGGCATTTCGTTTAGTGCACTTTATATACATACATACTTATCGCCGTCGCCTTGCCTACTCTTTCGGTCGCTTAAAGTCTTTGCTCATTCGTGCGGTACTTATGTAAAAGCTATTGCCGTTGCTTTGTTACATAGCTTGACACTTGCGTTCGCCGAAGTTCTTATTGTACAATTATTGTTCTTTGAACGGTTTGCATGTACTAGCGATCACCGTTGTCAGTTACTCAGCTAGTTTCGCACGCGCTTTCTATCACGCTTCTAATGGCAACCGAAAATAATGCCTCTAATGCAGTGCCCTCTGCAAACAGGGTGACCTTTCTGAAGCGCAAAGCCATTTCAATTTATGACAGTTTGCAAACACTTCGAAATGCTCTAACTAATTCGCCACTTAGTGCAATTGATGAGTGCGGTCTTAGTGTTAGGCTGAAGCAAATCGAGCAGCTTCAGACCTCATTTGATATTACTCACACTAGCCTCGAAGAACTAGACTTTGATGAAATCGGTAACCAATTGCGTGAGGACTTCGACGAGTTAGCAGTTTCTATGGAAATTTCGGTTCGGAGTGAAATTGCGAAACGTGTCTCAATATTGCCCTGCTCAACATTTCGCGACCAATCTGTGCTGCCCTCGCAGACAGTTAGAGCTAAGGCACCGCCGACACTACCCTCAATAAAGTTGCCTACGTTCAGTGGTGGTTACACAGAATGGGCCGACTTTTATTCTATGTTCACAACCGTCATAGAAAATCATCCTGATCTAGCAGATATCGAAAAGCTGCAGCATCTTCGATCGTGCCTGAAGGATACAGCGCTGGACGCGATTCGATCATTGGAAATAACAAACAATAATTATGCCATAGCACTTAATTTATTGGAGAAAAGGTTTAATAATAGACGTTTGGTTTTTCAGGCACACATACTTGAGATATTGGGGCTCAAGAGGGTGGCAGGTGGATCGGCCGTGTCGATAAGGGAGTTATCCGACCAATTCAACGCACATATTCGCGCGTTAAAAAGCATGGGCAACTCCGAACAAATCGCTGGATGCATCATTGTGCAGATTATTTTACAAAAGCTGGACCCAATATCACAAGCCAAATGGGAAGAAAGGCTAGAGGATTCGTCGTTCGTCAACTTAATACCATCGTGGGAGCATATGGCTACGTTTCTGGAGCAGAGATGCCGAACAATGGAAACCGTAAATTTTGCTATGGCAAGCTATGCCCCTAGCCATCAGGTGGGAAAAACTAGAGCAATTAACACCAGTAGATCGTCATTTATCGCCACTAACCACGACGCCCCTGTCTGCGTCTTTTGTGACAGCCCTGGTCATAATATATATAATTGTTCTCGATTTGGAAATTTGACCCCTGCATTACGGCTTAGGGAGGCAAAACGAGTTGCATTGTGCTTGAATTGCCTAAAGAAAGGTCATCAATTGCGATCATGCTGCTCTGGATGCTGTCGGACCTGCGGGGCGAAACATCATTCTCTGCTGCATTTAAATAATTCCGTATTTCCGTCTGGTCAGCTGACTGAGCCTGCAAATTCATCGCCGATAGCCCATGCCTCTTTCGCTAAGTCATCGCCATCTACCTCCACATCTCTTGTTGCCCAGTATTTCAGTAGTGATGTTGTCGTCTTGGCTACGGCTTTGATCTTTGTTAAAAATCGCTCCGGCACTTTGATACCTTGTCGTGCCCTTTTGGATTCTGGTTCTCAGCTTCACCTTATAACGTCGCGCCTTGCTCAACAGCTTCAGCTAAAGAAGCACAAGTCCTCAGCCATTGTCTCTGGTCTAGGAGATTCTCGTTTTGAAACAGAAGGAAACACGGTCACTATCACAATACAGTCTCAAGTCTCTGAATACTCAACATGCCTTACAGCTCTGGTAGCGCCTAACATAACTGATAGTCAACCGAGTTTTACTATCAACACGACGAATTGGAACATTCCCGATAACATAAAACTTGCAGATCCGTCTTTCTTTAAACCTCAACGCGTGGTCTTGCTACTTGGAGCTAGCCTGTTTTACGACCTTCTCAGCGTCGGCCAGATAAGGCTTCTCCCAGGACTACCGTGTCTTCAAAAAACACGGCTTGGTTGGGTAGTTTCTGGAGGCGGACCACGCTTGAGTGGTTCTATGTTAATGGCAAAGCATACTGCGGGCAAACTTGAGTCAAGTTCTGAAGAACGTGCTGATGAATTGGTTCGAAGATTTTGGGAGATAGAATCCTGCTTGGAAAGTAAACCTACCACTTCAAAGGAAGAAAACATCTGTGAAGAACATTTCGTAAATACTCATATCAGATTGCCTAGTGGCCAATATTCAGTTCGTTTACCCTTCAAGCGAAGTTTGGAATGTCTGGGGACGTCATACCAACAAGCCTTTCGTCGGTTCCTGACCCTGGAACGCAAACTACAAAATCGTCCAGATCTGAAGATTCAATATTCAAACTTTCTAAAGGAATATTTGGATCTTGGTCATATGTCGCCTGTTGCTCCAGAGTCTATAGGACTTTGTCAATACTTTCTTCCTCATCACTGTGTCTTTAAAGAAGACAGTTCAACGACAAAATTGCGAGTCGTTTTCGACGGCTCAGCAGCTACCTCGTCAGGTTATTCATTAAATGAACTATTGATGGCTGGACCTGTTATTCAAAGCTCGCTGTTTCATATCCTTCTTCGCTTTCGTAATTTCCCGATCGCCCTAACAGGAGATATTGGAAAAATGTATCGCTGCGTACGCGTTTCAGCACCGGATGATTTTCTCCAATGCATTCTGTGGCGAGACTCGCCAGAACAGGATATAAAGATTTTTAAGCTGGATACAGTTACATACGGAACAAAGCCAGCTTCATTCCTCTCTATCCGTGCTATGCATCAGCTGTCTATGGATGAGGAAACTAATTTTCCAATTGGATCTCGGATTTTGCGGCGTGACTTCTACGTTGATGACCTCATTTCAGGGGGTGATTCAATTCAAGAAGCAAAGGAAATTCTTAATCAGACGGCTGGAATCTTGGCAAGTGGGGGCTTCAAGTTGCGAAAGTGGTGCTCAAACAATGCTGCTGTACTGAAAGGGACACCCGTAGAGGACAGAGAATCTTCTCTAAAGTTTGATGATGGTAGCGACATCACCAAAACTCTTGGACTCGCTTGGGACTCAGCGTCGGATCGGTTGTTGTTTTCTTTTTCGTCCATTCAGCAGAGATCTAAACCATCCAAAAGATCAATACTATCGACCATAGCTCGCTTGTATGACCCGCTTGGACTCATAGGGCCGGTAATTGCCAAGGCTAAAATCTTTTTGCAGCAGATCTGGAAGGAGAAGCTTGAGTGGGACGAGAGCTTGCCATCATCACTAGCAACAGCTTGGCATGATCTTTGCTGCAGTTTTGAGAAGGCACAGTTTCTTAAATTTCCTCGACTCGTGTCAATACCTGCAGCAGAGTTAGAAGTTCACGGTTTCTGCGACGCCAGCATCGAAGCATATGGGGCCTGTGCCTACGTCCTTTCTCGACGAACATCAGCCAGTTGTCAGTTGTTGTGTTCCAAATCGCGTGTAGCTCCTCTGAAAACAATCACAGTTCCAAAGCTAGAGCTCTGTGGCGCCGTCTTATTATCTAATCTCATGCGTGAGATATCTAAAATGAATCTGTTCGATGGAAAATTCTACTGTTGGTCGGATTCTTCTGTATGCCTTTCCTGGATAAGGACCGAGCCCTGCAAGCTCAATGTGTTTGTGGCTAATCGCGTCACAGCAGTTCAAGAGCTAACTAATGGCATGGAATGGCGTTACGTGCCTACTTCACTCAACCCGGCAGACATACTCTCGAGAGGATCTACGCCCAGTGAATTAGATCAATCGTCACTGTGGTTCAACGGCCCAGAATTTCTAGTTAAAAACAAATTGGACTGGCCTGCTTCTTGCTTGTCAGAAAGGACAGAACTCGAACTTAAAAAAGGGTCCTTATTGCGTCATCTCCCTTCGTTGATATAACTGCCACTTGTAAATACGTCAACTCATTTGATACAATGCAGCGTATATTCGGATATATTTATAAATTCATACACAGAAGCAGGCATCCTGGACTAACAGTGTCTGATATACAACATGGGACCCAACTCTTACTAAGGCTCGTCCAGAGAGCACACCTGTGGGAAGAGATCAAATCATTGCAATCGAGAAGAGTTGTTAAACCGTCCAGTTGTATAGCATCACTTAACCCTTTTTTGGATGATTTCGGCATTCTTAGAGTTGATGGGCGCTTGAAAAACTCTTCGCTGGATTTCGACGCTCGCCATCCAATAATTCTCCCGTCTCACCATCCCATCACAGACTCAGTCATCACACGATTTCACAATCGGGACTTACACGCTGGTCCACGGGCACTTCTTGCTCATATTCGGTTGCAGTATTGGCCGATTGGTGGAAGGAAGACCGTATCCAAGGTGGTTGGAAAATGTGTGAGATGCTTTTGTGCCAAGCCTCGATTAATAGAGCATATAATGGCTGATCTGCCCAAAGAACGTTTGACTGCTTGTCGAGCCTTTGAAGTCTCTGGCGTTGACTATTGTGGGCCATTTTTCTATAAGCCAGACGTACGAAATAAAGCTCCAGTCAAATGTTACATGGCTGTCTTCGTCTGCTTCGCGACTAAAGCGGTTCACCTGGAACTGGTCAAGGATCTGTCGACAGCTTCATTCTTGAATGCGCTTAAGAGGTTTATATCGACTCGAGGCAGGCCATCTCAGATATGGTCGGATAACGCTACCAACTTTGTCGGCGCCAAAAACGAGCTTCTGGATCTCAAGCGTCTATTCATAAGTCGCAATCATATTGAGTCAGTGCATAAATTTTGCATGGCTGATTCCATTGATTGGAAATTTATACCTCCTCGTTCACCGCATTTTGGCGGCCTTTGGGAAGCAGCAGTGAAGACAGCGAAACATCATTTTTATCGTGCTGTTGGATCTTGTGTTCTCAACTTCGAAGAGTTTCGCACCCTAGTCTGCCACATAGCATCGATAATTAATTCCAGGCCATTGTTTCCTCTTTCAGAAGATCCAGCAGATCTAGATGTGCTCACTCCAGCTCATTTCTTGATTGGTGGACCCAGCTCATCGTTCGTTGAACCTGATGTGACGCACCTTCAATTCAATCGTCTGGATGGTTGGCAACGCGTAACATACCTCCAACAACTGTTTTGGTCTCGCTGGCGTGAAGAATACTTAACACTGCTTCAGCAGCGCTCCAAATGGCGAACTCCGAAACCAGGCCTATGCGTCAACGACATAGTCCTCGTAAAGGATGAAAATCTGCCGCCTCTAAGGTGGCCACTGGCGAGAATCACAGAGTTAATCGTGGGAAAGGATGGAGTCGCTCGAGTAGCCATTTTGCGCACCGCAACGGGAGAAACGAGAAGAGCTGCAAACAAGCTATGCCTATTGCCCATCAGGGAATCTGTTGAAAGCCCATGCCTTCCAACGGGGGGAGAATGTCTGGTTACGCAGCCAATACAACTGGAGCGACCTCGCAACTGATAAGAGCAGCATCTTAATTTTATCTTATAATACTCGCTCTGCAAAGCAATTGCCTAAATTTCGCTCTTAAGAATTCAGTTACATAGAGCTGCCGCTCTTCGCTGTAACGATCGTTTTATTGCCCTAGCTTTACTTATGCGAAGGCCTCGATGCTGCGCATCGAGTTAGTTAAGTTCGTTCGCTTCATGCATTTGGTACGCATCGGCCACTTGCATTACTCAAAATTATAACTAATAATTGTCGCTTCGCTAAAATTGGCACGTACTAATTCGGGTTCGCTTGCCTATATATAAACTATTGTTCTTCAATAATAAGCACAGACCAATTCGGGTCTGCCTGCTTCTTGTAACTTTAATAAATACAAAACAATTTTGAACACAAGAAATAAATAGTTAATTATTTCTATTTGTGAAAGCTATTGAAAAAGCTCAATAGCGCAACAAGACTATTCTAGAAGGTACATGTCAAGTTTGGTGACAAAAGTTTTCTTTTGTGCCCATAATCTGCTGATTCACCCACATTTGTGTAAATTTGTGTGCAGGTGTAGAGCTCGAAATTCAGAAATCACAAAAACACAAAATCTTGTCAAATTTGCATCGAACAGGCAGGCAACCAACAGGCACACAAATGCATAAATACGTCTATTAATATACAACATGTGCAAGTGTGCCAACGCTAATGTACCAACGATAACGAGCTAAAATGCAAGAATTTCTCATCGACGTGGCAAACCCTTTCAATATTTAATATTACTTGTCCCTTCAAAAAGGAAGAAATGCCTCCGACATTTAAGAAAAATTAAATTTGTGCGCGTTGTCCGCTTGTGCGGACACATACACACATACATATGTACATTTAAACGGTCCAAAAATGAGAGAGCATTGCGAACACTGACAGTAAGCCAAAGCAGTTTCCTGTAGTGATAGCGAGATACAAAACCGCGATGCCGTTCTACCACACAAATCATAAGTATGTCTTCCTCTCTTGCTCTCTGAGCAAGTGAGCGTGTCTCGGACAAGAACTTAGACCAGACGACAACCATTTTGAATGTCCACATGAATTTTACTAGTTCCCAGCGGACCAAACTGTCGCAAATGATATCGCAAACTGGTTTAATGCGAGACTTTACCCGACAAAACTCTCGCAAACGCATCGGGAAACGATAGCAATATGAATCATATGTCGTTCAGTTTGTGGCAGTCAAAGTTTCACTTACGACTGTCGCAAGAAATACGACTAGCGAGCGTTTTGTGATATTTTTTGCGAGCCTTTTCTGATATTTCTAACGAGTCGTTTTTGTAGGTAAGCAATATTAAAAAAGTGTCTTAAAATATATCGCAAAAGACTCGCATAAAATAAGATTTACGAAACTTTTGTTCTTGTTTCATGCCCATTTGGTTCCCATTAAAATGTTTGTTGTTGTTTTTTTTTAATACTAAATATGCAAGTATGCGTGAATAGAAAGTCCAAAGAATCGTAAATGCACACATGCCAACGCTTAGGTACCCTTACCAACGATAACGAGCTAAAATGCAAGAATTTCGCATCGACGTGGCAAACCCTTTCATGATTTCTTATTGCTCGTCCCTTCAAAAGGGTACAAATGCCTCCGACATTTGAGAAAATTGAATTTGTGAGCATTTTTGCTTGTCGGACACATACACACACAGCGTGATAAGAATAGACAGCGTTGCCGTTCAATCGCACAAGCCATATGGAAGAGCGTAAGCCGAGCAGTTTCCTGTAGTGTAAGCGAATAAAAAGACATCATATGTATATCCTACTCCCTTGCTCGCGATTTTGGACCAGATGCCTTCGATATTTCTGTTTGGTTAGTGATAATACTCAATTCTTAGTGTGGATGTTGAGTAGAGGCAGTGGTGCGGGGTGGTGCGGGGTGTGTCGCGAGTTCGAGTCCTACCAAGGAAAGTACATATGCGGTCAGTTGCGAGTTAAAAAAAACCCTGCCAATGGAACTTTTTTTTTTTTTAATTTATCTTTATTAATTTAGTGTTGGCATAAGAGGGTTAAGGGTATTCCCTAGTCGTGTGCTCCCGACTAGAACCTCTTGTTTTAATTTATCTTTATTACTACATGCGAGCGCGTAGGGCGATCTGCATTTGGTGTTGGAATAAGAGGGTTCAGGGTATTCCCTAGTCGCGAGCTCCCGACTAGAACCTCTTACTTGTTTTCTCTCCAAAAGTGAATTGGTGGTATGGCTATCGAATAGGGGACGCGCAAAGTAGTGTGATCTCGATTTCAAATACTAATGACGTAGCGTCTTTTTTTTTCCTTATTTAATTTATTTTTATTACTGCTGAAGTGTTCGAACTATTAGCGCGAGCTGCATTTGGTGTTGGTATAAGAGGGTATGCCCTAGACGGGAGTTTCCAACTAACGCCTCTTACTTGTTTTGTTTTATTATTGTACATCCGCTTAACGTATGATGAACGCATTTATTGGGTCTCTTTTTTTGAATTCCCAATGTTCTAATGTGACCTATTCCCAGTTATAATGGTATTTCCGTCCCATGTTGTTTATGTAGCGTTTATTGGGTGTTGATATGCAAAGATTTTACACACACATTCCAATGCACACACGCATACTGTTTTTTTAGCGCTGGCTTGTTATTTTTGACAATTCAGTGACATTTGAGCCCACAAACCAATTGTCAGCATTCCCAATAAGGTCGTGTTGGTTACAAGCTGACTCTAATTCAGGTCGCTTTGATATCATAGATTTTGGGCATTGTGTACCTCGCAAAAGCAGCTTTTGATTCAAACAAGTGCAATCTGTTAGAAAAACATTTTTGTTTATTAGATGCTTTAAATTGATTCATCAAATTAGGCAAGAATGAAAAACAATGATGTGCGGTATCTGCTGCTGTTGTTGGTATTTATGTAAAGCCTAGGTACAGGAGTCAGAAGCGATTCGATTCCTGAAGAAAACTTTTCCAAGTGAATCACGTTTTGATATGCTCAAAACTAAATTTGCAAAAGTTATATATTTAAATATATGTATATATATTATATGTATGGTAGAAGAGGTTGTTTCTCAAATGGATACTATGAAATGTTCCTTTAAAATTATCTCTTAACTTTTCTTTTCTAACTGTTTATTCAACATTAATATTTTTATTTGAGCTCAACACGCCTTCCACTCGACACTCGCAATACAAAGCTAACGAAAGAATGAAGGAGCAAGGCAGACATCACATTAAGAACACCACGATAACTTCAATATTTCATTTTGGTTATTGCCTCACGCGCCAATTCCGTTTCCGGTTGTCGCTGCGTGCACACACATACCCACGCATAGAACACGCTGTTTGCCTTAGTTACCATCTAGTTGGCTCCGCCACTTCAAAATTGCAACATGTGCTATAGATGTCTGTATTTTTTAGTCGTTCCTATTATGGGACACGTTTTAGGCCCAGCACACACACACACAGTTAAAAGGGACACAGACATGCAAGAGTAGGACGCCTATGTTGCGACTGTAAAATATTCAAATTAAATGGATTTATGTAGACACGTCATTATGCTACATTGTTGTCTGTATGAATGGGGGAAAGGGAGCAAGCCATTTTGACCTCGCCTAGTCAGTTGCTGCTTCCGGTGCTGCCATTTTTGTACACTTTATTTTGACAGTGACAGGCGTTTGTAGCAACAGGCACGCCCCACGCCGAAACCACGTACCTGCCGGTTGTCCTTGGAGCTGCTGTGTTGTGTTCGTCCATTATTGTTGTAGTTGTTGCTGCTTTTGCTTCTGCTCTTGTTGTCCCTGTATATTTCGCATTTTCCAAACAATTTACATTCTCAACACGCAACAGACACAAACACCTGAGTAAAAAAGTAAAATGATGCAGATAGCAACAAGGATGTCAAGTGCACCTCCTACCGCTTCCCTTCACCATAAACCCATTTCAAAGAATTTTAAAATAATAAAAAATAATCGTGATTAATATTGTTATTTCTTTATTTTAGTTGCTATTGTTTAACATATTGTAATTTTTAATATATTTTATGGTAAAGAATGTTGTAAGTTAATTGAAATGATTGCATTGTTTAATCACTTTTACATTTAATAAAGAGTTCAGGATTCTGGGCTCAATAGGAAAGAACTTTTTTAGTAGTCGATTAAAATAAATTAACATATTTTGGGTTTGTTATGGAAATGCTATTACTTAAATTTTACAACAAATAATGGTTGTTTTTTTATTATTCAGAATAAAGTTATCTTAAATCCCAAATAAAAACCTATTCGGTCGTATTTCAGAATAAGACATTCTTTTTCAAACAATTTACGATATAAAGTCGTGATGAAGAGACATGCAAATATGCATACATTTACCTGAATACATTGAATTCGATCGGTCGAAAAATAGACAGTTGTAATGAACATTTTTCCGTCGTTTTTTCAGTGGAATTGCGAATTTGCATGACCTTAGGTAGGTACAGCTAGAAGAAGCAGGGTAACGCGAGTATATCCTTTGCTGAGCGTAAGATTTTTAATTTCTGTGCACTTTTTGGTATTTTTGGATCAGATTTGTGTGACCCCAAAGATGTTCGAGCTTGAAATGCATTAGCACAAATCGTAGTCGTAGTCGGAGTTGCTGCTTGGACTGGTCCGCGTGACCATGCAAAAGATAAGCATGCAAGGCCTGAAGCTTGAGTGAACACAAAATGGAACTTTTGGCAGTGTTTTCTATTATCTTTTTTTTTTCTTGGTTCTAGATAGAAGGAAGATTTTTTTATGTTAAGTTAGAATGCCGAGGAGTGGCTAAATTCCTTTGTATTTTCGTTTATTTGTTTTATTTCCCTTTTTATTGTTTTTTTATTTTTTTGTGCTTTTTTTTCGTGCCGACTCATTTTATTGTTGGGCGTTCATCTTTTTTTGTGGCCCGCCTTTATCATTTTAAATGTAATCGGACATGGCGCTGTCGTTGTGGTTATGCTTCCATGATTAGCATGTCTGCTGGTCTGCTCTTCGCCGGTTTTCTCTGTGCTTTATTTGCTATTATGGGTTAAATATGGCGTACGTCTCGTTTATTGTTATTTATTTTTTTATATTTTATGGTTGCCAAGTACCGAATAGGTTCCTTCATCGGTCGTTGCAAATATATCATCTACAATTCTTGTCGATCTCCACCGGAAACTTTATTTTATTTTAATAACGTTTTATTCGCAAACGTTAAATAAAAGTCCAAAAGTCTTCAGCACCTTTCTCTTTAAATAAATTTGGCCAATTTTAAAGGAATAAAATCTCAAATAAATAGTGCCATCAACTTTTTTTTACATGAACCTGTTTAAAATGGGTGAAAAGGGTATAATGTATTTATGCAAATGAATGTAACAGCCCGAAAGAATCATCTCCGACCCCATAAAGTATATATATTCTTGATCAGCATCATTAGCCGAGTCGATCTTTCCAGGATATCAGAACCTATATGAGCTAGACTCTTGAAATTTTAAAAATTCTTCGAAGGTTCTCTTTGTGCCCGAGTACTAAGAGTTTGTTTCCGATAATCGAAAGCTCTAGTCAAGTAATCGATCAAAATCAATATCGAAATCAAGTTTATTGAGCAAATTTGGTAACTAATAAGAGCTAGAGTCACTAAAGATGACATGTAGCTGCAAGAATGGTATATATATATATATATATATATATATATATATATATCAAGTATCTTGCATTCTATATCTATCATCACCTCCTCGCTACTACCACAAAGCTTTAAATCAAGTAAATAAACCATTTTATATTGCCCACCAATATAAACCACAATTTAAATGCAGTTGACTTTCTGAAATTACACGAACATTCTATATTACAATAATATCTACTGCTAAAATTTCATCAAGATCGGTTAAGAAACACAAAAGTTGTTAAGGAATATGTGTTTTGGCTGGACACAAGTCTGGGGGCCGCTTGCTGGCGCAAATTGCAAGAATTTCTGTATACGTGTACACACACATTCATGGGCGCCTTCTTCGAATTGTGGCAACAGCATTGCATTTGCGATTGTATTGTTTCCTGTGCTTCTATTTTAATTCGTTTTTTAAGACTCAATCGTTGGTGTGGCTTTTGAGTAGAGGCGGAGACAAGTACTGTGGTATGTTACGAGTTCGAACTATACCGAGGAAACTATTTTTATACCCTGAACCCATTAAAAATGGGTATAATGTTTTTGTGCAAAATGTAAATGTATGTAACAGGCAGATATATGCGTATATTCTTGATCAGCATCAACAGCCGAGTCGATCTAGCCATGTCCGTCTGTCTGTACGTCCGTCCATCCGTCCGTCCGTCCGTATGTATGAACGCAAGGATCTCAGAATCTATAAGAGCTAGAGACTTGAAATTTTATCTGTACGTCCTCCTAGTGCCGCAGATCGAGTTTGTTTCCGATCGATAACTTACTCCGTTTCCAAGCGCTAGTGTCACCAAACTATACATGTAGCTTCTAGAATAGTATATATATCTGCATTTGGTGTTGGAAGAAGAGGGTTCAGGGTATCCCCTAGTCGGAAGCTCCCGACTAGAACCTCTTACTTGCTCAATAATGCAATACTCATTTTGCCAGATTAAAAATTCATATTACTAAATTGTTTTCTTTTATTAGTATTAAAACTGTAAACTTTTAACTCAGACTTCTTCGCTAAATTAAATACTTGTAAATTGATATTAATTATATCCTTTATTGCCATGTTTTTGTTGGAGCCATGCGTCATCGGAATATTAAAGTACCTTAATTTGTGTTGTTTTTGGAATCACCGACCAATTTTTGGCCCGGTGATCATGGTAGGGTGGAAAACAGCTGACGCATTGATGCCAGCACAGCATAGCAACAGCAACATGCGCTACTGTCCTCATAACAACCAAGTCTCTTCTCTTTGTATCATCTTTTCTAGAGACCTTATTTGCAATCGAACCGACTTCTCAATAACATGCGAAATTTTATATTAGTATGCATTAGCCCACCACCACCACTAGACACTACACGGCCTTCAGGTCGCTTACATCCGTTGTATGTTAAAAAGTTAATCGTAGATCGTGCGTAAAAGAAGCTGGTTCATACCATATGTTCTTCACTGTGCACCCAGTGCACATATTAAACATATCTGATGTAGTAGGGCGTCCGCAGGGCTTCCAGGTGAACTCTTACAAAATGAATTGTCGTTGGGGGAGCGTTTCTGCTCTGCACAAATTTAACTCAGGTTTTAAAGAAAAACACGTTTTGTTCGCTTGAAGGTTATTTTCATCTGTTCTATTTTTTCAGAGTACATTACAAGAGTACATACAAGTGTATTAGTATAAGTGTGGTGAAATTTCAGTACATGTTCCATGTACTGGTTCCGGAGTTACATGGCGGTTGGATGGCGACTGTCGGATACACTTCTTGTGTGAACATGCCGCCCGCCTTGCAGTATTGCAAAAAGAAAAAGGGAGAGGGACGTGGTTCTGTTCCTACTATTGAGCACAGGAGCCGGACAATATCCACCCGAAGACCGTGTTTTGGGCCAGTGGTGCGCCGCCAAGACTCGGCAGGACGCCTTGGAGAATTAAATCCGGATATATATCCGAGCCCAAAACCAGATTGGAGATTTCCGGCTGGAACCAGCGATCGTCTGCCAATCGAATGTTGGTGAAGGGCTCGTTCAGTTTCTCGCTGACGGGCTTCGTTGGAGTTTGATACCGGAGATTTGGCATCACTTGCAGGATGACCTCTCGCTGGAAGCTAGAGGTCCTAGAGCTTATTATAGCCGAGCAGGCGTTGTCTTTACCGACGCGGGTGACGGATAGCCCGGAGGCCTTTGCCAAGGATGCGTCGATAAGACTTACCGGACAGCACGGGTCTAAAAGTGCCCGAGTGTCGCGGGTCGCCTTGCCGTTTCCGAGTCGGATGAGTGCTCTCGGGAGCACGGTTGTCCTTTTGTGTTCCATTAATGATGATAAGGAGATGGAACCAGCGGATGAAGGCGGCGCGGAGCGTCGCGCTTGGGCCTTGGTGCTGCGCCTTGTCTGGGATCGCTCTGGAGATGGCATGCGACGCGCTTCTTGCAAATGAAGCAAGGTGTGATGGTCGCCCTGGCACTTGCGGCACTTGTCCTTGCGGCGACATGACTCCCCGGAATGTTGGTGAGCCAGGCAGTATTTATTGACTAGAACTGCTCGGAGTCTCTTCTCTGGAGACAGCCGCATGAACCGCTGGCACTTGCGCAGCGCGTGGACTCCTCGGCATACTCGGCATCGGAACGATTCCGTTGCCGGTCGGCTCTTGGATCGGCCTTGTTGTTGGCGTGGAGACATCGTGCTGTTACGTGAAGAATGTGAAAAAAAACATAGTAGACATTACTGATGCGGCTTTATACGGATGGTCCGCAGACCTATGGATCTAGGATTCTAGTCTTTACTGGAAATTTTACTGGATGGAAAATGGAGACTAGATTCTATCGGGAGCAGGATCAGCTTAGAGATAGGTCTCTTGGAGACACCTCGGGCTGTTAAGACGTCGACCACTCGGACTCTTTGGTCGTCGCCAGGATAGGTCGTTTGGATTCGACCTAGACGCCAGTCATTAACTGGAAGATTATCTTCTTTAATAATGACTAGATCGTCCCGTTGTAAGTCTCGCGTTGGAGTTTGCCATTTGTTTCTTTTGTGTAACTCTAAAAGATACTCATGTTTCCAACGGAGACAGAACTGTTGTTGCAAAGCCTTCAAGCGCTGCCAGCGGTTGATGATGGACGCGGCGTTTTCCTTGATCTCTGGCTCTGTGGCGGAAAGTAGAGGACCCCCGACTAGAAAATGACCGGGAGTCAGAGCTAGGAGATCAGTAGGATCTTCCGACATTGGAGATATCGGTCTTGAATTCAGGCATGCTTCAACTTTGGATAGGAGCGTGGAAAGCTCTTCGAAGGTGTATTTGGAGGTCGATGTAGACTTATAAAATAGATTTTTGAAACTCTTTACACCTGCCTCCCACAGGCCACCCATATGCGGTGCACTAGGAGGGTTGAAGTGCCAGGACAGTTTCTGGAGACTGTAAGTGGCCTGGAGTTGAGTCTTAAGCGCTTCTACAAAATCGCGCGAGAGGACTTTGGCCGCTCCGACGAAGGTTTTGCCGTTGTCGGAATGCATTTGACTTGGGCACCCTCGTCGTGCCACAAATCTCGCAAATGCCGCTAGGAATTTTTCTGTGGTCAGGTCAGATGTAGCTTCTAGGTGGATGGCTTTGGTGCTGAAGCACACAAAGACGCACACGTAGCCTTTCGTAATAAGACAGGCTCGACCTGTGTAATTTTTTACATCGAAGGGGCCTGCAAAATCGACTCCTGTGTGAGTGAACGGCCGAGAGAATGTGACTCTCCACAGGCAAGTCGCCCATGAGCTGCGTTTGCAATTTCTTTTTTCGGATGACGCAGATTTTACAGGAATGAATTGTGGATTTGACCAACACCTTCAGCTTTGGAATCCAGTACTGTGATCGTATTAAACGCATCATGAACTGGTTGCCTCCATGCAAGGATATAAGATGGGTGAAAGCGGTCAAGAGACGCGAATATGCACATGTGTATGGCAGTATGATTGGATGCCGCTCATCGTAGCCGAGTGCTTCGGCCGCTCTTACACGACCACATGCTCGAATAATTCCCTTACCATCTAAAAAGGGGTTCAAATTAAGGATTTTGCTGGAAATGAGCTGTTTTTTCGTGCTCAAGCAAGTGTACTCTGACGAGTATGCTTGTCTCTGGGTCAGGAGAATGAGTTTTTCTTGTGCATAAGAAATCTCGTTGCTGTCAATTTCAATAGTTGACGGGAGCGACAATCGTTTGCAACGCTTGAAGAAGCGATAGATGTAGGCTAACACTCGCAGGGCTCGATCGAACTTGGAGAAGCGCTCGAGGAAAGAAAATGAGGGAGCCGTGTTTACGAGGTTTACCTTAATCGTACGTTGCTCTATTGTCGTATCTGGGAGGGGATCTAAAGGAATGGGCATTGGTTCTGAGGTAGGAGTAACCATTCTGGCCCGTGCCACCACAGCTCATTGTTGACTAACGCTTGTGGTGGGGCACCTCTGCTCGCTAGGTCCGCTGGATTGTACTCGGATCGTACATGGGACCATTTATTGGTGTCGGTGGCCTGAGTAATTTTCGCGACTCTGTTTGCTACAAAGGTAGTCCAGGCGCATGGTGGCTTATGAAGCCAAGCTAGCACAATTGTGGAATCTGTCCAATAGAACCAGTCGCCGCCAGCGGAAGGTAGCTGGGGACTGAGTGCAGCGGATAACTCGGACAGAAGTGCTGCTCCGCACAGCTCTAGTCGTGGCAAGGATATCGTCTTGACCGGAGCGACCCTCGTTTTCGCTGTTAGGAGATGTACTGAGATGCGATCTTGTATCTCAGTGCGCACGTAAATGGCGGCTCCATAGGCACGCTGCGAAGCGTCACAAAACCCATGGTATTGGATAGTCCCCTGTGGGCGGAATTCAACCCATCTAGGGATGCGAATCGCACTGAGGCCCGGATACTCTTGCAGAAATAAATTCCACTTAATGAGAAGACTCTCAGGTAGCGGATCGTCCCAGCCCAGTTCTTGGAGCCAGATCTCCTGCATGAATATTTTTGCCTGGATAATGACTGGACCCAGCCAACCTGCTGGGTCGAACAGTTTGGCAATCTGTGAAAGGACTTCACGTTTGGAGACGGACTGTTTGGCTGTTAGCTCGGATGGAGCGAAAAAGAACTCATCGGTGTCAGCTTTCCATCTGATCCCGAGAGTCTTTGCCGAACAGGCTTCCTCGATCTCTAAAAAGTCGGCGTGAAGCAAGTGGTCCTTGGGAATCGCTCTTAGCAAGTCCTTTTCATTGGATGTCCATTTTCGCAAGGGAACCCGGCAGATTCAAGGGCCTTGCGGAGTTCTGCAATTGCTTGATCTGCTGTTGATTTGGAATGGGCTCCCGCTAGTACATCGTCGACATACATATTGTTTGCGATAATGTGACTTGCTAAGGGATAGAGCGAACGAACGTCATCAGATAACTGATGTAGTACCCGGATTGCCAAAAAGGGGGCACAGTTAACTCCAAACGTGACTGTGCTGAGTTCGAAGTCACGAAGCTCGTTGTCCTTTGTTCGGAACTGAATTCTCGGATAGGGCGTGTGGTTGGGATGCACAAGTATTTGCCGATACATTTTTGTGATATCGGCATTGAACACATATCGGAAGAAGCGCCATCTTAGAATTTGAATGGTTAAGTCGGATTGCAGAACGGGCCCTGCATGTAGCACATGTTTCAGACTTTTACCATTCGATGACGGGTGGGAGGCGTTAAACACTACGCGGAGCTTGGTCGTGGTGCTGTCAGGCTTGTGAACAGCATGGTGTGGTAGATAAAAGTTATCTGAACCATTGCTTGGAGGGACTTGTCGCATGTGACCTAAGTCCAGATATTCCTGGATCACCGCATCGTACTGCTCCTTAAGGGGGGCATTTTTTGCCAGACGATTCTCATTTCGTAGAAATTGAGCTAGTGCGATGGACCTTGAATGGCCTAACTGGATGTGATCGGAATTCTTGAATGGCAGTGTGACCAAGTATCTGCCGTTTTTATCCCTTTTAGTGGTTTTTTGAAAATTGCGCTCACAAAAAAGGTCGGATTCCTTTTCCAGCTTAACTGGAATATCCTCCACCTCCCAAAATTTTGTGAGCAGTTTATCCAAGCTCGCATTTGGATTCAGCGAGACTTGAGTCGAAAAGGATGCGACAGATTTGGCACTGGTCTTAGAAACGGGGCCTGTAAGGATCCAGCCGAAAATCGTTTCTTGACCAAGGAGAGTGCCACATATGTTGGGATAGGAGCCACCTAACAATATGGATGGGAGGATATCGGCGCCGAGAAGCACGTCTATCTGTGAGCTCCTATAGAAAGAGGGATCGGCCAAGTGTAATTTTGGAAGTTCTTCCAAAGCAGTTTGGGGGATGGTGTAGGAGGGCAAATTGCCTGCCAGCTTTGGAAGAACATAAGCCGAGGTTTCAATATGAACCCTGGGCTTTATAGGAGAGCCAATATTAAAATGGCAAAGTTTTTGAGGTTGAGCCGAAATGGCTTGATTCAAACCGGAGACCTGTGCGTCGACGGGTTGATAAGGAAGTTTAACCCTTTTGAACAATCGCTCTGAAATAAAGGTCGCTTCAGACCCAGAGTCGATTAATGCCCGGGCTGTATACTTTGTGCCCAAATGACACACTTGGATGACAGCCGTGCCGAGGAGAACACCATGTGAGTTTGCGGAAAAATAGTTTTGAACGGTAGCTTGGGTTGAAGTAGAAGTGGACTGTATTGGTGAAGGAGGGTTCAAAACTATTGGTGTTGTGGAAGCTGAGGGCACCTGGGGTCTGTCACGGTGGAGTAGCGTGTTGTGACGTCCCTTGCACGTGAAACAACTATGTGCGCTGGTGCAGTCTTTCGACTGTTGCTGTCTGGCGAAGCAGTTTAAGCACAGCTTTTGTTGCTTAATGACGGAAACTCTCTCGGGTACGGACATTTGTAGAAAACGTGGGCATAGACGCACGGGATGGTTTTCCTTCTGACACAATTTGCAGTGTTGTGACTTTGTAGTCACTGTTGCTTCGAAGGTTCTCAGGTGGTTGGACTCTTTTCTTGTGGGTTTGGACTGGAGTGGCGTATGTGCGGTAGGTCGTACATCCTCTATCGCCTCCAAGGTGCGATATCGGTCGATCAGAAATAAATTCATCTCGGACCATTGAGGGATCTCTGCCTTATCGTGGAGCGATTGTTCCCATAACGACAGCGTGAGCTTATGCAATTTAGAGGAGCACAAGAAAATTAGCAGACAATCCCAATTTTCGGTGCTCACCCTGGACAAGTCGAGAGCCGTTATACATCCCTGGATTGTGCCCTGAAGCTCTTTAAGGGCGGCTCCAGACTCTTGTGTTGCTGAGGGGAGATTGAAAAGGATTTTCAATTGACTATTGACTAATAGTCGCTTATTCTCAAATCTCTCCGTCAGGCTCGCCCACGCTGACTGAAAGCCGTCATTCGTGAGCGGGGACTTGGAGACAATTGCTCTAGCTTCGCCGCTGGTTTTGGAATTAAGATGGAACAATTTTTCCACCGGCGTCAATCTTGGATTGTTAATATAAACAGCTGTAAACAAGTCTCGGAAAGTAGGCCAGCGTAGGTAATCCCCACTGAAAACTTCAGTGTCGCATGGCGGGAGACTGCAACCCCTGGACATGGAGAAGTTGGAGGGGGGTTGCTCAGCTTGTCTATTTAACGCCGTGGCTCTTTCTATTTTTTTTTTTTTTCGCTTAGTTGAGCCGCACATCGCTCGTAAACGGAGTACGAGTAATCATATTTAGCTTGCATAGCCACCAGGTCACTGCTGCTGGAAGCGCCTTGGTTGAGAGCTTTGGAACATAACTCGTACTCGCGTTCTACCTTTTCCCATAAAGTCTTAATCTGATCTCGTCGGACTTGGAGAGTGAACAGTGACACGTCACTGTCCGCTGCGTCATTGATCTTCACTTCAAACTGGCCTAGTCGGTCAGTTATAGAAACGAAGTCGTTCAGTGCCATTTCGCTTGACTTCTGCATTTTTTGCGTAGTCGAACGGGTAATTTTTGGGGTAATATCTCTTGTTGGAATCGGACTCACAGTCTTGCGGACGGTTGTGCTGGTACTCTCGACCTTGAGTTTCCCGAAAACTGCTCTAGGTGAGGTTAAAGGTCGCTTTGACTCCTTGACGGATGGTGCTGTGAGTCGTTTTTGGCTGTTTTGATCACCACCGATTGGCATACTAGGCTCTTCACAGAGCCAAAAATTGTACTAACCAGGTGAAATGTGATCAAATACAAATAATTTGAATCAGCAGAGAGAAAACGGAATAAGAAATGGCACAGGAACGATGAAATCGAGATATCAGAATAAAATGGAATGACCGAAATGGTGTGCACTATTGAGTCCAACGAAATCGGAAAATTTTGTTAAATTAATTATTTTACTAATAATTTACTAAATTGATTCTTATTTAGTTTCCTTTAATTGAGAAAAAATCTAATTATTTCTTTATTGAAACACCAGAAAAAGGATTTATTCTCTTTTGACAAAGCGGCCGTGTAGTGGAAACGGATCGCGCAAAAAAAATGATGCTTATCGCTTATTGCTGGTTGATGGTTGAGCTCAAGAAGAAGCACGTTTATTCTAAACGCAGCTCAATGAAAAGGTTTTTTGTCATAGAATTATTTATATAAATTGTTATTTTTAAGGAAAATCGCACGGATATTTGATTTATTACGCAACTTGGAAACGTCTTAACTTATAATTATGTTTTATAAATTTTTTATAAGAATAAGAAAAAGTACTGTATATGTTTGTATTTCATTAAGTAAACGCAGCTCAATGGCAAGGTGGAAACATACAAAATATAAAAGTTTCACAGAATCAGTTTATCGAAAACCGATCTTGACACTTTACAACCCTGTTGTTTGTTTACGTTTTGCAATTGCCAATTAATTGGTAAAAATAAATATATAAATTAATATTGAAGCTGCTGTGGAGGAAAAATAACAAACGATACACATATAATAGGATGTGTGTGTATACATGCAGGTGAATTTGCACATTGTGGTTTTAATTAATTAAATACCAATTAGAATTGTGTGTTTTTATATATGTATTTAGTGTGTGATTCTTTGGTGAAGGTTGGAATGGAGAAGCGCATACACTTGTTGTTCAACGGAGCGAAAGCCTATGTGTGCAGATATGTCTTGATGTACTTGCGTACATCAATATGGCGATCGGTTAAATTTTTGGGTATGCACTTGTACATAAATGTATATACATATGTACAGACACCAATATGGCGACCTTATCGGAGTCACTTTCTGTTTTATTTCTTTCAATATTTATCACTTTTTAGATGCCTTAATGGCCACGAACAATATTTTATCTGCGGGTTTTTTTGTTGAATTTTTTAAATACAATTGCCCCTCGCTTTAACCACGGACAATGTGAAGCGAAAAAATATGTTCAGACACACAAAAGAATTAATTAACTGGAGTTGCCGGAAATTTGGCAATGGACAAGTTGAGGTAGGTGCACTGCTACTTATCTTGTTTGAATTTATAGCTGTTCCTGGAACCTTTTCTTGCAGATCCACCAATGCTTGCTGGGGCGAACTGGATATACCAAATGTTGTAGAAGAATCCGGCTCGAAGGACCAATTGATGTAGTAGGGCGTCCGCAGGGCTTCCAGGTGAACTCTTGCAAAATGAATTGTCGTTGGGGGAGCGTTTCTGCTCTGCACAAATTTAACTCAGGTTTTAAAGAAAAACACGTTTTGTTCGCTTGAAGGTTATTTTCATCTGTTCTATTTTTTCAGAGTACATTACAAGAGTACATACAAGTGTATTAGTATAAGTGTGGTGAAATTTCAGTACATGTTCCATGTACTGGTTCCGGAGTTACATGGCGGTTGGATGGCGACTGTCGGATACACTTCTTGTGTGAACAATATCAAAGTTTGCATATGTTGTGAATAATTAAGAATCGGATTTTTTTTTTTTAATGATTTTGCCACTGTAAAAAGTAAAATGTAAAAATAAAAAGCTCAAACTCTCAGTCATAGCCCTCGTAACACCTCAGACGTTACTTGAATGTGGTGGGTGGGGCGTGTGAGCGAGATCTAGTGAAATATTCGCATAATGATGTCTACGATAAATTTTACAAATCCTTGGGAAACTTTATAATCCTAGCCTTGTCTTGTCTGGCTCAGTCCTGCTTTGCTGTGCTCTGACGTCGTTGTCCTCAGGTGGAAACTGAAGCTGAGACTGGAGAGCGACGTGGCTGTGGCAACCTTTAAAATATTTGTGCAATTTATATACAAAGTACACTGTCAAACAAACAAAAAGAGATTGCTTAAATATACTCATATATTTTACAGCGTTCATATATTTGTAATAAAGTGATTACAAAGAAGACACACACACCCACACGCCGTGGGGAAAGCAGCCTATTGAATACTGCCACAGCTAGTCCTTGCTTGTCGTATGAGGCGACTGAAATGACACGGGGATGTAATTGCTCGAAGAGGCGGTTGTCGTAGGCGAAAAGATTCTGAATGCCAATAACCTGGCAATGGCCAGATCGATTCCGTTCCTGGGTCATTAAAGCAACTCCTGACCTCCGGTATTGGCCAGGTATCCCCTGGACAGGCGCTGCACACCCGTGATGCGCCTAGCTAAAACAAGAGGGCGACAAAGACTGAGAACAGTAACGTCTTAGGTTGGGAAATCTGGACAACCCTATACGACTAGACGACCCCTAGCATCTCAGTCAGCGGACGGAAATCTGGCCGAACTGACTGCTAGGCTAATGCTGTTACCACTCCCGTCACGCACGCTCATCAACTCGTTGCAATTAAGTTTGCAGAGTAAAATGACGAGAAGCTCGGTAAACTCGGAAAAACAGTAGCAAAAATTAGGAGGACTCAAAAAGGAGAGCCGCTTCTACATCTCAATAATTCTGGAAAACAAACAACAGCAATTAGCAGCCTGGTGGGCGAAACGCTAGACGGAAATGTAGAGGCCCGGACGTTGTCCCATCGTAACAATTGCATGTAAAGGCCTGGACGAGTTGTGACCACAGAGGACATTTGCGATTACTGGACGTATCCCCAGAAAATAATAATATTGCGCGTCTAATTTTCCAACATGCCGTCTTATTGCTTACTTTTGACCCAAAAGGGAGCCGAATTTGAGCTCATATCTCTTACGTTCGTTACCCTTCAGTCGGTCGACAAACACATTTATATAAAAATTAATCAATTATCCTATCATCAGTCTTAAAGAACTAAAAATTAAAATAAGTTATTTTTGTGTGTCAAGTTGTTTTCAAATTCCCGACAGTACATACCCTTACAGACATGGCTTTAAAATGTTTATTTCCAATCTATTGGTTACATAAGGGCTGAATGATTAAGTATGTAGATAAAATGTCTAAAAAATGTTTTCCAGCAATTAGATAAAATGTCTAAAAAATGTTTACCATCAATTTTAGAAACTTCTTAAATTACAAAAAGCAAACCACATATTTCTATCTACTAAACGTCGTAGACTAAGTACCCTTGTATATATTTGGCTTACGGCTTTGCAGATATTTGAGAATAGGGAAGTCCGTAGATGTTGAGATTTGTGAAAATATCTTGGAAAGAGGAATATTTTGGCATACAAAACTCATTTTATACCGATTCTACCTATAAAACAATATATCTTATATATCTTAATTATCATGATCATGAAATATATATGTATATGATAATTATATTAATATATTAATATATTTTATTTATATATATATATATTTTATTTGACTCCTTCAATGCTTCACACATTGAAGGGACCAACTTATAATACCCTGACAATTTTTCCAAACTTATTGTAGTTGTTTTTTAAGGTGTATGAGCATAGTGATGATTGGATCATTGCAAAGTTTTATTGCCAGTTAATTGCAAGCAATATATTAAGTCGGAACTGCGCCAAGGCGAACACAACAAAACGCATAAAAAATACATGCGAGGCAAATCTGAAATTGGCCATAAAATAACGTAAGTATATTTGTATATGATATGAATAAGTTGTGTGTATTTTTAATGAATGGTGGAATTGAATTATTGAACCCTAAGCCGATGGACAACATATGTCAGCTGCCTTTCCTGCCAGAGCATAAAAAAGAACTGTGCGTGGGCACGCAACGGAAAATAAACACATAAACTTTTTACTAATAGACATAAAATGATACAACAAATTCTTAACGCGCTGCAGTTACATGGAAGAAGAGTGCGGCTCATATTTACAATGCAAATAGTGCGACTTATTAGAAAACAGACTGGGGTGAAATATAATATAAATGGCTTGGCAGCAGAAACGGCAGATACAGATACAAATACAGACACTCGTGCCAAAAATATAACCTCTAGCAGAATAGCAAACTCTGTGTGTACGTATGTGTCATATATTTATGAGTGAATTTCTTGCGTGTTGTCTGCAGTTTGAATATTTTGCAGTTATCTTTTGTTGTTTAATATATATTCAACTGCTCACTGGACTTGCAGTTAAAAGAAAGCTAAAGCGCTAACGTGTGACGCTACACTACTAAATGATACCCTGTAACAAGCGTGCAGCTGTTTTAAATATATTATCATCTATATCTCTGAGTAGGTGCGTTATTTAAATTTGTAAGGGGTTAAAAATCGTTGGTAATATTTAATAATTATTAATTATAATTATAATATTTAATAATTAAAATTTCAATTTAAGCGGGAGCTTATATTTCACTTTGGTTAGGCACCCAGACAAGCAGATAGAGAGCGAGACTTAATGAATTGTTTACACTGATCAAGAACTTTTATATGAAAAACGCGGCATTTTTCCTGCTCAATTGTAATATGCCTCTTTTTTAATAATTTTCAATGGGCATAGAGTACAAACAGAGAGGTAAAGATATGCCTGCGAAATTATATAAATAGTAAGCTGCTTGTTTTGTAGTTTGTTGGCACCATCCAGAGATAAACATTTCTAGCCAAGCAGCCAGGGGGCTTATTTAGGAGCAACACACAGGAATAGACCACACTGCATAAATCAGCAGATAGAACCAGCACCAAATGCTATGGGTCTTATTTGCATTGCAATGTGCATCTGATGCCACAGTCTTGTTGTTTGTTTTTATACCCTGAACCTACTAAAATGGGGTGTAATGTTTTTGTGCAAATGTAAATGTATGTAAAAGGCAGAAGAAAGCATCTCCGACCCCTTAAAGTACATATATTCTTGATCAGCAGGAGCTGCCGACTAGAACCTCTTACTTGTTTTTTTTTATCAATTTACAGACAGAGAAAAAAATGCACTAACAACTGTGGCATACAAAATATGGAGATCATATTTGTTAATGGTGGCCCATGTACATCTGACCTCGATTCAAGTGGGGGTTTCATTGAAATTGTGTGGATATGAGAGAAATGCGCTATAAGCAGCTTAGGTCTCTGTTTCTATCTTTTTCCTTAAAGTTTTAATTTTAAAATTTTTAATATTTATGAGCAACAGTTGTTCGCGTTGCCCAAAGATAAAAACAGCTGTATACTGATTGAATACTCTGCGGGGAAAAAGCAATATAAATTTTTTAAGCATCTAAAGTATTTCTCAAATATAATAGTTCATGAAAGATATATATTATATAATAATAATAATAATAATAATAATAATAATAATAATAATAATAATAATAATAATAATAATAATAATAATAATAATAATAATAATAATAATAATAATAATAATAATAATAATAATAATAATAATAATAATAATAATAATAATAATAATAATAATAATAATAATAATAATAATAATAATAATAATAATAATAATAATAATAAAGTCGATGCATTTTTTTTTATTTGGAGGTTATTCATTTATTACGAATACTAATAATTTTTAAAGAATTTTTAATAAATATTTGATAAAGAATAAATTTAGAAATTCAAAATAAATGACGATTTCCGTAGTATTCAACGGTTTGTATTTTAATATAATTTCAATATTCTATAAACATTTAAATATCTTTTTTATCATTAATGTATTTTTAAATACCTGAAAATAAAGAGCATTTAAGTTTCGTTTTGATGAAATAATACAAATACTTTGCATACACATTTATGCTTTAATAAATCTGATGCTTAATACACAAATGATTTTGCTGGCGTTTACAAAACAAATATACATATCGACCACCACTTGTCAGAGCAGAATATATGTATTTATGTAGGTCGATGTGTGTACGCCCACGCGAACGCCTTCACTTTGGACAAACACACACAGGCACAATAATATGTATATATATTTACACACATATGATTTGGCACTGAGCGCTGAGTCGCTCAATTAGTTTTGACTGCAGCCTTGGCAGCTGTTTGCTTCAGAAGTTCTAGGGAAATGTTTTTACGTGGGTGTTGCCTTGTTTTTCCCTAACATGTTTGTATTTTCAAAGAATTTTCCTGAATAAAATAATGCCTATTTTATTACAGTTCAGTGTAAACTTCATTTTTCTTTATATTATTTCCAACTTTGTCGAAAGTTCCTGACTTAAAGATACCCTAAGCCCAGCCATTACAAACAAGCGAACCTTTTTCTACCATAAAACACGGTGCAGAATGCTTCTCCGATCCTATATTGTATATATTTCCGTATATAAATGTTGTGTTTATTGCTGTTGTAAACTACGATATGCTTGAAAACTGCCTTTCGATATTTTTCATCAATCTCAAGGAAATGGGGCTTGAAACAAGCTCGAACAGCGCAGTCGATAGTGGTAGTCTCTAGCTTTAATACTTTCTAAGAACGACCCGCTCATATATACGAAGAGACGGACGGACAGTCGAGCAGACAGATGGGTGTGACAGACAGATACTGACCATTATTATACATACTTAATGGGGTCGGAAAAACCTCTTTTTACCTGTTTTACCGTTTTCAATAAACTAGGGGTATAAAACCAAAACAAGTAAGAGGTTCTAGTCGGGAGCTCCCGACTAGGGAATACCCTGAACCCCTTTGAGGTGGTAGCAGGGAGGTGGCGATAGGTATAAAATGAAGGATACTTGACCTATAAATATTATTCTAGAAGCAACATATCATGTTTTGTGAATCTAGCTCTTATTATTTACCCAATTTGCTCAAAAAACAGGATGTCGATATCGATTTTTATCGATTGCTTGGAAACGGAGTAAGTTATCGATTATCGGAAACAAACTCGATCTGCGCAGGCACTAGGACCACCTACATCTAAAATTTGAGCTCTATAGCTCTTATAGGTTCTGAGATCCTTGCGTTCATACATACGGACAGACGGACAGACGGACGGACGGACGGACGGACAGACAGACAGACGGACATGGCTAGATCGACTCGGCTATTGATGCTGATCAAGAATATATATACTTTATGGGGTCGGAGATGCTTCCTTCTGCCTGTTACATACATTTTCAATGGGTTCAGGGTATAATAAACCGTTGTGTATAAGTGGCTTAAAAAGGCATTTATATGATAGCTATAATTCCGTATGTGTGTTTCCAATAGAGCGATTTAATATAGTATACCGATGCGTATATAATTTTCTCATCAAACAGGATTATATAACATTAAAGTGATGAAAATCATATTTATACAGGAACTTCGATTTTGAGATAGTGCTCCGATCTTAAGCAAAGCTTCGTAATGATACATTATTGATAAGGTAAAACGCGTAAAGTGTTAAACAAATTCCATAACAGATTCATGTATTATAATCAATATTGTAGCAGGCAACAAGGTACACAGAGAACACAGATGCAGAGGACTTGATGAATGCAATGGAGGCGCAGCGTATTGTAAGCGATGTATTCGCAGCCATGGATGGCCGATGCGGCGGCCAACGAAATGGCCGATGATCTTCTTGGTGCCGACTACACGGGCCAACGTAGCATGGGTATTTATCGACTGCCCGCCATTAACTTTACAGTCGACCCTCGCATGTAGCAAAAGTTGCTGAATGAACCGAGACGCTGGCTCTGGTGGACTGCTAGAGTTGCGTAATGAATGGAGAGCATTATTATCTGTTTACTGCGTTTATTCATAAATAATCAGGTTAAAGTATGACATTTAAATGAGAAATAAATATTTGAAAACAATATTATTAAATAATGATGTTGCGTAATAAATGGAGAGAATTATTATCTGTTTGCTGCGTTTATTCATAAATAATCAGGTTAAAGTATAACATTTAAATGAGAAATAAATATTTGAAAACCATATTATTAAATAATGATATAAGGTAAGCTAACAATATTTAACTATCAAGTGTAAAAAGAAGATAATAGAGTTGAATTTCTCATTTCTTAGTTCCCAATAAATAGTTTAATATTAAGAGAACAATAAATTATTTCACATTAGATGTTGTTTGTAAAGATTGGTAAAGATTGGTGCGAAACTATGTACATATATGACACGTAAGAGTGATTTAGTCGTAGGTATCCGTCTAGAAAATACCTGTAACACAACTACATTGTGCAGATCAACCCGGCTCTTCTTGCTCAGCAAGAATATTTATTGCACCGGGCTGGAGAAACCAACTACTTCCTGTCGTACACATAAACGATTATACTCTTTGACCCATTTTTAATGGATACGGCGTTTACAAATATAAAAAAATTTAATTATTATTCCTGAATCAAATTATAGCTAAAGGTGTTTTCAATTTTTTTTCTTCATAATATTACTGATCTCTTTGATTTTTCATGAAATAGTACCACATAACCGGCCCCCAAAAATATCAGCAAAGCAAATATTATAGACACAGAAACATCAGAGGTGTGAAAATTTACGAGACACAGGTGTTAAAATAAACGAATGTGCCTCCATATGCCTTGTTTATATTTATTTGTGGTAGTGTATCAAAATATGTTTAATGGCAGCACACTTTAACTTGAACTTGATCAAAATGTTTTACTAGATAATAAATTAGTTTCAAATAAACAAATGGAATGACAAACTTTCCAGCACCATGTGCCTTGCTGGTGAGGGTACCCATCTCTGAAATATTGCAGCAAACTCAGCGTTTTTCAATGTCGAGAAAACTTTTAATTGAAATTACAATTTAATTTTGTGTTACCTTCGTGAGGCCCGTCAATTTGGCTGAAATGAAGCGCGAACAAAAGACTATGCTATAAGCTAAAAGCAAATTAGCGCATTTTATTTTTTGGCAAGTGACATCCAAAAATATGAAAAATGCAAGCAAAATTCAAAGTCAACGTCATTTTTGAAATTACCTGCAAGTGTATGAGATTTGCGCAAATTCATCAAAAATATAATGAAATATAATACAGCTGAACTTGACATCGAAAAACGCCCTCGCACAAATATATATAAAGATATACATATATTATATATAAACTGGTATCCAACGGATACAAATGAGCACTCAGCACCCAACATTATTGCTGGCAAATTGCGTTCAATGTATTCGCCCGAAAAGCGAAAGGGAAATAGTTTTCGTTTTCTGGCACTAGAGCTTGGCCACACTTCTGCTTAAGATTCAATTTGATTTCATATTTTAGTAGTATTTTGAAAAATTATAATTGTTGTTGTGTTGTCATCGTGACGTCATTAAGAGTTTCCGCTGCTCATATCTAAATTTGTTAGTCTGCTGCCTCCTACATTGGCTTTATTTCTGGCGATTTTGGCATTCGAAAAAAAAAATAAAATAAAAATCTGCCGTCTAATGCCGAACGCGGCGTCGGCGTCGCTGTCGCTGTGGACGCTGCTGCTAGCAGTGGCATTAGGCTAACCCAAAAACATTTTCAGCATTTTCGTAAATTATCTCTGGCCTCTTAGGATAAATGGAAAACTGTTTCAGCAACTTGCGTCAGTCGAAAATTGTATTTTGCTCGCCAAAGTCGCGCATAGCTCAGCAGATTCGTTTACATTTCTTATTCTAAACACAAAATGGCTGTAAGTGTTAAGAAAATAATTATCTTCAATGGACAAAAATTGAAAAATAAATTATAAAAAAAAGCAACACAACATTCACAATTAAAATTAAAGTTGTGTTGTTAAAATATGTGAAATAAAATTGTTGGTGTTGAATTGCATTAGATACAAGCTTAATCAATATCATGATAACTACTATGTTACTGATTAGCCTAAAAAGAATTTACAATAATATGCCAATCGTATATGTGTATATGTATTTATATATATATACGATTTATAATTTTCAATTGTTAAATATGTTTCCAGTTTTCGTTGCAAAAAAATTAAAATAAATAAAATAATGCATCATTATATTAAATTATTCAGTTTTCTATAAGAGTATCATAAAACAGGAATGGAAATCATGCATATAGCAGCTTATTTATAATTGAATTTAAATGCCTTTTTGAAAAACTTCACAAAATTAAATAAATTATGTGCGCATTTTTCGAATTTTAATTGTTTAATTTCGTTAAAGTCACGTACAGACGAAAATAAATGAGCAATAGTTAAAGAGGTAACTATGCAATTTGAACAGAGAGATATTCTGTAACCAGATTTCAATTACTATAAATGAATTTATAATTTTTCAAAGTTTGAATCTTAAATAATTATTTAAATTTAACATAGACATTGAATGTTTTACATTAACAAAATAGCATCCATGTATTATAGGATTGTAGTGTTACAATCTGGTATATATATAATGGTATAATGGTATATATATAAAGCAATTTGTCCGGCCCTTCTATCAATTTTAATTAATTTTATAGATGCCCTAATCGGATACATATTTGTAAGATATATATATATAAATCCGATTTGCATCAAACTTATTTTCAAAGCTCTACATAAGAATATAATGATTACGTGTTTCAGCGATTTGGGAAATTCCACTCGCAACAGTGGTAAAATGACGGAAAACTTTAGTGTGAAAGTAGTTTGTTTACCGTCCGCTCAGTTTCAAAATCATTTTTAAAGCATTTTGAGAACATTAATTTTATAGCAGACGTGCCACGGGCAAGGTCGGGCTATACCCGCTAGTATATATATCTCTATATATAAAACTGTTTGTCCAGACTGTCTGAACAACTGACTGCGATTTTGGAAATTCTACCCGCAAGTATAGAAAAATCGCGAAAAACGTTTGTATGAAACAGGGCTATACCCGCTAGTATATATGTATATATATATATTTGTTGTTTTAATCGAATAAGCATTAAAGAACAAAATATTAAAGTGCAAAGCACGTCATGTTTGGCGACCTAATTAAAAATTCTTCATTGATTAATTATTTTAATTGTCAACTAACAATAAATACAGATGCGACATACCATTATGTATACATACAATTATTTGTTCACAAACATATTCACAAAATGATGCGCTCACAATTCTGGGATATTTCGGACACTTTCCATACCCACACGCGACAGCTGGTCTGTCCATAATTCATTCCCGTATATAATTTTTACGTCTTTTCACTTCTTCGTTTTTGTAAATTAAAATAAAAAATCACTTTGTTGACATTTTGGCACTGGTCTGGGCAACAAAACCCTCACCCAAGGCCTGTTACACCTACCAGTCGCAAGCCATAAATTATGTGCTCTCAGTCGCTGGATCGAGATTGTTTTCACAGTCCTGCCTTGGCATTGGTACAGCTAAGAATATTATATAATATAGTTTTTCTTATTTTATTATTATTTTTAAATTGTATAAATTAGTAGCAATAATCAATGAGTTTAGCCAAATTAAATAAAAGAGTTTATATCATAAAATTTCAAATTTAATTCGCTCAGAAAAAGATTTTATATTTATTTAAAAATTTGTTTTAATTTTGCAGTTCGAATTAACCTTTAAATTAGCTAACCTTCTTTCTTCTGACAGTTTTAACTAAACTTTATGTACCTTAGTGATGACATCATTTTATATACTGTAAATTTTTAAGTTTTTGTTTATAGTTTACAAAGAAACTGTTGCAGCGCGGGGATGAGCCCGGGAAATTATTGACCGGCGTCTGCCGTTTTCTTGGCAGCAATCCAAAAAAGCACTGTCAAGCGCAAAGTCTATAATACAAACATTTAATGCAATTTAGCCGAAAGTTCAAGAACAGCCTAATAAAAGATTTAGAAAGTAAGGCCCTTCTCGAACTTTCGGTTAAAACTTCCAACTTAGCAACAGCTTGACTGAGACGGAAATCAAAAATCTTGTATTCCAGAAACCGGGTAACGTGCATTTGAGGTATAATGCTTATTTCGAGGTATAAAGTATTTCGGATTGCAAGCTATTGTGTTTTTTAGCCAATTAAATTTGTTAATAGTATATTTAACGACTACATGCACACGTTCTATTTACGCAATACAATACAATATTGGAAAAAAACTTTTCCCGGGGCACCCCCCTCTGAACGGTCTGTTTAGTCGTGTGGGCGCCGAATGCACATTTTTATTCAATTTGTTGGTTAATGTTGGGCGGCGGCCACCAATTGGCAGTTTTCCAAATGACAAATTAAAATAATAACAACAACAATAACAAAGTCAGCAACAACAAAACAGCAGACATTTTTTTGGTGATCAACAAAATAAACGTTTATCTTTATGTTCAAATGAAAATTTTTATTTATGCCCGTGGCAGAAAAAATGAAAACAGCTGAAAAAACGGAAAACTCGCCTGCCAGCGCAAATTGAGGGTTATTTAAAGGTCACGGTTGTCCGTGTCGTCAACATTAAGACCATGGCAGGAAGGCCGAAGCACAGGGTGTGTCAAGTGCATAAAAAAATGTTGTAACATTTATACTTTCATACAACTGCAAGTGAATATGATCAGATGGAATATAACAAAATAAATGTATATTTTAAATTGTAACAGCAATCAGAAATCAAAGGAGCTAATTTTTAGTAATACAGATTTAATTTTAAACATGATATGAATAATTAATGAGAAAGTAATTTAGAAAGATAAATAATTGTTATAAATACAAACGTATTCAAAATAATCAAATAAAATGTCTACATTTAAAGCACTATGAAGAAAGCAAACAATTCTCTTAACTAGATGATAGTATCTTTTTTTTTTTTTTTTTTTTTTTTAACGCGAGTCCCGATGCAATGTAGTGCAACCCACCTCCCGCCGAACCGACCGAGCGGCGCAGTCGTGTTACCTACGACACGAGCTGCAAAGTGAAAACGAATACAACATACGACTTTATGTACAAATATAATTACAAATAAAAATAAGATTATCTACTTGCTTAATAGTTTAGAATAAGGACTTTATACGAGGAAGAGAAGACTCCGTGCAGAATACTCTGTAATACTTGTTATAGTCATCACAGAGAACCCTAAACGTTTCATGCAAGGCATAATTAGTTGAGCAAAATTGAAGCAATAAGGGTATAAAATGTATTATTTGATATTTATTTCTTTCCTTTGCAGTCAAATAAAAGGAGGTGGTAATAGCATATTTAATTTAAAGGTTTTTAACTGAAACACCTTAATAGCGGAAATATAAATTAGACATTATTTTTCAAGATGTTAGCTCAGATTATTGCCATTATTGACATCACTTTTGGGATTGTCACCCATGCAAAAATATGTCTCTGGACATATAAATAATAAATATGCCAGCTACAAAGAAAAAATAACATCAGATGGGCATCCAAATGAACCAATTAAGAATTTCAGATTCCATTGCAGAACGACCACAAATGCACCAACAGTACGGACAATAAGGTTTTTTAATTTCTGTTTTTTGTTTTATGTATATATTCAATTAAAAGTTAAAAGCAAAAAGGGCAAGCTACACCCCAAGTGGTGGCATTGGGCATTGGTATTCCATCCGTGAAATTTAAATCGAAGCCATTGCGAATGCAAATTGATGTGCAATTCATTAAAGTGCCTTTGCCTCATTGCCTGCAATTCAGGCGTGCCTCTGTACGAGTTGAAATATCGACAAAAAAAACTTCAAATAAGGAAAAATATGTATATAAAACAAAAATAATTTATTGGCATATAATCGTTGAAATATTAATTTGCAGCTAATACATAACGCAAAGTAGCAATACAATTATACAATAAATATTATTTTAGTTAAAAATACATATATATGTATATATTAAGTACAGGCTCATACACAATCTATTGTGACATTTTGAGAAAGGTTTGGTTTTTGGCAGCGGGGCTCAACGAAAATTATTCTCTTTGTACATATTGCCGCAAATCAAATGACATTCATTCATTATATGTATAAACAAAGGCAACAACTCAACATACAAAGCAAATAAATTAACATAAATATGCAAAATATTTAAGAATCCGGCTCGCATGGGACTTAAATTAAAATGTATGAATATCGCTCAATAATTGAATTGTTGCGTATACGACACGCTATTCTTAAAGCTAACTAGAATAATGTCAAAAGCCGAAATGATTTTATTTTCAATTAAAGTGGGAGAAATTAGATCTCCTTTTTGACTATATGTCGAGGGAGAACTAATTAAGTTTTCTTTATGTTTTTCACATGACATACTTTAATATAATATGGTCAAATAATAAATTAATTTAAAACAAAATCTATGGAAATTTCAGATTTTTCAGGCAATCTATATCCGTTTCACCAAAGCTAAAACCAAAACAAATTAACCCAAAATCGAAAGAAGCACTGTCTGACAGTCGCTTAATTGAATTTCAATTAAACAGTTAGTGGCTTTCACTGTCAGCCTAAACTGTCACATAAAGTGCGGCGGCTGTCGGCTCCAGTGACCGCTGCTTTATTTAAGCCTTTCACATTCCACGGCTTTTAAATTGAAATTAATTAATTGAAAAATAAAAGTACTGTTATTCGTTTTCATTGTTGTTTTTTCTTCTTTGTTGTGGGCACTGGCCCACTTGTTCGTAATTTTAATGGGGTGCCGGGCTACAAAGCAATTCACCCGAGGGCTAGTGTCTAGCCCTTATTTGTTTGGCACTCGGCTTATGATATCGTTTTGCTCTGTTGCAGCCACGCAATAAGGAACAGGAACAGGAGGTTCTCAATTGGATCTTTGCAGTGATCGGCGAAAAGGTGCCCAGCGGGCAGTATGAGGATATCCTTAAGGATGGTATCTGGCTGTGCAAGCTGGCCAATAAACTGGCCCCTGGATCCGTAAAGAAGATTCAGGAACGTGGCACCAACTTCCAGCTTATGGAGAACATTCAGCGTTTCCAGGCGGCTGTCAAGAAGTACGGTGTGCCCGAGGAAGAGATATTCCAAACTGCGGATCTTTTCGAGCGTCGCAATATTCCACAAGTCACCCTTTCGCTGTATGCACTTGGTCGCATTGTAAGTGCCCACATTAGATGTTATGATTATCAATTTTATATTTACATTTACCAAATTTATGATAGACACAAAAGCATCCCGAATTCACTGGCCCCACCCTGGGCCCCAAAATGTCCGACAAGAACGAGCGCACCTTCACCGAGGAACAACTGCGTGCACATGAGGGTGAGCTAAATCTGCAAATGGGATTCAACAAGGGCGCCTCCCAGGCGGGCCATGGTGGCTTCAGTAACACACGCCACATGTAAGACGGGAAAACCCTCAGGTATACCCGCATACACACACACACAGCTCTCACAACTACAACAAAAATAATTTAGTTAAAACAATGTTCATTTGTATATCTATAATTTCATGCGGTTTTTATAAATAAAGCCCTGAAATTAGTAGCGCGGGCCACTCTTAAAATAATTTATATATTATGAAATAAATAAATTAATTAATTTTAATATAATCATCATGTTGTTATTTATCACTAAAAGTGGTTTCCCCGCATTTCAAATTAGATTAGCATTATTTTTGTTGTTAATTAGCAAACACACGCAGCTGCCGAAAGAAGTGGTTTTTATGCCCCCATCAGACCACACACACACCCACACACAGACACCCACATATAGGGCAGTACACCCTTGCCAACCTGAGATTAAACAAATTAAAATTTTGACGCCTGTTCTGACTGCGATAATCATGAAAAATGTCAAATGACAAGCTTGTATACAACACTTGTATACACTGCGCGAAACTTGAGAAAATGTACAAGGTAACTCAAAATCAATAAAACTAAAAAATTGTATGCGATAAAAATTAAACTCAATTACAAAATAGCTTAACTTTCTGCTTCTGCTTTAATAAATAACTTTCGGGCCTTGCTCTCATAGATCTGTGAAAATGAGTTTGAAAGTAACCGATTTTCAACCGTTTTTCGCTAATTACCCACTTTTGTGATTGGAATTAACAAAATCGCTTTAATTCGTACTTATTATGTTATTATGTAGAGCTTTGAAAATAAGTTGGATTCGGACAAAAATTATAACTTCTCCAAAAAAGTCTTTGAATAGTACGTAAGTAGTAAGTTGTGGTAATTTACTCAGTTGCCGACCGTAGAAAATTTAAAAATCGACCTGTACTATCTAGAAATACAAATTATATCTTACATAGATGTCTATGAATAAATTTGAATCGAATAAAGACCCAAAACTTGGAATCCGTTCATGTTAGTCTTGTGGTTAGTGTTTAATTCAACCTTTCACTTGCATTTTATATCTTAGAGCGTTGGGTTTTACGAAATCGTATATAATAAATTATGACAAGAAAAAAGTTCGAAATTTACCGCAAAACATGTATTCAATAAGTTTTTATGTAGTGTTTCGAAAAAATCTCTCGGGCCGATCAGACAAAACTTAAAACTCAAAAGATTTATATATGTATATCTAGTTTAAACTGTCATATTAGGTAGTATGGCTAATGTTAATAATAAAATATATATACATTTTTACAAAAAAAAAAAAATAATAAAAAGCATCCTATTGTGTAGGAAGAATGTATTTTTCGATCACATATCATCATACATTCATATCGATCATTCATACCCCTCTAAAAGATCTTGAACAGCGGTGAAGAAAATTTCATACAACCGTTTTTCGCGATTTTTCCGTACTTGCGTGTGGAATTTCCTAATTGCGAAAATGACAAGTTAACTGTAGGTGACAAAAAACATATATACTAAGTTTAGAAATAGGAATTTACCCAGACAGAAAAAAGAAATGCCGCCTTCTGGCGAGTTGGGTCCACGAAAGACAGTTTCTGTGTGCCCAATGCGTGTGGGTTAATTCCAATGATCCATCAAATCGATGTAAGAGAAATAGGCCGAGGGTGTAGCAGGAGGTTGGTATGCCCAGACAGTGAGCCAGGGTGTGTGCGTGTGAAGCTTGTGTTTAACGTCCACTTATCGAGCGCAAAAACAAGCAAGAAATGCGTTTATATTAAATGAATTGGTCACTTTGACAGCCACTGACAGGTGGTTTGTGTGTTTATATGTGTGTGTATTCTGACAGCCTGTGGTAGATGTAAGTTAGTTCCCTTCTTCGATTGCCATGCCAGGAACGAACATTTAATTTTATTTATGTTGACAATTGTTGTAACAAATAAGCATGTAATATATACAACCGCACACACATACATACCATGAGTGTGGCATGCGCAGATACACATGGAGCTACAGAAACGACGATTCCATTGCAAATAGTTTCATGTCACTGCCCCCCCTAAAAGTATGCAATAATAATGTAATTTATTGGCAACCAAAGTTGATAATGACATTGGTGGACATTCTGTCCTTTTGTATGTGGCTCGCCTTCACCCTGCTCTCTGTGTCTGTCCGGTATTTCATTTTCATACACATATAAATATTTTGTAAACACAATGATTATTTATGGTTATTTATATTAAAAACAATGGTATTGCAATCATGCTCGTTGTTGTAACCTGTACCCATTGAATAATACAATTTTTTATTTTTATAAGGACGATGAGCTGAGTCGATCAAGCCATGTTGCATCTGTGCAATCGCGTCGATCTCGGTAACCTTGAGAAAACTAAACGAAATTTTGAAAATATTTCTTTCAATACCGCAAAACAAGTTTATCTCTTTTATATTGTTACACTCACTTCCTTTATTTCGAATATGTTTTGGTTTGCTGTGCATATACCGGGAATATTTCAGAGATAAAGAGTCGAAAGCTTTGTACTGGGAATATCCTAGTTGAAACATTTGACAAGAGTACTATTACTTGTTTTTTTTTTGCATTGTGACCATCAACACATTATGTGATTGCTATATGTGTCCCTTTAATTATTAATTTCATTTATTAAAATATATTTATATATATATTCTGTACTAATATGTGTAATTGTCCGATTAAAGGTTTGTGTTATTAATAAATCATTTGAATTTTATTATTTTATTGTTATTGTTATTTATGAGTATTTGTTGACTTTTTATCGCGATAAACGATAAATATTATATGTATATGTGGGTTGGTATTTCTCGAGGCTGCCCGTTGCCCACTTTCGACGTACAGAGAAGAGCAGCGTGCCAAAAACGACGAAGACTTGGAGTTGCAGTTCGGCCTTAGACGAGAAAGGTTGTGAGAACTGTTTTTCCAAACGATGAAAGACGACGATTCGCTGATAGTATAACTTAATAAAATTACTTGTAACTTAAAACATTACAATAATATTTGGATAACCTTATCTTAAATAAAACCCCACATATATTCTTATATTGAAGGCTGAACATAAAATATATATTTGATTTATTTTTATATTTTTATTTATTTATTAATTAACCAATGCTGGCAGCATTCAGGTTATCTTAAATTAATGTATATTGATATTAACTATAACAAAACGGAAAACATGAAACTTAAAGAAACTGTAAAGTTAATAAGTTTTAAACAAACAATTCTTTAAGCTTATTTTTGATCAAAGCACTATTGGCAGAAAAATCGAAATGCATTTCATATGGAAAGTTGTTATAAAGCATTAATGATCTATTCATAGGCTCGTTACTTGAATAAACAGCTCGATGAGTCCCCACAGAAATCGGCATTGGTATCGCAAAGATCTGCTCGGCACATTAAAGTTGATGCTTGCTAAAAGGGACGGGCAGTCAATAATTCCTACAATTAAATGGCTTAAAAAAAGCAATGCTGCTATCACTCTTCCATCTCACAGAGATGACAAAATGTAATCGACACCTAGCTCTGTATGGCAAAAAAGGGTCAGCAAAGTAAAGGCATTGTAAGTGAAAGTTTAAAAACTGTTTTTGCAGACTTTCAATAAACTCCAGATATAAGAGTCATACTCTAATAAATAAATAAACAAAGACAGTCTTGCGAACGGGTCCTTTAACTGGGTAGAAACATCGCATACGCCTTAGGCATAAAAAAGTTTATATTCTGAATGAATATGAACTAAGTCAAAAATTACTCCTAAGTCCAAGGCTTCTGATTTACGTATAAGTTCTTGCCCGTTAATAGACAAGGATGAATGGCATAGAAAATATTCAATGGTAACTGATTATGTCTACACCATTCAGACAAGTTGTAAAAGTTCTTCTGCAATCGCCTAAGGTACCCCCGAAGATGCGACATAGTATTGTTGAAACGAAATGCATTTAAATATTTTAAGGTCATCGGCAAATTATAGATAGAAGCAACTCCCTATGTCAATAATAAACCTATTAAATAGAAGCGGACCAACATAACTCCCCTAAAGTACCCCGACATGCGACATAGTATTGTTGATGCGAACGCGATAATAACGATCTGACAGACAGGAAGTTAACCAGCCTTATAAAGAGGAATGAAAACCCAGCCTAGACAATTTCTTAACGAGAACGCCATGACTGACAGAAGAAAGAAAAGTCAGTGTACATTGCATAAACCTGACAGTGGAGCTCAAAGCTCTGGATGCAAAAATTGTAAAAAATCTCAAAATGCTGGCAAGAAGCCATGCTTTCTATGATCCATATAAGGTTTAATTACGAAGGAGACATGTTTGACGACCATGCGCTCGAATAATTCAGAGATATTACTTAATTTTGCAATGCCCTTTTAATTACGAATATCGTATTTCCTACCATCTTTAAAAATTAGTTAGTTGCGAAGGCTCATAGAGAGATGCAATACACCATTCGATTGAGCAGAATTATTAAGGCATCTAGCGGCCTCATATAAATCATCCTTTAAAAACATAACATTTCCTACACTTTAAATGTTAGGAATGGAGCTAAGGGAAGCGCCATCTTTGCAAATATAACTTTCTTGGAAGTTCGATCTAAAGTATTTGGCAAACAGATCCGCTATACCCAAATTCGAATTAGCTGTCAGCGACTTAAGTATCATAGTTGACGGCATAGTCGAGGTTGTGCTGTTCGATCTTGATCCCATCCTCAATATTTAGCATATGTTGATTATAGAGAAATTTGAATAAAAATTCAAACTCTCGCTTATGTAGAGAATATATTACCCAATGGGAGGGATGCAAACTATGCAAACCGTGCAAACACTGCCTTTTCCGTGGGACATGATCACGCAAAGCATAATAAAGATCTGAAATAAAGTTATCAAAGCTGTAATCAAAATTGCTGTACGATAAGATTCTCTGCCAATTGAGAGTAGAAAAACAGTTTTTGATTAAATTAAAGTTGCGGTAAGTAAAATTATAGTCCTATATGTTGTATGCATAAAACTGGACTAACAATAGGAGAGCAACATGATGCATGTCACTACTAGTTAGAGGCTTTGAACATTCACTTAAATTTAAATTAACTTCTTCAGAAAAATCAAATCTTATATTAAGTGCAATTGGTAGAAAATTTTATTAATTTGGGATAAGCCCATACTACATATTTCATCAATGACAACAATTTCGTGTGGATGATGAACATGGGATGGCAGGTAGGATGCAGAATTAGTAAACGACGACCATGCCATTTTGCCATAGTTTAAGTCTCCCATAACGCATAGTGACCATCGGGCGGTGAATGCTGCTTATGTTGTCCACACGCGCTTTGTGTAGAATGAAAGGGCTATTAGGCGGTATATCTAGTATGAGACACATATACAAATAGGAGCAGTGTCGCCGACCACAGGCACGGCCAACTGGTCCAGGGTAGTCACTGTTACTTAGCCGTAGCATTTCACATCGCAATGTGTGTCTCACAGATATTATTACACCACCGCTTCTCTAACGCTGTACTTTCACATCGTCTCTGTTTTTACGAAGGACACGAAAGGTTCTGGTGTCAAAAAATTCAGCGTCATTGAAATTCGAGTTAAGCCATGTCTCAAATAGTACTATGGAATTAAAATCAAATTGGGATGATGCAATGTGAAGCACTTGCGATTTGGTATGCATTTCCGATATGTTCAGATAATAAATCTTAAGACTAGCAGTATCTTCATCTGAATCCAGCGTTTACGCAGGCGCAATCGAATAGTATGACGATATTAAGGAATTGTTTCCCAAAGCGTGAAGGGAATCAGAAGAGCGACTAGCTACTTAGTTGCCACAATGACGCCGATAAAATATAACAAATCGTAGCCAAGCACCCAAGGGTATTTTTGCAAGGTGAAATGTTAGCGAGAAGATGCTCAATCGGCGAAGTAGTGTTTTATCAGTATTATCGTTCTTAGATTTAAGGCTGTGCTCGAATCCAGACCTTTTTACTGACAAAGGCCTGTTTGAAGTGTTTTAGACTTTTGTATATAACTGTTCAGGAAAACCCAGTTTAAAGTTAACAAATTGCCTTGATGATAAATCCGTATTACTTTAACCAGCTTGAAACACGTAAGCGCATCAATATTAACTTTAAGATTGTCAGCAACATATTTTAACGCCGTCTCTTATCAACATATAAATATTTTTAGCTGTGCTTTACTTCAAGCTCTGAACAGTTATGTGCTACACCACCCACAAGTTTGTTTTTATTGTTAGTTTCTTCTTTTGCTTTTTCCGAATTGTTACACAACTTTTGTGTCAAACTCTGCATGCATTTCGGCTGCATAGACGGGTAAATGACCTAGGCCATGACGCGCTTTTAAATTGTTGTATTGATTATGTAATTAGGAGCAATATAAGGAACAGTTTTGATAATGCAATTGTGCTCAGTTGTTGCGTTAAGACCGTCATAAAGTTTCTCAAGGCTTAACACGTTAGCACTTAGTTAAGCAATTTTCGTGTGAGAATCATTAGACACGACTCAATAGTCACACTGCCATAGTAGATGTGGTAGGTTTGTTAAAAGATTTAAGGTCTCCGTTAATAACTCAATGCACGCAATATGAAAGTTTCTCAGCTGAGCTGACGATACCCGCAGCACTCAGTTCAAATAAGAAACGGCATAGAAAATTAAAATAACTCGTCCGAACGCTGCGAAAGTTTATAATATATTTTCAATCACTGGAAATTTGGTATCTGGGCAAGAGTTCTCCTCCTTAGTCTCTCTTGGACCTTGAAGTTTGCTGGCGAGTCTATTGGCGTGTGTGGCTAGCAGGTTGCAGGGCACAGTGGGTCCAAATTTGCTCTTCGACCCAGGGAATCTTCAGGTATCTGTGGAGCTCCTGCGCAGAGATTAAACTCTTTTTCGGTTAGAAGGAGCAGTCAAGCCTCAGATCTGCATGGCGTATAGTCCCAGTTTGTAAGTACTTACTTGCAAGGAAAAGTTTGCTGCGGGAGTTGAGGAGCCAATTTAGCTTGGTCAGTTTATTTCGGCAGCGTTGCACAATTCCTCTAAAGTGGCTGGCGAAAGTTAAGCGCTTATCAAAGGTGACGCCCAGGCATTTTGTTTCGCTATCTTAGATTAACGTTAATCCGTTTAGCCTCAGCGTTGGCGGTACTCCTCTTCTATAGTGCTGATTTTGGCAGGGCTTAGTTTGACATTTTAGCGTTGAGCCCAGCTGCTAAGAGCGTAATCCTGCACAGCATCTACAGCAACAACTGGGGTCCTGGCACTGACTATTGCGCAGACGTCGTCGGCATATTAGGCTATTAGAAGTGAGCGCGAAAGCAGTTCGAGGGCACTGGAAATTGCTTAGCAAGAGAACACAAATGAAAAATATTAAAGGGTATTTGTTAGGAGGTAACTTTTATAACAGAACATAAGCTCTTGCATCAGACCCGGTGCCTACCCTCTAAGGTCTTATGGATCGGCAACGCCAAGACAAGCGCTGAGTTTCCCTGTATATGATGTGCTCGCTCTTATTAGAGTTATCTCTGTGGCTAATGGCTGGAGTGTGTTGGTTTCATAATGTTTTTAGTATATTGCGTGTCTACTTCGTCGCTTCTAGCAAAATGCTTAGACTCTATTTGTTGGCCATAATTTCTAACACGAATTGGCCGGTGGTATGGGGAATGCGATCCGCGGGAATCAGTTAAAGTTAATGGCAGCAACAAATACAGCTGTTTTCTGTAGTATGATTTGGCTTAAGTATGCAAGCGCATTTATTTTGTTGTCCCCCACATTGTTGTTGCTTTCGGGCAGTAGAGCTTGCACAGCTAATTGCTAAAACTTGGTAACAAATTATTGCTGCAATGTGGTTAGAACCAAAACCGATTTCAAAGCACGTTCCCCACCGAAAATCATGCCAAAACTTGACTTTAAAGTAAATGGGACGGTTCGTAACGAACAGAAAGTTTGCAGACGACTTTTTTGGGCTTAAGCAGACAAGGTGTGCATAGTTCTTAAGAGGATTGTGCTCTGCTGTCGCTAGGAATTTTTGATTTGCACAAAACCGAATTTTGGGCAAAGACCTGGAAACGGACTCAGGAACTTCAGGCATATTTCATGCTTGACTGTGGTTTGTAAACAAAGCAATGAGGTAAATGGCACTAAAGCAAGCGCATTAAAGAGTAGTTCTATACTTTACCCATTCTCTCTCTCTCTCTCGTCCTTTGGCTACATTTCTCTCTGTTAGCCCACAAGCGACCGAAGCCTTAATTGCCAGCCAACTGCTTGCTGTAATCATAAACTAAGCTAAAGCCCATTGGCATAGCCACAACCACAACCAAAGCCCGGATCCATTGTCCTAGTCGTACTTGGTGATGTGCTCTTTGTTGTTGTTATTGCTTTTTATCCTGAAAACAAGTATGCGAAATGTTAGAGGAGAGCCCAACAAGTAAAGAAAAACCGTTCAAAAATCCGCGAAACAAGTGACTAAGCTGCACTTGTTCGACTATGAGATGCCCTTCAACGGTTATAAACATGTAAAGTCGAGCTCAAAAGCCTTGAAAAGTGAGGTGACCCATGAGATTAATCAAAAATAATATTAATAATAAATAATAGATTCTAACCTCAATGTTCGATGAGTCCTAACTTATTAATTAAATTTAATTTTAATAATTTTAACAACTTTATTGCTTATCCAAATAAACATGTTATTGTGGGAAAAAATAATTTTAGCTAATGATAAACATAAGTACCGATTTCAAAACTTACATAACGTGAAAGAAAGAGAATTTGATTATTGTTTCTTGTTTATACCCTTGCATAAAAAGAGACATCTCCGATCCCTATATGATATAGGGAAAATAACGTTGTATGCAAAATTTTTTTTTTTTTTTCAAGATATCTTGACATAACTCGGCATTTATAAGTTTCAGTATGGTCCCTACATTTATTCAAAATCTTATTTTCCAATCAATAAAAATAGAAATCGACATCCTGTTTTTTGAGCAAATTGGGTAAATATTTAAGGCTAGAGTCACCAAAGGGATATGTTTATTCTAGAATATTATACATATATCAAATATCTTTTATTTTATACCTATCGCCACCTCACCGCTACCACCGCAAAGCTATAAATCAAGTTAATAACCCTACTTGTATTGCCAACCAATTTAAGCCAAAATTTAAATACAATTGACTTTTTGAGAATACCCAAATATTCTATGGTACAACAAGATATACTGTAGAAAATTTCATAAGGATCGGTTTTTGTTTTGTTTTTCGGTATTTTAACTGCGAACGTATTTGCGACGCAAATTCCAAGAATTTCTGTATACATGTACACACACATATTCATGCGCGTTTGCTTCGAGATCTATTAACAGCATTGCAATTGCGATTGTATTGTTTTTTGTGGTGCTATTTTTATCGGTTTTTTTCTGAATAAGTCTCAATTACTAGTCTGGCTGTTGAGTAGGGGCAGTGGCAAGTGGTGCGGTCTTTCGCGAGTTCGAGCTCTAGCGGGGAAACAATTTTTCTTTTGGCTGGTGTGGCTGCTGAGTAGAGTCGGCAGCAAGTAATGCGTTCAGTTTTCGAGTTCGAGCCCTGACAGTGGAACTATTTTTTTAATATATATGGAATAAGAGGGTTCAGGGTATTTCCTAGTCGGGAGCTTGAAAGTTCGAAGTGTTAATTAAGGAAGTGGTTAGCTGGACTGGCAATGTTGGCGCTTTGGGTACAGTAAAAACCTTTTTATACCTTAAACTTCTTTAGCAATCAGTTCACAGCACAATTACCAAAATAATCAATTAGTATTTTATCGTTCTATTAAAACTTTGGTTGTTTTGGGTCTGAATTGTTTTAAAATAAATCGATTGAAAATTATATTTTACTTTTTTATTTATTAATTTGCTCATTTACTTATTTATTATTGTATTTATTTATTTTTTATGTATTTATGTGTTCATATACTTATTTATTTATGTATTTAGTAGCCTGTGGTTATGAGCTTCTTGAAATGTTGTATGTCTTATGTTTATTTGTTTATAAGCCCTGTGGATTGTACATGCATATGGTATATATGGTTTTGGTTTGGCGACTAAATGCAGCTGTTCGATAATATTGTTGGAATAGGTACACATTTACAAAATAAAGTCTCTATACACACATGTGCATGTAGTTGCTTTGGCAAGGACATTCATAAAAATTCGCGCAATTCAGCCCTGACCAAATTCAGGAAACCAAAAATTATTTGTGATTCCACAAACCGTATAAATTTGCACTGCAAATTCACTTGTTACGCACATAACACTTACATGTACACGCTTGTTATCCCTTGTGGCATTTACTAGGAATAAGCGCTGCTATGCTTATTCTCTTCGTTAGCATTCGAGCTTTCCAGAGGTGGGACTTGCACATTTGTCGTTTTTCTAATGCTAATAAATCATAAAATACTTTTTGCTGAGCATATTAACAATAAAACGACAGCTTATAGCTTGATTTATGGGTTGAATTTTTTCAATAATCCAAATCTCAGCATTTTGGTTGAAGTAGACTTTTGTGTTTTTGCCTTTGCTCATTCCGACATTTTTTGCTTGTATATTTTTTTAAGCGTTTCGATGGATCTATTTGGATTTCCAAAATAATTATAGCGTCTCAGATTTAATTTGTGAACAAGTAAACTATGGAAAAAGATCCGAGTGAAGAAGAGATTGTCTCAGAGAGAAAGAAAAAGGAAAGCGAAAAGTGTCATGTCGTGCAAAAGTACTGTTGACTCGAGTTCCCGCCCACAAAACCATCACTTTTTCCCAATCTAAAAACTTAAATGATAAACATAAATTAATAATATAATATAATATAATATAATATAATATAATATAATATAATATAATATAATATAATATAATATAATTTAATATAATATAATATAATATAATATAATATAATATAATATAATATAATATAATATAATATAATATAATATAATATAATATAATATAATATAATATAATATAATACAATATATTATAAAACTGTATGTCCTAAGGTAAAAGCTATGAATCTGAAATTTTCACTGTAGCAACCTTATGTGATGTTTGTGCTCGTAAAGGCGGGGTTTTTTGGGAAACTCTTTTGTTTACCATCCAATCAACTTCAAACTCATTTTAAAAGATCTTTGTTCAAATTCATTTGAGAGGTGTTTCGCACTTTTTGGAAAATCCATCGCTCATTGGTGGAACTGGGGGTTAAGGATTTGGTGGGTGACGTTCCGTGTTCAAATTTATTTCCAAAGATCTATAGGAAAAATTGTTTGAGACGCATTTCATACTTATCGCAGAATCCAAGCATCCGATTCAACGATTTTTTGGGCGAAGTTTTAAGTTGTATCGAACTTTTTCTCAAAACTCTACATAAGAACTTAATGAATACATGTTTCAGCGATTTGGGAAATTTAAACCGCAACAGTCTTAAAATGGGAGTATTTTTACCTCTTTATACCCTTGCAGAGGGTATTAAAATGTTGTCGTGAAATGTGTAACACATAGAAGGAGACATCTCCGACCCCATAAAGTATATATATTCTTGATCAGTATCAACAGCCGAGTCGATATAGCCATGTCCGTCTGTCCGTCTGTCTGTTTCTATGCGAACTAGTCTCTCAGTTTTAAAGCTATCTTTATGAAACTTTGCAGAAGTCCCTCTTTCTGTTGCACGCAGCACATATGTCAAAACCAGCTGGATCGGACAACAATATAATATAGCTGCCATAGGAACGATCGGTCGAAAATTTAGTTCTTGTATGGAACAAATTTTGTTTATCAAGATATCTTGACCAAACTCGGCATTTATTAGTTTTACTATGCTCCTCATATATATGCAAAATCCTATTAAGATCGGACCACTGTATCATATAGCTGCCATACGAACGTTCGGTCAAAAATTAAGTTGTTGTATGAAAAAAAATTTTGTTTATCAAGATATCTTGACCAAACTTGCTATTTATTTGTTTCACTATGCTCCTAATATATATGCAAAATCCTATGGAGATCGGAGAACTATATAATATAGCTGCCATAGGAACGATCGGTCAAAAATTAAGTTGTTGTATGAAAAAAAATTTTGTTTATCAAGATATCTTGACCAAACTCGGCATTTATTAGTTTAACTATGCTCCTCATATATATGCAAAATCCTATGAAGATCGGACAACTATATAATATAGCCGCCATAGGAACGATCGGTCGAAAATGAAGTTGTTGTATGAAAAAAAATGTTGGTTATCAAGATATCTTGACCAAACTCGGCATTTATTAGTTTTACTATGCTCCTTATTTATATGCAAAGTCCTATTAAGATCGGATTACTTCATCATATAGCTGCCATAGGAACGATCGGTCGAAAATTAAGTTGTTGTATGGAAAACATTTTAGTCATTCAAGATATTTTGATTTAAAACGGCATTTAAAGAATTCACTATGCTCCATTCATTTTTGCAGAATATTATTTACAACGGACTACTATATCATATATCTGCCATAGGAGCGATCGGTCGAAAACTAGGCTTTTGATTACAAACCTTTTTTCTTTATCAAGATACCTTGACCAAACTCGGCAATAACCATTTCCCCGTGCTTCTTAGATACAGGCAAAGCTATGAGCATTGTGAAAAGGTTGGGACTGCAAGCGTATTAGATCTTCGGCGTGCCGAAGATAGCCTTTCTTTCTCGTTAATTTTCTTTCTTTTTTTTGTTTTACTCAGATGCGGTTTACGAAACAATTTTAATTAATTCCATTTGGTTCGCTGTCTGGCAACGTCATTGTTACGGCTCAAAATTACAATTGACTGCACGCTCTCGAGATTTCAATGAAGTTCGGCGCTCGTTAATTGCATTCTGTGGCTCGGCTACTTCTGTATCTGCATAACGTTAGCTATTGGAATTCAAGCTGCTACAGTGCAACAAGCTTATCCTTTATGTTTTTTACGAGTATCACCACATATTTTTCTCAATTGGCAGAGACCAGGAGTTTCAAAGGGTGTTCATAATGAACATGAAAACCAATCGCTGAAAATTGCTTGTAATTTAAAATAGATGTGCATATCTACATTCGCATAGAGAAAAAACATCAGCAATTTGAAACATGTTAGAGGCTCTAGTCGGGAGTTTCCGACTAGGTGGCACCCTGAAACCTTGTCTTTTGAAGTAATAGAAGTAAATTAGCAAAAGAAGAAAGTATTAACCCCAATAGGACTCAAATTCGCAACAGACCGGACCACTTGCTACCCTCTCTACTTAACCTTATTAAAAAATAATCACATACACTACACAAAATACAATACAATGGCAATTGCTGCAATACTATTGATTGCATAAAGACGCGAAAGAATGGGTGTGTACATGTAAACAGAAATTCTTGCAATTTGCGCTAGCTTCTGCTGACCCGAATTATTTAATATCTTTTGTGTTTCTTAACAGATCTTGATGGAATTTTCAACCAGTGATCTTATTGTACCACAGAATATTTGGGCAATACAAATTGGTTTATTTACTTGATTTATAGCTAAATGGTGGTAGTGCGAAGGTGGGAGATAGCTAAAAATGAAAGATACTTAATATATGTATTTTACAAGATTTGCTCAAAACATAGGATTTCGATATCGCATTTTATCGATTTCTTTGAAACTGGGCAAGCTATCGACTATCGGAAACAAATTCGTACTGCGCATGGACTACTAGGACCTACATTCCAAACTTCAAATCTTTAGTTCTTATAGCTTCTGAGATCCCTGCGTATACGGACAGATGGACGGACGGACAGACAGATTGATACTGAACAAGAATATACATACTTTATGGAGTCGGAGATGCTTCGCTCTGCACGTTAAATACATTTGCACAAATTATTAATGGGTTCAGGGTATAAAAACGTACGAAATATTTAAATTCGCTGATATATTTATCAATTCAAGTTTTCACAGAGCAATCAGAGGCAGAATCTAATTCGATGCGAAATCCAATGGACAAAGGCGCATATTTTGCAGGCATGCCCCAATCCTCCCGACTGCATTTGTTTAATGCAACTTGAAAATCCCTCGATATTTATTGCAGCCAATAAATTTGCAATTAGTGCTTCGACTGGAGTGGTGGGTGCGAACATGCCTCAATGCGAACAAATATTTGTGTTCTAATTTCGCTGGGGAAAAGGATTTTCATTGAATGTGAATGCGCAAACGGCTATCGCAACCGCTAAAACTACCACCTACTCCCCGTTTCCCTCTTGCTGAACGACCGCTAAGTATCTCCTCACGAGGGGAAGATGGCATGAAAGCCTTTTCAATTATCTTAACTAGAGATAGAGATCGAATCGCCTTGCGTTTCAGCGCGGCGCAATAGTCTTATGAGTTCTGTAGCTAGTAGTAGTAGTAGTAGTTTATTGTGTGAACCCGTGCGGCCCTGCAGTGGTTAAACTTAAGCTTAGTTAGCTTCTTGTTTACATATTAAGGCTCGGTGCAGGGTGTTTTTTTTGTGCGAGTGTGTGCTTTTCTAAAATAAATATAACGATAAGTAGTTAATTTACATTCAGTGCGGATGGAATTAGCATTCTAAGAATTGAGATAGACACGATGACAGCCCGGAAAGGGACGCTAGGGAGCTTTTCCGCACGGCAACTACAAATGGAATTTTTGTTCAACGCGCTTTCAATTGCACTTAATATTCCAGACTTTCAATGAGCTGCATAACTCAATAGCACAACAAAACCAAAAGTTTTACTTATTTGAAATATTTATAGATATGTATATAGATATATTAGCGGGCATAGTTTGGCCTTGCCCGTGTTCTGAAAAAGCTTTGAAAATGATTTTGAAAGTAATCGGACGGTAAACAAACAACTTTCATACAAACGTTTTCCGCCAATTTACCACTGTTCCGGGTGGAATTTTCCAAATCGCTGAAACACGTATTCATTAGGTTCTTATGTAGAGCTTTGAAAATAAGTTTGAAGAAAATCGGACTAAACTTAAAACTTCGCCCAAAAAATCATTGAATCTCATTTCTACCGAAGGAGTTTAGATTTAGCAAATATGTGAAACACGTCTCAAATGATTTTTCATATAGATCCTTGAAAATAAATTTGAGGGTGAAACGTCATCCATCATCATGGTTATCCAAGGTAGCATCCAATTTGATATTCTTAAATCAATATTTATAGGTGTGTAAACCTGTTAAATAAAAAGGCATAATGTACCCATTTATTCTAATTTAGCGATTATTTATGAGAATGGAAGAAGGGTTGCCTTAATCGTGCCTAAGGGCATGCAAGTTCGCGGAGATGACGAGAATCCTTGCGTCAAAGATACTTGCAAGGCTAAGTTACGAGAATGTCTAAGGCTGTGTGCGTGTCTGTGCGCGCCTTTATGCATCTGTGTTGGTGTCAACACTTTTCCAGGCGCCAACGCGTAAAATCAGCGAAAAATATTCGCACGGAGCTAGGCGAATTGCAAGTGCGAAAGTGTGGAAGAGAAGGTGTGCTTTAGACGAGCTCTCCATGCATTTCGCGGTCTTCAATCGAACATTTTCTCCGTAGTTAAATCGTAGCGTAGAGGGTTTTAGTCGAAGCGCTCTGCGATGATTATTCCGAGGATGGTGCAACTGAGATAGGAGCTCTGGGTAGAGCACTATATTTATAAGAACTGGGACACGCATATTAATCCTGTGATGCACGCTGATAACTTGGCAGTTTGATGGCTGGCTTAAATGACGAGGATGTGTAAGAATTGCTGACAAAATGCAAATGCAGCTATTTATTGGTCTATTCACTCTATCAAAGAAGTTATAGCTCCTTGGACAGTTCTACGATTTGCAAAAACGCAAGTAATAGAAATTTCAAGGTAATAAATCTAATAATCTAAAAATATTCCAAAATTGAAAGTCCATTTGTAAAAAGTTGTTCAAGCTGAGCCAATTTATTTATTCATCACGGGAAAGACATAATAATTGAAACTCTTATAATTTACATATCTTGGAGTATTTTAATTTAATTAAATTCAAATAAATAAATAAAATTATTTTTCTTATTCCCGAATTATACCAATAATGTTCAATATTTTACATATTGCAAAGCTTTTAAGACTGGCGTTATATGCAGTGAATATAGTTTTTTACCCTGAACCCATTGAAAATGGGTAAAAGGGATATAATGTATTTGTGCAAATGTATGTAACAGCCAGAAGGAAGCATCTCCGACCACATAAAGTTTATATATTCTTGATCAGCATCAATAGCCGAGTCCATCCAGCCATGCCCATCTGTCTGTCCGTCTGTCTGTATGTATGAACGCAAGGATATCAGAACCTAAAAGAGCTAGAGGTTTAGCTGTAGGTCCTCCTAGTGCCTACGCAGATCGAGTTTGTTTCCGATAATCGATAGCTTACTCCGTTTCCAAGCAATACGAAATCCAGTTATTCGGGCAAATTGGGTAAATAATAAGAGCTTGAGTCACCTAAAGTGATATGTTCAATTCTAGAATGGTATATATATATATATCAAGTATCTTTAAATGTGTACCTATCGACAGCTAGTAGTAGCATAGCTATAAATCAAAACCAATTTATGCTGTCCACCAAAATAATCACAATTTAATTGACTTTTCATAATACACTATAGTACAATAAGATGCAAAGAATTTAAGAAACACAGAATTTATTAAATCAAACATGTTTTTGCAAGCTCAAATTGCAGGAATTTCTGTATACATGAATTCTATCAACAGCATTGGAATTGCGATTGTACTGTTTTCTGGGCTGATATTTTAATTCGTTTTTTTCTCATTAAGATTAAATTATTGGCTGTTGGATTTTGCTATTGGCTGTGGACTAGAGGCGACGGCAAGTGGAGTGGGTCTGTTGCGAGTTCGAGCCCTAGGGAGGAAACTACTGTTTTTTGGCGTAGAGACGGCAGCCGGTAATGCGGTTAGTTGCGAGTTCGAACTCTGCCAAAGGAACTTTTTTTTAAATTTATCTTAATTTTACAAGCAAGCGAGGGTTCAGGGTATCCCCTAGTCGGTATCTCCCGACTAGAGCCTCTTACTTGTTGTAATTTTATTTGAATAATAAGTAAGTATACGGTGCTTTTTTACAAACGTTAAGTATGGGTTCTTTAAGAGTTTCTTCGCCACTTAAGCAACAATTTTAAAATATTATTTTTTAAAAAATTGCCTCAATTATAACACTCTGCAAGAGATTTGAATTCCTTGTTACCGCTTTTAATGAAACCGATAATTTTAAAACTTATCTGATTTTAAAAAGATATATGTACAAATATAATGCCTAACTAACTAACAATTTACACATTATAAAAAATTTAAATTTTCAAGTGGGTAAAAATCGCTCTGTCGAAATTATTTAAGTTACCATTTCGTTGTTAGTATAAGTAAAATATAAACAACACATAGCATATCCACAGCCAAATGTGATATACCCCTTGAGGAAAAATACGAGTTGAGCTTGAAAATCTAAGAAAAAAGCCGCAGTTAGGGTACTCCCTTGTATATCATTTACATTCCTTCAAATGCTACTTAACGTTACTGTACTCGCCATCAACAATGTAAGAAACGGGACGCACACATAAAGTCGTTGGGGACTTTAACGGGCGGCTTGAGTAAGTTTTGGGGCTTAATTGAATTGTGTGTCTTAAGGGAACCAGCAGAGTACTCCAAGCTGATGTCTATCTCAATGACAGCTGTCAAAATCGCTCAAATCGTTTGGTATGCCAAAAATGTGCTACGTTTGCATATGTGCGCCTGTCACTTTTTGGCATCTAGTTAAATGAAGTTGTAAGTGGCCGCTTTTATATACACAGGTTGCCATACCAGTTACTGGAATTATTAAGAAAATATGGAAGGAAAACATTAGCCTACAATATTATTTGGAATTAACCTAGAAAAAATGTATAAAATCCATTTGCAATAATTAAAAATATTATGACAATCAAAAAATGAATTTAACTAAATTATATCTTATAGACTCTACATAATACACTTTAATTGAATCTTGACATTTGTTCAGAGTAGAATATTTGCTGAAATAACTTGTACATTCAACTAGCAACAACATTTATTTTAAGTTTGGAAATAATAAAAATAATTTATTTAAGGTCTTAAACTAATTCTCTTAGAATACGATTTTCAGTTATGCTTGTCTTAATTCGGAATAAAAGTTTTAAGTTATTGTCCCGCACCAATTGAATCTTTACTACAACCTTGTGCAGATTTTTTTTATATTATACAATATAGGCAAGACACAAACAATGTGTATTGTAGCAGAGAACTCTCAGTTTAAATGTACATATAAGGATCAAGAAACCCTCGCTAATGGCTAAGCTTGTGAGTTATGCGTGGATTGACTCTAGTTTTATTTTCGCAACATTCAATTTGCATGTGATGGCAAAGCATGTTTTGTTGAAAATGTCTGAAAGGGCAACTCCTGGGAATGACGTTGATTTTTGATTGTTCCGAGGAATGAAGCTGGGACCATTAGGCTAAAGAAAGGAAATATGTTAACTCTCAATGTTGCCTCGGGATTTTGGAGTATAACTATCTACAAAACCGAGTTTGAATCAACTCAAAAATCTGCCTTACTGCTGCATAAAATTTGCAACTTACAATTACTCAAAAAATGCAAAATGTTTTGAAATTGCATACCCATTTCCAGGACAGACGTGGAAGCATATGAATAACAGAAATACGCTCGTTCACAGATTAAAAGCCCCACACAAGTTATCCGGCTCACCACTCAATACTTATTTAATTTGGATACAATCACCTTGGTGGTTGTCTCGTGATTCGAGAACTTGAGTTTTGGTTTTTACGGAAGAACGGGGCCTACATAACGGCTTCGAGTTTAGAGCATTGTTTCAAACATCTAAATTGTTCAGTTTCTAATCGACACTTCTACATTCACTGACGATGTGATTAGGCAGCGTAGTCGAATGCTCTAGAAGTAAAAGGGAGACACACGGACGGTTGAAGCGAGGATAACTGTAAACTGGCCTGATTGTTCTTTCGTCTGTGTTGCGCTGCTCGCAGGTGCTTGGAAGTGGCAGAGTAATAATGAGTGTGTACATGCTTGCATATTGAATTCGCCGCGAAGGGGAACGAATTGGCAAGAAAGGGTATAGAGAGGTATATCCGAACAATAACCAACTTGGTCATTGATCACTACAAATATCAAAAGATAATTTTATTTTATTGATTTTATTATTATTATATATTTTTTTGTTTTTCAGTGTAAAAATGCAGGTGTCTGGTTTAGGTGATGGGGACTATTAACAAATATTTAAATAACGCACGCAACGCAAATCGCCACGGCGGACATGCAAACTGCAAATTGAATTGCTGCTGTCTTTAAAATTACGCCGCAAATAGACAAGAGACTGAGAGGCAAGAAAAATTGTCATGGAATATGTACGCCAAAATATTCATTTCTCACATCTGCCACTTTTAATACAGCACGCATTGCATGGCGGAAGAATGAAGACTGGCAGGTCGGGGCACTGCTTCTAGGCAACTGGACATTTATCTTAATTTAGAGGCTGTTGCAATCGACCCGAGGCAAGGCAGACCAGGCAGTAAGAGTCAACCGGTTGACGATCCTTATAACAAAATCTACTAATGGCGCATCGTACCGACTCCAACTGAATCTGAATATTTCACGTGTCCTGTGGTCGCCTCCGAAGCTAAGCCGGCTTCTGGGGTGATGGCTTTTTGGCAGTAGGAAAGTCAGAAAGTCAGAAGGTCATGCAGTCTGTTTACCTGAAATTTGTCTCACGAGTCTTTTACACACACATGCAAGGTATATATGTATACGTACAGCTGAAGGCTAACACTCAGTCAACGCTCGAAGAGCGTTGCCTCATCCGTCGCTGGTTGACGCTGAGAGCCCTCAAAAGAATTGCAGAGTGTGGAAATTGTATACGCAAGCCATGATTACCAGTGCACTGAAGTTGTAGGCTGTGAGGTGACAAACACCAGATACTACTACTACATGTTGCTGCCGTCTGACATGGCACGGACCGGGTGGCGGAGCAGCTGCCGTCTACCATGGAGACTGACTGCGGCGAGGTGTGGTACAGTTTTATTGATTGCATAGATTTAAGCGCTAGATATGTTGCTGCTGCCTCTGAAATATTGTGGCACGGTGCACGACCCACATACTGGAAACACTGTGCTGGGACCTGATTACGCGGTTCGCCGAGTGCTTATCAGCATTTGCTGCACAGTTTCGGTAAAAAAATGCAAACAATTTTGGCTATGTCGGAAGTGAGTTAAATTTTATTCTCTGTTTAAAAAAATTTGTTAATAAATTAATATTACAAAAGTCTAATGTAAGTGACTTTGATCTCAGAATTAACCAGCTTTAATTAAATCTTCTGCTGTTGGCTTAAGGAATACCTTAATTAATTATATTATATTTAATAAACGGCTTTTAAGGTCGCTAATTGCCTTATGCACCATTTGTTTGTCGTTTGTTACATTCGCCAGGTTTTTGTAAAGAAAAATTAGTTTAAATTTGTTATGTTGTGAGGTTTACAATATTATTATTTATCAGGTCGGCGTGAGAGGAGGAGGCCGCGTCGTCCTAGGGATGGGAGGCCGCAATTGGGGGTGTAGTATCTACGCAAGTGTCCTTCTCCCTAATCTCCTGATGGGGCGAGCACCTTGGAGAGAATTAGCGAGCCTGTTGGCGTGTGTGGCTAGCCGGTTGCTGTATAGGGCGCAGTGGGTCCTGATTTGGTCTTTGACCCAGGGGATCTGCAGATCTCTGTGAAGGACACTGTTACGCACGTAATATGGCGCAACTGCCATTCGGCGGAGAGCCTTTCTTTGAAAGGATTGGAGTCTTCCTGTTTGAAGGAGCAGCCAAGCCCCAGATCTGTATGGCATATCGCCAGATGGGTGCCACAATTTGTAGGTAGACAAGTCGTTTACTTGCAAGCGAAATTTTGCTGCAAGGGTTGAGTAGCCAATTTAGCTTGGCCAGTTTATTTCGGCAGCGTTGCACAATTCCTCTGAAGTGGCTGGCGAAAGTTAAACGCTTATCAAGGGTGACGCCCAAGTATTTTGTTTCGCTCTCTTGGTTAAGTGTCATTCCGTTTAGCCTCAACGCTGGCGGTACTCCTCTTATAATTGTAAAGCACACAGTGGTGCTTTTGGCAGGGGTTAATTTGACGTTCCAGCGTCGAGCCAAGGAGCTAAGGAGGTCCAGGTAGTTCTGCGCAGCATCTACAGCAACCACTGGGAATCTGGCGCTGACCATTGCGCAGACATCGTCGGCATATGAGGCCATTAGGAGTGTGCGCGAAGGCAGTCCAAGGGCATGGGCGTTTGGAGTCGGCATGTCTGCGGAGAAGAGGGAAAATAATAGTGGCCCTAGTACAGGCCCTGTCACTGAGGATACAGCAGCTCTGGTCTCTGCAATCTCAGCTTCAGTGGCGATGCTGAAAGGCGTGAATCGCTCTTCGAGATGGGCAGCAAAGGTTGCGGCCTGCTCTGCGTCCGAGCGGCACCAGGAGCTGTTGCTCCTTTTGAGAGGATCCTGCCTCAGAGGTTGGCGTTTTGTACAGCGTGGCACCTTCCACAGCGAGAATTCCGCGTTATGTTGGGATGACATGTTCATCAGCATGTTATCAAAGTGACTAGCCCGTTGCGCATGTAGCTCCCGATGCAGTTCGTCAGCTTTCCAGCGCCAGTTCGCCTTATCTTTTGTGTTGATCTCCACATTTGACACAGATGTGCTTCTGACGGCAGTATTTAGCTGTGTGGACAAATTGCTGGCACCGGCTGCATTGAGTTAGAGATTGCTTTTTGTGAGCGTCCTCGATAAAGCATCTCTAGCCGGCAAGATAAAGGAATACCTCTAATAAATCTTATCTTATTATACCCTGAACCCATTGAAAATGGGTAATAAGGGTATTATGTATTTATGCAAATGTAACAGGCAGAAGGAAGCGTGTCCGACCCCATAAAGTATATATATTCTTGATCAGCATCAACAGCCGAGTCGATCTAGCCATGTCCGTCTGTCTTCCGTCCGTATGTATGAACGCAAGGAGCTGATATTTTAGCTGTAGGTCCTCCTAGTCCATGCGCAGATCGAGTTTGTTTCCGATAATCGACACATTAAAAGCGCTCCCTGCGAATGCACTCCTCTTACTGGTCTTAATCTTCAACGCCATAATGAGGGTGAAATACTTTCCGAAAGCGTGACCATGATTCACAAGCCTGGCAAGCCGGAGGACGACCCCGAGTTATATAGGCCGATTAGTCTTCTGCCTGCACTATCTAAGGTGTGGGAAAGGCGTACTCCGTTTCCAAGCAATCGATAAAAAATTGGGTATATAATAGAGATAGATAGAGATAGAGTCACCAAAAGTGATGTTTATTCTAGAATAGTATATATATATATCAAGTATTTTTCATTTTATACCTATCGCCACCTTCACGCTACCACCGCAGAGCTTTAAATTAAGTTAATATCCCAACTTGAATTGCCCAACAATTAACTTTTTGAGAATACATAAATATTCTATGGTACAATAAGATATACTGTAGAAAATTGCATTAAGATTGGTTCAGAAACGCGTGTTTGCAGCTAGCGCAAATTCCAAGAATTTCTGTACACAGGTTTACACACACATTTCTGCACGTCTGCTTCGAATTTTATCAACAGTATTGCAATTGCGAATGTATTGTTTATTGTGCTGCTATTTTAATTCGTTTTTATACCCTTGCAGAGGGTATTATAATTTTGTCGTGAAACGTGTAACGCATAGAAGGAGACATCTCCGACCCCATAAAGTATATATATTCTTGATCAGTATCAACAGCCGAGTCGATATAGCCATGTCCGTCTGTCCGTCTGTCTGTTTCTATGCGAACTAGTCTCTCAGTTTTAAAGCCATCTTTATGAAACTTTGCAGAAGTCACGCAGCACATATGTGAAATCCACCTGGATTAAGTTGTTGTATGGAAAACTTTTTTGTCATTCAAGATATTTTGATTAAACACGGCATTTTGAGAATCCTCTATGCTCCCTTCATTTTTGAAAAATCTTAGTTTCATCTGACTGCTATATCATATATCTGCCATAGGAACGATCGGTCGAAACCCTTTTTTGTTTATCAAGATACCTTGACCAAACTCGGCATTAACTATTTTCCCTGTGCTTCTTAGACACGGGCAAGAACTATGAGCATTATGAAAAGGTTGGGTCTGCAAAGATATTAGATCTTCGGCGTGCCGAAGATAGCCTTTCTTTCTCGTTTTCTCGTTTAAGTGCGGTTAGTTGCGGGCTCGAACCCTGCCAGGACAATATAAACACTAAGATGAGTAACGCCCATACATTTGCATGCGACGCAAAATTTCTAGCCTGGCCGACTGGCTGTTCGATCGCCAAAAGCCAGACGAACGAATACCAAAGTCGCGGCTTGCTGATGCTGACGCTCGGCTGTCTGCAGCTCCTTCTGCCGATGCCTCAAAATCTTGCTTCAGAATTTCAGTGATCAAAACGGACGACGAAAAAAAATAGCGTTTCATGCGCACTGTTGTTTTCTAGCTGGTTTGTTGTTGCTTTCTATGGTAAATGAGCTTTGTTTCATGAGTTCGGTTTTGCGTTTGCTGACCAACCTTTTCCACCTTGCTTCAGAATTAAAACGGTAGTAAAAGTTCCGAGTGGCTTTTCAGCTCTGTATCTTTTTATACCCTTGCAGAGGGTATTATAATTTTGTCGTGAAATGTGTAACACATAGAAGGAGACATCTCCGACCCCATAAAGTATATATATTCTTGATCAGCATCAACAGCCGAGTCGATATAGCCATGTCCGTCTGTCCGTCTGTCTCAGTTTTAAAGCTATCTTAATGAAACTTTGCAGAAGTCCCTTTTTCTGTTGCACGCAGCACATATGTCAAAACCAGCTGGATCGGACCACTATATAATATAGCTGCCATAGGAACGATCGGTCGAAAATTTAGTTCTTGTATGGAACAAATTTTGTTTATCAAGATATCTTGACCAAACTCGGCATTTATTGGTTTTACTATGCTCCCCATGTATATGCAAAATCCTATTAAGATCGGACCACTATATCATATAGCTGCCATAGGAACGATCGGTCGAAAATTAAGTTTTTGATTAAAAACCTTTTTGTTTATCAAGATATCTTGACCAAACTCGGCATTAACTATTTTCCCTGTGCTACTTAGATACGGGCAAAGCACTATGAGCATTATGAAAAGGTTGGGTCTGCAAGGGTATTAGATCTTCGGCGTGCCGAAAATAGCCTTTCTTTCTCGTTATTACTCAATGGATTTTGCGTTTGCGGACTAACCCGATCCACGTCTCATGATATTTAAATCGGTAAAAAAAGCTCAGTGTGTCATTTCATCTATGTCTCTTTGTTACTTAATGGGCGTTACTTTTTTTTTTTGTTTATATTATATTATATATTGCCTTTGGCTTAGGGTATCCGCTAGTCGGGAACTCCCGACTAGAACCTCTTACTTGTTTTTTTTTTGTGCGATAGTTTCTACAATTAGTTACGTGAAGTTAAGATTATTTATTAATGTCTTATGCCCTCTATCCCTTCAACTACGACATTTGAATTCATTTCATTCAAACGCTTGTCCCTGAGATAGCTATGTCCATTTACAATCAAAAAGTTTCCCGAATGTTAAGGCGACTATTATACTAAAAAAATCTAAGAATCAAAGTCACAGTAAGCTAAAGGGAAAAAGTTGCTGTTCTTGTCAAAGTTTCTTTTTAAGTTAACATAAAAAAGGTGTTGCCAACAATTGATGGGTGCTGAATGAATTGAGAGACAGTTTGGGCACGACACAGAAAAAAAACAACAAGGGTTTTTGTATACTCTGTAATATACAAAATTTGAAAGATAAGGACAAAATCAATAAAATAAACAAATCAAAAATAAATAAAATTTTTAGGGAAAAATAAAAAAATTTAATTCAAAAGTAAGAATTATTTTTATTTTGCTGTTTTTATAAGCCAACTAGAGGATACAACATAGTCGAGTAATTAGGTTCTGGCAGATTTAAATTCAAATAATTTTTGTTAAAAAGTTTTTTTTATGTAGATATGCTCGTAAAGTTGTGCACCAAGTCTATCTGTATATTTTCCGCCAGATTTGTTGTAATTAACTTTACCGATAATGATTTTTTGGACATCTTTTAGCGATCGAGTATTAAATTCTATCAGTATGACAGAGCATATAAATCCAACGGAAGGGGGCTGGATGGGGATGCATTTAGTTGGTGTCACCTGTAAAGCTTGTTAACAATTTTATAACAAGCAGGTGAAGGTGATGCGGGGCTATATAGACACGACACGGAAGAGGGTTTCCTGAAGGCTGGGTCGTTCACAGCGCGGTGAATACACTGGCGTTTGTTGACCGCACCAGAGCTGCTCATTCCCAGTTTCGAGCAAACAACAAGAATTGAATCTGCGGAACCTGTCTGCCAAGAGGCGAAACGCAAACATACGCATTGCAGCTGGGCGAATGTGTTGAGCACACAAACTTCCTGGGCCATTGCCGTAACCTGTCCATAACTCTTTATGGTATCTGCTCCATCTACAACTAAGTAGATTGCCCCAGGCTCGCTTAGGAAAAACAAACAAATGAATCAAACTCAACTCAAAGCTGTGCAACTGAGTGTGGTTCAAATAATGTTCTTCTAAAGTGTTCTCTACCCAGGCCAGTGCCACCCAACTGCAGTTGGTTTTGCACCGCACACCTATTTTAATCTTTGGTTCCTCGACCTGTCTTGCCGTTTGCGTTAAAGAGGCTAGAAAAGTAGCAAATAATGCAATTGGATCGTATAATGCTAAATTAAAGCAATAAAAAAAGTAAGAATTTTTGATTGAGGTTGCCCAACTAGCAGATAGCCTGTACAAAGTTACATTCGTTTATATATTTAATTCCAAATTTCTGGAGAGTCGGACAATTCACAATGTAAGAAATAATATTGATCTGCGTATGCTTTTCAAATATATACACACCAAACTAATTATCTCAATATACGCTTAGAAAACCGAGCCCTTAAATCGATACCATATTGATTTTGGAGAAGGGTACAAAATTATGTGTTAATAATTTTGCAACTCGGTATATGTTCTCCCCATAGAATGCAAACGTGAACGCAATCAACGCAAATCGGCTGATGGACAGCTGGCCCAATTTCAAATAACAATTGCGAATTTTCCACACACTGGCCCCGCGCGACCTCCGCATTTGTATTGTTGCCCACCGTAGATTGGCTGCTCTCCCGGCGTCGACAATTGGCTCTCGCTGGCTTTCATTGCACACCCGCCGAATGCCTCCCGCTCACGCTCTTATCGGGTAGCCCCTCAGGCTTTACGAATGATGCGGCTTTTCTGCCCTTGGTGGCTGTTCTGCTCACTTTTTCCTCGCCCTAATTGTGAAAATTGTGCGGAATCGGGTCTGCGGGATGGTGCAACAATTAAGCACACCGAATCGAACAGCCAAAAGAGCAGCATTGACTTGAGCCGGGGAAGTATTGGAAGTGTGACAATCGCAATGGCAGGTCAGGCTCTGACTTTGCCCTTTACGTTGGATAAAGTGGGCAATACACACAGCTGTGTGGGCGTATCGTTGGGTCCGATAGTACCCTTCGTTTTCCGTCATGTCACCATCCGCCAGTGCAATTGGCGGGTTGTGAGTGCTAGACCGATGCGGTCACTGTGTATTATGTCAGTTAAATAATTATCAAATTAAACAGCCTGATAAGATACATTTCGAGTCTTAATAAGTATTTTATTTTTATGGGCACCACTCTGTGCCCCGCAGTGTCGTCTCCCTACTCTATTTTGTGAGTTTCAACATCTAAGTAGATACCGAAAAGTCCATCTGCTATCTGTTCTTACTACTACACTTTTTGGATAAATCCCCAACCGGTGAAAATAAAAAAAAATAAGATTTTGAGAATATAGAGATTTTGGTATACACATTTGAACAGCACATTAAATTAATGAAAATGTTTTTGTTAGAACATTTGGGTTATTTTTTGTTTTTATTGAGTTTAATTATAGCTGATTCGAAACTGTTTTATAAAACTGTTTTGTCTGACTGACTGACGGATTGGTTATCAACGCATAAGATTTTTTGGTGGTTTTAAGCTCGATTTCATTAAAAATTGAATGGTGGGTGAGTTTCATGCTCAGGCTCTTTCCCAATGAAAAATCATTTGAGACATGTATCACATTTTTCCTCTGTTTCCTCTGTGGAAAATGAGGGCTACATTTTTTTTTGGGGCAGCTTTTGGTTTTGCCTGATCGATCACAAACTTACATTCAAAACATTAATGAATACGTGCTTGAGCGATTTTAGAAATTTCATTCGAGACTGTGGTAAATTGGATGTAAGCGATTCTATTAAAATTTATTGTTTAACAACCGTTCGACTTTAAAATCAAATGCACCCTTCGTGGATGATAAATGCGGGTGAATATATCTAATTTTTTAGTACAAAACTTGTCACTGGCAAGGACGGGTAAAACCCTCTAGTCTCGCTATGAACACTAGCGGGTATTTTCTGACCTTGACCGTGGCAAGTTTTGTTCTTTAAATTGCTTTCAATGCCTGTGAGAGAATACTACTACCTTGAACTCCACGTCTTAGATGATATCTTACATAGATATTTAATAATAAGTTACATCGAAGAACAAAAGTTAGAATCAACGGTTAGTCATGCGGTGAAAATCTTGATGCTAACAAAAAACCTAATGTTATTTTGCTAATGATACGCACTTTTCATACAAGCGCCGTGACCAACAAAATGGTGCAAATTTCCGGCAAAATTCCATGGTTGCAGATGAAAATTTTAAAATCGCTGAAACACGCACTCATCAAATTTTTAGGTAGGGCTTTGAAAATAAGAATTGGTCCAAAAAATCTTACAAATTTTTAAAAGTAATATTTTTTAAATCATATCATTATTTTTTTTTCGATTGCTTAAGGTATGCTAGTTAAGTTAGACATACCAGGGCGTATGAGAGGCATAAAATATGCATAGGTGTGTGGGTTGGGAGTGCATCTTCAATGTGATGCGTATGTGCGTAAGTTCCACAGAAATGCCGCATAATAAGCTAATTTAAAAGTGTGCGATGTTGTTTATGAGAGGATGTCAAGAATATTGAGCGCGGTGCCTTTATCAGGCGGAGTGGAAAGGGGGTTAGTATTAGGCCTGCTTAATTCAGTGTCACGTAGGGGAACGCTCAGAGAAGGCAGGGGATTAGCGTTACCCGCGTGGATTTCGAATTAACCGACAAATATATAAAAGCGCACCGTCGATTATTTCTTATTTATTTTTAAGTGTGTGCGAACTGCATATCAGCAGCGTGGATCATAAAATAAAATCATAGAATCGAAAAAAATACACGAAATATACACGCAACCGGAAATGCTTTCTAATTAAAAGGAACGCAAGCCCCAATTTCAATTAATTAACTAAATTGCACGAAAAGAAAAGCGTTGGAAAAATTTATAAGCAACGCACATTGCGAAACAAGACCGAAGCATCAAATCATGGGCATCTAGAATCATTAGGCCGACAAATATTCTCGTAATGAGCTGTGCGTGGGATGCGCCTGTCTTTCACTCCAGTTAGTTCATGTCCATTGGTCGGGAGGGGGGGCTGGGTGACGAGGAAGAGATGTTAAAACTTTTAAAATTAATTTTAAACTTTATTTTGTTACAGGCAAATAAGAAAAAGGCAAAGAGAGCAAAAGAGAAGCATTCAAATTTTATAATAATAATCAAGGCAGCAATCAAAAACACTCACGCATATACCTAACCAACATACCCTAATCGGAGTGTGCGTGGTGACAAAGTTCTTATTTGTATGCGAGGGTGCATGTGTGCGTTTTTGTGTGTGTGCAGAGTTTAGGCAACAACAGCAATGGCGCTGGAATATCAATTAAAATGGCTGCTTGACTTGAAAACTGTTTCTAAACAATGTTTTTGCGCATGTTTCTGCCCTTTGTTGTTGCTGTTGTCTGAATAACCACAAAAAAGGAAACTTTTATGGCTGCCTTTCTAGCAAGAGTATCAGGCAAAGTTTGGAGATTTAACGCACACGCATAGACACTCCAACATATACACACACCATACCGTATTGGCTGCAAGTTTTAGGTTGTTTCTGCTGAAGACAGTTTTGATAGTTGGCAGTTAAGATGTATGCAATTAGGCTAAAGTGCAGCGGATCGATTCTGACGCCCATTTGAAAATGTCAAGAGTAGAATAACCAGCAAGCTCCTGAGAGTGATTGCCTCACATGGTGTATGCGCTACGCCGCGGGCAGCTGACTTTATTAATCATCGACGCATTGTCGGCTCTGTCAATCAGCAACTCAATATACCAAATAAAAGGGAATGAGATTAAAACATTCATAAATTAAAGACAATAAGAAATGCAACAAGTAGAAAAGAAACCATTATTCGAAAGTAAATTCACTTTTTTGTTTCTCAAGATGTCTTATCTTAAGGGATAGGATTTTATTAAAAATTATGCTCTTCATGGAATAGTCGACTAAACATTGAGTGCTTGTTAAATATAAACACGTATCGCAAATTACTCTAGCTGATAGCTAATTTAAATTTTAAGTATTCTTTAAATACATAGATTGAATAACAGTATAACACAAATAAGTTTAAAATAAAAATAATTTAAAGAGAAAAGCGCTCAAAAATGTAATCATGTCTCAAAATATTTTTGAAACTATAAAAAAAGATTTTTCATGGATTATTCATACTAAGAGGTTCTAGTCGGGAGCTACCGAATACCCTGAAACCTCTTCTACCAACACAAAATGCGCTACGAGCTCGTTTGCTTTGGCAGTAATAACCCTAATAAATAAAAAACAAGTAAAAGATTCTAATCGGGAGCTCCCGACTAGGGAAAACCCTGAACCCTCTTTGAGGTGGTAGCGGGGAGGTGGCGATAGGTATAAAATGAAAGATACTTGACATATATATAATATTCTAGAAGCATCATATCATGTTTGGTGACTCTAGCTCTTATTATTTACCCAATTCAAAAAACAGGATATCGATATCGATTTTTATCGATTTATTGAAAACGGTGTAAGTTATCGATTATCGGAAACAAACTCGATCGCAGGCACTAGGAGCACCTACATCTAAAATTTCAAGTCTCTAGCTCTTATAGGTTCTGAGATCCTTGCGTTCATATATACGGACAGTTGGATGGACGTACAGACGGACGGACGGACAGACGGACGTGGCTAGATCCACTCGGCTATTGATGCTGATCAAGAATATATATACTTTATGGGGTCGGAGATGCTTTCTTCTGTCTGTTACATACATTTGCATTTCGCACAAATACAATACTTTTTACTCATTTTTAATGGGTTCAGGGTATAAAAAAAAAGTTCAACAATTAAGTATTGATGAGAAAAAAACGAATTAAAATAGAAACACAGAAAACAATACGATCGCAATTGCTGTATTGCAATGATAGAATTCTATTAAGTGTGTGTGTACATGTATACAGAAATTCTTGCAATTTGCCAGCCAAAAGACGTTTTCTTTAATAACTTTTGTGATTCTTAACCGATCTTGATGAAATTTTCAACGGTTGATCTAGTTGTACTCTTAAATATTTGTATATTCTCAAAATGTCAATTGCATTGAAATTATGGCTTTAATTGGTGGGCAATACAAATTGGTTTATTAACTTGATTTATAGCTTTCCGGTGGTAGCTGGGAGGTGGCGAAAGCTATAAAATGAAAGATGCATGATAAGTATATACCATTCTAAAAGCTATATGTCAAGTTTGGTGACTCTATACTTAAAAACCAAAGAGATTTTCTCAAATACAAATTTCAATTTTCATCGAATACTACGAACCTATATTTAAAATTCCAAGTCTCTAGCTCTTATAGGTTCTGAGACAAACGGACATGGCAAGATCGATCTGGCTATTGATGCTGATCAAGAATACATATACTTTATGTGGTCGGAGATGCTAGCTCCTTATGTTCTGAGACAGACGGACATGGCTAGATCGACTCGGCTATTGATGCTAATCAAGAATATATATACTTTATGGGGTCGGTGATGGTTTCTTCTGCCTGTTACAAATACTTAATACCCTATTTACCCATTTGTAATGGGTTCAGGGTATAATTAGTTGCTTTTGAGATGTAAGGAAAAAATATGTCAAATTTATTGAAATACTTTACATTCAACGAATTTTTGTGTCGACTTAAAAAATAAATGAAAACTAAAATGAAAGGGTAAGGCTTGATTTTCGGTAATTTGGAGATTCTTAATCATTTAAGAAATATTTAGAGGGTATCTGCCAGTTTAAGACGCCGCTGTTGCTTTTTATTGCATACTAATTCGCTTTACACAAATTGTGTGCAACAGCAGTTTGAAAACTGGCAACGCCAAACGCAGCAGGCACGCGGTGAATCGTGCAGCACACGTAAAACGCATGTGGCAGCAACTGGAACAGCTAAGTTAAAAATAGTGGCTGAATGGGGTCGACTTGAGTTTTGAATTGGTTGGTGGTTCTGGGCTCGAGGCTCTAGGCTCTAGGATCTTTAACGTTTTGCTTCAACAAGGGCAGGGAAAACTGGTTTTATAATTAAATTGATCCCATTATGTAGATGGAAACAGTTTTACGTTTCGTTTCGTTTCCTCTCGCCCAGCCGCGCAACTTCAGGTGGCACAACGAGCTAAGCTGCAGTTGCTTGCTAGATAGCAGCATTAACAGTAAATGAAGGCCAGCTATTCTAAGGGCAAATGTCAGATGCTGCTGGTGTATTAAATCCTCTTGGTTTCGTTGCCGTTGCCTTTTGCCTTGCTTTCGTTTGAGCTAAATAAATTGAATGTAGCTCCTTTGCCCTATCCTGAAATTTGAATTTAATTTTATGCAGTCCCAAGCCAAATCAAAGTAAGCTACGAGCACGACCCATGGCTATGAGGACGAATATACTCAGAATATTTCTAAATTGACTAGATTTTAATGTCATATAATAATTTTTTTAAGACAAGAAAGTTTTTTAAAATGCAGAAAACCTTCTAAAATTTATAAATACAATTTTTTAAGACATTTTGGCGATATTGGTCAGCCGCCTGGTGGGTGGAAGCAGCATCTCTTGTTATCGTGCTTTTCTACGAATCCAAAGCATTTTAATTGTAGTTGTTGGCCAGTAATTATGTTACCGCCTTCAGGTTATGATTTCTTTTTTAAATAATATCCAAGGCATTGAATCCAAAATTGTAGCGGGTAACAAGAAAGAGCCGGGAGCTCCCGGCTAGGCGATACCCTGAACCCTTTTCTTCCAACACCAAATGCTATATATACTATTCTATATATGTCAAGTTTGGTGACTAGCTCTTATTATTTACGAAAATTGCTCAAAAAACATGTTTTCGATATACATTTTTATCGATTACTTGGAAACGGGGCAAGTTATCGAATATCGGAAACAAACTCGATCTGCGAAGGCACTAGGAGGACCTACAGCTTAAATCTCTAGTCTCTAGCTATTATAGGTTCTGAGATTCTTGCGTTCATACATACGGACAGACGGATGGACGGACGGACGGACAGACGGACGTGACTAGATCCATTCGGCTATTGATGCTGATCAAGAATATATATATACTTAATGGGGTCGGAGATGCTTCCTTCTGTTACATACATTTACATTTTGCACAAATACAATATACCTCTTTTACCCATTTTTAATGGGTTCAGGGTATAAAAATAAATAAATAATAAATAATGCTATTTTTATTGCTCACCAATACAAGCCACAATTTTAATGAGAGTATACAAATATTCGATTGTTCAGTTGCTGTCTTCCTACAAAAGTTGATTGTTGGCGATATAGATTCTGCTTTTCTGGTAGGGCGTCTTCAATTCTCTGTTCCGTCCAGACCAACCAGAATTTGTCGCCCCTTCTTTCCTTTCTTTTTTCCTATTTATTGTATATATATATTCCTAAAATTGTATACTCTAACTAGGCTGTTAGCATTAAATTTGCATAATACATGTATAATGTATTGAAAAACTTGGAAGACAAAACGACCATTAATAAATAAAAAAATAAAAAATAAGATCTACTGTTGAAATTTCATTTAGATCGGTTAAGAAACCCTGAGGTTATTAAAGAATATGATTTTTGGCTGCCCACGTGCTAGCGGCAGCTAGCGCAAATTGCAAGAATTTCGGTATACCAATTAAGTCTTCTGGGCAGGCTGCTGGTCAGATCGAGTTATAGTTGAATCCAATTAGTCTTCTGGACAGGTTGCTGGCCAGATTGAGTAATGATTGAATGTAAATGTCTTCTTAGGACGATTAAGGTGGAAAGCTTGACTTCGCTTTCTTATGACTGGCCTTGGGCTAAGTAATAATATTTAAATTAATAAAAATATGATTTTACGGCCAACTACCGAAGCAAATATTACTTTATTGTTTTACAATGGAGTGTTCATAGAAAACTGAATATTGCTTACTCTGAAAACTAAAGCTAGAGCCGCAACCAGAAGTATAAGCTGCCGAAGTCATAGCTGGCAAGGCCGACTTAGCATAACTGATAAACAATTCATCTTGCGGCATAGGTAAGTGTCATGTTACCAGCGACTACTTTTTAGCTGGTCATTTCACTGATTTGTCAACAGAATGCACATGCGATGGTAGCTATAAATATCAGGGGCCTAGCAAGCGAGGGTTATTTGATAACTTACATGTACAGACACACATTCATACACGTGTTTATTGAATTCTGTCTACAGCATTCCAAATGCGATTGTATTGTTTTCTGTGCTGCTATTTTCCGTTTTTTTTTTCTTATAAAGAGACATTGTTTGATTGTGGGGTGAAGGCGGTGGCAAGTAGCGTGGTCTGTTACGAGTTCGAGTCCATTTATACCCATTAAAATTTCCAATTTGAACATATAATTGGTAACAGCCTAAAAGCAGGAAAAAAAGCTTGAATTATGTGTCGTGCTAAGTGTCGAAAGACTTGCTGCAGTTGCAAGTTAGTGTGAGTGCCACGTTTTGGGGCAACTGTCGACAAATGTACATGCATATCAAACGCACTCTGTATCTGTTCATGAGTGTTCAGAAAATACATTAAGCTGTGTGTATGTGTGTGTGGAACTTTTGTACATTACAACAATGTGCCACATAGGAGAAATGCATAAATCATAGTGCATATTCATGTGCGGCAGAAGGCATAAATGTTTAAGCTTGTTGTGTGTTTTTCTGTTCTCTTTCGTATTGTTCTGTTTGCTTGTGTGCATGTCAGAGAATATACAAAGAATGTTATTCACAAGCGAATACAACCATACATTCATAGAGCAACAGCTGAATTCACAATATATATACAACCAGCGAAATCTATCCAACATTTTATAGAAATCTATAAACGGGCATGAAAATAAAATTGGCTGAAACATTTTTGATAAGCTCTCGTCTCGCCTTCCGTAGGTCACGCCGAGCGCAAACAAAGGGACATCATTTGCCAGCTGTAGCCGAAAACTCTTCCGCTGGGGGACTTTGATGTAATACTTGTGTTTTTCGGCTCATTGGTATGCAGCAGAACAGTCCTGTTAGCCGGCTGCTGCAGCAAGGGAGCAGCAAGCTGGAGCTTTATAATCAACAGGGCCGCTTCAAATTTAAGATGAGGCCAATAAAATAAATATGCTCATAATAGAAAATAATAAAGTGCACAATGTAGCAAAATGTAATATACACATAATATAATGTAACAACAAATACATTCTCGAATCGAACTCATAATGAAATCTACTCTTTTAATTTCGCTCTCGCTTTAATAATAACTAAAATATTTTAAACAGTGAACATAAATGTAAACTTTTAAAAGTTAACAGCCACTACATCTAGTGTTGTAAAGTATAAGTATAATATAGTATAAGGCATATATATGTATTTTGAAAATAGAAGTTGGGCACTCTAAAAAAGAAGAAGAGCACGTGGTGACGCCGACTAATTAAAATTAATAAGAAAATATAAAAACGAGTATTTATATATAAAGAAGATTACAATGCATTATTATTGTATTCCATTGGGGGAAAAAAATCCCAATGTGCGCATACATGAACTCATTAAGTTCTTATGACGAATTTTAAAAATGAGTTTGAAGCTAAGCAAACAATAAAAATTAAACTCTCGCCCATACAAACTGTGTCCAATTCCCGGCCAGGAAAAGTGTGAAACATGACTTCACAAAGATCATTGAAAATTAGATTTCTATTGTCATATTACGACTTCAGCTTCACTTGTCCAACTCTTGCTCAAACAAACACTATATTTGGTCTTACACATATGTACATCGAAACACACACCCAAAACATGTACCCTTTAGCTTGGAGGCACGCGTTTTAAGCTTAAAGTATCTATGGCATATGCCGTGAGCTAAGGTGATACCTGCAGCTACATACAAACTGGCACAGCTATTGTCCAGCCCCCTCATCAATACTTTTGCCGATCCATCGGGGCATGTCAGCAGCTGCTGTGTTTAACTTAAGCCACAACTTAAACACAGTGCAACTAACGTCCACACTGCACGCTGCATCGGGATAAATGGCACTCACACACACGCACACATCACATGGGGCACTTTCAAATAAAACAGCATTATTTACATATTGCCATAGATTTATGTTAGTTTTGATATTTTGTGCCGTGGTTGATATTGTTATTGTATTGTTGCTGCTCAAAGGTCCGCGTCCGCATTGAGCTCACAGCTTACAGCACAACATTGAATAAGTGGATAGCAGTAACGGTAACTAGGTTAATATATATCAAGTATGAGGTTCTAGTCGGGAGATCCCGACTAGGGGATACCCTGAATCCTCTTATTCCAACACCAAATGCATATAATAAAGATAAATTAAAACAAGAGGTTCTAGTCGGGAGCTCTCGATTAGGGAATACCCTAAACCCTCTTTGAGGTGGTAGCGGGGAGGTGGCGATAGGTATAAAATTAAAGATACTTGACATATATATAATATTCTAGAAGCAACATATCATGTTTGGTGACTTTAGCTCTTATTATTTACCCAATTTGCTCATAAAACAGGATGTCGATATCGATTTTTATCGATTACTTGGAAACGGAGTAAGTTATCGATTATCGGAAACAAACTTGATCTTGATTTCAAGTCTCTAGCTCTTATAGGTTCTGAGATCCTTGCGTTCATACATACGGACAGACGGACGGACAGACAGACAGACATGGCTAGATCGATTCGGATGTTGTTGCTGATCAAGAATATATATATACTTTATATATTTATATTCTACCATTTTTACCCATATTTAATGTGCTCATTGTATAATTATAATACTCTTCACTTATGTATTAAATTCAAAAACCCAACATGATATCAGCAACTTGATGCAATATCAAAAATTAAATTTGCTTTGAATTTAGGACGATTAAGAATTCTGTTTCTGATATAAGTTTAAAATAGCCAGCTATTTATTTAATTGAGAGAGAGAGAGGCAGTGGGAAATTTCAAGTGCTGCAAAGTGCATAGCCGGGGCTGTCACAGGACAAAGCAGAAGTCTCTAGACAGACCAAGTCGACTGGCATTGTAAACGAAGAACATTTCAAGTTGGCTATGGATAGTCGTGAATATCGAGGTGGCTCCTCGCCTTCCCGTAAGAGAGCAAATCTGTTAGGAGTCCTGAGGACCAACAGGCCAGGTACACAATGACTCAGTTGGAGTTGCAAGCGGACATCTTGTCACATTTAGTGCAGTTCCATTTAGAAAAGTCATGTCGCACAGCACAAGACGCGAGACAAATTGAAAACGAAATTTTCCTTAAGCAATGGAAATCAACTGAAATTCAATGTTTTTCTTAGCTTCTGGTATATATGAGTAAATAAATGTACAACGTATATATCTATAAATATTTAAATTGCTTAAAGTGCAGCTTGGTAAAAGTGTATGTGCATATCACATCCGCACATTGACGCGGGAGATACTCAATAGGTTCATTAAATTTTTCCCCACAATATCCATCCATTGTCAATCTCAATACCAGTCTGCAATCAATTTCACTTAAGCTTTCTGTAATAGCAATCAAACTAAAGTGTTCTATGCACTTCAGTCTAGTCTGCCAGAGCTCTATGCGCTCTTTTCCTTAGAGAATTTGAGAAAATCGTTTGTCAATTTAAAATGCTTATTTATATATTAAAGTAGAGCAGACATGTACTCGAATTGCCTATCAGGTAAAAATAAGAAATAACTAAATTATTATTGTTAATTCGTTAACTGTCTGTTAAGAAAATCGACTAACTTATTTGTTAAGCTTCAACGTTAAGTACGGATTCTAGTCTAATATTTGTATGTTACCGAAACTTCGAGTTAAATTAAGCAATCTGCTCTCTCTTGGTGTTTGTAACATTGACCTCGAGCCGGCCAGCTCTAAATGCAGCTAATACTAAAAAAACAGATTTTGTCATTTAGCCTTATCTTAAAATAGGTTCACCAATAATTAGCTGCCGAATTTGCTTGATTAAGGACTAAGACTTTTGGAAGATATAGCTTTTCTTGACGCATACAATATTTAATTCTTTACAAACTTCTCTCTCGCACACAAGCAGCTTAAAGTGACAGACTTTTTCTGTCCCTGGGAGCCTTGTCTGCTATGAATCAGAATGTTTCTGAGCTTGACTAGCTAGCCTGTATGTGCATCTAAGAGTGTGCAAGTGTGTGAGTGTTTTCACACGCAATTTCTAAAACTTAGCTTGCTATAAATTTACAGGCATAAAACATGCCAAGAAAATTAAACGACGCAGAACTCGACTTGAATACGAAACGATAAAACTGAATAAATGAAAATGATTCGAAAAACAAATTTCTAAAGCAGTTAAAACAATGGAGCTTAACAATAGTTCCACAATTCGCAGCGCTTTGAAACTTCCGCTCCTTGTCAGACGCTGGCGTTAATTATAAAAACAACTGCAGCTGCAGCAGCAACAACACCAGCTACTGCCGCAATTCTGCTTAAGACAAAACAAAGAACATGTGTGTGTGTGTGTTTTGGGTATGTGCTTTTGACACTGTTTGTGTGTAAGTATTTTTTTGACACCCAAAACAAAACCTTTGGGCTGTTAATGCATGGTACATGGAAAGAAAATAGGGAAAGCAAGCAAAGGAGGGAAGAGAACGGAGTTTAGGCAACTGCAGTAGGTTGCATTCGGGTCTTTTGGTGTTTGATAATTTATCGCACTTATCTGGCGGTTCTGCTCATAATTTATGCATAAGCTTTTGTTGGCTGCCCCTAACAGCGCATGTGGGCGTCAGCGTCCGCAGGGCGCACGCAAATTGTAGTCAGCAAGCACCCGGAAGCGAAAATAAGTTTAAGTTGGGTACCCCGTGAATTGTCGCGGCGACTGCGGCGCTAGTCTTTGCAAACAAGTCGAGACCGAGCCAACGCTTAAGATATGTGAGGATACGGATTTCCATAGTGGCTCAGGCCTATACGCTTCCGTATTGCAAAACTTTTGGCAAACAGTTGACCGACGAAAACTTGTTAGTTTATATCTACTCTGGAGATTTGTGAATTGGATTTGCGTTGGTCTGTTTGCTTAACTCCAAGTTATTTTATATCTTCTATACTTTTGGATTGAAAAGTAATTTATAGATATAGTGATTGAGAATGCTTTTTCTAGGAATGCTATTCTTCGAACTTGCATATAAGTAAACATATTTTAAATATAAACGTATTTCTCGAAAATCCTTTTATTTATTATTTTTAGCGGGATTTGTGTTTTTGTATAAAATCATTAGCTTTTATGTCCTAAAATTAATTGCATCCAATCAATAATTATTAATTTAACACTTAAAGATCGTAAGATAAATTTATTATAACCAATAAAATTCTTGTGACATAACCAAAATGCTTAGGTCGCGGGTACGGAAAGAAAACGGGAGGGTGCAAAAGCACATTCCTATGCTTATATGCAGAGGAATCTCTTAATGCATTTAAAGGAAACACTTCCGACTGACCGCCAGTCAAAGCAGGTTAGTTACACTAAGATAATGAGTTCAACACAGAACACAGAGAAAAATTGAAAGATTTACAGTTTTTTTTTTTTAACACAAAGCCCATTCAAATAAATTTTTTTTTTTTTTTTCTATTTTTATTTACAATCTATCTTATCGATAATAAGTAAATTATGTGATGTTGAAATTCACATGAGGTTTTTGTGTGTATTGGTACTGGTATATTATAGAGTTTCACCACTCTTTAGGCGGCCTAAAAGGCAGGTCGAGTGGGTGGTTTCTTTTTAGGCGTCGGGGGTGCAGGTTATTGTCAAGGAGGTTTATTGCAAGGTGGTTGACGTGGTTGCCCAGTCGGTCTGCATGCTTCAGGCTAATTCGTTTCACTTCTTCGGTGACGGATGGGATTTTGAGGTCGTTGTGTATTACACTGTTTTTTACATAGTAGGGTGCCTTAACCAGCCTGCGCAGAGTTTTATTTTCGAATCTGTGCAGGATTTCGATGTTTGAATTAGAGGCCGTGCCCCACAGCTGAATCCCATATGTCCAGATTGGCTTCAAAATTACCTTATATAAGAGTACTTTATTTCTTAAGTTAAGCTGCGACCTGTAGCCAAGGAGCCAGTTCATTTGCCGGAGTTTCAGGCTGAGCTGCTTTTTTTTGGCTTTTATGTGGGTTGACCATGTCAATCTCCTGTCAAGGGTTAGGCCAAGATACTTGACTTTGTTTTCTGTTGGCAGCGTGTTGCCGTTTAGGTGAACAGAAGGGCAGGTTTTTCGTCTTGTGGCGAATGTTATGTGTGTGGACTTGGCTTCATTGACCACAATATTCCATCTTTGAAGCCATGGTTCGAGGCTTGACAGCTGAGCTTGAAGGATGACGGAGGCTTCAGAATGATCTGTTGACGAAGCTACAAATGCAGTGTCATCTGCATAGGTGGCGATGAGCAGGTCATCTCTGTCGATTACAGGAAGGTCAGCTGTATACAGGGTGTATAAGACTGGGCCCAACACGCTTCCTTGCGGGACACCGGCATTGATTTGACATATTGCGGATTCAGCCCATTCGCTTCTCACATAGAACGTCCTCCTATGGAGGTATGACCTTAGCGTTAAATAAAACGGAGCTGGAAGTAGGAGCTTCAGTTTGTGCAGCAATCCTAGATGCCACACTCGGTCAAAGGCCTGCTTTATATCAAGAAAGGCCGCTGAACAGTATTTTTTAGCTTCAAAGGAGTTTAGGATTGCTTGTGTTATCCTGTGACACTGTTCGGGGGTTCCATGCTGACTCCTAAAGCCAAATTGATGATCAGGTATCAACTTCCCGTCTTCCAACAGTGGCAGTAGTCTGACCAAAAATAATCTTTCGAAAACTTTCGACAGTATTGCTAACAAGCTGATGGGACGGTAGGAGGCAGGATCTTGTTCAGGCTTCCCAGGTTTGTGTATCATTATGATTTCCGCACACTTCCATTGTGAAGGAAAGTAGTGAAGCCTAATGATGGCATTGTAGATGGCCGTAAGGAAGTCAAGAGCACGTGGAGGAAGGAGCTTGATGGTGGCTGAGTCGATGCCGTCGTAGCCAGGACTTTTAGCTATTTTTAAGCTGGACACTGCATTTTCCACTTCTTCTACTAGTATGGGTCGAATCGGGAAGTCCATTTGGCAAGGCGCATCTAAGAAAAGCTGTGTGGCTATTACATCCGACGCAGAACATATATTGAAGGGTGTGAAAATTCTCTCCAGATGGAGGGCAAAAGTCTGGGCTCTCTCCTCGTTGGAGCGACACCAGGAGCCAGATGCGTTGAGAATTGGTGCAATCCTTTTAGTTGGCCTCTTGAGGTAGCTAGTAGGAGAGTCTTAAGGTCTTTGCATGCACGGTTAAGGGCTGCCTTGTCGCGAGGATTACGACTAAGCTGCCATATTCTGCGAAGACGACGCTTAGTTCTCAGTTGCTCGGTAACTTGCTCTGAGTGCAGATAACGATCTCTTCGCGGTCTCTGGGTGTGAGCTGACCTGATAGAGTACGAAGGAGTGCAAGAGTGTGCAGCGTCATGTATTCTACGTGTGAGAGTTTCAACAGCTTCCTCAATATCCTCACCAGAGTCTAGGTTGATGGTGGATGGATCGAGTGTCTCCTCCAGCCTTGCCTTGAACCTCTCAACATTTGAGTTCCTAGATAGTAGCTTGGTGATTCGCTTGCTGATACTTATAGGTAAATTGATACGAAGCACTATTGCACAGTGATCAGATAGTAGATCAAAGTCATTCTCCACTTGCACTAGATTTGAGTTCACACCATAGGCAACTGCAAAGTCGAGAAGGTCGGGCACCTTCCGAATATCCGTGGGCCAGTAGGTAGGATGTCCGGAAGAAAGAGTGGTGAAATGATTAGCTTGGATGCAGGATAGCAGGGCAGTTCCCTTTGGGTTGCAAAGCCTGGAGCCCCACCAGGTGTTTTTTGAATTAAAGTCGCCCCCAATTACAAACCTGTGCCCGAGGTAATTAAATATTTGGCTAAACATTTGCGCTGTTACTTGGTGTCTGGGTGGTACATAGGCGGCTGCAAGTGTCAATATTCCAGTTGGCGTGTTGATTGTTGTCACAGCTGCTTGAAACCAGGGCTCCAGAACAGGAGTGCGCTCAGCAAATTGAAGCCCTGATTTGATGAGGATGGCTGCACCGCCTCGAGCATTGCCACTCGGGTGGTTTGCGAAAATGAGGCTATATCCATTTATTTTAAAATGAGATCTATCGGTGAAATGAGATTCAGAAATGAGCATAATATCTACGTTGTTCCTCTTAAGGTACATATCAACCTCAGGCCTACTCTTGCATAGGCCGTTCGCATTCCATATGACCAGCTTTAAACCTATTTGCATAATGATGATATGATAGTGCCCATCATTTGCGCCATCTGAGCAAATTGTGTTTGCATTAATTGCATCATGGCCTGTATTTGGGCGATCAAAGGTTGATCTGGTGCTTGATTCAGTTCGTTAGAGTTTGGGTGGAGGGGGGATCGACCTCCTGCTACGTTGGCGTAGCTAGCGTTATCATTCCTTACTTTTGGAGGAGTATTAATGGGCAATGTGTATGTGGAGGTGGGTTTGACATCCTTGCTTGTTGGCATAAGCCTGGGTTTGTCATGATCCCGTTGTTGCACAGTGGCTTTATAAACTCTGCATCCCTTGTAGGAAGCAGTGTGGCTCTCTCCACAATGGACGCATGAGGCGGGGGCATCTCGAGGTTTCGTGCAATCCGTGGATTTGTGATTACCACTGCATTTGACGCATCGATATGACTTACGGCAGTAGCGTTGAGTGTGACCAAACTCCTGGCACCTATGGCATTGAACAAGGTCATTGAACTTCCTTGGGGGCTCAATCGCTATAACTGCATTGCACAGTCTTTTGACCTCAAATATAGCTTTATTGTTGCTGTCTGGCTCTAAGTCAACGAAGAACATTGCCATGGGCGCCTTTGTAACTCTATGTTTGGCGTTTGTTATGTGGCGGACCGAGTGGCCAATCTTGCTTAGGGCATTACGGATGTGATCAAGCGGAGTACTGTGATGTAGGTTCCTTATGACGGCTCTGTATGCTCTCTCCTGTTTAAGCTGGTAAGTGTGGAATTCCACATTTCGCTGAATCAACATGTTGACCAGGCTCCTGTAATTGGCTTCACTTGTGGCCATGATGCGCACTTGACCATCTCGGCCAGCTTTATAAGTATACCCGTCGCTTTCGACAAGTTCTGCGAATGTCTCCTGCATAGCTGCTATGTTGTCAACCGCACTTATAAATATTGGTGGCGGCTTGTGTGCAGGAGGGACAACTGGCTCCTGATTCGTTGGTGCGGCTGTTTGATCCATTTCGTTGTCTGCTGTCGCAAGAAGAGCGAATCTATTCATAGAGTTTACCTCATCTGCTTTTGGGTTCCCTTGGGCTGCTGGGAGTTTGCCAATGTTTTGGTGTTTCGCAATGAGTTCGTTCATTTCTGAGTCGTCAGTGTCCGATAGAGAGTTTGTTGATAAGGAGTTACCGTGCTTCCGGGCAACTTTCTTTTTTTTAACAGAGGAGAGCACTTTTTCGTTTGGGTGTCAATCGCTTGGAATTTATTTGCCAAGTCACGCTGGCAAGGGCGCTTCCTTGGGCACCGTCTCCATCGTTCATCTCACCAGGTGACGAGACGCCACACAACGCTCGACCGATGGGCACTTTTTAAGACGAGAATGTAGGATTTTAAATAAGAAAATTTTCTTTTACTTTTATTTTTTTTTAGGAGAAAATTTAATTAAATAAATAACAGTACATTTTTTACATGAAAATACATAAGGGTTATAGTAACAAGCATATGAGGCAGGAGACATAGACAACTTTCGCCGCCACGAAGAAAAAATAAATAGCAAAGATCACAGCCTACGCACTGAATAATTCATGAGTGTCTCCAACGCCAGCCGAGACGAAAATGACAACGAAGACGTTCTATGCTAGTGTTATATTTAATAGGCTATGGTATGAGCTGGCGCCGAGCAGTTAGCAAAATAAGACACAAGGGCAAGGATAACAGAATTTCAAAAGTCCCATTCCAAGGTGTGAGTGTATATGCACGGTAACACGTCGGATACGCATCGCGGGATGGCAAATTTTGATAAATTCCACTGTCTACTTTCAGGCGGCTCTCTTTCGACTGACACATTGGCTTAATCATTTAATAAAACTTTTATGCTGGCTGAACAACGACAATGGCAAAGTGTACTCGGCTGTTTATCTGCGTTATGCGCACGCCCTATTCACATTTACTTTTGTTGCCATTCTCGTTTTTTCTGCTATTCCGTTTTCAAGTACCAGGACATTTATTAGCACAGCTCAGCTCGATACCCACATTGTCTTGCCTATTTGACATCAACCGCCGATGAGTCTGCTATTCTATATTTTTAATGATATCAATTTCATTTGAGCATAACGATGCGCATTCACGGTGTTATTGTATATTGTTTGGGGACTGGAATATTTTGGATGATGGTCTGTTAATAGCTGTTGTTCCGACGAGCAGAGTTCCTCAGAAACCTAAATTTAATTGGAGCTTGACGTTTGGATATTTGGTTGTTTGCCGTTAACAAATAATTTAAATTAAAATTAAACTTATATGTCACTAACCCTGGCCACAGTTACTTATTATTATTATTATTATTATTATATGCTACAGTTAATAAAATTAAATGATAGTTCATTATAAATTAATAGGTAATTAGTTAGTTCATTATCTCTCTTCCTCTAACTCTGACTATATTCATCCCCTTAAAATAGTGTTATAGGAAAGCGTAGAGAAAACAGACTTTTTTTTATCTAAAAGCACCTGCTTTAAGATTATGTTAAGAGTTTTTAGCTCAACATTATTTACTTATTTGTTGTTGTCTGAACGCTGCGCATATTTCAGATGCTTCTTAACTAGTAGTTCAGAACATATGCAAATGTGGCTGCTCTTTAAGACGCGGATACTCCTGCTGGGGAGAATTCTCACAACTTTTATATTTTTATACCCTGAACCCATTAAAAATGGGTAAAAGGGTATAATGTTTTTGTGCAAAATGCAAATGTATGTAACAAGCAGAAGGAAGCATCTCCGACCCCATAAAGTACATATATTCTTGATCAGCATCAATAGCCGAGTCAATCTAGCCATGACCGTCTGTCTGTCCGTCCGTCTGTCCGTATGTATGAACGCAAGGATCTCAGAACCTATAAGAGCTAGAGAATGGAAATTTTAGATGCAGGTGCTCCCAGTGCCTACGCAGATCGAGTTTGTTTCCGATAATCGTTAACTTAATCCGTTTCCAAGCAATTGATAAAAATCGATATCGACATCCTGTTTTTAGCAAATTGGGTAAATAATAAGAGCTGGAGTCACCAAACTTGATATGTTGCTTCTAGAATATTATATATATGTCAAGTATCTTTCACCTATCGCCACCTCCCTGCTACCACCCCAGAGCTATAAATCAAGTTAATAATCCAACTTGTATTGCCAACTAATTTAAGCCACAATTTAAATGCAATTGACTTTTTGAGAATACACAAATATTCTATGGTGCAATAAGATATACTGTAGAAAATTTCATTAATATCGGTTTTTGTTTTTGCAAGAATTTATATATACATACATGTACAGTGTACAGTGTACATTGTACACACACATATTCATGCGCGTCTGCTTCGAATTCTGTCTTCACTGCGATTGTTTTCTGTGTGGCTATTTTTATTGTTTTATTTTCTCAATAAGACTCAATTATTAGTGTGGGTGTTGAGTAGAGGCAGTGGCAATTGGTGCAGTTTGTCGCGAGTCCGAGTCCTACCGGGGAAAGTAAATATGCGGTCAGTTCAAGCCATGCCAATGGAACTTTTTTTTTTTTTAGTTTATCTTTATTAATTCAAACGAGCTCCATTTAGTGTTCGAATAAGAGGGTTCAGGGTATTTCCCTAGTCGGGAACTCCCGACTAGAACCTCTAACTTGTTTCTATATCGGCCTGTGGGCAGGATAAACTATATGCGGTTGTATAGAGGAAAGGGGGTAAATGTTTCAAACGTAACGGCAGGAATCGAGTGAAAAATACCTATGGCAGCGAATAGCAGGCATAGATCATATTCAAGAGTTTGCGTGTTGCAATTTCCGTCATCTATTACCGGAAGTGAAGCTGCTCAAAAATGCATACAACCATAAAAGAAGCAGAGCTCGCCAATAAGCAAGAGCAGGGCAAATGATCCAGCGAAATCTCCAGTCGACATTGGGCCCAGAATTCTCTGCCCTGCTCGGTCACAGTTATTTGCATATTCTGCCCAACCCTTAGGTTCCCTTCCTAAGTCGTTGTTTGTCGCAAGTCGCGTTTTATTTGCCAACGCAATATTTCTTATTAGGTGTCGCCGTGAATATCACGAATGTCGGTATGTCGCTGTCGCCAGAAATAAATACATAAGTATAAATCTCTATTTGTTGTGTCCTGACTGACTGATTGGTGATCAACGCACAGCCCAAACCGTAAGAGATAGGAAGCTGAAATTTTCACTGTAGTTACATTATGTGATAAAATGGAAGTCAAAGATTTGGTGGGTGACGTTTCGAGCTCAAATTCATTTTCAAGGATCTTTATGTAAAACAAGTAAGAGGTTCTAGTCGGGAGCTCCCGACTAGGGGATACCCTGAACCCTCTTATTTCAACACCAAATGCAGCTCACGCTACGCGATTGTTTGTAATAATAAAGATAAATTAAAAAAAAAATTACTTTGGCAGGGTTCAAAATCGCAACAGCCACACCAGCTAAAAAAAAAAATAGTTTCTTCAGAAGTGCTCGAACTCGATACTCAACAGCCACACCCACAATCGAGTCTTGTTGAGAAAAAAACGAAATAAAATAGCAGCACAGAAAACAATACAAACGCAAATGCAATGCTGTTAATATAATTCGAAGCTGACTCGCATGAATGTGTGTGTGTACATGTATTCAGATTCTGATTATGATTCTGATTCTGATTGTGTACATGTATTCCAAATTTTTGGAATTTGTGCTTGCTGACGCTGATGCGAGGAAAGTCAAAGCACGTTTTCTTTAATAACGTTAGTGTTTCCTAACAGATCTTAATGACATTTTCTACAGTACATCTTATTGTGCCATAGAATATTTGAGTATTCTCAAAAAGTCAATTCCATTTAAATTGTGGCTTAAATTGGTTGGCAATACAATTTGGCGATAGGTATAAAATGAAAGATACTTGAAATACTATTCTAGAACCTATATGTCAAGTTTGTTGGCTCTATATCTAAAAGCCTAAGGGATTTGCTCAAATTCAATTTTCAATTTTTATCGAATACTACTGACCTACGTTTAAAATTTCAAGTCTCTAGCTCTTTAAGATTCTGAGACACACGGACATGGCTAGATTGATCTGGCTATGGATGCTGATCAAGAATATATATACTTTATTTGGTTGCCTGTTCTTCTGCCTGTTACATACATACCTCTTTTACCCATTTTTAATGGGTTCAGGGTATAAAAATATAAAAATAATACTAACCCGCTTGGCTGTTAAGCTCTTGTTCTTATTTTGTATACACTGATTTTAGTCCCATTTCGGGATAGCAAATTCTTGCGACATAAACCAGCAACTTAAGTGGGTCGGGTTCAAGATCAGAATAAAATATTTATCATAATCATTTTTCTATTTTTTGAGTGGCCTTCAAAGTGCGGTGAATGAAAGCATAAATTAAACGAGGCTCTAGTCGGGAGTTCCCGACTAGGGTAAGCCCTGAATCCTCTTCTACCAACACAAAAGCGGCCCTAAGTTCTAAATTTCAAGTCTCTAGCTCTTACAGGTTCAAAAATCCTTGCGTTCATACATTTGGCCGGACGGACAGATATATACTTTATGGAGTCGGAGATGCTTTCTTCTTACGCACATTTGCACAATTACGTTATACCGTTTTAGCCGATCGAGGGGGGTTTTTTATGTACCCATCCGCCCAGCTTTGCCCCTTTTCACAGACAATTTTGTCAGTGACGCTATTAGAGCCTACGGCTAACAAGAAGGTTGTTAGTAGAGAAATGATCGTAAATTACAATATTACTTAAGAAAATAAAATAAATTGGAAAAATGAAAGAAATATAGTAATATGAGTAGCCTGGCCGGCAAGCAATGCCCCTACTCATAGCTGGGAATGGTCAGCGAGTTCCCGTAGGTTTCCTAAAACCAACGATTTTATTAGGGGTAGAGAATATCTTGATATATATTTTTATTGCCATACATACATACATACGTTTTATGATAAGGCCTAATTAGTAAATACATATGTTTGGCTATATTCATTTCTTTCCACAAAGTGGAAGTTTTGAACTGTTACTGAAAATTGTGGGGGCCAGTAAAGTTTGAAAAATTAAACTTTTAATATTAAGTCGTATATACCCAGCAACTAAAGTAGAGTATTATCTCTCGAGGTGGTCAGCCTAATATCATCTCGCTCCCACGCCTCGGCGGTTGTGTTAGTTGCATCTCCTCGCGTCAGTTTCACACATTATACGTAAAGCGGCAAGAAACAGCATCAAAGAATAAGACAAGCAATCACGCCATAGTTCCGTTAAATATCACAAGCGACAAATGTAGCGGGCGTTGCGTATCAGTTGTATAGCCAAAGTGAGTTATCCACGCGGTCACCTCGTTCACTTCGTCTTGAGCTGTGAAAACGAACAGACGCAACGGAGTCATAACGTCTGCTCATTTTTCTAAGTAACATTGCTAAGATTACACGTGTTAAACTTTTTCGGTTATAATCAAAATTGAAGACAAACGTATTTGGTTAAGAAGTATTCGCGAACGCGACATATTGTTGGAACAGGTGATACTTTTCCATGAAAGACAGTCAGAACTGCTTAACGTAGATCCACCTTTTTACAGGGAGCGTTAGCAGCGGCCACCAAGCCCAGATATCGGCCGGTCTGCTAACGGCGCCCCCGCGCTCTAAACATTAAGCATAATTCGGCGACCGGCCGAAAGAGCCCCATACTCAACTTAAAGTTCACACCGGCTGAGGCGCTGTTGGCTCAACTTAAAGTTTACACCGGCCCTTTTCATCGCTATATATTTGTCTAACGCTTAAAACGACCGAGTTGTGTCTTGCATACCTTATCCTACTCGGCGGAGTATAGCCGCGCTTGATAGCGTGAAGCGTAGGTGGGACACAAAGGATTTGAAGAGAAGTCTTTAATTGGGAAACGAAATAGAGTTAACCGCAATCGAATAGTCTAGCTCGTTCGATGTCTCGCGCGCATGCGTTCTAGTTGGAATTATCCGTCGTCCAGCCGCATAGGATTATCAGCTGTTTGATGTTGTCTGGAGACCAGCCAGTCTGAGTTTGGATTCTTATATTTTAATTATTTTCTTTGCTTTCTTTATACTTTTTTTGTAATGTAACCTTAATATACAAATTTCCTGTGAGTACATAGTAGCATTAGCCGTAGCAGCGATTTCCGTTTAAATAATTTTCTTTATGCACAGCTACCAAAAGTTTTAAAGCACCACCCCAACTGCACTTTCGATGGGCCCAACGAACCTGCACCGATGGATATAACAGTGAGTGACAAGTCTAAATATAACTTACAGTGAGTACGGCCTATTATTGGCGAACGAATTATTTAACCGGCTTTATCGCACTCGGAATGCTCGTGTATTAACATATATAATAGTTTAACACCGCCCTGTTACACCGTAGTTTAGGCAAAAGAAAATAAGGAAATGCTAAAGAATGAAGCATTCCTATATGGATCATATGATTGTTATCTGAAGTTTAGTTTAATTAAAATGTACCGGTAAATTGTATAGAAAGGTCCGTCGCCGGTACGATCCTACGCTGAAGTCATATTGTTTATGTTGAATTAAATAAAACTTTAGTAAAGGGGTAACCACCCAAGTTAATCACGAGTTACCAAGGTTGGGAGGGTAAAGAATAGGGAGCGATCAACACCTACCGCACCCTAACCACTGAAATTCTCACATAACAGTCCGCCGTTCTCATTTATATTAATTCTGTACGTGGGTACAGCCCGAATACACCCTATTGGCCCTTCATCTTATTAGTATACAGTCAGTGCACTTAACCTCTCTGAGCACAAAAGGAGTGATATGTGAAGGGAAGAGGAAAAGACCCACGCCAAATCCGACGAGCATAGTTTAGAGCAACGCTAGAAGTGCACACCTTCCGAATCTCTTCACCTCTGCGGAAGAACATCAACCGCACGAAGCTGGTGGCCTTTTGAAAAGGGCACAAGATCGCATATATACCCTTCTGCATGCTACAGAAAGTGGCGCCCAACGTGGAGCCCGAACGGCTAGGAGAAATAAGCCCGACATTATAGCTCCCAACTTTCACCCATTAAATAACATATTTAACATTTACTAAATTCCGTAATTTTATGATTTGAAGTTTTCCGTACCTGTCGTATGAGACTGTTTTCTGGAGAAGCGATTATAATTCGAGTGCTTACGGATTAGTCGACCGAATCATATTTCAGGGATAACTTTTAAGTCATAGAATTCACCCAGTTACCCAGGTTGTATCGAACCGTTTGTAGGAATGAATCATCGTCTCTAGGAATGGCGATACCTATTACGAATAGGTCGACCAGAGTGAATAGATTCACGGACAACAATATGCATCTCGATTCTGGGGTAACGAACGCAACATTAGGTCGCGTAATTATGCGGAAAAGCAACTTATTAATAGTTGACCGTTAAATACGAACCCGACCTCAGCAATTAGAAATATCAGTAGTTTCCGGTATTGGCGACGTTATGTGAGATTATCCAGTTGGGATAACAATATGACCAGCATGGAGTCGGAAGGTGCGGACCGAATTTATTATTAACAGTTCAGTTTAAAAAAAAAAAAAAAAAAAAAAAAAAAAAATGGCAGTTCGTCACAGTAGTGAGAACCTGACAGATATATTGAGCGAACAAGATGCAATTTGTAATATTTGCGACCAACCCTTAAATGAAGCTGATTTAACCGCAGTTTCGCCATGTAAACATAAATTTCATTACCCATTTATTACCGAGTCTTTAAGAGAATCTAACCACTGCCCAACTTGCAAAAGGCTCTGTACATTTAATCAGTTGGCTCTATCAAATAACAACTTGCAAGCTGAATTATCCGCTGCTGATCAGTTAGTCGACATTGCTACGCATGAGGAAGCATTGGAAAACAGCAGTACCAGCAATCGAGGTAGAGGCAGAACAAGCAGAATTAGTAACGCGGTACAGCGCCGCGGAATGGTGACCAGATCCCAACAGCGGAGCCAACTTGCGCCGCTGCCAAACATTTGCGCGAGTGAGGCAAGCGTGTCTCACGAAGCCCCTAAAACACAAAGTGTGGAAGATATAAACCAAATAATTCAGGCCGCTATGCAGCATCAACAGCAACAGCTCATGCAGGACCTGACAGCATTGATTCAGGGACAGTTGTCGACACGTCAAGTTGACAGTAATAGTCATCGCTCGGGTCGAGAAAGAGTGTTTACTCCACCTGGTGAACCAGTTTTTATAGCAGACCGGAACCAGAATACATCCTCAAGTTCAGGTCATATCAATAACCAATACAATGGCAACGCCAGGAGACCAAACGCTTCGGTTCTGCCAGACAAAGTTCCAAACATTATTCAGAGTTGGCGAATCAAGTTCGATGCAGCTAGAGATGGTCTGCAAACAGACGAGTTTCTCTACAGAGTTCGAGCACTAGCTCAACAGAATTTAAACGGGGACTATCAGCTTCTATGCGATCACTTACACCTTTTCTTCGGTGGGAAAGCCGTCGAGTGGTATTTGAGATTTCATCGTGCTTGCCCTCAGTTTACTTGGGACGAGTTTTGTAGAGAGTTTAGAAAGAAATTTGATGACATTGATACAGATATGGATATCTGGGAGGCAATTAACAGCAGACGTCAAGGCGACAAGGAGACCTTCGAGGAATATCAGTTCCAAGTCGAGAGACTTGTGTCTCGCCTAAAAACCATAATTTCAGAAGAATCGTTAGTACGACTTCTCATCCGTCACTCAAAGCCCCATCTACGTTACGAGCTAATGCACTTAGGCATAAACACCCTAGCGCGTTTAAGAGAAGCAATTCGCACTCACGAGCAATTTTCCAAACAAGTTAAGCCCCAATCAGTGAAAAATATTTTTCCCCAACGCTCTTCTGTCTCCCAGCTCGATAATGGGTCGGACGCCGAAGAACTAGACGAAGTTTCAGCGCTGCAGCACAAGCAAATGAAGTGCTGGAACTGCGCAAAGTCAGGCCATCGGTTCGAGGATTGTCTTGAGGCGCGTATCATCTTTTGTTATGGATGTGGGATGAAGAACACCTATAAGCCAAAATGCCCAACATGTAACCCGTCGGAAAACCGCAGAAGGGATGCGTCAGCCAACAAAAACCTGTCGCATCCGAACCATTAAAAGTAGATTGTAGTACTCAGACCGAAATCACAAATTCGATTTCATATAGACCATGTAATCCACCATGCCAGATAACTCAAGCTAAACTAGAGAATCACCAACCATACCAAGTTCGAGCAGCCCAGTATGTCTCAGTCAGAAAACGCATCTTCGGAGACGTAGACAGTTGTGTATTGATTCGAAAACCCCGACGTTCAACCTTGCGAATGAGGTCTTTCTGGAAAAAGGTAGAAGAGAGCCGTAAAAAGCTTATTTCCGCCGTATTCTTGAATTCAGACAACCGATTGTACACCGATATCAAAATCGACGATAATAGTTATACCGCTCTGTTAGACTCAGGTGCAACTATAAGCTGCATTGGCGGCGTAGCCGCACAAAAGTTCATCAGACATCCACAGCTACATAAGTGTTCTGGGCAAATCAGAACAGCCAATAACGCCAAATGTTCTGTAGTTGGCAGACTTGTCGTGGAAATAACTTATCGCAACCAAACTAAACCAGTAGAATTCTTTGTAATACCGGACCTAGAACAAAACTGTTACTTGGGAATCGATTTCTGGAGAGATTTTGGTTTACTTAATAGAATCATTGATCTTCCCTCAGAATCGGTGGCAGAACTAGATGTAGGTCGAGATGATAACACAATAATTAGCGCGAAAATGCATTCTCTCTCAGCAGCTCAGCAGCGCAAACTCACTTCGGTGATTAGCGAGCTACCCTCTTACGAGAAAGAAGGCTTGGGACGCACACACTTAATAGAGCATAACATCGACGTCGCTGATGCTAAGCCAGTCAAGCAGCGTCATTGGCCAGTGTCCCCTGCCAAAGAAAAACTTATGTTTGCCGAAATCGAAAACATGCTGGCACTAGACGTGATAGAAGAATCCAAGAGTCCATGGAGCAGCAATTGCGTATTAGTACAGAAGGGAGAGAAAGTCTGTTTGTGCCTAGATTCCAGAGAACTGAACAAGCTGACGCTGAAAGACGCATACCCGCTACCACATGTAGACGGCATTCTTAGTCGCTTGCCTCCCGCTCGTTTCATCACTGGTCTCGACATGAAGCATGCATTTTGGCAAATCCCGCTTGATAAAAAGTCTAGACTATGCACGGCGTTTACAATACCAAACAGGCCCTTGTACCAATATAAAGTGATGCCTTTCGGACTATGTAATGCCGCACAGACTCTATGCAGGCTCATGGATCAAGTAATCCCAGCAAGTCTACGAACAAGAGTATTTGTATATTTGGACGATCTCTTGGTTCTTTCCGACGACTTTGTTTCGCACATGATTCTGTTAGAAGAAATAGGTATATATCTTCGTAAGGCGAACTTGACTATTAATATAGCCAAGTCCAAATTTTGTATGACAGAGATAAAATATTTAGGATTCATCATCGGCCATGGACAGCTCAAAGTCGACCCTGGCAAGGTTAAGGCGATCAATGAATTCCCAGTCCCAACCACGGTGAAGCAATTGAGACGATTCTTAGGTCTCGCCGGATGGTATCGACGGTTTGTAGAAAACTACGCTGCGATAACCTTTCCCTTAACTGAACTTCTGAAAAAGAATAAACCAATGAATTGGAATTCGGAAGCGAAAGAAGCCTTTGAACTATTGAAACACAAGTTGACATCTGCACCTGTTTTGAGGACGCCTTGTTTTTCGAAACCCTTTATATTATTGTGTGATGCAAGCCTGCATGGTCTTGGCTGTGTGTTGGCCCAAGCAAATGATGACGGCGTCGAGTTACCAATTGCATATATGTCCGAAAAATTGTCTAAAGCTCAACGAAATTATTCAGTCACCGAACTCGAATGCTTGGCAGTCATTAAAGGAATAAATAAATTCCGAGCCTACATTGAAGGACAAGAATTTACGGTAGTTACAGATCACGCTTCTTTACAGTGGCTAATGAGGCAAAAGGATCTATCAGGGCGCTTGGCCAGATGGTCGATCCGATTGCAAGGCTTTTCATTCGAAATAAAACATCGTAGCGGATCGCAAAACGTCGTTGCCGATACCCTGTCTCGGAGGTACGAAGCCGACATTTGCGAACTTTTGAATTATGGACCAATTATTGACGTATCGTCCAAAGAATTTACTTCCCAGGAATATCTAGAATTAATAAATAACATAAATGATAACCAGCATAAGTTACCAGACCTAAAGGTTGTCGATAAATTTGTATATAAGCGAACTGAACCCGCAAAAGAGGATGATATAGCTAGGTCAGACTGTTGGAAGCTTTGGGTTCCAGTCAACTTGAGAGAACAGGTCTTATATCGAGCCCACAATCCGGCGGATTCAGCTCACCTCGGAATCGGCAAAATGGTAGAAAAGTTAAAGCGACATCTCTTTTGGCCCGGTATGGTAACGCAAATTCGTGACTATATATCCAATTGTTCCACTTGCAAGTCAACAAAAAGTCCTAATACTGTTCTGAGGCCACCAATGGGCAAACCTATGACATCGGAGAGACCATTCCAAAAATTGTACATGGATCTATTAGGTCCATACCCACGATCAAAGAATGGAAACATCGGTCTTTTAGTCATTGTCGACCACCACACGAAGTTTCACTTCCTGCACCCGTTGAAAAAGTTAACGTCTAACAGAATCTGTGAGTTCTTAGAGAATCATGTATTTTACACATTTGGAGTACCCGAATCCATTTTAACAGATAATGGGTCCCAATTCAAATCTGGCTACTTCGAAGCGTTTTTAACTCGCTTCGGCACGTCACATATCTGCACCGCAAATTATTCTCCACAGGCGAATGCAAGCGAGCGATTGAACCGTTCCATATTAGCAGCTATACGCGCATATGTAGGAAAGGATCACACAAGCTGGGACAAGTATCTGAATGAAATTAGCGGATCACTGAGGTCTAGTGTGCATCGTAGTACAGGATTTCCACCATACTTTTTGTGCTTTGGCCAGAATATGATCATGAATGGTAAAGACTACGAACTTCTTAGAAAAGTAAACTTAGTTACAGACGACACTTCCTTAAAAACACCTGATCTATTGCAACTAGTGCGCGCGAAAGCTAAAAGTAACATCTCCAAAGCGCATGCAGCTAACGCGAAAACCTATAATTTGCGCAGCCGCACGATAAAACTAAACGAAGGCGATATTGTTTACGCACGTGGGTTTCCACAAAGTAATGCAAGCAAAAAGTTTAGTAGCAAACTCGCCCCAGCCTTCAATAAAGCTAGGGTTGTCAAGAAATTAAGTCCGACGTATTATGAACTGTCAAATGAAAACAACAAATCTATTGGAGTGTATCACTTAAAAGACATAAAACTATAGACCGACTGATAAACGAAGTTACTGACCCTTTTTCAGGTAACATCTCCTCCAGTTGAGACTCTCGTAGTATTAACTGTGGTGTGGGGGCCAGTAAAGTTTGAAAAATTAAACTTTTAATATTAAGTCGTATATACCCAGCAACTAAAGTAGAGTATTATCTCTCGAGGTGGTCAGCCTAATATCATCTCGCTCCCACGCCTCGGCGGTTGTGTTAGTTGCATCTCCTCGCGTCAGTTTCACACATTATACGTAAAGCGGCAAGAAACAGCATCAAAGAATAAGACAAGCAATCACGCCATAGTTCCGTTAAATATCACAAGCGACAAATGTAGCGGGCGTTGCGTATCAGTTGTATAGCCAAAGTGAGTTATCCACGCGGTCACCTCGTTCACTTCGTCTTGAGCTGTGAAAACGAACAGACGCAACGGAGTCATAACGTCTGCTCATTTTTCTAAGTAACATTGCTAAGATTACACGTGTTAAACTTTTTCGGTTATAATCAAAATTGAAGACAAACGTATTTGGTTAAGAAGTATTCGCGAACGCGACATAGTGTTGGAACAGGTGATACTTTTCCATGAAAGACAGTCAGAACTGCTTAACGTAGATCCACCTTTTTACAGGGAGCGTTAGCAGCGGCCACCAAGCCCAGATATCGGCCGGTCTGCTAACGGCGCCCCCGCGCTCTAAACATTAAGCATAATTCGGCGACCGGCCGAAAGAGCCCCATACTCAACTTAAAGTTCACACCGGCTGAGGCGCTGTTGGCTCAACTTAAAGTTTACACCGGCCCTTTTCATCGCTATATATTTGTCTAACGCTTAAAACGACCGAGTTGTGTCTTGCATACCTTATCCTACTCGGCGGAGTATAGCCGCGCTTGATAGCGTGAAGCGTAGGTGGGACACAAAGGATTTGAAGAGAAGTCTTTAATTGGGAAACGAAATAGAGTTAACCGCAATCGAATAGTCTAGCTCGTTCGATGTCTCGCGCGCATGCGTTCTAGTTGGAATTATCCGTCGTCAAGCCGCATAGGATTATCAGCTGTTTGATGTTGTCTGGAGACCAGCCAGTCTGAGTTTGGATTCTTATATTTTAATTATTTTCTTTGCTTTCTTTATATTTTTTTTTGTAATGTAACCTTAATATACAAATTTCCTGTGAGTACATAGTAGCATTAGCCGTAGCAGCGATTTCCGTTTAAATAATTTTCTTTATGCACAGCTACCAAAAGTTTTAAAGCACCACCCCAACTGCACTTTCGATGGGCCCAACGAACCTGCACCGATGGATATAACAGTGAGTGAGAAGTCTAAATATAACTTACAGTGAGTACGGCCTATTATTGGCGAACGAATTATTTAACCGGCTTTATCGCACTCGGAATGCTCGTGTATTAACATATATAATAGTTTAACACCGCCCTGTTACACCGTAGTTTAGGCAAAAGAAAATAAGGAAATGCTAAAGAATGAAACATTCCTATATGGATCATATGATTGTTATCTGAAGTTTAGTTTAATTAAAATGTACCGGTAAATTGTATAGAAAGGTCCGTCGCCGGTACGATCCTACGCTGAAGTCATATTGTTTATGTTGAATTAAATAAAACATTAGTAAAGGGGTAACCACCCAAGTTAATCACGAGTTACCAAGGTTGGGAGGGTAAAGAATAGGGAGCGATCAACACCTACCGCACCCTAACCACTGAAATTCTCACATAACAGTCCGCCGTTCTCATTTATATTAATTCTGTACGTGGGTACAGCCCGAATACACCCTATTGGCCCTTCATCTTATTAGTATACAGTCAGTGCACTTAACCTCTCTGAGCACAAAAGGAGTGATATGTGAAGGGAAGAGGAAAAGACCCACGCCAAATCCGACGAGCATAGTTTAGAGCAACGCTAGAAGTGCACACCTTCCGAATCTCTTCACCTCTGCGGAAGAACATCAACCGCACGAAGCTGGTGGCCTTTTGAAAAGGGCACAAGATCGCATATATACCCTTCTGCATGCTACAAAATCTGCACCCGTAATTTAAGAATTATATTTCGTAAATATTTATTGCAGTATTTAATAATTTATTTAGGCATCCATGAGGTCACCCAAGGCCGAAATTAACTTAATACTGTTTATAAAAACCTGGCGACACTTAATTTACTTCTAAGCGCATTATAGGACAATTTGAGTCCTGATAAAAAAAATTGATAAAATAATATCATATAAAATATAAAAAAAAGCAAAATGTGTAGTGCTGTTTATGTGAAATAAGTTGATAGTCTAAAAGAGGTTGACTGATGCATTATTAATTATTATTATTAGATTGATGTTTTTGATGTGTAATTTTAATAATTAATTAAGTAGTCCGCGCATTTTCATATGTATCTCAAATCGTTGTGGTAGGAGAGTTAGTATTTTCCAACACTCTTACTTTAAATGTGCTCAGAAGAAGCAGTAATCGGTTAAGTCTGTAGCTTGCGATTGCCATCACATCATATATTTAAACGCATGGATCTCTGAACCAGTAATAGCTAGAGAGTTGAAATTTTGAGCTTAGTTTCGCATGGTTAATCTATAATTTTGTAGAAGATGGTTCAGGGTATCCCGTAGTCGGAAAATCCTGACTAGAATTATGTGCTGTCCTTGGCAGTTCACATATCTATTTTCTTTGGTTCTTTGGCTGCTCGCTATTTGATTCATCTCTGACAGGAGTTTAAGTACCAGAGCACAAAATGTGGCCGCAACACATTTTCACTGTTGATTGCCATTCAATGAAGATGATGGCTGTAGAGGTGGTGAGCGCGAGGTGCACGGTACTGGAACTTTGAATAACATCCATGCCCAGTCAAATTTTTATTCAAAGGGGTTATTGGCTACTGATTCGTGCACAAAAACTGTTTTGTAGAATCCCAGCTTAAATTATAAATGTTTCATTTAGGACGAGCTTTGATTTAAGCACACTACACTACAAATTACATATTTAAGTGCTCTTGCCAACTGATATACTGACTGACCCTTTGATTGGTGATTAATGCACATCCCACGCCACAAGAGGCGCCTAGGAAGCTAGGTTTCACGCAAATTTGGAAAAAACTGGATTCAATGTGGTTTCAATTATTTTTCAAACATATATTTCTGAAAATAGACTGGGTACCTTTTTCCTCTTAAGAAAAAGAATACACTTGGTGCTGAGTTAATTCTTCGAGCAGAATATTTGAAACGCAAACTTTGTGTTTAAAATTTATAATATATAACTTTTTCAGTTCCAGTGAACGTTTTAAAAAATATACAAATATAATAAAGTTTCAAATTTTCCGCCAAATTGCCCCAGTTGCGGTTGGATTTTCCAAAATCGCTGAACACACATATTCATTTACTTATTATATATGTATGGCTTTGAAAACAAGTTTGAAGCCGATCGAAGAGAACTTAAAATTCCAGCCTTAAGCCCTTTCACCCACATTTATCATCCAAAAGGGCGCATCCTGCGAAATAAATAACACATATTAGATGCATTTTAACAAAGATTTTTGCAATTGATTTTAAAGTTACACTCAAAGGTTTTTCGCTATTTGTCCACACTTGCGGTTGAAATTTCCGAAAACCCCATGTTATTTCAAATTTTTAGCTCTTATGGCTTTGGGCTTTAGCGCTGATCGCCAATCAGTCAGTCAGGTCAAAAAGTTGTATATATGGCGGTAATTTTGAAATTAAATTCTCTTAACTACTACCTACCCCATTGGCAACTTACCCACAATCGCTATATGTATGTGATACTAGAGAAAAAATTACAGAAAGCAGGTTGTTAAGGAAAGAGACGAACAAAAGAAGCCATTGGTTGAACAACTGTACAGACATAAAAGAGAAAAGTGTAAGAGCGAAAGCTCACCAAGCAGAATGCGTTCCATTTCCAGACATGCGTGGACGCTCTTTGCCCCTGTATTACTCTCTCTCGCCCTCTATATGTGAAGCTTAATCCACATAGCAGCCGCTGCTGCCTGACAGCCAGCACCAAAGTCGATGGCCCAACGTTTCGACTTCAGTCGTTGGAATTCATTCGTGCGTCGTGGACACAAATGAGACACTGTAGGTCCTCCGTGCACTTGGCCAGTATCTCTCTCTCTCTCTCTATACGTGCGTGTGCTTGTGTGTGTGTTCCGTCTCTGTGAATAACTTACAGTTGCCAGGCGGCCAATGCCAATAAATGAGAAAGAGGGCCAGCAGCTCAAGCAAAAGCGGGCAATTAAAAATGCGTTCATGGAAATCAACAAAAAGTGTTACAAGTTTCTAGGCGCGTATGGATCGTTGCTTTATCTGGCATTATCGTTACTTTTAACGTGAGAAAGCCGTGCCGCCAGCATCCGTGTGTTGTCGCTTTTGCCAACCGGTTCGCGTTATCTTCTTATTGTGCGTGGCACTAGCGCCCAAAGGTATGCATCCGCTTTGTGCATTCGTTTACAAGCACTCAACACACTCGCACAGCCCACTTAACGGTTATTGACGTTTGCGTTCAATTAAGGCAATTGCATGCCCTTTCGTGTGTGCTTGTATTATTTACTGTGCCTTGCATGCAATTTTAATCATTGCTCTTAGAATAAGTCAACATGCCAAAGGCACTAAAAAAAACACGCGAACAAATGAAGTAAAGTCAACACACGTGTTGACGATGACCAAATGGCGAGCACAGACGAGAAATATGGAATTTCTACGGGATACTTAAAGACTAATTGAACATATTGCTAACAACGGAAACTACTTTAATTGAATTGAACTATAAAAGCAATTGCTAATTAATAATGCCATATATAAAATAGATATATTGCCGTACCTTAAGAACATAACGATATTTTGACCAGCTTCCTGGAGTTAAATCTTATTCACCTAAATTGCTTTTTAATCACTTGATTTAATTTGTTTTAATTTTTTTGTTCAACGTTTCTTTTTTATTGACACAGTCTTCTTTAATATACATTTTCAATTTCATTTACTCAAACGAAAATTGATTTCACACTTCCTAAAACGCATCATATTTATCATTTGTTTCTTTAGGCCTACGATATAACTAAATATGGAATTCAATGCAATACACCTTTTTATCACAAGTATTCATAATGGGTATACATTTAATTTAAATAGTGCAAAAACAAAAACAAAATTGACCTAAAATCTGTCGTCCAAAGGCCACGTCTGAAGTGGTGGCAAAAAAAAAAGCGAAATGTAACGCAAAAAGTTTAATGTCAAGAATTTTAAATTAAATTCTTGTTTGTTATATCGTGCGCATTCAACAGAAGAAAAATCTATAGGAAAAGGTTTCCCAAAAATATGAGACTGTGTTCATAAGTCTAAGTGTGTATATGTGTATAAATCTAAAACATCCAAAAGAAATATAAATACAAAGAAAGAAAAACAAAACAAGCATAACGACAACGCGCGTGTGCGATAAAAGGGTTTTTGGAGACCGACAAGGCCACGGACGGACATTGATAAAATCAACAAGAGGGCGCTGAGGATTATTATCAACGAAAAAGGAATAACAGCAACAAGAACTGCCAGTAGTCATAAAATAAAAGCGCTGGCGTCAGTAACGCCCATCAGGACCAAGGATAGAAATGTTCACAAGGTAAATCGGGCAGACAGAACAACATTACAAAGCAAAATGAGCTTAAGTTGTCAATTGAAAAGCAAAGAACTGTCCATAACATATCGTTACGTCGTCATCTGGGAGCAACACCCGTTTTCCTAACAGACTCCTTTGAATTTTTAATGTGATCATTTCACGGTTATTTACATACAATTAATCATTTATTTTCTATACCTACGGGAACATTAATAATTGCATAAGAGACAGCCAAACTGCAAAATAATCTGTTTAAGGTGCTACAACAACTTTCAACTGGCAAAAATAAATATTTTAAAACTTAATATCGTATAGAAATCGGAATTATTGGAATTGGTTAAAATTGTCTTTTATTATCCGTGTCCCAAGCAAGAAATTTAACTGAAGAGGCATAACTACTTACTAGCTGGTTTTAGTAAACGAGTCTCATGATATGTATGTAAGCGGGAGAGTTGATCAATACGAGCTGTTAGTTAGTTTAAGATGTTATTTAAGATGTTATTTAACATGTAGATGTTATGTAAGATGAATGTCTGCATGAGATAGCGTGTTTTATATGAAAAGAGCTGAATCTCTATCTTTAGTTTTTTTGCAATAATTGAAAAAAAAATGTATCATTAAATAAGCTGAATACCATAAAAATGTCATACAAGAATTATAAACTGATGACAGAAGACCTGTAGGTATTGTTAGTTTAACGTTTTAATTAAGTAAAGACTATTAGTTTTTGTGAATTGATAAATATTCTATCCACCAATTTATGCCACCAATTTATGCCACAATTTTAATGCAATTGACTTTTTGAGAATATACCAATATTCTATTATACAACAAGGAAGAGCATCTAGTCGGGAGCTCCCGACAAGGGATACCCTGAACCCTCTTTGAGGTAGTAGCAGGGAGGTGGCGATAGGTATAAAATTAAAGATTCTTGATATATATATAATATTAGGGGATACCCTGAACCCTCTTCTTCCAACACCAAATGCAAATATATATGCTATTCTAGAGGCTACATGTCAAGTTGGGTGACTCCAGCTCTTATTATTTACCAAAATTGCTCAAAAAACAAGATTTCGATCTACATTTTTATCGATTACTTTGAAACGGGGAAAGTTATGGATTATCGGAAACATACTCGATCTACGCGGGCACTAGGAGGACCTACAGCTAAAACTTTCAGTCGCTAGCTCTTATAGGTTGTCAGACGGACAGACAGACAGACGAACATGGCTAGATCGACTCGGCTATTGATGCTGATCAATTAAATATATACTTTATGGGGTCGGAAATGTAGACTACATGTTGATATGTTTTTATCTACTCTGAGTTTATGAAATGAATAAACGTATACATATTTTGTCTTTCTTTATTTTGCTAAGCAAAATGCTAATTGCCAATTTATAATATACGTATGTATATATCTGTCAAATTCGAAAAAATAAGTGTGTTCTTAAAGCACAAAGTATTAATGCGTCTACTCCACGCCATAATCAGATTTTTAACATATCAATCAAGAGGTTTCCCACATTACACCGCGTCAAAGGACAAAACTCAATTCAAGGAAGATAAATGAGTTAAAAGTGAGTGCCCAGGCGCCAGTGTCGCGACGTCGAGACTTATCTGTTACATCTACGGCGCGACTTTCACTTGTCATTGCCACAAATAATAAGCGATTACAGTGCCGTAAATCTAAACAACACACCAAGCAGCACACGCGCCCGTCTTGGCAGTTTCAGTCACGTGTGCAGATTATGGAATGGGTGATATCAGAACTCAGGTATCGGCCCCGAGGAACATTATCGCTAGGCAGCAATTGCTGGGACTATCGATGACGCAGAAACTAGGAGCTGTCGTAGGGAAGGTGCCATACTTTACTTGGACTCCAGGACACGTTGACGCCTGTCATAAGAAGCTTACTCTTATTATTCAGATGCCATATCGGCCGGGGGCTGTTGAGCCAGGGTTGTGTCGAAATCAAATAAATCATTCTGACAATGATTTAGATGATTTCTCTTTTTTCCTCCTTGCCGATTTGGCTTCCGTCAGTATTTTTATATGTTACTGCTAGAGCACGCACACAATCATATAAATATCCAACACTTAGCTATATTTAGTTGAAGAAGTTGTTTCCTTTTACTTGCCGTTGTTCGAGGTAGCTGGTTCCAATTTATACAATTTTGCATAAATTAACCCGTCTTTTTTCATTTGACAAATTAGACAGCGAAACAGTTTGATGATTGTTTCGTAAACATTGTTATTATTACGTTTGTCATTTAAGACGCAATATCCATGGATTAAATAGACAGTTAGTCGAAACATTCGCCTGGATCAAGTAAAGAATGTTAAACAAGTAAGAGGTGCTAGTCGGGAGCTCCCGACTAGGGAATACCCTGAACCCTCTTTGAGGTGGTAGCAGGGAGGTGGCGATAGGTATAAAATTAAAGATACTTGATATATATATAATATTAGGGGATACCCTGAACCCTCTTCTTCCAACACCAAATGCAAATATATATGCTATTCTAGAGGCTACATGTCAAGTTGGGTGACTCCAGCTCTTATTATTTACCAAAATTGCTCAAAAAACAAGATTTCGATCTACATTTTTATCGATTACTTTGAAACGGGGAAAGTTATGGATTATCGGAAACATACTCGATCTACGCGGGCACTAGGAGGACCTACAGCTAAAACTTTCAGTCTCTAGCTCTTATAGGCTCTGAGATCCTTGGGTTCATACATACGGACGGACGGACGGACGGACGGACGGACGGACGGACGGACGGACGGACGGACGGACGGACGGACGGACAGACGGACAGACAGACGGACATGGCTAGATCGACTCGGCTATTGATGGAGATGCTTCCTTCTGTCTGTTACATACATTTGCATTTTGCACAAAAATTAAATAAAGAATTGCTCATTTTACTATTTCCTCGTATACATATATTGGCTTACCCCAATTCCACAAAAGAAACAATTTCCAGTTTTATTTATTTAAAAACAACGCAATTTTTTCTTTTGTGCACTTCTAGGGTGTACCCGCTAATTACTCGAATAGTTAAGATCTACCAAAGAGTAAGAGCGTAGCTAAAAAATAACAAGCAAGAGGCTCTGTTGAGAGCTCCCGACTAGTGAATACCCGGCACCCTCTTCTACCAACACCAATTACAGCTTGCTGTTGCATTAGAATTAGTGTTCATGAACATATTTCAAGTATCTATTATTTTACAGCTGTCGCCTTTTTCCCTCCACCACCCTATAGGTATAAATAAAATAAATAAATTGACTTGAACTGCCACCACCACCAATTTAAACCACAATTTGATAATATTTGAATATTCTATGAACGCAAGAATCTAAGGTCTTATAAGAGCTAGAGACTTGAACTATTGAACGTAGGTCCTCCTAGTGCCCGCGCAGTACGGGTGTGTCTCTGTAACTTTCCCCGTTTCCAAGAAATCGATAAAAATCGATATCGAAATCCTGCTTTTAAGCATATCGCATAAATTATAGGAAGTAGAGTCAATAAACCGACAATGTAGCTTCTAAAATGGTATAAATATATCAAGTATCTTTTATTTTTAAGCTATCGCCACTTCACCGCTACCATCACATAGCTATAAATCAAATACATAAATAAACCAATTTGTATTGCCCACCAATACAAGCCAGAATTTTAAAGCAATTGACTTTTTGGGACTATGTAAATATTCTATAGTACAATAAGACCAACTGTTGAAAATGTCGTCAAGATCGGTTAAGAAACACGAAAGTTGTTAAATAAAACGTGCTATATTATATATCGGCAGTCCACATGTCAAGATGTACACACACACATTCAGGCGTGTCTTTATTAAATTCTATGAACAGCATTACAGCAATTGCGATTGAATTGTATGTGTGCTGTGTATATATGCTTCTGTTTTAATTAGTTTTATTAAATTGATTATGAATAGTTGGTACAGACGGTGGAAAGTAGTGGGGTGTGTTTCGAGTTCAGGTCCTATTGAGGGAACTACTAATTTTTATACCCTGAACCCATTGAAAATGGCTAAAAAAGTATTTGTACAAATAATGCAACAGGCAGAAGGAAGCATCTCCGACCCCATAAACTATACCTATTCTTGATCAGCATCAGCAGACGAGTCGATCTGGCCATGTCCGTCTATCAAGGATCATAGAACCTATAAGAGCTAGCTGTAGGTCCTCCTAGTCCATGCGCAGATCGAGTTTGTTTCCGTTAATCGATAACTTACTCCGTTTCCAAGTAATCGATTTCGAAATCCTGTTTTTTTAACAAATCGGGTATATAATAAGAGCTAGAGTCACCAAAAGTGATATGTTTATTCTGGAATATTATATATATATATATCAAGTATCTTTCATTTTATACCTATCGCCACCTCCCCGCTACTACCTCATGGCTATAAATCATGTTAATAACCCAACTTGTATTGCCAAGCAATTTAAATATAATTGACTTTTTGAGAATACACAAATATTCTATGGTACAAAAAGATATACTGTAGAAAATTTCATTAAGATCGATTTTTGTTTTGTTTTTCGTTATTTTGCGCACTATTGCGCACGTTGTTGCGAAGCAATTTTCAAGAATTTCTATGTATGTATGTATATACATGTACCAAAGACGATTTAAACACACAGTGTTTATATTGTCTTTGCATGTACAGTGTACAGTGTACATTGTACACACACATATTCATGCGCGTCTGCTTCGAATTCTGTCTTCACTGCTATTGTTTTCTGTGTTGCTATTTTTAACGGTTTTTTTTTCTCAATAATACTCAATTATTTGTGTGGATGTTGAGAAGAGGCAGTGGCAAGTGGTACGGTCTGTCGGGAGTTCAAGCCCTACCGAGGAAAGTAAATATGCGGTCAGTTGCGAGCTCAAACCCTGCCAATGGAACTTTCTTTTTTTAATTTATCTTTATTAATTCAAACGAGCTCCATTTGGTGTTCGAATAAGAGGGTTCAGGGTATTCCCGAGTCGGGAGCTCCCGACTAGAACCTCTTACTGGTTTTTTTTGGGCTGGTGTAGCTGTTGAGTAGTGAAGGCGGCAAGTAGTGCGGTTAGTTGCGAGTTCGAAGCCTGCCAAAGGAACTTTTTTTTTTAATTTATCTTTATTTCTACAAACGAGCGCAAAGCGCGAGCTGCATTTGGTTTTGAAATAAGAGGGTTCAGGGTATCCCCTAGTCGGGAGCTCCCGACTAGAACCTCCTACTTGTTTATTACTACTAAAAGGAGGGTACATCTAGACGGGAACTTCCGACTAGAGCCTCTTACTTGCTATAATTAAAATTATTTGATTATTAATAATTATTTTCTGATATCCTTGCGTTCATACCTACGGACGGAGAAACACGGCTATTAATGCTGATCAAGAATATATATTCTTTGTGGGTTAGGAGTTGCTTCCTTCTGCCTGTTACATGCATTTGCACAGGTACATTATACCATATTTATTAAAAACAACGCCGAATTTAATCATGATTTGATGAAAATTAATAAATTATTAAAAATGTATATTAAAGAAAATTCATTCTGAATTATTAAAAATTAAAAGAAAATTTATTTAAATTTAATTTGTTTGCCGGATTTGAACCAGTTAGAAACATTTATTTTAAGGATTCAGTTTGTTTTATTGACTACTGGAATCGGACAGTATATTCTGATCCATGCGAAAGACTGCGAAATTAAGTTCAGTTACAATGTAAGTTAGCTTAAATGATATTTTCATTGTTTCTGTTGTGATGTGATTTTAGATAATTACCTTTGGAGGCGTAGCTTCGGATGCACCTTCGTTGAATTCTGTGTGTAGTAGGAAACTAATGGGAACTAAAAAATGAAATTCAGCCATTTATTTTATCTATTCATGAAACATTTGATGTAGCCTTCTTCACTCATAAGAAATTTACTTTAAATTCTTGCTTAGATTAAGAGGATCTATGTTTAAATTCTCGCTAAGCTCCTGTAGAACGCAGAGCGTACAAGGTGACAGAATTAATCCACCTTGATCGTCAACCATTTGCATATGCTGCAACTCCTTGTCACCAGGTATCAATGGAGGCTGCAGTGGATCGCAGGGTATAACATTGCGCAGAAGCTGATGGAAGTCAGCAAGCCGCTCCTCGAAAGACACACAGAAGCGCATTGGATCAATAGCTATATAGACCTGGCCTAGATCAGCCAACTCGTTGTCAGAGCAAAACAGGCTGCGACGGCGTAGATGCGTTGCATAGCTGGCCCCTGTCATAACCCCACAAAGTATATCCACCATGGCAGCCAGACCAAAACCTTTGTGCTCGGGCGCGAAAGGGCGCAGGCGCTGGGCACGCAGCGCCTCCGCGGCACAGTTTGTGGGCTTACCGCTGCCATCCAATGCCAGATTATCGGGCAGCTGGCGCAAATACCCATTCGAGTACTCCAGCTGCAGTTGCTCAATGGGATAAGCGGACATGCCCAGGTCCATAAGAAATTGCTCCTGCTTGCTGCCCGCCGCACAGGCAATTGAATTCCCACCCAGCAGCGGCTCAGACCCACCGCAGGGCACAAGGATGGGTGGACCATTTGACATGCAGATGCCAATCATACGATGCGCCAGCGCCTGGCAGGTGTACCATGATGCCATTCCAATAGTGTTTGAGCGACGCGCTGCCACATATCCAATACCCTGATTCCGCGCCTTGCGTATAGCCAAATCCATGCAGTAATTGGCCACCACCGGCCCGGGTGCATTCTGGCCGTCCACAAGAGCCAGCGAATCGCGCTCACTCAGCAATTTTGGCTGTATGCGGGGATCGACCGTAAAGTTGAGCAGATCGGCTGCAATGGCTGGCAGTCGATGAATTCCCATACTACGCTGGCCCATGTAGTCGGCAGCAATGAGAGCATCGGCCATTTCGCTAGCCGCTGCATCGGGCACGTCCATGGCCGCGAATACATCTCTCACAAAGCGCTGCGCCTCCAGTACATCGACCAGGACCTCTGCGTCAATGTCCGCCATGTGCGTGGCTGCCTCTGGCTCCTGGTGACCCCCGCATGTGAGTAGAACACGTTTCAAATTCTGCCAGCGCTCGTCGGCGCCCTGTAATCCGGATATTTGCCCTGCTGTGTTGCACTTGTCAGGAGTCAGTGCATTACCATTTGAGTCCTCGAAATGCCGCCCTCCAGGTAAAGTCTTTTTCTTGCCAATTGAGTTGGCGGTGACAACGGTTTCGACGCAAGGTTTGGGCCGAACTTTTCGAAGTGTTTCTAGAAAATTGAGTACTCTACGCATTCCGGACTACAATAGTATTTACATATAGTAAAAATATTATTGCTTTCGTACGAATCGGAAATTTTTGATTTGGACGAGTAATAATGACTGGAACAGCAATGTCTACTTGAGTAGACAGAAAAACAGAAATATTCATGTGCAACTTTATTTAATTCTATCAACTGTATTGCAATTGTGATTGTATTGTATTATGTGCTGCTATTTTAAATAAATTTTTTTTACTGAAAATAGAATGTTTGTGTGGCTGTCGTCAACAGGCGTTTGCAGGTAGTGCCGTCTGTTACTGGCTTAAGTCATATTGAAAAAGCTTTCTTTTCTGTTTTGTTTGAATATTTTTGTGCTACTATTTTAATCCGTTTTTTTTTATACCCTGAACTCATTTGAAATGGGTAACAGGGGTATATTGTTTTTGTGCAAAATGTGAATGTATGTAACAGGCAAAAGGAAGCATCTCCGACCCCATAAAGTATATATATTCTTGATCAGCATCAATAGCCAAGCGATCTAGCCATGTCCGTTACAGACAGTCCGTCTGTCCGTCCGTCCGTCCGTCTGTCCGAATGTATGAACGCAAGGATCTCAGAACCTATAACAGCTAGAGACTTGAAAGACTAGCAGTAGGATCTCCTAGTGCCTACGTAGATCGAGTTTGTTTCCGCTAATCGATAACTTACTCCGTTTCCAAGCAATCGATAAAAATCGATATCGTCATCCTGTTTTTTGAGATAATTGGGTAAATAATAAGAGCTAGAGTCACTAAACTTGATATGTTGCTTCTAGAATATTATATATATATCAAGTATCTTTCATTTTAGACCTATCGCCACCACCCCGCTACTACCTCATAGCTATAAATCAAGTTAATAACCCAACTTGTATTGCCAAGCAATTTAAATATAATTGACTTTTTGAGAATACACAAATATTCTATGGTACAAAAAGATATACTGTAGAAAATATCATTAAGATCGATTTTTGTTTTGTTTTTCGGTATTTTGCGCACTACTGCGCACGTTGTTGCGAAGCAATTTTCAAGAATTTCTATGTATGTATATACATGTACCAAAGACGATTTAAACACACAGTGTTTATATTGTCTTTGCATGTACAGTGTACAGTGTACATTGTACACACACATATTCATGCGCGTCTACTTCGAATTCTGTCTTCACTGCTATTGTTTTCTGTGTTGCTATTTTTAACGGGTTTTTTTTCTCAATAATACTCAATTATTAGTGTGGATGTTGAGAAGAGGCAGTGGCAAGTGGTACGGTCTGTCGGGAGTTCAAGCCCTGCCGAGGAAAGTAAATATGCGGTCAGTTGCGAGTTTCAAACCCTGCCAATGGAACTTTTTTTTTTTAATTTATCTTTATTAATTCAAACGAGCTGCATTTGGTGTTGGAATAAGAGGGTTCAAGGTATTCCCGAGTCGGGAGCTCCCGACTAGAACCTCTTACTTGTTTTATCATTGAGACTCAATTCTTGGTGTGGCCGTTCAGTAGAGGCGTTCGCAAATAGTGTGGTCTGTTACGAGTTCGGGACCGATCGAGGCAGCCGCTTTTTTATAATTTATTTTGATTATTGCTGAAGCAGGGTTCAGGGTATTCCCTAGACGCGAGCTCCCGACTAGAGCATCTTACTTGTTATTACTACTAAAGAAAAACTAATAAAGAAAAACTTCTCAACATTTCCATTATCCAAATTATATATGAAATATATATACGAAAATGTTATGTTATGTTGTGAATAATAGTTTATTTAATTACGAAATATCCTCACAAGTTTTCGATAGCTTTTTAATAGTTTCTTTGATGAAATCCATGTTTTGGGCATGAAGTATGTCCAAGACAACTATAGTTGTAGCGCATTTATCTTCATCCTTTCCCGTATTTGTATAACTCACTACGCCATACACGCAAGTCTGGTTAATCTTCTGATTTTGTTCATTATAGCATTCCCCACCGAAGCCGCTGCCACTGTCACCCTTGCAGATCTGTTGATTGTTAAGTATTTTTAAGCGAAAGCCATCTGACTCCTTCTCTCTTACTATTTCAGTGGAAACTAGTGTCTGGTTTAAAAACGTTGAATTTTGTATTTTCCACGAGAACACCTTGCCACTTTCGTTATTGATTTTCATCGAATCGTGGTTGTAAGCCCAGGGCAAACAAATGGTATATGCCCCATCGTTTACTTCCGTGGTGTTGTATTCCAGTTTCAGCAGAGCGATATCCCCTATTAAATTGTCCGGAAGATAATTCCTTTATGGAAAATAAAAGACTTAGCTGATTGAATCCAAATATTCTATAAGTACTCACAAATGGAGAATCACATCCTCAACCGCCCAACCAAAATTTTCGTTGACCATCCGGAGAGCACTGTTATAGTTGCCCACCCGTAAAAACTCAAAAGGCAACAACTCCTTGGTATGAGTCTTAACAACGCAATGTGCAGCAGTGAGCACTAAATTGGGTTTTAGCCTGACCCCACTGCACTCATATTCGAAGCGGGATTCTTTTTTTTGGTAAAGCACTATAGTCCAAGGGGCGTTGTGACCTTTTATGATATGTCCCCCTTTCGATAATGGCTCCATATCTCTTCTAGTTTTACCGCAATGCACTTGACAGAACTTATCCATGTCTGTTCTATTAAACCAATTTCCATCCTCACGACACGTTAATACCAATTTATTCATATTCGGGTTACTTTTATATCCATAATTGCAGTAAAAGTTCGCTTTGGTGCCTGGCCATAGCGGCCCATTACAATCTTTGTTTTCACGACCATTATATGTGCACCTCGGATACATTGAATCACTGCAGTATAAGGCATTTCGATCACATGGTTCTGTTTGAATTTAATAAATTACTATTAGAAATGGCATTATATAAGCATAGTTACATAAGCTATAAGCATATATTACCTAGTCATCCCTGGCCAATTTATTTTTGGCTTACATTTAAAATATTATACATCATATTATGATAATAATATAATAATACTTTTCCACTTATTTCCCGCCCGTCGAAATTCAAGTTAACCCATTTTAGAAGGGGGAACATGTCGGAAACCCCGTGGAAATACCGCTGGTCCCGCAAAACTGCGGGATGAGAACAACGGGAAAGAATATGACATAGATTCCGATGTTGCATCATCCATTAGAAGTTTCACAAAAGTTCTGCATTTTTGGGATTTTTGAAACATGTGTGACTTTATTCACTGCGAACAAAATTTTGGGCAGGACGGGATCGAATTTTCTTTTGTCCATCTCTAACACGTACTATCCTAAAGTCCCCGTCTTAAATTAACTTTGATTAGTATCTTTCTATATGATAAAAAAAACAAAAAAAAAAAGTTTCATGCAGACTTTTTTTGCGATTTGTACACTTTGCGAAAAGAAACTACAGTCAACATTTCAGCTTCTTAGCTCTGACAGCTCTCACAGGGCTGTGCGTTGATCACCAGTCACTCAGCCCGTCAGTCTAGCGGGAATAACAGTTTTTATATTTAAGGAAATGTACTTACTCTTACAGACTGGGTCTATGAAGTGGACAAAATTCGCACCCCATTGCTTATTTAAACATTCCAATATCTTTTCGCCAAAGCCAAGTGGTGTCAATTTGTGGCGTTTCGCGCATGCAAACTGTACGCTCATATTATTTATAGGCGGTTCCACCCGTGTTGAGCAATTGCCATCCACGCACTTATAGATCAGCAATAGATCCTTGACGTATGTGTCTATGGGACATCCGTTACTCCCATTCGTGTCGGGATTGTTGTTCACTGGTTTCGATTGACATCCTATCTTAGGGTTTTTCCATTCACCCGTATATAGGCATACGTTCCACTTACTACCATTCATTGTAGCGTTGTGGTCGTCGCACTCAAAGACAACCCCCTGATTGGCATAAACGAATCGGGTTCCGTTTGCCAAATGATACTTTGTGTCATCTGTAAATCGTAGTTTTTTCTCTGTTGGTTCGACACACCGCTTTGGTGGGTTCCGTATCCAATCCTTTTTGCCATCACAAAATCTTAACAACTCATCGGAGCCATCGGGGCAATCGAATGTATTGTCGCAGGTTTTATTGTTTTCTATGAGGTTGCCATTGGCACATTGAAAATAACCTGATTTATAAAATTGCATACATAAATTTACAGACTCATCTCGTCCGTCGATGCAATCGTTCCTCCCATCGCACATTTTTTGTTCTGGAATGCAATCACCGGAATGACATTCCATTTCACCTCTGCAAATAGAGTTGATATGTCTTTCATAACTCGGCTGGAGAAATGGTTTAAAGAACTTGTACAAATAAATTTATTATGCATTTTAGCCCCATAGAGCATATCTTTTCTTTCAGCAACAGTCGGGTCGATCTGTGTGTATATCTGTTTGCCCTGAACCCTCTTCTACCAACACCAAATTCAGCTCGAGCTACGCGCTCGTTTGCTTCTGCAGTAATAACAAGCAAGAGGTTCTAGTCGGGAGCTCCCCTCTTATTCCAACACCAAATGCAAATATACATACTATTATAAAAGCTACATTGCAAGTTTGGTGACTCTAGCTCTTATTATTTACCAAAACTGCTTAATAAACATGATTTCGATCTACATTTTTATCGATTACTTGGAAACGGGGCAAGTTATCGAATCTCTAGCTCTTATAGGTTCTGATATCCTTGCGTTCATACATACGGATGGACGGACGGACAGACAGACGGACATGGCTAGATCGACTCGGCTATTGATGCTGATCAAGAATATATTATTATAGCTACAAATTGGAAATGGATATGTGTGTTATTGAAACCTTAAATTCACTTTTGCTTAGAAATCATTAAATAATGATGATGATTGATCAGCAATGATTATTAGATCCAGCTGATTACATTTTTTTTTTGATATCTCGCCCAGTCTCGATATCTGAATAATTAAATTTTAATATATGGAACCAGTTTTCTGACATTCGGCAATAAAGCCAAAATTCAAAAATCCAAATATGCAAAACAGGCATTCGCGATCAGAGCATTTACCTCATTTGGATGGACATGTTCCTCTAAAGGATATTTTTCAATTTGTAAAATTACGTATTAATGAATTACATAGCTTTAACCAAATATTATTATTATTATTGCGGTAGCTATAGCGTTAGCTAATTTCTGTAAGAATTTACACATTATTCCCACTGATTATTTGTTGTTGCTCTTGTCTACCCTAATCTATTCACAATGTGAGAAATAGTATATTAGCTTTGTGCAATGTCCCTAAGGGTCAATCACAATCATCTAAAGGTATCACAGTTGCGCACACTGAGGAACTAAATTTGCGTTTATTTTTGACGTACTCTTTACAGTTTCTCCTTTTTATTTTATTAAATTCGCTTTTCCGCTCGCATAGACTGGCAGATTCATCAGATTCATCGGCACATTCAGCCTTTTCGTTGCATTTGTTATAATGAATAATTCGACCTCCATAGGCGCAGAAGAATGAGTGTGGGTATGCTTGAATCAGCTCTTTGCACTTCATGTATGACTCATCGCTGCCATGGGAACAGTCTTTAACGCCGTTACAGGCTAAACTTAAATTAATGATAATTCCGTCTTCTTCACATGTAAAATAATCGTTACTATATATTGATTTGATCACCATGAACATTAGGATCCAAGCAAAGCGACCGCACATTTTCACAAACTTTTTCGAACAACCAATTAAGTCCAACTGAGAACCATTCAGTGTATTACATATAAAGAGCTGTGGGGAAATATATGTTTATTCTACTAAAAACCGATAAGCAGCCACTCAGCACACAGCTTTATAGTCGCTTGCTAATCTGCGAATATGTACTGCTACTCAAGCGCGAAAAATTTTTTGTTGTGTTTTATTAACTCTTCACACTCATTCTCAAGAAGCCGCCAACACTTATAGCTATGACATGAAAATAAACTTAAAAAAACACATTATACCCCTTCTACCCATTTTCAATGGGTTCAGGGTATAAAAAAAAAAAAAATCAAATAATAATAAATTAATTATTATCAGCGCACAGTCTGATTGGTCAATCAGAAAATTTTAAATCTAATGTTATATGAGAGTTATAAAATTCTACACCTTTTAGCCCGAGGACAGCTACAGAAAGATGAATACTTTGCACTTGGAAGCTGACGATCAAGGTCAAGCCAGCTCAACAATCAACAATAGATAGATGGTTCCGAAAAGCTGTGGTTCCGTGCAACAGCGTTAAGAACCCATCCAAAGATTCTTAAGAGTTGTTCAGGAGAAGTTGAACGCGCTGATTATGTGGCATTGCCAACAGATGGCATTGCAGCCTCGACCGCTGTGGCCGATGCTGCTAATTTTGGCTGCACTTAATGGCTGGGTGGGTTACGCCTCGGCCTCTACGCACGACGTTTACAACGGTGCCCGACCGGGACATCGCATAGTGCAAACTCGTTATGGCCGCTTACATGGTATGATTCTGCCCCTGGACAACTTTCGCTTCCTGCGCTCGGTAGAAGTGTTTCTTGGTGTGCCCTATGCCACGCCTCCAACCAAACAAAACCGGTGCGTGCCAGCAATAATTAATGACTCTAATCGATTTATCACCTTTCGTATTTATGCCTATCTATTTATATGTATTGTAGTTTTAGCCCAACGCGTGCGCCAGCGCCCTGGGAAGGGATACGCATTTCGGACAAATACAGTCCAGTGTGCCCGCAACGATTGCCCAATATCCAAAATGAAACCGCCGCCTTGGAGAAGATGCCGAAAGGTCGCTTAGAGTACTTGAAAAGATTGTTGCCATTTTTGGAAAATCAATCCGAAGATTGTTTATACTTGAATATCTTTTCACCTGTTAATGGTAAGCCAAAAAAAATTATCGCATTTAATTTTATGATAAGAGTTAAAATCAGATTTATTTTAGTTCTATTCTAATTTTGATCCGGAAATGATATAAAAAGATCTAAAAACATAAAAAAAAAACATGTTTATAAATCCTAAAAATATATCTAACTTGCTCAATTATAGAAGCTTTTGAATATGAGGAATATGATTCGATATAGATCTCGAAATATATTATTATTTCAATGAATGAATTCAAACAGCTTTCAGTATCTAAATACCAAATTTCCGAAAATATTTTGAACAGCTTTTTTTAATGGTCGGGCACGAGTAAATAGCTTGTAGCTATAGTCCACATATCACTTAAGGTATCGACACTATGCACGCTGCTGGCTTTCAATCCCTTTGGCCTCATTCAAATCAGAAAATATTGCAGAAATTAAATAAACAAAAATATAAAGAATTTATAAAAGCCAATCGCCCTCTACAAATTTCCAAGAAGTGGGAGTAGCCCAACGTCGTTGAATTTTATTCTCGAATTCCAATGGGACTCCATACCCACAACCATTTCAAATTCTTATCTCGAGCGCTCATTGGAGAGTGTTATAATGTATATTACTCAAAACGATTTAAACTCAGCTTCGCACGCGAACGGAGAAATGTAATAGTGCTTTATCGATTCAACTGATTAAAGTATAGTCATGCTGGCGGAAGTCAAAGTCGGGGCGCAACAACCGTTGGATGAATTATTATATTATGAATTACTTATATTTGGGGCTTCGCTTAAACCTGTATATCCGGAATGATATCACACATTGCGAGAGCGTATTGATATATACATATATTAGCGGGTAATTCCTGGCCTTGCCCGTGGCAAGTTTCGTGTTAAAAAATTAGATATATTGACCTGCATTATCATCCACGGAGGGCGCATTTGCAATTGATTTTAAAGCCGAACGGGTAGTAGGCAATAAACTTTCATAGAATTGTTTACTGCCAATTTACCACAGTGTTTATTGAAATTTCTTAAATCGCTGAAACACTTATTCATTAAGTTCTTTTGTAGGGCTTTGAATGTAAGTTTGAGGCCAATCGAACGAAACTTAAAGTTGCCTCCAAAAAATCTATGACCCGCATTTCCCACCGAGGAAGCTTTGATTTTGCGAAAAATGTGAAACCATGGAGGGACGGATTTTCCAAAAAGTGCGAAACGCCCATCAGATAAATTATGATAAAGATCTTTGAAAATGTTTTTGAAACTTTCATACAACAGTTTTCGCTAATTAAACACCGTTGGTAAACAAAAATGGTTCATACAAACATTTCTCGATTTTTCCACAAATGCGGGTGAAATTTCCCGAAACCCCGTCTTAATGAGCACCTTCATCATATGGTAACTACAGTAACTCAGGTTCGTAGCTCTTACGAATTGTTCTGTGCGTTGATCACCAATCAGTCAGTCAATAAGTCAGTCAGTCAGGGCAAACAGTAATATGTATATAGTCAATTGCATATCACAACACTGTAAAATACTTGAAACAAATATAATTATGATAATAATAATAAAAAAAAAAATAATAATTATAATAATAATAACAGAATACTTATTAATAATAAAATTTATAATAATAATAATAACATTTATTATAATATATCCAACATATTGTGTCGACCGGAAATATTTTCAGCACAACTAATATTTATAGCCCTTGTGGTAAATATTAATAGAACACAAAGGGTAAATATCCTGGACATTTTATTTTCCGCGAATAGTATTATTTTCAAACTTATCTTTTATAATATGATTTATTAATCTTCTATTTAAATATATTTAAATATAATGAATTTCAGAAAACAGATTTGTAAATAATCACAAGTTGTATTAAGTTGCACACTTATATTCAAAAGAGGCATGCTGTTTGGATTTACCAAATATATAAATAAATTCAAGAGTTTTTGTTTTTGTACTTTCACACCAGATTTGCTTTTTGTTTCAACAGCTGGCGCTAATGAGAAGAAGTTGCCTGTCATCGTGTTCATACACGGCGAGTCCTTTGAGTGGAGCAGCGGCAATCCCTACGATGGGAGTGTGCTGGCGAGCTATGGTGAAGTGGTTGTCGTGACGCTTAATTACCGACTGGGTATACTGGGTAAGAAGAATGCAAAAATGCTGTGACCCAATTCATAATTAATCGGCAACTTCCTGTCCATTCCCTCTGCCCACTGGCAGGCTTTCTCAATGCGAATCCCAGTCCGCATGTCCACGCACGTGTCGCCAATTATGGTCTGATGGATCAGATGGCGGCGCTGCATTGGATACAGCAGAATATACAAAAGTTTGGCGGCGACCCAAATGTTGTTACCTTGGCGGGTCATGGCACTGGTGCGGCCTGCATCAATTATCTGATGACTTCACCGACAATGGTGCGTGGACTCTTCCATCGGGCCATACTCATGTCTGGATCAGCATATTCGTCATGGGCTCTGGTCGAGGATCCAGTGCTATTTGCCATTAAGCTCGCCAAGGAGGTAAACTGCACCATACCTGACGATCTGAATAGAAACCATGAGCAAATTGTCGACTGTCTGAGAGATGTGACATTGGAGGATTTATATAGCGCCGATATACAGGCGCCAAATTTCCTTACTTCGTTTGGGCCTTCGGTAAGTTGCATTCATAACTATGCGAAACCTTACAATAAACATTTCGAGTTTCTTAAAAGAAATATTTTACACAAAAATCCTTATCACAGTTTTTATCGTAGAAAAACATCTAAAGTTTTTTTTGAAGCTATAAATTATATTTCTTTTTATATTTTTATATGCTGAGCAGGTTAAAAATGGGTAAAAGGGGTATAATGTTTTTGTGCAAATGTATGTAACAGGCGGAAGGAAGCATCTCCGACCCCGTAAAGTATATATATTCTTGATTAGCAGCAATCTCGGCTATTGTCCGATATAGCCATGTCCACCTGTCCGTTCGTATGCCCGTCCGTCCGTCTGCCCGTATGTATGAACGCAAGGATCTCAGAACCTATAAGAGCTATACGAATTTAAGCTACAATTTTAACGCAATTCACTTTTTGAGAATACACAAATATTCTATGGTACAATAAGATATACTGTAGAAAATTTCATTAAGATCGGTTAACACACAAAAGTTATGTGACTACCCACATGTTTGCGGCAGCTAGCACACATTTATGCGCGTCTCGTTTTTTTCTCAAAGAGACTCAATTATTGTTGTGGCTGCTGAGTAGAGGCGGCGGCAAATGGTGTGGTCTGTCGCGTTGTGGCTGTTGAGTAGAGAAGGCGGCAAGTAATGCGGTCAGTTGCGAGTTCGAACCCTGTCAGGAGAACTTTTTGTTTATTTAACTCTATTACTACAAACCAGCGCATAACGCGAGCTGCAGTTGGTGTTGGAATAAGAGGGTTCAGTGTATTCCCTAGTCGGGAGCTACCGACTAGAACCTCTTTTTTTAAATTTAGTATTAGTTCTACGGAAGCAAACGAGCGCGTAGCGCGAGCTGCATTTGGTGTTGGTAGAAGAGGATTCAGGGTATTCCTTAGTCGGGAGCCACCAACTAAGGCCTCTTACATGTTAAATATGTAAAACTTTAATTCTACTTTAACTTGACATATATATGTATTTAAAAAACTTCTAACTTTCAACAACTGATATTATTATTATTAATATTATTATAATGAATATTATTATGAATATTATTATTAATTTTATTATTATTATTATTATTTTTATAATGATTATTATTATTATTATTATTATTATTATTATTATTATTATTATTATTATTATTATTATTATTATTAATATTATTAGTTTTTTATTGTACCTTTTTTTTTTTGCTAACAACCATACTGCCCCGTGCCTGGAATGAGAACCCGAATCCCCGTTAAAAAAATATTTAATTTTCTTGAGTTTGAAAACTTTCACAGTAATCCCTGTATTGCCTGTGGCATTGAGCTCTGCAGCAAGGTGGACACAAATAAGCAGCAAAAAAAAATTTGTAGAAGGATTCACATTTTGGCCGCCGTCTTGCATTTCGAGACCTTCTGCATGAATTGCTCGAGTAATGTGCTTGGTTCTTATTTAGGATCTGCCTTTTGTGTTGTTATGTGTTTAAGCATTGACATTTTTTCACGCCGATTTTCGTTTGTCCACCTTTTTGGCTCATCTCAATGCCCAAACAGACTTTATTACTTAGTTCAACTGCTTTTTGTCCTCCTGAGAAGTGTATTTCGAGTACAGAAAAAAATAAATTCTTTTAACTTTCGATTCACTCTTCTCTTTGTTTGCTTTCTCTGCTCTGGCTCACGATTTCAATTTAGGTTGATGGCGTTGTCATACGACCCGGACATTCTAATCTCGATATCGATGATTTAATGACGCGCAACTCGAAGCGTTCATCGGCCGATGGTGGTGCCCAAGCAGCCGGTGGCAACGGCGGTGGATCTGGTGCTGGATCTGCTTTTAGCGGTGGCACTAGCTATTTTGGTGGAGCCGCTGCCACGGCCAACATTGGCGGCCATTATGACGTACTCTTTGGCGTTGTCACGGGCGAATCGATTTGGCGCTTTAGCGCTCATGACATACAAAATGGCTTCGAGGGCGAGAGGCGCGATAAAATTATACGCACGTATGTGCGCAACGCTTACAACTACCACCTTAATGAGATATTCTATACGGTAAGTACGCTCTACCCATAAATATCCCCGACTAACTTCACCATTTGCCATGCCAAGAGGGCCAGACCGGAACCGGGTCTCTCGGTCGGGGTCTCTGCAAGGGTACCGCGGAAGATGTGGTTTGCAGTCTGTAATATAATTCTACTAATCAAATTGCAGCTTCCTTGTGCTGCGCTTGTGATTTTAATTTCTTCAGTTGGCCCAGATGGGATCACGGTTGCCTTTGGGCATCAGTTAAGTCGGCACCTTATCTCGAGTGATATATTTTACTTTGTTGTCTATTCCTATTGAGGATTTTGAGATTCTTCTTGTTAATTTGAATTTGTTTCCACTTTTCCTTTTGTCGAAAACTTAGCAGCCTTTGTAAGTTGGGTGATATTTACATTGTAAAATAATTAAACAGTTTTATCACTTGCTTGACAGTTTATTATCAAACGTCTCAAGACGTAGATGATATTTTATCGACTGATGTGTCGTTCAATTATATGTTTGTTCTTAAGTCTAACATTAGAGTTTTTGTATATAAGTCTCTGTCGCTGAGTACAACGGCATATTCTGCGCTATGGTCACGCCACTTATGAGTGGACGATCATATTTCGAATGTACTTTGGATTGCGTTATGTTTAGTAACAAAGTGTCGCTAAATGGGTTATTGTTTATTTGATCTGATATACCCTTACATTGGTTGGGTATGTATTATGTATTTGTTGCTCATGCTACAACATAAATAATTGGCAAAAATTATTAAAACCATCTTGCCATTGAGTAATAAAGAGAAAAAGCAGGCGTTTGGATCAAAATCTCTTTTTCGAAATACTTCATGAGCGAAAATGCGGTTGCAAACACAAATTGCAAACACAACACCCAGCTACTTCTGCCAATGCCCATACATTTAAGTAATTTATGAATAGGGTCCCATATAGTAAATAATTTATTAAAATATGTATTATTATGTATTTTAAATACGAAATGATCGCACACAAAAAGCCTCGGGCTGTGACGCCACATGCACAACAGAATGTTGTAATCTTCTTAAGTTCATAGATTTCCCTTGGCTTGGCAGACACATACATATATGCAGATTTGCACCAATATGTGTGAGTTGAGACACACATACAAAAGCTATTTGGCGGGTCGCGGCATTAATACCCTAATTTATAAAAATGGTGTATAATGTTTCAAGAAAACAATTATTAATAATTGTACCAATAGTTTCGCACTAAGTACGAAATTATATTTTTCATAGACATTGGATAAAAATGTATATATAAGAAGGTCTGTGCTATTTGGTTACACCACTTATGAATAGCTAAAATACCCTATTTTGAGAAAGAGTGCCTTGCTGGTCGAAAAATGAAAAGTTATAAAAATCTGCCGAGCTGCTTGCAAGTTGAAAGTGAGTGGAGATCATAGGCTATAGCCTTTAACAAAAAGGGATAGCAAGGACAGGTGTGCTTTTTTCATTGTCGAGTCGTTTGTTTTGATTATCGTTCTTGTTGGTTCTTATGGAAAATGTTTTGAAGTTGTTATTGAATTTTGGGCATTGGCAGAAGTGGCTGCAGACAGCCGGGTGTTGTGTTTGCAACCGCATTTTCGCTCATGAAGTATTTCGAAAAAGAGCTTTTGATCTAAACGCCTGATCTTCCTCTTTATTACGTTAATGCGTTAGAGCGATTAATGTTGAATGTAAACTTATTCAATATCACAACAAAAAGAAGTAAACAACGCAAAATTTCTAGCCTGACTTCCTATCGGGCTTTTACGATTTCGCACGACATGGCAGCCGACTGTTGTTCGTTTAGACGAACGAATGCCGAAGTCGTGGCTTGCTGATGCTGACACGAGCAACCATCTCTTTATTACTCAATGACGACTAACGAAGTTAGTCGCCAGCCTACCGTCAGCAAAGCTAATCGATGGTACTTTGCGTCGCTTCGTTTTCGAAGAACATTGAGCGAAAAAGATTTCAACGTACGATCGACGCAAAGTGCTTTTGCTTTATCCATGAAATGCATGCTTTTTTAAATGATACATTACATTGATCTCTAGCTCTTATAGGTTCTGAGATCCTTGCGTTCATACATACGGACAGACAGACAGAAGGACATGGCTAGATCGACTCGGCTATTGATGCTGATCAAGAATATATATACTTTCGACGATACCCTTTTTACCCATTTTCAATGCGGACATGCAAATAGAATTCCTGCTGTCTTTAAAATGGCATCGCCTAGCTGGGGTGTGCAGGATTGTGTGTGATATGTGGCAAGGTTGGCTTAATGCGCTTTAACCAAAGAAACAAATTACGACGCAAATAGACAAAAGACTGAGAAGCAAGAAAAATTGTCATGGAATATGTACGCCAAAATTTTAATTTTCACACCTGCCACTTTTAATACAGCACGCATTGCATGGCGGAAGAATGAAGACTGACAGGTCGGGGCACTGCTTCTAGGCAACTGGACATTTGTCTTAATTTAGAGGCTGTTGCAATCGACCCGAGGCAAGGCAGACCAGGCACTCAGAGTCAACCGGTTGACGATCCTTATAACAAAATCTACTAATGGCGCATCGTACCGACTCCAACTGAATCTGAATATTTCACGTGTCCTGTGGACGCCTCCGAAGCTAAGCCGGCTTCTGGGGTGATGGCTTTTTGGCAGTAGGAAAGTCAGAAAGTCAGAAGGTCAGGCAGTCTGTTTACCTGAAATTTGTCTCACGACTGTTTTACACACACATGCAAGGTCTATGTATACATACAGCTGAAGGCTAACACTCAGTCAACGCTCGAAGAGCGTTGCCTCAATTGCAGAATGTGGAAATTTTAAACGCAAGCCATGATTACCAGTGCACTGAAGTTGTAGGCTGTGAGGTGACAAACACCAGATACTACTACTACATGTTGCTGCCGTCTGACATGGCACGGACCGGGCGGCGGAACAGCTGCCGTTTACCATGGAGACTGACTGCGGCGAGGTGTGGTAAATTTTATTGATTGTATTGATTTAAGCGCTAGATATGTTGCTGCTGCCTCTGAAATATTGTGGCACGGTGCACGCCCACATACTGGGAGCACTGTGCTGGGACCTGATTACGCGGTTCGCCGAGTGCTTATCAGCATTTGCTGTACAGTTTCGGAAAAATATGCAAACAATTTTGGTCGGGAGTGAGTTAAATTTTATTCTCTGTTTAACAAAATTTGTTAATAAATTAATATTACAAGAGTCTAATGTAAGTGACTTTGATCTCAGAATTAACCAGCTTTAATTAAATCTTCTGCTGTTTGCTTAAGGAATGCCTCTAATAAATTTTATCTTATTATACCCTGAACCCATTAAAAATGGGTAAAAAGGGTAGTGCAAATGTATGTAACAGGCAGAAGGAAGCATCTCCGAACTCATAAAGTATATATTTTCTTGATCAGCATCAACAGCCGAGTCGATCTAGTCATGTGCGTCTGTCTGTCCGTCTCTCCGTCCGTCCGTATGTATGAACGCAAGGATCTGAAATTTTAGCTGTAGGTCCTCCTAGTCCATGCGCAGATCGAGTTTTTTTTTAGAATTCTATCAACAGCATTGCAATTGCGATTGTATTGTTTTTTTTGCTGCTATTTGAATTCGTTGTTCTCTCATTAAGATTTAATTATTGGCGTGGCTGTTGATAAGAGGCGGCGGCGAGTGGAGCGGTCTCTTGCGCGTTTGAGCTCTAGGGAGGAAACTACTTTTTTTGGCGTAGAGTCGGCAGCAAGTAATGCGGTTAGTTGCGAGTTCGAACTCTGCCAAACGAACTTTTTTTTTAATTTATCTTTATTTTTACAAGCGAGCGAGTAGGGCGAACTGCATTTGGTGCTGGAAGAAGAGGTATCATGGTATCCCCTAGTTGTTGTATGGAAAATTTTTTTGTTATTCGCGATATCTTGACCAAACTCGGCAATTTTTAGTTTTACTATGCTCCTCATATATACGCAAAATCCTATCAACAACATATTGTCATTTAAGATATTTTGATTAAACACGGCTTTCAGAGATTTCACTGTGTTTCCTTCATTTTTGTCAAATCTTATTTACATCGGACTACTATATCATATGGCTGCATTATGAACGATCGGTCGAAAACTAGGTTCTTGTAAAAAAAACTCTTTTGTTTATCAAGATATCTTGACCAAACTCGGCATTTACTTAGATACAGACAAAGCATTTTGAGCACTATGAGAGGTTAAGTCTGCAAGGATATTGAATCTTCGGCGTGCCGAAAATAGCCTGTCTTTCTTGTTTTTATTTTATTTTGTTTTTTTTTTTTAGTTGAGCGAAAACGAGCAAAATGGAAGCCAGTTACCACGCCATTACAGTTGGCAAATATATAAGGCTTTTATAAATATGTACATGTAGGCTTGGGTGTGTGCATTGGCAAGGACACTGAGACTTGTATTCGTATCTATATGTAGATAAATGCATGCCACACACACCTACTTAAAAACGTATAGGCTACACTTAACCCAAATCACAGTGGCCGTAGCAGCAGCAGTAGAAGAAGCAGTGGCAACAGCCGCATCCAACGACAAGAGTCGTACCCACCCTTACCCTTAGAGACATCATCAACGCCAGTTGACGTTGTCGCCATTTGCCATATTAAAACCAAGTACACGTGTGTATCTGTGTGCACATACACGCAGATACATACAAATATATAGATATAAAGAAGCGTAAATTACCAACGCATATATCACGATTAAAGCGCCTACATTTGTATTTATTTTACTTTACTATATTCGCACACAGCCACCGGCAAATGTCAAGCTCGTTGCAATGCCGCGGTGGGGTTTATACTGAATTCAATAGTGTCATGCATTCATATTGTGTCCATGTATGTATATAGTATGTTATAGTATATATGGTATACAGTACGAGTATATATAGTACTTCTGTCGAAAGCTCAATAAATGCATCTGCAGAAATGATATACTTGTTTGCATGCAAACATATCATGGACAGCAATATTAGATAATTTTTCACAATTATAATATTAATAACAATAATAAATTATCTAAACAATGGCATCAAGTAACGTAAGCGCACCTAACTTGCTGACAAGAAAAGATTTATTAACAAGTAAGAGGTTCTAGTCGGGAGCTCCCGACTAGGGAATACCCTGAAGCCTCTTTGAGGTGATAGCGGGGAGGTGGCGATAGGTATAAAATGAAAGAAACTTGACATATTTATAATATTCTAGAAGCAACATATGTTTGGTGACTCTAGCTCTTATTATTTACCCAATTTGCTCAAAAAACAGGATGTCGAGATAGATTTTTATCGATTGATTGGAAACGGAGTAAGTTATCGATTATTGGAAACAAACTCGATCTGCGCAGGCACTAGGAGCACCTAGATCTAAAATTTCTGAGATCCTTGCGTTCAAACATGCGGACAGACGGACGGACAGACAGACGGACATGGCTAGATCGACTCGGCTATTGATGCTGATCAAGAATATATACACTTTATGGGGTCGGGGATGCTTCCTTCTGCCTGTTACATACATTTGCATTTTGCACAAATACCCTTTTTACCCATTTTTAATGGGCTTAGGGTATAATTAAGATGCTGCTCTTATCAGTTGCAAGGTCGCTCCAGCTGTTTTGGCTGCGTAGCCAGACATCAATAATTTAATTAATTTTGTTATAATATGGAGAACTAATTGTTCTGGAATGACGCCAACAGGCAAATGGTGAGTTAATCGTACGATGACTTGCATCTTTTTGGGTAAATTAAATATGCTTATCTGCGAAATAAATTTATAAATCACATTTCCGTGCACAGATTGTCAACGAGTACACGGACTGGGATCGCACCTCCCAGCATCCGATTAACACACGTGATACGGCCGTAGCAGCTCTATCCGATGCTCAGTTCGTGGCGCCCATAGTGCGCACTGGGGACATTTTAGCAGCCAATTCGCAGCCGCCAGTGATCTCAGCGATGCCCAGTGGGGCAACCAACGCGGCCGCCTCGTCTTTACCAGTTTCGACACAGCCATCGGGTCGGTGCTATTTCTACGTGTTCGACTACCAGACCAAAGATGGCGACTATCCGCAGCGCATGGGAACGGTGCATGGTGAAGATTTGCCCTACATATTTGGTGCGCCACTTGTCGACGGCTTCAGCCACTTCCCGCAGAACTATACCAAGTCGGAGACGGCGCTGTCAGAGGCCGTGATGATATACTGGACGAATTTTGCGCGCACCGGGTAAGTTAAGTATTCGCATTTACTCATTCCCGTCTTGTGCTAAGCCACTTACCATAATTTGTCATCTAAGAGAAGTAGCTTCCGCTATTCCAAGCACTTCTTTCATAAGCAGCACTTAGTGATGATTGTCTGCGTGAAGAAACTGGTCCCAGCTGCAGCGCTTTCAGCAGCACTTTTCCAACACTTGTTATGAAACAAAGATGCCTGGTTTTTCAACATTTTACCTTGTGCTTGCATGAATAAAAAGAAGCAACAGCAGTGGCAATGACATTTAGACTGTGGCGGGCCTACAGAATTTGCTTAAACACATTCCACTAAACATTTCTGCATTCTTTCCTACTCTTTTTCCCCCTCCCTTAGCAACCCGAACGAGCATCATCGCCAGGATTCTGTGCTTCCCGTTTCAAAGGAACGCAATCGTTTTCGCAGTATCACTTGGGAGAATTATGATCCATTGCATCAAAAGTATTTGGAAATAGGTGAGAACAAAAATTTCCTTATTCTCAAAAATGATCAATATTCCTTGGATACGAAAAAAGATTTGGGATTTAAGAACAGGGACTTTTTTGATCACACTAGGCAACAACATTATTGCTTTCCAAATAGGTCGAACACACCTTTAATGTATAAAAATAATAAAGTTTGCTGTTATAGGGGGAGATCGTATTGGTAATGGTTTTATATTTCCCGGTGCTCTAAGAATTTGGTGAATGTTGCACTACAATTATGGGTTCTATATTGTTGTTCAAGTTATTCAACCTTCAAGGCCCTAGCAAAAATAACTACGACTATCGGTTAGCAAACAGACAGCAAGATGAACATGCCACGAAACCAATATACCCTTATTTATCTTGTGAAGAGCTCATATTTATTCAAAAACAAGAACGAATGGCTAAATTCGGCATACCAAATGTTAAATACACGATTCAAATTGTAACTTGTGGTTTTTCAGATATGCCAGGAAAATAGTAAAGCTCCTAATTGCCAATATTGAAAAAAATATCTTGAAAAACAAAAAATTTTGGCATATATAAACTCAATTTTTTCTATAGGATATAGCTTTCTATAGCTAAAGTAGTGCTGGAAATTGATGTATTCGACTGTTTTTAAGCAAAACATAAATAATATAGAGGTTTCCCGAGGTTTTATAAGGCTTTCCGAACCGATTACTGGGAGCTGACTGGTTTTCTTTTGACTTTTTGAAATGTTCCCATGCAACAGATGTCTACCGCTCGAGCCCTGGACTAGAGCCTTCAGTATCAGCCAAGGATCTTGTTACTTCTAAAATAAATACAATAGAACAAATATTCAATTTAAATTTAAAAAGCAAGTAAGAGGTTCTAGTCGGGAGCTCCCGACTAGTGGATACCCTGAACCCTCTTGTTCAAACACCAAATGCAGATATATATACTATTATAGAAGATAAATGTCTAGTTAAGTGAATCTAGCTCTTAAAATTTACCAAAATTGCTCAAAAAACAGGATGTATATATCGAACCCATATATAGGGGTAAAAAGAGTATATTGTATTTGTGCAAAATGCAAATGTATGCAACATGCAGAAGAAAGCATCTCCGATCCCATAAAGTATATACATATATTCTTGATCAGCATCAATAGGCGAGTCGATCTAGCCATGTCCGTCTGTCTGTCCGTCCGTCCGTCCGTCCGTCCGCCTGTCCGTCCGTCTATCCGTATGTATGAACGCAAGGATCTCAGAACCCATAGAGACTTGAAATTTGAGATGTAGGTGCTCCTAGTGCCTGCGCCGATAATCGATAACTTACTCCGTTTCCAAGCAATCGATAAGAATCGATATCGACATCCTGTTTTTTGAGCAAATTGGGTAAATAATTAGAGCTAGAGTCACCAAACATGATATGTTGCTTCTAGAATGTTATATATACGTATGTCAAGTATCTTTCATTTTAGACCTATCGCCGCCTCCCCGCTACCACCCCAGAGCTATAAATCAAGTTAATAACCCAACTTGTGTTGCCAACCAATTTAAGTCACAATTTAAATGCAATTGACTTTTTGAGAATACACAAATATTCTATGGTACAATAAGATATACTGTAGAAAATTTCATTAAGATCGGTTTTTGTTTTGTTTTTTAGTATTTTGACTGCGCACGTGCTTGCGACGTAGTTCGAAGAATTTCTGTATACACACACATTCATGCGCGTCCGCTTTGAATTAGTATATCAACAGCATTGCGATTGTTTTCTGTGCTTTTTTAATTGGACTCAATTATTATTGTGGCTGTGGAGTAGAGGCATTGGTAAGTAGTGCAGTCTGTCGCGAGTTCGAGCCCTACAGGGGAAAGTAAATATGCGGTCAGTTGCGAGTTCAAACCCTGCCAATGGAATTTTTTTTTTTAAATTTATCTTTATTAATTCAAACGAGCTCCATTTGGTGTTCGAATAAGAGGGTTCAGGGTATTCCCTAGTCGGGAGCTCCCGACTAGAACCTCTTACTTGCTTAGATCTAAGCTATAAGAGCCAGTATTAGGAAGTTGAGAATATATGGTTGATATATAAGGATCACAGTCAAACTAATACATTTATAGTTTTACCAAGATTTAGCAAAAAAGTTGTTCATTCAAGAACTTAATTGGCCTTGGTCCAGACATATGTTCTTCCTTTCAACAGAATGAAGGACCTTTCCAAAGACTAGCTTGCATGTTAACAGAAAGACAGACAAATTAAAATGATCATGAATAAATATATTTTTCTACAACTTTACTACCGTGGAACATTTTGTGCTTAAAATTTAAGATATTACCTTTCCACTAAGTACACACCCTTGGAAAATTGAAATATATCCATCTCGATCTCCATTACTATTTAAAAATATGTTTTAAGTGCATCGAATAAAGAACCAAGTGTGGATTCCGCCCATGTTTGTCTCGCAATAAAAATCTTGAAGCTGAAGAATAAACTTTCGTTTATTTAACCTTTGACCCGCATTTACCACCAAAAACGTATCATATAAATACTCACAAAGTTCTTTGAAAATGATTTTAAGGCCGTTTGAATGGTAAATAAATAACCACTGTTGTGGGTGGATTTTCTCTAATCGATGAAGCACGTATTCATTAAGTTCTCATGTAGAGCTTTAAAAATTAGTTTGAAACAACTTCGCCCAAAAATCTTTGAAACGCATTTTTACCAAAGACGCTAGGATTTTGCGAAAAGTGTGAAACACGTCTTGGAAATGAATTTGAGCGCGAAGCATCACCCACCAAATCAAAAATCACACAATGTGTGACTACAACAGAAAAATGTTTGACGCAATTTTACCACACAGACACATGCCAAAATGAATTTACGAAATCGCTAGATAAAAGCGTCAAAATTTATGGATTTTAATGCTTTTTAGGGAAATGGTACCTCTATACATAAAACTGTACGTCCTGCCTAACAGACTGGCTGACTGAAATTCGGAATTGGGAAATTCCACCCTCACGTGTGAAAAATTTGCAAAAAACGTTTGTATTAAACTTTTTTGTTTACCATCCGATCGGCCTTTAAAGATCTTTGTTTAAATTCATTTGAGGGGTATTTCGCACTTTTGGGAAAATCCATCCCTCCTTGGTGGAAACGGGAGTCATTTTGGTGGGTAATGTTTCGGGTTCAAATGAATTTCCAAGAATCATTATAATAATTCATTTGAGACGTTCTGCACACTTTACGCAGAATTCAAGAATCCATCGGTGGAATTTGAGTTTCTTAAAGCCCTACATAAGAACTTAATAAATAAATGTCTCAGCGATTGTGAATATTCCATCCGAAACTGTGGTAAATTGGCGGAAAAAGTTTGTAAGAAAATGTTTAGTCTAATATCCGTTCAGCTTCAAAATAATTTTCAATGATCTTTGTGAACATTAATTTGGGCGTGCTTCACAATTTCCGCTAAACCCTCCTCTTAGAGATAAATGCGTGTCAAAAGATTAATGGGCGAAGTTTTAAGTTTCGTTCAATAGGCCTTAAATTTATTTTCAAAGCCCTACATAACAAATAAATGAGTACGTTTTTCTGGTAACTCGCAAATTTCACTTGCAACTTTGGTAAGTAGGTGGAAAACTGTTGCTTGCAACTTTTTTGTTTACCGTCGAATTAGCTCATTTTCAGCGATCTTTGTTCAAATGTATTTGATACACTGTTCGCCCTATCTAACGCTCTTGGATAGAAAATTCGGGTCAAAAGTGTAACGAATAAAAGTTGATTATTCAAGATTCCCACCACAAGAGTAGCACGGGCGGCAACCGTTGATTCCAACTTATGGATCGTTATTCGATGGACTTTAAACATATGTATTTTCAAATAGAAGTAGAGATTGCTCGGGCCAATAGATATTGTTGTGCCATCTGTTTCAATGTTGCTGATTCTCTTAAATACCTATGTTTAACAGGGCATCAAGGCTAGCTATGAAATACTCAGCCTCACACACTTTACGCATGGAAGAACGATACATATCAGAAGCAAGACTTGTGCATTTTGTTTAATTTTAAATGAAGCTAGACGGCAAGAGCCGGCAACCATCCTCAGATGGTGCCCATTTCACGAATCAGGGGCGTTTTCAAATATAGCTAACTTAATCTGCGCAACATTCTGCTACTGTCATACAGAAACAGAAAGGATGTAGTTGCAAAAGATTTCAAAAGATAACGCCCACCAATGATTGTGAATTTTGGTTTTATTTGTTGAAGAACTGAGATCAAAATCGAAATGGAATTCAATCGAATTATGTGAATAAGTAGCGCACTGTTGCCCGCCCAATAGCCCAGGCAAAAAGGCGCATTCACACAAACACTCACCTATTTGTTGAGATAACTAACGTACGAATTGAAAGTTATGTTGCGTAAATTATCCTGCACAAAAGTGTGTACAGCTTTTATTCAGCTGGCCGCCCTGAGTCATATGGGTACCTCATGAAATTTTTTCATTAATTTCTTTATATTCACAAGAATATTTAAATTTAAATATCGAATTTTTTATAATTGAAAGTATCGAAAAGATCCATTCGATTACATTTTTCTTTATCCGTTAGATAAATTTAATATTTTGAATTGTTTAAACTAGGGGCAGAAAACAAAGATTTAAAAAAATATTAAAACTCTTTCAATACTTTGATAAAAAAATTATTTAAGAATTGAATAAAATTATGTAAGTATGGAATATCACTAATTTACTTGCTCATTTTTTTGACAATCCTAAAATTGACAAGCTGAATACATTTATAACTATTAATATCTACCTCTAACCCCATTTCGCCTATGTTTATAGGCTGCGTGAATAAAAAAATTTGGATGCTATATTAAGGAAAAAATATATTTTTAAAGACATAAAAAATATGCTTATATAAATATATATAACAAGTAAGAGGTTGTATTCGGGAGCTCCCGACTAGGGGATACCCTGAACACCCTTATTCCAACACCAAATGGAGTGCTACGCGGTCTTTTGCTTTAGTAGTAACCAAAATAAGTTACAAAATGTATACCATTCTAGAAGCAACATATCAAACTTGTGCAAGTTATTGAATATCGGAAACAAACTCGATCTGCGCATGGACTAGGAGGACCTACAGCTAAAATTTCAAGTCTCTAGCTCTTATAGGCTCTAAGATCCTTCCGTTCATACATACGGACAGACGGACGGACGGACGGACAGACAGACGGACAGACAGACGGAAGTACATCGCTAGATCGACTCGGCTATAGATGCTGATCAAGAATATATATACTTTCGGAGATGCTTCCATCTGCCTGTTACATACATTTGCACAAATACTTTATACCCCATTTTCAATGGGTTCAGGGTATTTTAAATTATTAATAGTCCTGTAGAAAGAAGAAGTAGCAGTTGCTTGCGATCCCAGTGTTTGGACGTATATAAGTATTAAGAGAAGAAAGTTTGCATTATATTAATTGTCGCATACGCCCGGCAGTTGTGCTCTATTTATACAGTTTCAGCAACAACCCTTTTGCTTTTATAATTAAAAGTTTTACCAAAAGATTATATAAAGTAAGTAGGCTACAGCTAAAAAGCATTTTATATGGTTAATGGCTTAATACGCATTAATAATAATTACATAAGCGAAAATAAAAGCTGACACCTAAATCACTGACTTAGCCAAGACAAAAACAAATGGCGAAAAGCCGACAGACAACCCTCAATAAACCTCCACCCTGTGACCCAGCAAAAGGCGTCAAAAATTAAACAGCTCAGACAGTTTAGTAAACAAGACATCAAACTGAACAAGCCGGTGAATGCGAATAAGGCGTCCTCATTTACGAAGTATTTTACCTTTCTGTCATGCAAATTTCTTGAAAGAGCCTTCAACAACTACAACATCAACAGTAAGGAACTGAAATAGTTGCCAGTTGTTGGACTTTGCATGTGTGAATACCGCATCTCGCATTGAAATAACATTGTATATATAATGCTGTTGTTCTCTCGTTTTTTCTTGTTTTCCTTTCTTTTTTGGTTTCAAACGACTGAAAGGCATGAAGCCGCGCAATAAGAATCATTTTCGGGCTCACCAACTGTCCATTTGGCTGCGTCTGATACCCGAGCTACATCGCGCTGGTATGGAGGATGTTATAGCACGGCACAATCTATTTCGCAATCACGACGATATGGAATTGTACGATGGACCGGTGAAGCCTGATCCATTTGGGCTCTCAACAGGCACAACAACATCGTCATCCTCTGCTTCGTCCTCGTCCTCGTCGCGCCTCCTGCTTATCGATGAGCAATTGATGATGAAGAAAGGACGCGGCCTGAATACCTCGACCTATTTAAATGGCCTATTGGGTGGTAAGTACCCCTATACAATACAAATAACCATGCCATTTGTGTAACTTAAGCTTTTAGTAATTGGCAGTGGAAAACTAAAGACCAACTGTCATCTAGGTTATCTCCTCAGCTACTGACAAATAGACAACCCCAAATAGAGTGATGTGCTTGTCAAAAGCTTTTACTCCGAAAAACAAAATGAGAATCTTAAAAGCTAGTTATGGCAAGTCAAAGTGAAAGCCAGCAGCCCACTCGCACCTACCTAGGCGCATTTTTGCAGGTCAGACTCCAGTCATTCCAAATAAATGGCAGAATTCTGTATCATCACAACATAAGCTGTATCTTCCCTGAAGCTTGCTGATTGTTAAAGCCTGGGTCAGGAATTCAACCTATTTAGACTTTAAATTCTTGGAAAAAAACAAGCCATTAGCTATTATATTTGTTATTAAGCATAATCAAGGCTACAATTCTGATTTTTACTAAACCGGGTTGTAGCTCAAATTCCAGTTAGATTTTTACCGCACCGAAATTAAAGGTTAACTAGTTGTTACAAAAATATTTTTTCCTAAAATAAAACTGCCTTGAGGAAAACTCAGTATCAAAGGATATGACTATATAAATGCATTGCTATGCTATGATTTAACGATTTTAGTGAAATTTAGTAATTACCTTCGTGGTATTTAAAGTTATTTAAATCATTTCAACTACTGAAAAAATATTGACTAAAGGCTCGAAATGCCAAGTTTAATTAATGAAATATTTCATTTACTAATTCACTTCATTGCCACCTGTCATAACCAACCAACACAATTTGTATACCCTGAACCCATTGAAAATGGGTAAAAAGGGTATAATGTGTTTGTACAAATGTATGTAACAGAAGGAAGCATCTCCGACCCCATAAAGTGTATATATTCTTGATCAGCATCAATAGCCGAGTCGATCTAGCCAAGTCCGTCCGTCCCTCCGTCTGTCCGTCCGTCTGTCGGTCCGCCCGCCCGTCCGTCCGTCCGTATGTATGAACGCAAGGATATCAGAACCTATAACAGCTAGAGACTGGAAACTAGCTGTAGGTCCTCCTAGTCCATGCGCAGATCGAGTTTGTTTCCGATAATCGATAACTAACTTTCCAAACAATTGATAAAAATCGATATCGAAATCCTGTTTTTTGAGCAAATAGGGTAAATTATAAGAACTTGAGTCGCCAAAAGTGATGTGTTTATTCTAGAATAGTATATATATATCAAGTATCTTTCATTTTATAATTAACGCCACCTACCCGTTACTCCCTCATAGCTATAAATCAAGTAAATAAACAAATTTAAGCTGCCCACCATAATACACGAATATGTAGTACAATAAGATGCAGAAAGATCGGTTAAGAACTACAGAAGTTATTAAATAAAACATGTTTCTGCTGGCCTCGAGTTTGGGGTAACAAGCGCAAATTGCAGGAATTTCTGTATACATGTACACATCCATGCGCATTTTCTTTGAATTCTATCAACAGCATTGCAATTGCAATTGTATTGTTTTTTTTGCTGTAATTTTAATTCGTTGTTTTCTCATTACAATTCTATTATTGGCGTGGCTGTTGATTAGAGGCGGCGGCGAGTGGAGCGGTATGTTGCGAGTTCGAGCCCTGGGGAGGAAAACAAATTTTTTTGGCGTAGAGTTGGCGGCAAGTAATGCGGTCAGTTGCGAGTTCGAACTGTGCCAATGGAACTTTTTTTTTTTCTAATTTATGTTTATTTTTATAAATGAGCGCGAAGCGCGAACTGCATTTGGTGTTGCAAGAAGAGGGTCAGGGTATCCCACAATCGTTAAAGCTGCTTCCTTCTGTCTGTTACATACATTTCCACAAGTACATTATTCCGGTTAACCCATTTTTAATGGGTTTAGGGTTTAAAAATAATTTTTAAAAAAATAAATATATTTTTCCATCAATAGCTACTCAAAAGCCAAAACAACAATTAATTACTGTTGAAATAAAAAACAATTAAAATAGCAGCACAATACAATCGTAATTGAAATGCTGTTGATAGAATTCAATGAAGACGCATCATTTCAATAATGCTCATGAATGTGTGTGTGTACATGTGTACAGCAACTCTTGCAAGTAGCGCTATCTGCCAGCCAAAACACGTTTTCTGTAATAACTTCTGTGTTTCTTAAGGGAGAAAAATGTGTATATAGTTAAATACTAAATACTGAGAATCGCATAGCAGAGCAAAATTTAAATTTTATCTGCACTTCTAGGTGAACATAAATGCGTTCATACTTAGCTACAGACAAACATACATACAAATAGAAGCATGTACAGAAACATAAATAATTGAGCACATGCGTCATACATATATGCAAACAAATTAAATGTATTAAATTTTAAGCATGAGCCTTCCACTATTTCCAGCGCAGGGAAAAATCTAAGTCTTCCCATACTGCTTTAAACAGCAAAAAGCTGAATACTTAAAAAAAATGCAAAACATAAAAATTATTGCCTTGGGAAATAATATGATAATATATAATAACAAACGATTGAGGCTATTTTTTTGTTTTTTAATTGAAAGTCGATGAGTTATAAATTAATCTTGAGCTATGATGTTTTGTTATCGGCAACTGGTTTTGCTTAATACTCATTTCGCATGTACTCCCTGCAGAATCTATAGTTTTTTCATATACCATTAGCCGTAGATACAAATGTGCGCGATGGTGACACTTAGGAAATAGAAAAGGAGACAAATCAATTACTATGCATACGCCATGTGAGACCAGGCAATGGCTTGTGACAGCCCAGCAAATGCAAATCGTTGGGCAAATTGTTGCCAAGTTTGCTGGAATTTTTTTTTTTTGTTTGGGACGGAGCACGGAGATTGCAACACTTTAGCTGGGTAGAGGTGGTGGGAGCAAGGTGATTTGTTTAGTTGAAAGGGGTGTGGGCCTGACAGTGCTTACTTCAGATTGTGGTCTGTCAAGTTAAATTGTAAAATGCAAACTTGGCACTTTGTGTCTGAATATGTGTGACCAAATGACCCGACTCTCGACCCCCGCTGTGACTTCGCTTATAGAAGTTACGTCCGTGCGGGCCACTTTTGGCCATTCTATTGTGTCGAGTGCGGACTTTTGGAATTACACTCAATTATAATCTGTATTGGCTCCACCCTGTATGTGTTCCGTGTAGACATTTTCATATTTTCTTCTGGGTGAATCGCACTCGACAAAGACGCCAACAGTTTATCGTTTTCATTGCTTTTCGGGCTTTGGAATGTGTTTGGCTTGTGTGCTTATCCTTAGACGCGTTTGGGTCTGCCACAAACTCAAACCATTTGTGCGTAATTACTATTCACTTGCTGACTAAGTTGCAAAAATCATTAAGCCAGTTTATATAAATCTCGTTGAGAACTTTTCCAACACTTACCCTAAATTAACAGCAAACTTTGATGATATACTCAAAGTCCACAGCTCTGTGTGCAGCTCTGTGACGAAACAGCGACAACGTTGGCAACGTCGAATGCAACTCAAACAAGCATCCGGTGCTTGTTGGCAAGTATCCACCTCTTCGACAGCTGTTCGCTTATCGCAAAGTCAAAAGTAAGACAGTCAATTTTGAACGAAACTCTCGCTGTTGCTCGCCCTCAGTTTGAGTTGGCCGATGCAATACATTAGATGCTAGGACCTCCGACGAGGGCGGTGATGTGGGCGTGGCTGTGGACGTGGATTGGGAGTTGGCAGTTGCGTTTAGGTTTGCTCTGAGGCTGGCTTGGCTTTAAAGTTGTTTAAATTAAAAGTAATCTGAATGTTATAGATAAGATGCAGTTAAGCATCTGCACTCCAAATTGCTCGTGAGGGTACCCGGGGACTCTGCTGCTCTGGAACTTGCACACGAGCAGCATTTAGGTCTTTGAATGTGCTTAGAGGCAAAACCTGTAGGTATATAAAGATTTTCTCAAAGCCTGGCTCTTATTTAATTTGGAGGGAAGGCTATCCAAAAAGTATCAGTGTATTTTATACGGAAAAATACTTAAAACATTTATTTTTTACCCTGCTTTTCGATTTCGAAAAAATATGAGCTATTGAGCATTCAAAATAAACTATTCATTAACTTTCCTGTCTAGCTTTTTTAATCTTATATGATCAGAAAATCGATATTATTGATTTCGTGAGAATTCGAGTTATAGATCATCATCACATCTAATTGATTTGCACGCTCTATAGGATAGACTACATTTCATTTTTAAGTTTCTAAATCTTAACGACTCTTAGATCGACGTGTTCATAGAGAGCGACTGAGAGAAAACAGACTACCCCAAATACGAGTAGGGTAAGAAGAAATCGTCGGCTGGGGGATAAAGAACACCTATGCTATCTGCACAATTGCGCCATAATTTTATACAAGACGTACAGGCTTAAGGCCTTTTCTCCAATATAACCAAATAAATTTAGAAGTGTCTGCTAAAGCATTTAAATATATCTAGAAATAGCTTTGTTTTTGTAACTTTTATATTATGCACATATATATGTGGCAAGCAACAAACGAGACGACTTAGTGAAAAAACACAGCTAGTATACAAAATATTCTATTCAATTAGTGCGAGAGGGAGGAATGCTGCATCATCAAAAGAAACTTACCAAAATACACAATGAAAGAAAAACTCGTTGCAAACACATTATTAAATGATGAAATGCCTGAAATGGAAAACAGCTGACAGAGTCACAGTCAAGGACGCAGGGACTGGCAGTCAGGGTAACGCCAGGCCAGGACAGGCCAAGCCACAAAACACGGCTACTCCAGCACCCATACTCTAAAAGAGTGAGGGACAGAGACAGGGATAGAAACAGAGCGAAAGAGATGGTAATAGCGACATTGTCCTAGTGTCATATGGACTCGACATACTTTGACATGGTTTCATTTACGCTGACTGCGCCAACTGCGCGCCCCGGCTTACCACTTTTATTGTTGTTGTTGGTTGGTATACCCTGAACCCAATATAAAAAAGGTATAACGACTGTGTGCAAATTGATATAACTGGCATATGTTCTATATTCTTAATCAAGACGACAAGCTGAGTCGATCTAGCCATGACCTTCAGTGTGAACGCAACGAGCATCGAAACTACAAAATCGAAATACCTCAATTCCTCCCAAAAATGAAACCTGAAGTCATTTTAAAATATATTTCATAACAATCGGACTATAAATACGGAAGTTAATCAAGAAGATACTTCCCAAACATAATGTGCGGCAAATGAAGAAGAAGAAGCACACCCGCGCCTTTTGTGTATGCAGGCAGTACTGTTGAATGTTTGTAACAGTCGCTTGGCGCTGGGTTAGGGGTTTCTTCTGTGTTGAGCAGCACAAGAACCGTTCTGCAGTTGAAGTTGATGTTGGTGATGACAGCATGAGAAATGTGTTGAAGGTTCATTTTCTTTTTAATTTTTTTTAGTTTTCCTTTTTTAAATTGAAGGGTTTTTGTCTTTGTTTGCTATTCAAATTGTTTCCGGCATCATGGCTTGAAATATCAAAGAAGATCATTCCTATTATTTACTTCTTCTCAAGTTTTTAAGATATGAAAGAAAAGAATAATTAAACCGAACCAGTTCGAACCAAAAATTTAAAAGTTTCTCGAACCGAAATTCAAGGCTGAGCGCTAGTCGAGCCGTATATTGAAACAGCAACAAATTTTTCTTACGGCTTGTAGCTCTGTTTCCCATCACAATACATACGAGACCTAACCAGACTTTATTCAGCACATAACTGAGTTTTATGAGCCAACGCTGATCTCATTTACGCATTCACCTTAAAGAAGAAGCAAACAACGTGTATGACGGAAGCATAACTCTATGTTACTAAATGCAAGGTTGTTAGTATCCCTGCTAATTTCAGAACGAATAAGGCATGTAGTGTGTAGATTAAAATATATCACTAGGCAAAAGCACGCTTTTAGCCGAAATGCCGCTAGTTTTTGGTTATGAATTTGCATAAGCGGGCTAATATATTGGCTGGTTAGCTTTGAGGGGCGTCTGGTGATGAAGTGTCAAACTATGAGCTACAATAAGTCGGTACAAATTGAAATACCGCCTCGTGGCTGGCTGCTTTCTTGAGGTAATCACTTCTTAAATTCACGGATATTAAATGAGGCCGCGACCCCCCCTGCCAGCTGTCGCTGATATCTAATTTATGCAAGGCCATTTAATTGAAGCTACGCAGCATTGCAAACATTTTGCACGCCAAGCATTCCACTTGACGAAGCGAGTGGGAGTTGGTGGACGTTTAGGTGTGGCCACTTGCAGCCTAAGTTGATTTTATGGTTGGATTTTTTGTCATTCCACTAATTAAAGGCACATTAGGCTGCCTTTATCTACCAGGCCTAGGCAATCTCTTTCGGCTTTTGGTTTTCTGACGCAAGCCTTGTGTCCTCGTACATAATTATCTAGGGTGCCTGAGAGCATTCGGTCGGCGGTTGTTGCCTTCGGTACGAATTTAACTCAAACGCTCGGTCTTGGCCATAAAAATTAAAAGGAATTAAAATAGAAAATTTGCCATGACAAATAAGGCGTATTTCAACTTGAAAATAAATGTAAAATGGAGCGTTTTTGATAAAAAGCTTAGTTAAAAGCTATTTAAAAATATTCTAGTAAGTTACGACAGGTCGGTTGCGCTACGGCTGTGTGTGTGTGTATGCATACTTTTTTTTGTGGCAAAGGACTCCCAATTTATCTGGTTGGGCCATTCAGCAAGGGGTCTGCCAGCCAGCACATAGGGGCCTGCAAGTGTTTGCTCCTTAAGTCTATCAAGTGACAGGTTAAGTGGCTACATTTTGCCATTGGTGAGCTGCATAGACCAGTTAGGGTTAGAATTGCCGTTGGAAAATCCAGCAGAAATTCATATTCAGATTTGCTGAGAATGTATGTTTTTCGAGTAATATTCGAAGAATAAGTGTCGTCAACACTTCTAAGCGTGCAAGTTCTAATCAGCGTATAGAAATCTTAATAAATAACTTTGAGCGCAAATGGCGAAGCAGGTCTCCTTGGCTTCTTTAATTACATATTTGATTTTGGCAAAATTCGCTTCATATTATTCATATACATATGTGCTATTCAACCAAGTAAAATCCTTTTGGTATAATATGATTTGTTGATTGTAACTGTCTATCAGCACCGTATACAAATATTTTTGAGCACGATCATAAAGTCACGTCTCTGTTATCTGTATCTCAATTCAATTTAATATCTGACGATGTTTTATTCCGAAATTTTTAACTGTCAAATCCACACATTTTCGCTTATTTCTCGCAAGTGATGTGACTTTTATTAATTATTATACCCTGAACCCAATAAATATGGGTAAAAAGGGTATATTGTATTTGTGCAATATGTAAATGTATGTAACAGGCAGTAGGAAGCATTTTCGACCCTATTAAGTGTATACATATATTCTTGATCAGCATCAATAGCCGAGTCTATCTAGCCATGTCCGTCTGTCTGTCAGAAGGTCCGTATGTATGAACTCAAGAATCTCAAAACCTATAGGAGCTAGAGCCTTGAATTTTAGCTGTAGGTCCTCCTAGTGGATACGCAGATCGAGCTTGTTTCCGATAATCGATAACTTACTCCGTTTCCAAGCAATCGATAAAAATCGATATCGAAATCCTGTTTTTTGAGCATTTTTGGTAAATAATAAGAGTTTGAGTCACTCAACTTGACATGTAGCTTCTAGAATAGTATATATATCTGCATTTGGTGTTGGAAGCAGAGGGTTCAGGGTATCCCCTAGTCGGGAGCTCCCGGCTAGAACACAGATAACAAACAAACAATGCAAAACAAATCAAATGTTGCGCTGACAGACTTCTTTAAATGTATTTACGTGCGCTTCACAAGCTCCTGTCGAATTCAGGAATTCGTGTTCAGACACGAGTTTTCAACCCAAATTTTATAGGTTTTTATCGTCTAAAACAAAATATTGTGTTTTATCAATTTTTATTCAATATAAAATTAGAGCTTTCATTATTCATGATTCTAGAATCAAATTGGCTGATATTTGGCACACAATAAAATATTGTCAAATTGAATTTAATATGCAATTGAAAGCTCTCTTTTGGCCCTCGGCAGCTGTGAAGACTGACACGAAATATTAGAAAAAACAAGTAAGAGGTTCTAGTCGGGAGCTCCCGACTAGGGGATACCCTGAACCCTCTTCTTCCAACACCAAATGCAAATGTATATACTATTCTAGAAGCTACATGTCAAGTTTGGTGATTTTAGCTCTTATTATTTACCAAAATTGCTCAACAAACAGGATTTCGATATCGATTTTTATCGATTACTTGGAAACTCGGATACAAACTCGATCTGCGCGGGCACACTTATAGGTTCTGAAATCCTTGCGTTCATACATACGGACAGACGGACGGACGGACGGACAGACAGACAGTCGGACATGGCTAGATCGACTCGGCTGTTGATGCTGATTTATTGTAATAAACACACGGATCGTTGGGGTATTACATCGAGTGAACTACAAGTTACATATTACTTAAGCGTGAAGAGCAGTTCGAATAATTTGTAACCAACTTGCTGCCTAGGTCTTATCGCCAGCCATTAACAACTGAGTAGCATAGGTTACACATTGATATCCAACAGTTCCCCGCAATTACTCATGCCCTCTCACTTTTTCTCATCACCTTCTTTTTCTCTGTGTTCTGCAGTTACCACCGTGGAGCCAAACAACATGTATACAACGTGTATACCAATTGGCAGCAACTACACAGGAAGCGGAGGCGGCGTATTTTCACCGACGACATTGGCCAATGCCTCGACTGATACCCTAGCATCCGGCTTTGAGGCGGCAGGGTATGCGGCATATTCGACGGCGCTGAGCGTAACGATTGCCATCGGCTGCAGCCTGCTTATATTGAATGTGCTGATTTTTGCTGGCGTTTACTATCAGCGGGACAAGACTCGGCTGGAGGTGAAGACACTGCAGAAGCAGTACCAGCAGCGCAGCATGCATCAGCAGGTGCCATATCCACCGGAGCCCATTAAGCATGCACATTATCATATGGGCCATTCGCAAAGTGCCAATGTGATTGTTGATGTGGAGAGCCATGGCCAAGATCAGGCTGGCGGCCAGGCGGTCATGCTGCTACAGGCGGCTGCCGCAGCCGCCAACGAGGCTGGGAAGCAGCCCCCGCCACACATTTGCGGAAACACGGCTGTGCAGCAGTCGCAGCAAGCGGGTAGCAATGGCAGTATTCTCAATAATATGGCCATGGATGGTAAAAAGCCTGCGGATAACTTGGCCAATGTCACCTATAGCACCAGCAGCAAACAACAACTGCAGCAACAGCAGCGCGAGCACATGCAAATCAAGGGCATAGGCGGCGGTACCCAAACCTTTGGACGTGGCAATGGGGCAGCTGCTGGTAGTGCTGTTGGTGTCAGCAACAGCAACAACAGTGGCGCCTCTGTTGTTGTCTCAGGCAGCAGCGTTAGCTACAATCCCGGACTAATGACATTGCCCAAGGCAAGTCAATTGCATCATGCCGCAACTTTGAACTATGCGCGCAATACGGCCGCCTTAAATTTGGCGGGCGGTGGCAACGCCCTCGTGGACAGTCGCGGCAATGTGCTGCTCACTAGTACAGGCGGCAACGGCGGGGTCAGCAACGGGGATTGCATGACACTGCCACGGAATCTCAATCTGTCGTCAGCAGCGCGCCATAATCCAACGACAGGTGAGTCGGTGCAACATTATTCTAAAAGCGCGTATGAAAGCTGCTGCCGCAATTCCAATTGAACGAATTGGTTTCTGATGCGGCCCAGGCGAAAGATGAAAATTTGCATGCTACGTGCCCCATTTGGACGAGACACGTAGCATGCAAAAAATATTGCGGAGAGGTATCAGTCAGGCCGTACTATGATGAAATTTCATTACCGTCTTTTCCTCTTTCCGTCTTTTTGCTGATGGTAAAAAAGCGAAAAACCTGCATTTTATTTCGATTAAGGGAGCCTTTTTGAAAGACCACAAACTTATATTCAATGAAAGCCCAAAATATATTCTAGTCCTTAGAATGTCAGTTGTGCCCTCTTGTAACATGCGCGTTTCACTTAATATATGTCTTGGTTTTATTTCCTTAAAAAAAACACAAATATCTGTGTTGGCTCTCAATGAATTTTCAAACGCAAAACGAGATATGAAAATAGTGAAGCTCGTAAATGCTGAGTTTGATGAATATATATAGTGGCCTATGTTAAAAAGACTTTGCATATATGGACGTAGCATGGCGAAACTTATTAATGCGTTTGCGATGTACTGCCTGCAACAGAAAGGCGGACCTATGAAAAGTTCATAAAAGAAGATACCTTTTAAACTGAGATACTAGTCCGCTTAGCAACAGACGGACGGACAGTCGGACATGGCTATATCCAGTCGGTTGTTGATGCTGATCTAGTATGTATACTTTATGTGGTAGGAGACGTCTTCTTTTAATCGTTACACATTGCATGTCCAAATTTCAATTCTCTCTACAAGGGTATAAAAACATTTTGATATACATAGGAATATGATTTCGACACTCCATTAGATATTAGAAAACATTTAAAAATAACTCTTAAAGCTAAGTCGCACAGTAAGAATATTGCATATACAACCTTAAATATGCTATTGGTAACTCAGCTGGAAGTCTGGCTGCTTGTTAGATTTCTCAGCAAACAAATAATAAAAACAGGTAAGAGATTCTAGTCGGGAGCTCCCGACTAGGGGATACCCTGAACCCTCTTCTTCCAACACCAAATGCAAATGTATATACTATTCAAGAAGTTACATGTCAAGTTGAGAAACTCAAGCTCTTATTATTTACCAAATTGTTCAAAAATCAGGATTTCGATCGATTGCTTGGAAACGGGGAAACTTATCGAATATCGGACAAACTCGATCTGCGCGGGCACTAGGAGGACCTACAGTTAAAATTTCAAGTCTCTAGCTCTTATAGGTTCTGAGATCCTTGCTTTCATACATACGGACGGACGGACAGACGGACGGAGAGACATACTTACATGGCTAGATCGACTTGGCGGTTGATGCTGATCAAGAATATATGCACTTTATGGGGTCGGAGATGCTTCCTTTTGCCTGTTACATACATTTGCACAAATACATAATACCCCTTTTACCCATTTTGAATGGGTTCAGGGTATAAATATTGCTCAATCAAACCCAAAATGACCTACGTGCGGGGTCTGACAAGACCAAAATCTCAACCCGTGGCTATGCTCAAATATGTTCGCGTGAAAATTGAAATTGTACTAATCAGCCACAGAGCCCGCTCGAACAAAATCAATTGTCCAAGGATGGGGCTAAAGTTATCTGTGCCCTGTCCGTATTAAATATCCGGATGGGCTTACGGCAAACCTAAAGTCAAAAGGAAAAAATAAACAAGGACAAGAAAACATTTACGCTTCGCTGAAGTTCAACGCACTTGTGACTTTTTACCACAGTTGAGCTGACAGACAGCAAACGACCTACCCGTTCCGCAGCATCCACGTATTTAGCTCGAGTACCGGCAACAGCTTTAGCTACGCATCCGTTCAATTCAATCCGAATCCCTGGGCACGACGGAAATTGTTGTACAAATTATGCTCCAATGATTTCCAAGGTTTTAACTGAATTTATACCCTGTAAAAATAATACGAGAAAGGTATGCCATTGTAAGTAATCAAAACTAAAGTAAACCGGATTAAAAGCGAATACTAACGTACATGAGAAGAATTCTAAGCTCGGAATTCTAAACGAATGTATATGGACGTTACAGTGGGAATGACAAACTACATAAGAGTCCGGCTAACGGCTGTTCACCACAAAAACGCCAAAATAAATTCTCCCATCGAAAAGGGTCAGGAACAACCAAAAACAACAAAATTCATATTGAGTCATGCAAAACCTTTGGTTATTTAAAGAAAGAAAAAAACATTCTCAATGCATATACTGAACGTTGGGTTATTAATAAAGAAATAGGCCCACAATTTTAGTGTAAAGAATATTTATAGACTTCCTTTCGGCTGACATGAAACAATTGCCTCCGTCGTTTGCTTTTGTCTGATATGATATTAAGGAAAAATGTGAACTACAATTGTGGCAACTTATTGACAGGACTGTGTCAGTCAGCACGCTATGCAGGCCCTTCATAAAATTTACCTGCAATAATAATTTTCCAGTATAGCTGCCGTGACATTTGATAAATTTGATTAGTCCGATAAAGCTATCAAGCTGCATGCCACTATCTAGGCACGAAATGATGTTTAAGTTAAGATGTTCAATTTTGTATCGACGACCAATAGCTAATGATATGATTTCCGGGCCGTAAGCCACATAAACTTTTTATAGTTTTCAGCCTAGATACCAAGTCATTCGGTGACCATAAAACGTTTGTAGTTCCAGTTGGTACCTGGTCCCATAAACCAACAAATATAAAAAAAAATATATATATATATATATTAATATACATATATATAATAAAATGAATACATAAAACAAGGCCGCGGCCCTGCGGCTACTGTGAGGTCAACTGGCGCTGCGAATAATGTTATTTTTATTATAACGCCGAAAGAAACAAATACAAATACGTAGCACAGGCGAGGCCAATCAGGTAATTCGCAAATTTTTTTTACATCGACTGTTTATGAAATGGCCGCGCGATAAGCAATCCAACAGTTTTTTGCGCCGCAATGAGTGTGCAGATCTCACTTAAACCTGCCTGTGAGTGTGTGTGTGAGCTGTGAATGTGTTGGTAATCAAATTACCGCTAACAGGGTCGGAATTCAGTGAACTATGGCAGAAAATGTTATTAAGTACATAAAGAGATTGAAACTTCCAAAATGATTCGTTTTTCTGTTCGTGTGCGCACAATTTTAATGTAACGCAAATTCAGTTCTGGTTTTGAAATTATATAATCTACTAAAACTCTTATGGGGTATTTTCAATAGTTTTTTTTAACCTTGTTTGGTAAGGTGCCTTAGACATGGCCTTAATAAGTTTAAACAAATACTAAAAACAAGAATATATCATTAAACTCGGTGCTCAGTTGGCCTATCGACAATATTTTATTTATTTAATGATTCCATGTTAGATTTATTTTTGTAATTTAGACCAAATTGACAAAATGTAAAGAATGTACGCTAATCTTTGCTCTTCAGTTTTCTAGCTAATTAGTTACATTAAATAGAAGATTCAATAAATGTATTGTATGCTTTTAATGATTGACACAATAAGTGTTATTCTGACAAATATTGGAAGTGCGCCAGCTTAGTCCGATGAGTTTTTGCTTGTAGTAAGTATAACTGAAGCATAGAATAAGAATCGTAAAGACAGATCCGGCTATATTTCCTATTTAAATTTTTATTCCAAAATGTTATACTTGAGTTCTCTGATTTCTTGATTCCATTTCCATTCTACTTCACCTCTTGATGCACTAAAATGCCCCCATCTGAATGACATGCCCAGTTAAGTGGAAATTCGGCAAATTTCATGTGTTGCATTTCAAGGAGATGCCAAGGAATTTGTCGCTTTTTAGCTACTTCAACAAGTTATGCACTTCGTTCGTCAGCTCTAATTGCTGTTCAATAATGGCTGTAGGAGGAAAAATTTTGAGAAGCCAAGCAACATTTGTTATAAGCTGTGGAAAATTGCAATGAAATATAATATTGCTATTTGTTGTTGCTGCTGTCATAACTGATTTAATTTTACACCAAATCTCTGAGTGGAAGCGTAAATCTTGTAGTCGTTAGGTAGGTGGGCCGAGTGGTGCTAGTGGTGCTGCCGTTGAGTGGCCGCTGAGTAGTAGATGGATAAAGCTCGTCACTCGACATCATTATCGTCATTTCAGCATCTGGTACCGCGTTGTCGGAAGTGGCGAGTGCTCCGCTCTGTGTTAACATATTCAAAGCTCTTTGCATTATTTATAATTATTGCGAATTTTCATATAATTATGCGTCAGCGCCCGCCAGCTGGTTGCCATTGACGCTGCTTGGCATTCCATTCAGTTATTTATTTCAGCAGCACATTTTTCCTCCTCGCGCAGACCATAAATATTAAAGTCAACTACAGTTTGTCTCAGTACGCGAAAATCCTCACGTAAGTAATGCTTTTTCCGATTTTTGGTCTTTATTTATTTATTTTTTTTTTTGCTGTGTGCACTCAAGTAGCACATTAATATTTGTTGTTGTTGCTATCTAAAGAGCTTATATTATATAAAAGGATTATGTTATTTAACGGCAGTTTAATGTCTCATTAGGCTTGGTGGGTGGACTTGAACTATTAAGAGTTAAGCCAGCGTCTGTAATGTGCAAGGCATTTATAAAGATTATATTTATAATTTTGGAAACATGCGACATTTATGATTAAAATGAAATAAAGCTAAACTAAGAACTCTAACTCTATCTCCTTCTCTTTTCATTCTCCCACACTCTCCCCTCTTCACATCAGATCCTTTTGAGTTTTCTTTTCCATATACTAAACGATCTAAATCTGATAATTATTAGAAATGATTTTAAGGATGGAGAGTACTTTTTGTCCTTTGGGGGCACGTACAATAAATGCAGCCTCAGTCAAGTTTTGAGTCATGGGCTCTTAACAAATTGTGAATGCTGACCAAGCATTTGCACAACTGTATTGCGACTTTTTGTCAATTTTTTAGCGTTAATAAAAATGCTCTTTAATACGTATAGCTTATATGTATTAATGTTAGTATTTGTACTCTGATAAGGTTTAATTTATTGGAATACGGACTGAAGGCAACTGGTAATTTAGAGACTAAAACTAAGCCGCTAAGTTGACTAAAGCAGCTATTTGTACTGTAAATCAATCTAAGAAATGCTAAAGTCAGCCATTTGGGGCTTAGCCATTTAGGCAATGATCTAAAAGCTGAATTTAGGCGAGTGCCCTGTTCATATTTCTTCTTCTACTTATGGCCTACTTTTCAATTGGTTTGTCGGAAACGTCGGTGACACACACGTTGAACTTTGAACTTTGCATAAAATGTTCAGTAAGCTCGCGATAAATTCAAAGGCTTTCGTCAAACAAGAAGCCGTAACAAAAAAATAGGTCGCAAGCAAAAATCAACCAAATTGAGTAAAACAATGAAGCGTAAATGATTTTTGCTGACATGTGTGCACGTGGTTGTGTGTATGTGTTGCGTGTTGGCGTATTTGTGTGGAGAAATGAACATAATAAAAATAAAGCAGCAAGCAAAAGGCAAACGCGACTCGCCTGTTAAGCCCGAGAAAAAACAAGCAAGTACACAAGCAGTCGAGAGAGAAAAAGAGAGTGTTGAACGCAGAGCCCGATGTGACGTGATTGTCAGCCACATTGTTAACGTCGGGCAAGAACCACACCACCACCAGCAGAACTAGTTTGAGGACATTAACAGCTTTATACAAAAGTTATTATTGAAATTTCAACAGCACGCGCACATTGCAATCATTTATCACACATACGCTGAGCAAAGCATAAAAGATAAAACATGATGAAAAATCTATTTGCAAGCCAGCTGCGTTCGAAAGCTGCCCATCATCTCCCATATTTATGGAAGCCGCACCCAACATATGTTTGCTGTAAGTTTTCTGTCCCAGCCTGAAAGGAACGAGCGGACCCCTAGCCCATCAAGCCCAAGCGCATTATTCGATCTCTCCGCCGTATTGTCGCGTCTGATTCCGCCGTTTCTGTGTGTTTGTTTCCTTTCGCTTTTCTTAGTTTTATTGTTTTAGCAATACGACAAACGGAACTGCTGGCATACAAATGTCAGCTTGCCACTGATGTAGTTGTGGTTCATGTTTGTTGAGGGATGTTCGCATATCTTTGGGAACGAATTCTTACCCTCTGCCACCCGTTGGCCATTTCCTCACATGTCCTTTTGTCCATTTGTGCATTTCGCAGCTAGTTAGCTAAAACAATATTATTTTATTGCCTCGGCCCAAGAAATGGTCACAGTGCCCGAACGTTGGTCAATTGTGGTGCTGTTGTCTTATACAGTGAGACACAGCAAGAAGGAAGATTTGACATCATAAAGGGGCAGCTTTTAAGGGTGCTGGTCAGAAAACTTGCGAGCTTAAATTGCTTCAATTTAATTTTCACTTACAAGTTTCACGGACACATTTTTCATAAAAATAGTTACTCTAGTAACTTAGCAACAGCAAAATTATTTAAATAAAATTAGAGAAAATGTTTAATCCCTGGCATTTTTCAATTCAAAAGTATTTCGAAATACCCTTAGGTTATCAATGAAAAAAATAAATAAATATATGTTATAGTTATTTATATTATAAAATATTTAAGCGACTTATTTACTTTAAATTTACTTAAGAGGAATAAAACGACAAGGAACGAAAGATTTAATTACAAAAGGGGGAGAAGCAGGAAGAATAAGAGCACCATAGAGCTGAATGACAAAATGTAAATATACATATAAATATAGTAAGGGAAGACAGAAAAATAGGTAGAGTTAAATTAATCTTTATCTTTTCAGTTATTAGGTAAAATTTCATTGGTAGTACATTCAATAAACAAGTATGAGGTTCTAGTCGGGAGCTCCCGACTAGGGGATACCCCGAACCCTCTTCTTCCACCACCAAATGCAAATATATATATAATATTCTAGAAGCTACATGTCAAGTTTGGTGACTCAAGCTCTTATTATTTACCAAAATTGCTCAAAAAACATCGATATCAATTTTTATCCATTACTTGGAAACGGTGTAAGTTATCGAATATCGGAAACAAACTCGATCTGCGCGGGCACTAGGAGGACCTATAGCTAAAATTTCTAGCTCTTATAGGTTTTGAGATCCTTGCGTTCATACATACGGACGGACGGACAGACGGAAGGACGGATGGACGGACGGACGGCCGGACAGACGGAAGGACGGATGGACGGACGGAAGGACGGATGGACGGACGGACGGACGAACGGACGGACGGACAAGGCTAGATCGCCTCGGCTGTTTTTTTTATCTGTTTTTTAAATATTGCAATTGAAACAATTCCCGTTTTTTCATAACAACATTAAATTATTACTGTTGTTAAAAGAGATTAAAAGGATTTAAAGCATCTAAAAAGCTAATTTCTAAAGTAATACTTTCATATTTTATATAGCTGTGCTTCAAATTATATTAAAAACTGAAATACAACTTAAGAATCCTAATCTTAACAGCTTACCTTGTTTAATACATAATATATTTCTTCTGAATTATTGTGTTAATAAAGAGTTTCCAATTTGTTGCTAGGTTTGGCAAGTGTTAATCAAAAACTTGTTCAGCCTTCGTCGCATTAAGTATTCCATAATGCGTAAAACTTAACTTGAACATAACTTAAACAACTTTAACCCAAATGGCACAGCGTAGCCCAACGGCAAATCCGGCTAATATATTTTTCAATTCGCTCCCAGCTTGGACGCTCCGGCAACATACATAAATCTACATGGTGGAGCTCATAAATATTTCATTGATGCGCTTCACTGCTCAGTTTTTTCTGTCCTTGTAGCTGCTACTGCTTATAAGAAAAATACGTCCAGTTGGGCGTGCAGACTACCAATGCCTTGGCATTTCCTTACAATAATGCTCTCGTATATTACTGTTCCTTTTATTTTTAATTTGCTCATTCAATTTGCTCTCGCCCCTGTGTCTGCCGCTGCTCGTTCTATGTGTCGTTTATTGATGACATGGCAAACAAGGTACGATTTTTGAGAACTTAAAAGTTCAACAATCATTTTTCTTTTTCTGGCGACCAGTTCGCCGCTCACAGAGTCCGCCCTTTGGATTCTTATATTGGTACGCACATTAACTTCATTTTGTGTTCACGAGCAACATAAATCCAATTTAATTGTGCTGCTTACTCGCTCACCCATGCCCACACACACAAACACACACACACACGCTTGGATTGGCACATTTCACACGGCTCGGCTCAAAGCTGAATAGACGCACATAAATTTTCTTCAATATTCGTTTGATTTCTTCACATTGAATTTTGAAAAATTGACTTTTTGCCTCAGTCTCAACTCCTCGCCATCGTTCCAACTTCCCCTGTCCATACAGTAGCTTGCTTGACTGATTAATTACGCAGAGTTTACTGCCAACTTGCACTATTTTTCACCGCGTATGTTGTTGTATTAATTCAGCCAGGTGAGTTGATTGGTAAGCTTTGAATTTAAACAGTCCACACCTTGAATAAACGATACACAATTGAAGTGTCATTAGGTGGTTATGGCCTATGCTGAAGGTGCGTTCTAAATAACTGAATATAATTTATGAACAATCAAATCAAACACACATACGATAACTTCTACAATGGCAGTTGCCAAATTAAAGATTTTTACATTATCTTTAAGCAACATCTCTTTTAATCAATTAGAGACAAGAGTTGAATTATTATCAACTTGCAGATGAAAGCAACACGAATCACTGATAAGGAAAGAGAGAAAGTAAGCTAAAGATCGTGACAGCAAAATTAAATTGATAGTATGAGCAGAGATAAGAAAGCGACTACGACCCTGTTAAAATAACACTTATAACCAGAGTATGAAATGCTGTAAGGCTTAGTTGAGACTAATCATAACTTTTTAGCAGTGAACTTTGAAATATTAAAATTTTGGAAAATGAAAAAAACCATACAAACAATATATAAAAATAAAAGCCAAATTCATGTGGTCGATCAGGACCAAAGCTATCATATTTTCTTCCTCTCCATTCCGCACTTCACATTAACTCAAGCTCGTGAGCCTGTATGATATCGCGCATCAGGCACAGCTTTTCCGGAGACTACATCCCTATCGTTCGGCAATAAATTGCACGCCTTGACCAAATGGAGCGCAAACATAGATTCCACCCAGCCCCTCGATTCAGAACGCAGCTCGTTGCATGTAATTTTTTGATAAGTCCAACAAAATGGCGAAAAGCAACAAAGGAAAAAAGTATCACCAAATTTGCGCAATAAATTCGTGCACAACTGAGGACAGCTCATTAATGCACACATACTCTCAAACCAAACAGGACATACGATGCACAATTGGCTGCACTTGTACCGCACCACTTAGTTGTGGGCAGAACTGGAAAGCCACAATGCCGTATAGGCCACTAGTTAATGTCCACTGGTGCCAGACTCCACGTCCCAGTGCAGTGGTGAATCGAGTCGTGAATCCCATGTTGAAGCTGCGTAGGGCTGCCCCGTTTTAGCCGAGTTATGCATGAGGCATTTCAGGCCTTGTCATTTCATACTAATCAACGTCCGTAAAGCGCTTCATGCAAAAAATTTAGTACGTTATTGCGGATGGTGGAGTTGGTTGGTAATATTTTTCATTTCTATTATGGCCATTTGTTACAGCATTTGCATTGTAATTGCATGCGGGTCATATTTGTGCATTTGTACTACATTGCGTATCAGTGACGCGCATATAAATTAGAATCGTTGGGATGAACATCGTATTTTGGACAACAAAAAACTAACAAAATGCATGGAAATTGAAAATTTATTGCACACCACACACAGCCGGTCGCTTTCATTGCGCACTATTACGCATACGCACCATTGTTAATTTAATATTCCAAATTTAGGGCAGGTCTCATCGGGCACTAAAGCGATATTGTACATGGGCTCCTACTCTAACTAGTACTTCCTTTGACCGCAGTATGTGTGTGTGCGTGTAGATTTTAGCAAAATAGCCGCTCTTAAACTGAGCCCCAACCTACTTTGATCTTTTTCTAATCTGGTGGCCATTTCGGGCACTTTTTGGAAAAAGCAGCTAACTTCTTAACTTTTATTTGTCCTCTCTAAGGTGCGCCTATTCGGGCTTTATTTGTCCATTGAGTAGCGTGCACTATTAAATTATGAAAGTAAACAGCGCAATAAAAAGTAAGGCATAATGCTAAGAGACTTATTGGCAAAATTTTGCCTCAACTAGCCGCCCAGTCTATAACCTGTAACCTTTTTATTACAGCTACTATCCATCCACTTAGTCGTTGAATTGACAAAGCACTATTTGGCTAAATGTTGTTAGTTGAAGTAATTGTTAGCCTGCCTTTGCAAAATGCACTTTCTTTTGTTTTGTTATTTTAGTTGCATGGAACTCTTGGCTTTTGCAATGGGCTTAATCACTTTTAAGATGGGTAAAAGAATTTATTTTGATTTATTTATTTTGTTTTTCATATCTCTATATATGTATATAACTGTTTGTCCTGACTGACTGACTGACTGATCAACGCACAGCCCAAACCGTAAGAGCTAGGAAGCTGAAATTCATACTGTGGTTACTTTATCTGATGTAGGTGCACGTTAAGACAGGGTTTCGGGAAATTCCACCCGCAAGTATGGAAAAATTGCGAAAAACGTTTGTATGAAATTTTTTTGCTTACCATGCGATTGGCCTCAAAAACAAAGTTCTTCGTTCAAATTAATTTAAGGGGTGTTTCGCACTTTTTGGAAAACGCATCCCTCCTTGGTATAAAAGGGGGTCAAAGATTTGGTGGATGACGTTTCGCGGTCAAATTCATTTCCAAGGATCTGTATGAAATATTGTTTGAGACGTGTTTCACATTTTTCGCAGAATCAAAGCGATTCTAAGATTTTTTTGGTGCAGTTTTAAGTGGTGTCCGATTTGCTTCAAACTTATTTTCAAAGCTCTACATAAGAACGTAATAAATACGTGTTTCAGCGATTTGGGAAATTCCTCCCGCAAGTATGGAAAAATTGCGAAAAACGTTTGTATGAAACTTTTTTGTTTACCATCCGATCGGCCTCAAACTCAATTTCAAAGTTCTTTGCTCGAATTCATTTGAGGGGTGTTTCACACTTTTTCAAAAATGTATTCCTCCTTGGTGGAAATAGGGGTCAAAGATTTGGTGGATGACGTTTTGGCCTCAAATTCATTTCCAAGGATCTATATGAAAAATCATTTGAGACGTGAAACACATTTTTCGCAGAATCAAAGCATCCTCGGGGAAAAGTGCGATTCTAAGACTTTTTTGGGCGAAGTTTTAAGTGGTGTCCGATTTGCTTCAAACTTATTTTTAAAGCTCTACATAAGAACTTAATGAATACGTGTTTCAGCGATTTGGGAAATTCCACCCGCAACAGTGGTAAATTGGCGGAAAATGTTTGTATGAAAACAAAATCTTTTTCAAAGGATTGTGAGAGCATTTATTTTATCCACCCCCTAGGAATTAACATTTAAAAATTTTTTAATTACATATTTATACGGCTAACTTGCATTAAAGAAAATAATTAACCTATATGAATATTTAAATTACGATTAATATGATTTTAAAGCTGAGCAAGGATAAGAAAGTAGTAACAATCGATAAGCGCAACATGGATACTGTCAATTTTTCATCTTATCAAATCTGAATTAGATTAATGAATGTATAAATCTAGTCTCCGATAGGTAAATTGAATTATTTATTAACAATTATTTGCAAATGTTGTTCATATAAGAATAATATGCCCAAATTAATTATACTCCTTAACATGATTTTATTCAAGCAAATCATTTTGAAAAAATATGCATGGGATTAGGTTTCGGTTCGGCTATTTTTATACCCTGAAGCAATTAAAAATCGGTAATAAGGGTATAATGTAGTTGTGCAAGGGTATGTAACAGGTAGAAGGAAGCTTCTCCGACTTCATAAAGTATGATCAGTATCAATAGCCGAGTCGATTTAGCCATACCTGTCTGTCCGTCCGTCCGTCTGTACGTCTGTCTGTATGAATGAACGCAAGGAAATTTTAGCTGTAGGTCCTCCTAGTCCATGCGCAGATCGAGCTTGTTTCCAATAATCGATAAATTATCGAAGTCATGTTTTTTGAGCAAATAGGGTAAATAATATGAGCTAGAGTCGCCAAAAGTGATGTGTATTTTTTAGAATAGTATATATATATCAAGTATCTTTCATTTTATACCGATCGCCACCTACCCGCTACTACCTCCTAACTATAAATCAATTTATTAAATCAATTTATGCTGAATACATGAATATTCTATAGTACAATAAGACGCAGAAAATTTCATCAAGATCGGTTAAGAAACACAGAAGTTATTAAATAAATTTCTGTATACATGTACACACACACACATTTATGCGCGTCTGCTTCGAATTCTATCAACAGCCTTGCAATTGCAATTGTATTGTTTTTTGTGCTGCTATTTTAATTCGTTGTTTTCTCATTAAGATTTAATTATTTGCGTGGCTGTTGATTAGAGGCGGCGGCGAGTGGAGCTGTCTCTTGCGATTTTGAGCTCTAGGGAGGAAACTACTTTTTTTTTGACGTAGAGTCGGCGGCAAGTAATGCGGTCAGTTGCGAGTTCGAACCCTGCCAAGGGAACTTTTTTTGCCTTTTACATTTATCTTTAATTTTACAAACGAGCGCGTAGCGCGAACTGTATTTGGTGTTGGAAGATGAGGGTTCAGGGTATCCCCTAGTCGAAGGCTCCGACTAGAACCTCTTACTATTTAAAGATATATTTTGTAACAAAATTTAAATATATATGCATTAGCAATTGTTAATCGCGAAGCAGGTGAATTTTAAGTTTAACAATTCGACCTGAGAGACTCTGATAACTAGATACATTAAATTTAAATGTTAAATTAAGGTTAAGCTTAATCGTGCTAAATGCAATGGCCAGAGAGATAAACCGGCCGACTACCGTTGGTTAAATCTATATGAAACTATCTTTGTAGAGGAAAATATTTGTTTTGGATGATTTGTATGCTGAACATGCTTTTGATCTCTAGTTGCCAGTTATGTTGTATTTATTTCTGTTGTGGCAAGCACGTAAATACAAAATGGGATGCAAACACCGGCGAGAAAAGATGTGCTTAATGCTTTTGAAATTCACTTGCTTGAAAATGTTCTCAAGTGTCTGAATATTGTTTATTGTTTTTGCTGCCCCTTGGTTGCTATGCTTATGCTTTGCCTCTGAGTGACTCATAATCAGATTCGCTGACAATGTATGTTTTTCGAGTCGTACAACATGGTATGCAAGTAATAAGTGTCGTCAACATTTCTAAGCGTACGAGTTCTAATCAGCGTATAGAAATCTTAATAAATAACTTTGAGCGCAAATGGCGAAACAGGACTCCTTGGCTCCTTTAAATACATATTTGATTTTGGCAAAATTCGCTTCATATTATTCATATACATATGTGCTATTCAACCAAGTAAAATCCGTTTGGTATAATATGATTTGTTGATTGTAACTGTCTATCAGCACCGTATAAAAATATTTTTGAGTCACGTCTCTGTTCTCTGTATCTCAATTCAGTTAAATATCTGACTATGTGTTATTCCCAAATTTTTAGATGTCAAATCCAAACATTTTCGCTAATTTTTCGCATGTGATGTGACTTTTATTAATTTTTATACCCTGAACCCATTAAAAATGGGCCAAAGGGTATATTGTATTTGTGCAATATTTTAATGTATGTAACAGGCAGTAGGAAGCAACTCCAACCCTATTAAGTATATATATTCTTGATCAGCATCAATTGCCGAGTCGATCTAGCCATGTCCGTCTGTCTGTCTGAAGGTCCGTATTTTGAACTTAAGAGTCTAGGTCCTCCTAGTGGATACGCAGAACGAGATTGTTTCCGATGTTCGATAACTTGCCTCGTTTCCAAGTTATCGAAAAAAATCGATATAAAATCCTGCTTTTTGAGAAATTTCGATAAATAATAAGAGTAATAATAAGATAATAATTCACTAAACTTGACATGTAGCTTCTAGAATAGTATATATATATATATAATATATCAAGTATCTTTCATTTTATAGCTATCACCCCGCTACTACATCATAGATATAAATCAAATAAATAAACCAATTTATACAAACATTTATATAAGATCAACTGTAGAAAATTTCCTCAAAATCGGTTAAGAAACACTCGGCAGTTCCCGACTAGAGCCTCTTACTTTCTTTTTTAATAATTTTTTAGCCTCTGGTTTGGTTTTAAGGTTAGGTTCAAAGTAAAACCCAAATTCGTATTAGATCCGTTTTGCAAAATAAGGATTATTTATAAACCTAACTACACTATTTAAGAAGATGTTAAAGAAATAAACAATATTTTGAACAATATCTGATGTTGCATTAGAAGACTTTACCCTTCATTATATCAATATTGTCAACGGCAACCAATTATTGCGGTTTAACATCAACAATTTAATGAAGCTACGGTTCGCCCGTCGTTTACGTTAATCAACAGACATGACGTGTCATATTGCATGACATTTTCGCAAGCTCAACAATAAAACTGCATTCTATTTTCAGTGCAGGCAAACAAATTAAATATCACACATACATACACACATAGAACTCCGCATGTGACAGGATGGGAGTAGAGGTTATTGTCACGTTATTTGCCATGCGGTCGCGGAGTATAGCAAAACATCAAAATATTAGCAGCGTCAATAACTGCTCACTTTTGAACTATGGGTTGAACGACATATTGATGGCTGGGGGGCAGAAGTGCTAGTGTCAGGACATTAACTGGTTGGCAATTGAAAGGCACAAAAAGAACCAATGACGATGTCGATGACGACAACGATGTCGGCGTTGTGTGTTTATACTCTCAACCCATTGAAAATGGGTGAAAAGGGTATGCTGGTTTTGTGCACATGTAAATAACAGAAAGAGGGAAGCATATCCAAACAATTAAAAAATATATATATTCTTGATCACGTCAACGAGCAGAGTAACTCCAGCCAAATCCGTCTGTCGATATCTATCCGTAAAATCGGGTTTTAAGCATAGCTCGAAGATTGGAAGTATTTTACTTTTTATATGCCTCCCTTAAAACTCATTTAAATATATAATGCTCGATGGATTAGGATATACATATTATTATATATATATTATATATATTATATGTTCATGAAAATCGGACTCTCAATCCCAGTGTTAATCAAGAATGCATTTACCATACATACGGTTGGCCAAAGGCCGAAGAAGCACAGCCGTTGCATAAAAAGCGCAGCCTCGTGAATGCTTTCGTATGTACGTACGTAGTATAGAATAAATCTAAAATATTTGTAATGGCAGCTTGGCGCTTGTTCAAGGTATCTCCTAGTCAGGCACGACTGGGGCATATTCTTACTTGTTTATGTTCAACGTTCTTGTTTACAAACTGACTTTTGTTGTGGCACTGTTTGCTGGCGCTGTTGTTGTTGCTGATACCTCGTGCCACTCGGTAGCAAACATTTGCTTGCTAATATGCCGACATATGCACAACGACATAAGTAGCTTACAAGTTCCCTGCTCTAATTCCCTTTTTCCAGAACTACAACAATATCAACAACAGCAGCAGCAGCACCAGCAGCAGGTTAGCAAACATCAAGCAAATGGGGCTGTGTTGACTGGCATGCAACCGCACTATATACGCGGTCCACGCCCACCGTTGCGCACCGCCTCCTCATCTACAACGACAACGACCAGCAACAGCAGCATCATCAACACTGGCATGGCTGCAAACGGGGCCGGAGGCAATATGCTGCTCGATCAAACGCCATCGGGCGGCAGCAGCAGCAGCGGCATCAGCAGCGCTCCCAGCTCCTCCAAGGGCCACATACACGGACACTCCCACAGCCACATGACGAACACCCATGGTGACCCAATGGTTGCATCACAGCTGCAGCAACAGCAGCAAGTGCCACAGGCAGCCATGGATGAGATGCGTGTCTGATAGGTGTCGGTCTTTGAGTTGGACTTATAGTTATTAGCGGGGTAAGTTGATCTTAAGCTACTTCCAGCTCCGGCCAGAATAATTGTTATATCACAAGTGTGTTTGGGCAATGCCCGTCTATTTGTCCGTGTGCACCTCGAGATTTTAAACTTGGAATACTCACTCCCTCATCCCCGCATCTGATTAAGTGTTAAGCATTTGTGGCCGCGTGGTTAATTGCGAATATCTGGAAAGTTTAATTTTTAAGAGTAATCAAATAAAATTAAACCTTTTAAAGATTGATCCAAAAAATATTTTGCCTTAGCTCGCAGAGTATGCCCCACCTCGTAAAAAAATTAATCTCAATAGTTCGAATCAAGTTCCTTTAATCTATGTCAGGGATTAGCATCAAGGCAATTGTTTGACCATTAAGAAGCTGAAGATTTTATACCCTTACAGTCCCAACCTTTTCATAATGCTCATAGTGATTTGCCCGTATCTGAGAAGCACAGGGAAAATACTTATTTATGAGAATGGTGAAGATATGAAAAACAAAAAGGGTTTTCCATAGAGCAACTCAATATTCGATCGACCTTTCATATGAGAGCTATCATATAGTGGTCCGATGTAAATTGGATTTTGCTAAAATTATTATTTTTTTTTTTTCTACTTTTAAGAAGGAATAGTGTTCTTAAGTACAAATTAAAACAAGTAAGAGGTTCTAGTCGGGAGCTCCCGACTAGGGAATACCCTGAACCCTCTTTGAGGTGGTATCGGGAAGGTGGCGATAAGTATAAAATGAAAGATACTTGACATATATATAATATTCTAGAAGCAACATATCATGTTTGGTGACTCTAGCTCTTATTATTAACCCAATTTGCTCAAAAAACAGGATGTCGATGGTAAATATTAAGAGCGAGAGTCACCAAACTTGACATGAAGCTTCTAGAATAGTATATATATATATATATATATATACTACTACTTCGAAGCTATAAATCAAGTAAAAATGCAATTAAATTTTCGATCATACACGAATATTCTATAGTACATAACGATGTAGAAAATTTCGTTGAAATCGGTTAAGAAACACAGTAGTTATTAAATAAAACAATACAAATTCTATTAACAGAATCGCGATTACGATTGAATTGTTTTCTGTGCTGCTATTTTAATTCGTTTTTTTTTCTCCCTATAAATGAATTATTGGTGTGGCTGATGAACTTTTTTTTATTATAAATTTATCTTTATTTCTACGAACGACCGCGTAGCTCGTGCTGCATTTGGTTTTGGAATAAGAGAATTCAGGGTATCCCCTAGTCGGGAGCTCCCGACTAGAACCTCTTACTTGTTTAAAATAATTAAAGAATAGCGGAAAGTTTTGCACAGCCCCTGTAATTTTGTATATCAGACTTTCCACCTTTCTTGTGCAGAGGAATATAAGGTTCTTGCCAAAGAGATGGAAAGACAGAAGATTCAAGGGATAGATAAAAAAGCTTTTGCAAGGGTCGAAGAAGGGAAGAACTACACTCCTTGAGTAGACAACTGGGCAACTCATTGTCAGGCCCATAAGATCAAGTATAGAACTAGAGAATATAATGGTATAAGGGTAAGAATTATTATTAGGATAGCCTGAAGAGTAGGTTGTAAAACTGTCTCAGATTTTGGGAAAATTGCCCTTTTGCAACGATTTAGATAATCTTAATAACTCTGTGAATTCAGAAAAAATAAGTTCGACTTGGCTATGGAATATTTAGCCAAGTCAGTACTCGAACCAAACTTATTAAACTTTTCAAAATATTTAGATTTTATATATTTTAGGGGAGTCCGGGAGTAAGTCAGGCTATGAAGAAGCAGTCGATGGAATTGAATTGGGAATACACAAATCTAAAAGGGAGTTGAGGGATTGTTCGAAAGAACTTCAAAATCAGATATGGTTGAATTAAACCATGTTTCTGAAAATGCGATTATATCCGAATCGAAGGAAGTGCTAGCCATAAAAAGATTTTTGAGCTTAGAAATGAGACCTTTGACATTCTGATAATTAATAGAAACTAGGTTGGAAGACGAAGTTCGTTTTTTGCAGCAGTAGCGGTACCATTTATTGAAGGGACCGGAAGGGTGACAGTCTGGTTTCGCGTTTTTGGCTTAAGCTCGTGAACAATCATGTGTAGAGGCCAAAATTTAGGATCACAAATGATTGGGAACGAATCATCTGAAGCATTAATTTTTTAAAGATGATATTTCACGACGAGAGGAGAAATTAAAACTGGCTATTGACACGCTATAAGAAGATTTGCTAGTTCTATAGGCTGCCAATGACTCACAATTGGTGTCAGGGGAATGTAGAGACATAAAAACTAGCCTACGAGGAGCAACAACAGTCATGGTAGGAGCCAATGGGGCTGAGTTAAAACTTGAGTTGGTGGGGTCAAAGAGACACCGTGCTTTTGCAATCTGCTTTTAACAATCTGGACTAAATCAATCTGCGGTTAAAAGCTGACGGTGCTGAAGCAGTTTCGGTGACTTTGGTAGGATCAGCTACAGGGTCTACAGGGATTAATATTCCAGGAGATACCACAGGGAATATATTTGAACAATCGCTTGGAGAAGGCGATATCGAAAGCATTGGAAACAAATCTAAGTTGTCAGGCACGGGCAAAAGAGGCTTAGGTATTTGGACAGACGGAGAGAGCAAATGCAAAAATTGCGACTCTAACCGGCGATTGGGTGGAGACTCGAACTTATATTTTTTACACTTTGAACACATTATAAATGGGTAAAAGGGGTATAATGTCTTTGTGCAAAATGTAAATATATGTAACAGGCAGAAGGAACCATCTCCGACCCCCCGTCTGTCTTCCCGACCGTCCGTCTGTCCGTATATATGAACGCAAGGATCTCAGAACCTTTAAGAGCTAGAGACTTGAAATTTTAGCTGTAGGTCCTCCTAGTACCTACGCAGATCCAGTTTGTTTCCGATAATCAATAACTTACTCCGTTTTTAAGCAATCGATAAAAATAGATAGCGACATCCTGTTTTTTTTATTAAGAGGTAGAGTCGCCAAACTTAATATGCTTTTTCTAGAATATTATATATACATATATCAAGTATCTTTTATTTTATACCTATCGCCACCTCCCCGCTACCACCTCATAGCTATAAATCAAGTTAATAACCCAACTTGTATTGCCAACCAATTTAAGCCACAATTTATATGCAATTGACTTTTTGAGAATACACTAATATTCTATGGTACAATAAAATATACTGTAGAAAATTTCATTAAGATCGGTTAAGAAACACGTGCTTGCAGCTAGCGCAGTTCCAAGAATTTCTATATGCACGTACACACACATTCATGCGCGTCTACTTCGAATAATATCAACAGCATTCCAATTGCGAATGTATTGTTTTCTGTGCTGCTATTTTAATTCGTATTTTTCTCAAGAAGACTCAATTGTGGGTGTGGCGTTTAAGTAGAGGCAGATTTCGAGCCCTACCGAAGAAACTATTTTTCTTTTTTGGCTGGTTTGGCTGTTGATTAGAGACGGCGGCAAGTAGTGCGAATAGTTGCGAGTTCGGACCCTGCCAAAATAAATTTTTTTTGTTTTTAAATTATCTTTATTACTTTAAAAGAGCGCATAGCCCGAACTGCATTTGGTGTTGGATTAAGAGGGTTCAGGGTATCCCCTAGTCGGGAACTCCCGACTTACTTGTTATGCTTAAACACGTGAAAAATCATTTGTGAAGGCCAAAATTTAGGATTACAAATAATTGGGAACGAACCATGTGAAACATTAATTTTGACAGACGGTATTCCACGAGGAGTGGATGAATTAAATTTGGTTATTGACACGCTATCAGAAGATTTGCTAGCAATAAAGGCTGCCAACGACTCACAAGTGGTGTCCGACGAAAGTCGAGACACAAAAACATGCCTACGAGGGGCAACAACAGTAAAGGAAGAAATAGTATAAAAGGCAACAAATTTTTTCATACAAGAACCTACTTTTCGTTCCTTTCGTTCCTATGGCAGCTATATGATATAGTGGTCCGATCCAGCCGGCACCCACATATGTACTACGTTCAATAGAAAAAGGGACTTCTGCAAAGTTTCATGACGATAGCTTTCAAACTGACTAGTTCTCATAGAAACAAACAGACGGACAGACAGACATAGATATATCGACTCGGCTGTTGATACTGATCAAGAATATATACACTTTATGGGGTCGGATATGTCTCCTTCAATGCGTTACACATTTCACGAAAAAATTATAACGTCCTCTGCAAGGGTATAAAAACGGCGTAAAAAATACTGAACATGTTTATTGTGAGCTCAATGCTAACAAAGAGTTTAATTAAGCGTTCATTGAATTCCTCTCGGGGTTTACTTAAAGTTTCACCTTGTATATATGTGTATGTATAGGTTACATATATATATTCAACAAACCAACATACGCTTGCAAATATAACAATAAAATGAAACCCTTATGCGGTTGAAAAATGGACAAGGTCGACGTAAAGGTGAAGTAAAATATGAAAATATGGCTACAGTGCTCAGCAAATATATTGCAGGCAGTATGACATAAATTCGGCTGAAAAAAGGTTTTCCTTTTTTTGAGAAATAAATACAAACGAAAATAAAATAAATGTGTGAAGCAAATTGGACAAAACTTAAAACTGCCCCTAAGAAATCTTTGAATTGCACCTTCATCACATAAAGTAAGCTTTCTATATCTTACGGCATGGGCTGTGCGTTGATCAGTCAGTCAGTACAGAAAGTTGTAAATATAGAGATTATAAACTAACTCTATTTCGATAAGAAATAATTAAGAAGAAGAAGACGTAAAAACGAAATTCCTTGTCTTAAGCAAAAAATAATTCTTAGAATATAATAATAATACTTATAAACCACAAACACAGATTAAACTATCAACTACTAGAACTTTACATGAAATCGAGAATTTGTAAATTGGCTTATTTCAGTCAAAAAGGCCCCACGAGAATTCCTCCCTCTTGCTAAAATCTACTTTAATATTCAGAGCTTTTAATTGGATTACCAGCAATAATAATAAAATTCAGCCGCATGTCAGATTTATGGATGGAAGAGCAGCAATTAAATGCAATACGATTTGAGGTCACCCGCAAGTATTGTATGAGAACATTAAATTGTTCAACCATCAGATCTACATATAATTACAATTTGAGTGTTACCTTTAAGCTGAGAGGGCGTGAAATAAATCAAAAATAAATTAGAAATCTCGCAGAAACTGAATGAAGAAAGTAACTTTTGCTATCCGTAAATACCTATACCCGATCAAAGGCTAGCAGATGCTTGAATATATGGCAGCTCTGAAATTCTATCCTCAAAGCAGCCGCATAACCCGCTGTCCACTTGCAGCCCCTTTAAATTGAGCATAGTCCGTGAAAATGGGTGTTGTACTGTGTGTTGTTGGGTTTGAGGATGCCCATTTATTCAGCTGGCATACAATTAAATTTGCATTTCTTTCATTTTTGTTTTTTCGCTTACACCTGGCGAAAGTACCTGCAGAGTGGCCAACATGCTATCCCAGACCCTTGCTTCTCCACGCAGCATCACCTTCATGACTTTTAGCTGATTAACATTTGCGCTCTTCTCTTTTGTGCTCGAGGGAAATGCAATTTTCATGCCAAAGTAAAAAAGTAACAGCAGCCAGTGGCAACCTTTATGTAAATTTACACCCACCATATATGGCGGGTATACTTATGTGCATACTTATATACAAGTAGAAGATACTAGCGAAATGTTGGGGTCGGGTCTGCCAACGTGTATATGTGCTAAGAGCACAATAAACATTAATTTTTCTTATTTCTTACGTTTTGTTTTAGTTTTTCCTGTTGCCAGCTGTGCATATTTTGGCACTTGGTTAAGTAATGGTCGCTTCACTAAGAAACCCTGATAAAGAAAGCAAAAAGAAAGTAAAATAGTTGGAAACTCATTTTTAACAGAGGTGCAGAGATTTTAAATTGAGAAAACTACAAAAAGAAAGAAAGATGGGCTATAGTCGACACGCCGAAGATTAAACACTCTTTTTTACATTTCGGTTACAAATGAAGTAGAAGAAATGCATATGTAAAGAAAAATGTGCATTGTGATTAAGTAGTCTGAGCCGACAGAATCCGATAAACAGCGACTGTACACAAAGAATATTTTATAAGGATATCTCTAAAGCTGAGGGACTAATTGTCATAGAAACAAACATATGTCCGTCTTTTGACTTTTGATATTGATCTAGAATATATACAATTTATGGATTTGAATATATCTTTATGGCAAAAATTATAATACCCTCTACAGGAGTATAAACATGACAAACAGAAAATCTAACAAGAGCCGGCAGCTCCCGGCTAGGGGATACCCTGAACCCTCTTCTTCCAACACCAAATGCAGATCGCGCTACGCGCTCGTTTGCTTTAGTATTACTAAAAATGAATTTAAAAAAAAAAATATTTTCCTTGTTTGGGTTCGAACTCGCAACAGACCACGCTGCTTGCCGCCGCATATACTCAACAGCCACACCAATAATAAAGCACCAATGAGAAAAAAACGAATAGAAATAGCAGCACAAAGAACAATCAATCGCATCAATGGCACTAGGCGGACCTATATACTTTTTAAGTCCCTAGCTCTTATAGATTCTGAGATCCCTGCGTTCATACATACGGACGGATGGACAGACAGACTGACATGGCTAGATCGAGTCGGCTGTTGATGCGGACCAAGAATATATATATAGTTTTATGGGGTCGGAGATACTTCCTTCTGCCTGTTACATACATTTGCACAAATACATTATACCCTTATTAGGGTATAATGAAAGTAAAATGTTCCTCACAAATCTTTATACCCATTCGATAAAAGAGTCTTTCGGCCGGACAGTTTCTTTCGATGAATGCCCTGCACCTAGCATGAAAATATCGTCTCGTTTTGTTCGAATGGGATGAATATTTTCTTAAAATTTTAACATATCTAGCTATATTGTATATGTATAATCATGATTCTTCTCAAAATATAATCTATTTTATCAAATTTGACCTGGAGTCAGCTACAGATATATATATTGTCTATTAATACAAGATACCCTTAAAGTTAAAGTCATTTAATTTCTGGATCATTTTGGACAAGGCAATAAACGAATACTCGCATATTTTATGAGCAAATATCTAGTTTCGTAAGGCTCATATTTGGCCATAAGACTAACAAAATTAATTGATTTTTCAAATTAGCTGTAAATGCTTTGACGAGCTTGGGTTTGCAATTCAAGCTGTAATTAATTAGCTTGAAAATCAATACGTCTGTGTACGTCGTCGCTGGCGAGATTGCAAGAATTCAAAGACGGTCCAAGGGCAGAGTCTGTGAAGATTAAGTTCTCCAGCGTTATTCCAATTGCAGGGTTATTCCAATCACTAAAGATAAGGTCATCCAGTGTTGGTCCTATTGCTGGATATCTGGAGATTAGGATGGTTGGCTTGAAGCTTCCCAGTCGCTGGCTTTGTTGCGCAGCAGTAAAAAACTCTTGCGGCATAACAAAATTATCTGGTTACCGCCGCTGACTGTTGCAGATAGAGCGCTCAAATGTTTGTGGTTCAGCACATACGATTGCACAATTATTCTTATTCTGCATTATCAAGCGGCTGTTGACTTATGATTGGCCGCATGTGTTGACTTACATACAATTATTCAAAAGTGTGTACATCTTATAAGTTTATGATATCTGACTATTTAATTTGTTATTGTTTAAATCTTTTCATTTTCAATTCATGGCTTAAATCAAATTTCAAATTGTTTGAAATTAAATAAATTGCTACAGCTGGGAAATGCATTGGGGAAATCGCATACCTCTGTGCCTTAATTATTAATAAATACATTTGATAATCAACTAAACGCACGCAACCGCATTGTCTGCTGGACCATAGTTTAAATGCGAGCTAAATGCGAGCTAAATGCCAAAGTTTTAAGATTCGTGTGGTAAAATCTTTATGGAATTTACTTAAATAATAAGAATAAAGCCAACACACGAGCTATTAAAGGGATAAGCAAAACTTTTTGGATAATATGCCCGGACTTGCCTGACTTGCTCGTATGCACAGGGAAATGCGCATAAGTTATTTATTGTACAGCCGTTAGAAAGCATGAATCTTTTCACAGGGTACTCATAGGCACATAACACATATGAATCCTCCCATCTATACATGTTACATGTATTTAAATAATAATAATAGATTTCAGCGGGAGGCAATTGGTAATGGCGGGTGTCATATCTAATTAAGTCTTCTTTATCCAACTATAGCCCAACCTAGTCAAAATAAATTGGTTGAAAATATAAAGAACAACTTGTATGTTGTATTGAAACCTGTTTATTCAACATTTCATTTGCAGGCTTTTCACTAACATGTTTCACTATACTTCTACAATTTTTGGAAATTCCTGTCATTAGTTGATATAAGAATATATAATATAAATTAGTCGGCAATAAAACCTTGCACTTCCAAGTCATATTGTGTACAAGGGTATATCATTTTCGGCGCGTCGAAAAGTTTTTTTATCAAAGTTTTTTTATCACGTTTATTCTTTTAACAAAATATGCAAAGTAGCTGCACAAACACGCGTGTAATGCGTTAATGATACACACATGCAGGCCCACTGAATATTTTCTTCCCATGGCTCCAACACAATGCACACATTGTAGCTAAGATTCGTATTACGGGAATTGCTCAGTTTTGCAGCTTTTTAGCAGTAGGTGAAGTCTGAACTCTGAGCGCGCCAACGACGACCGCCTGCAAACTTTTAACCCTCCCCATGAATCTGGCAATCTGCGGCGAATTGTCCGCTCAACTGTATGCCACGCTGCTACCAGGCCACATCCCAGGGTAACTAGGGGAACTTGAGAAAGCAGAGGATGCGAAGCAGCCGCAGGAGCCGGAAGATGCCATCCTGACAGCTGCAGCAGCAGCATCAGCAGCAGTGGGCGGGCGAAACAAAAGGCAGCCGCACTTTCAGCAGCTGCACTTTAGTTTGCACTTTTCGCTTTCTTTGCATAAATTTTCGCGCGACCAGACACAAACTGAGTTAACTCTAGTGCAAAAATAAGCACGCAGAAAAAATATACGTATATATAATGGCCAGAGGGGGGTTGGTGTTGTGTATATATAGTCCAGATATAAGCAAGGCTGTGCAAGATTTGCTGTTGAATTTTTTGTAAGCCCAACACAACAAAGGCATAACGGAAAACGCCAACAGAGCGCAATGAAGTATTCTAGGCATAATGGCAACGGCAACCTAAAATGGACTAATAGTTGGCAGATACGGATACACACACATGCACTCACTTAGTAGTTAGAAATATAAATACAAGAACAAAGACCTTCAGGGCCAGTCACAAATGAACAGAATGATCCAAGCATGTGACTCCGACTGCGACTCTGACTGTGACTTTGGTTGCGACTGTGCCTGAATGTTGACAAAGGCTTGGGCGTGGCAATGGCAGCTGCCAAGGCAACTTGTTCATAAACATGGTTCGTTAAGTTTGATGGGCAGCCAGCGACAACAACAACAACCACAAAGCCAACATCGATGCACTCAGTTAAATCTGCAACTAAAAACCAACAAGAGAAATGTTGCGCTAATTTAATACCAATTTCAGATACTTGGTTTTATGTTTTCATAACTTACAAATAGCTGATTTCGAGCTTAAAGTTTATTATGCGCTCAAGAGATTCGCTTTTAATGTTCTTGACACCAATTGCTCTCGCAAGGAAAGGGGGATGAATATTTAATTTTATTTATTTACATACAACGAAGTTGAAGTTATGCTTAAAAATAGAAAACATTGTTTAATGTGACGAGCTTAATTAACACACAAATAAAAACATTGAAAATATTCGCTGGACTTAAACCACCTCACGCTTGTTATCCCGACGCTCAGACAGGAGCGGGGATACTTCACACTTTTCGCAGGATCCACTCCTTCTTGGTGAAAAATGGGAATCAAGAATTATCTAGACGAATTCTCGGCTCAAACTTATTTTCTAAGACCTTTCTTTGTAGAATTAAATATATAATTTTAATATTTATTTGAGATAGGGGTTTGATTAAGAAATAAACTAACTGAAATGTGCCTTTTAGCCATTTCCATACATACACATTTATTAAAGGGTGCAAAAAATACTTAAACATGTTTTTAAATAATAAAATTAATTAGCTGCAGCTTTGATGTTAAGGGTCATCAAAATTCCCTGCTTGTGCTGCAATCATAATTTTTTATTATTTTTTGTTTATTTAGCTTGGTCGTAATTAACTTTTACAGAGGGCCAAACAAATTTTTGAGTGCTCTTAAGGGGTTTCCTATTTGCCTCTGCGCAAAAATCTAGCCGACGACATGGTCATTTGTATACCCTAAATTTGTAAATGGCATAACGTCTTTATTAGTTTTCTGCAAATTTATGTAACACATCTCACATCTAACTCTTAGCATTGCAGTCATACTCAGAGCGTCTGCCAAAGGGAAAAGAATCACAGCACAGTCGATGCATATTTTCATGTGTGTGTGTATTTTTGTAAATACTGCTGGCAGAGTATCTTGAAGTTGAGCAGTCGCGACTAACAAGCTATTTTTTCATTACAGAGAACTAATTTTCCTTCATTTTGCCACTTGTAGGTCAATAGAGACATTGCGTGCCGAAACGCCTGAGGAATTCTTTGCGCTGAAAGAGGCACAAAAACTGAACGACCCCGATGATAGCCAACTCAATGCGGTACACCAAACAACAGTTTCTACGACAAGGGATAGAGGCGCGGGCGATGAGCATCAGCTGCAACTGAAGAAACTCAAGTTCAAACGGGAGATTCATGCTCTGGCGCTCGAGGGCGGCGACGTGGCACGCGGCTACTGCTCCTGCGATGAACAGTGGATGAACTCGTCCTCACCCACATCCACGACTACATCGGCGACCATATCGCCCACGCTGACGACCAGAAGTGCCAACGCCAAAGCTGGCGGCGGCCGTGACAGCGGCAACAGAAACAGCAACGGAAACGGAAATGTAAACGGTATTGTTAAAATGGCGACATTGAAACAGCGCAGCTCTGCCGCTAACGCTGGCGGCTTACGATTGAAGCAGCAGCATCATGTGCGCTTTTCCGACGAGAAGAACTTCTCGGATTAAGCCGAAAGGACTCGTTAATTACTAGACTGCACCTAATCTCTGTTTAGTTTTAAGCAACATTTTTATAGGTTAAGAGGAAACGATTGAAAATTAAAATAAAATCTGAAATCTGAATATATTAAAGCATTGTTAAGCATACATGTAGTTAAAATTTATAGTACTTAAGCTCTTGTAAATAACGTCAAAGGGTTAGTCAATGTTAGTGTTTAGTTACTAATTAAATCTGTTGTGAACTATAAGCATATGCATAAATATATATACACACATATTTATAACAATATAGTGAATCTGTAAGCTATATATGTATGTGTATAAATATCAGTCATTCTTGTCGTTAAGTGTAGCACAAAATTTTTTCTACCATTCATCAAGAGTAATTAGTTAAAAATACGAAAGATTATTAATCTTTTCAAATAAATGTGTCAATAAATTGACGGTTTGGAGAGCACAGTCAAGAGTTTTAAAATATAAAAAAAATATATTAGCGTTCAACCATGTAAATAAACTAGTGAAAAGTGAAAGCCCTCTATACATAAAAGAGAAGCAAAATAATGCAAACTTAAACAATGTGGTATTATTTACTTCAAGTAAAAAAAAATGAAAAACCAAAACAAAAAATCCAAAATGAATACAATTAAAGTATAAAACAATGGCTCAACATAAATTGCATTCAAAACAAACATTAACACAATTATAATACTTCAAAGCAAATTAAAGGTCTATTATTTAATGCAAATGCTGAAATCAATGAATTATGAATGAAGCCTGCAACAAAAACTAATTTTATTATTATTTATTGTGTTCGCTTCAAATTGAAATGTTATAGCGGGCAATAAATTGTGCAATACATACATTTTAATGTTTATATAAATTAAAATCAGCCCTGACAAAATCCAGAAAGTTTTAATTCAGCTAATAACAAAAAAAGACTGGAATAAAAAAAAAGAGAATAAGGAGCAAAAAAGAACCGGTATACAATATTTATAACCATTATACAACCTTATAAGCCCTATTAAACACATTTCGAGTGATTTGTTTGTAAATTACCTGTTTACCCATTAAATAGCTAAAATATAAACATAAGAGTAAAAAAAAACATCTTTATGAACCGCTTTATTTTACTCCAATCTAAAAATAATTTGGTTTATTTTACTTTTCTAAATTAATTAAAATACTTATTTTATCTGACACAACTTACACAAAAATAATATATATAAAAAGTATTCATGGCAAAATTTATAATCGTCTAGTTACATATATACAAAAATTATAAAATTAGGTCATAATAATGAAAAATCAACCGATGGAAACAAAGTGCATAAAATAAACATATAAAACAACAATAAACTGAAGTATTAAATGTTAATTCTTCATTTTGTTTGCTTTTGAAAAACCTTTCATTAAGACATAATTTAAAGCGTAAGTAACTTGACCATATTTTAAATTATTTATATTAAAAAGTTTGTCCTGACTGACTGGAGAGCTACGAACCCAAAATGTTCACTGAAACTTTCTCTTGGGTCGAAAGTCTGCACAAGCAAACGGTATACGAAAAAGCACAGTTTGTTTGAAAAACATTTGATATCATGAGCTTTATAGTCTGATTCCACTATGCTCAAAATTTCTTACATTTACAAACTTCACATTCTGCGATTGCATTAGCAAGTGTCAGTTTTGTGTAAAATATGAATTGCAAAAATACCGCTTCATTAAATAAACAATTGACCGGTTTGATTCGTTTGTCTAAGAGCCGCAAAGTATTCCTCTCGTCTAATAATACGCCCCCGTAGTAGGGGGCTCGATTTGATGGACTCTGTGCGAGATTTGGCAATCTCTAAATATTTTAAATTTTAATTTAAAAAATCCGCTTACTTTCGTTGATATTTCAGCTGTTTGGGGTAATAATACGATCACATGTTTCATAACATCGATATTTAATTCGATAAGTCATCGCAAAAAATACGAAATCCTCGGAGCGAACCACAACATTTTCTGCAAATATTACATTTTATGTTGCGGGAAAAAGTACAGGCAACATACTTCATACTTCAAAAAATTTGATAGTGAAATTAGGCTATTAGATATCCGAGCGTCGGGTTGACAAGCGGGAAGTCAGTGGTTCAACTCTAGCAGCAATTGTCAATTTTAATATTTGTTTTTGTAATTTGTAAAGTTTCCCATAGACAAAATTAATGATAATAAATTTTGAAAACAACAAAGATGTGAAAAATAATGAATGGGAGGATTAAGAATAGTTATTTAAACGTACGAGCGATTGAATAGAGTAGCTGGTTAAGTGCAAACTGTATTAGGGGTTTGAGAAGTACTTTCTTTTCCTAATATGGCAGCAAAATATTTTTTCAAAAAGTGTTTTCTTCCAATTGGAATAGCGTGCATTGAAGGCTATTAACCCTGAGAATATAAATAAGTGATCAAATGCAAGGCTTATTTTGTACGGTCATTTTGTATGGGGCTATCAACGAGGTTCCGGCACTGTTGTACAAATAACTCGAAAACATTCTCATTAGTTTTATAATTTTTTCAACATTGGTTTGGTTTTCGGGTCCATTATTCCTGAATTAAGTTATTCAAAATATGGGGAAAACCTAACTTCTCAATGCCTTGGTTTACCCGATTTATAAGTTGATATTAAAAAAAAATGAATGTAGACAGCAAATAATTTTATTTTTTACAATTCAGCATACAAATTTTTTTGGTTTTATGCCTCAAAAAATAATTAAATGCATTTATTAGTAAGTAATTACAGCTCCAGAACCAAGTTCTAAAAATCTACGCAAAGTCTCAGTCGCTTATTTGATGCAAGTTTTGATTAATCGTTTAATAGAAACTAAGGCATTACTACAAAAACGATTAAGTATGCACTGAATTACAGAGTGAGTACAATGCTAATACAGTGCAGTGTACAATGCTTATAACAAATGTACAACTATTTTTGTGCAGAGTAACGAACATCGCCGATTTTTGACGATCTATAATAAAAATTGCTTTCCGACGAAGAAAACATCCAAATCAAACCAGGTAGGCTTATAAGAATAGTCGATTTCTTGATATTCGATAGGAAGTGATCTGAAGCAGCTATAACCCGAATGTGGGACCTTATGAATACATAAATCCTTGTTATTTCGGCCACAAACATATAGTAGATCAATTAAGGGGCTATAGTCGGGAGTTTCCGACTAGGAGATACCATGAACCCTTTTCTACCAGCAACAAACGCAGCTCGCGCTTCAAACGCGTTTGCCTTAGTAGAACTAAAAAAAAAAGAAAATAAAAAAAAAAATATATATTCAATGAAAGATGCTTTTTTTGCGCTGGAATTATCAGTGCCTTCTGAGCTCACCAAGCGAATGATTAAGGGAATGTTTTAATAGTTACTCTTATGTAACTTATATAATACAGTATAATTTGCTTAGCTGCCTCGATACTTAGCTGCATCGGTAAGATAGCTGCCTGAAATGTTCTTTTCGCTGCAATAAGAGCCAATTTTTTATGAAATTAATTACGTTAAGCGCATCTAAGTTAACAGCCTTTTGCACTTATGCGCCTCCTATCGGCAGTAATTTCTTGGCAATTTCTATGAATATCATGTAAGTTAACTGCGCTATCTATGATCAGATGATTTGATTTTTGATTTGATTTTCTTATGTATGTAATAAACTATATTGCAATTGAATTAAATGTAATTTAATTACATAAAGTTAATAAGAACAAACAAATTAATTTATTTAACTTAGTACTGCTAAAAAGACTTCAGTGCAACTTAAAAAAATAAAGGTTACTATGAAATCGATTCAATTTTAGGAAAAAAAAAATTAAGTTAACTGCCTTTTTAGGATAGCTGCCTCTAATGTCCGTGCAAAGTACTCGAGGCAGCTAAGCACATAATACTGTACATTTATATATTATATAAGTTAATGATGGTTTTGGCGACCTTTCCATTTTATAATTGTTTAGTTATATTTTAATGTTTTAATGTTTAAAAAATACGCCTCGTAGGTAGCTCGTCGGGGTGTAGCCTTCGGAGGCGCCTCTCGCTGATGGGGTCAGCCAGGACCCTGGCGGCCGCTTTCGGGTGCTGCAGCAGCTTGTCGGCGTATCGGCTACTTAAGAAGTTAAGTTGGTCTCCGACCTTTGTTAGGCGGAGATCGCGTTCGATGGCGTCGGTTGTCACGTACCATGGCAGGCCGGCAACCTTGCGTGCTGCCTTGGCTTGGACAACCCTTATGCGGTGCAGCTCGTGTGCTGACGCCGTGCCCCAAACTTGGATGGCATATGTCCAGATAGGCGTAATCATCGTTTTCACAAGCAGTGCCTCCGTGGAAGCATGCAGCTTGCTTTGAGGGTTTAGTAGCCAGTCGAGCTTTTGAAGCATTCTCAAGCATTTTGTTCGCGTTGCTGCGATGTGGGATCCCCATACGAGCCTTCGGTCCAAATGGACGCCCAAATAGCAGAATGAGCTGGTGTGCTCAACGTTTCCTCCATCGAACCGTAGCACCTGGCAACTGTACGGACAAAGCGTACAAATGCACTGCACTTTTTGCAACTTGCAGATATTCCTGCTAAGCCAGGAAGGCGGTGTCATGCGCGTACGTTTCCACCAGCAGTCTCGTGGGGTTCAAGAAGCTACATTTGGTAACTCTACTTTTTAAAACCTTAGAGATTTGGTTATCGTTCATACATACGGACGGACAGACAGACAAACAGACGGACATGGCTAGATCGATTCGGCTATTGATGCTAATCGGGGTCGGAGATGCTCTCTTCTGCCTGAAACATACATTTGCACATTTGCAAAGTACATTTAGAATCATGAATCTTAGATTAGTTCCTATAATAATAAGGTGCCTGCATTATTTTTATACCCTCAACCTATAGAAAATGGGTAAAAAGGGTATATTGTATTAGTGCAAAATGTAAATGTATTTAACAGGCAGAAGGAAGGATCGCCGATCCCATAAAGTGATCAGCATCAATAGCCGAGTCGATCTAGCCATATCCGTCTGTCCGTCCGTCCGTCTGTCCGTATGTATGAACGCAAGGATATCAGAACCTATAAGAGCTGGAAACGCAATTTTGTTTAATTTCAACCTCCACGTCAATGAGCGCAGACGTGTAAAACAATTGCCCTGAAGACGGTTTCCGAAGTGCAGCCGAAAAATATTGGTTAAAATCAAATAAAATTGCGTTTTCAATATGGCTTGAAATAACAAATAATTATAAAATGGAAATATCGCCAAACACAAAATTAAATAGAATAGTCCTACCTATCGCCACCTCCCCGCTATTACCTCATAGCTATAAATCAAGTTAATGACTTGTATTGCCAACCAATTTAAGCCACAATTTAAATGCATTTTACTTTTTGAGAATACACAAATATACTATGGTACAATAAGATATACTGTAGAAAATTTCATTAAGATCGGTTACGCACGTATTTGCAGCACTAGCGCAAACTCCTAGAATTTCTGTATACATGTACACCCATTTATTCGCGACTGCATCGAATTCTATCAACAGCATTGCAATTGCTATTATTTTCTGTGCTGCTATTTTAATTGGTTTCTTTTTGGCAATAAGACTCAATTATAAGTGTGGCTGTTGAATAGAGGCATTGGCAAGTGGTCAGTCTGTCGCGAGATCGAGCCCTACCGGGTAAATGAGTGTAATGCGGTCAGTTCAAACCCAAACCCAGCCAAGGGAAGTTTTTTTTTTAATTTATCTTTATTACTTTAAACAAGCTCGTAGCGCGAGCTACATTTGGTGTTGGAATAGGAAGAGGCTTCAGGGTATTCCCTAGTCGGGAGCTCCCAACTGGAACCTCTTGTTTGTTTTATTTCTTTAGATAGAAAAATGCTTTTCAGCGAAGACTTATATAACAATTAAATATTTAAAAAAAAACACTTTGAAAATATGTTTTTTGAAAAAAAAAGAAAGGGAAAGTGAATAACTGTATGAACCCACTTCTGCAAATAGCTCAGGAATAAAAAATTATTCAACGATTATAGTAAAATAATTTTTTTATTCTAGTTCGAAAAACAGGTTCATAAATCGTGGGCCTTAAATTGGAAATAATAATATTAAACCTTTCATTAAATTCCTTGACGTCATTTATTTGCTCTAATATCTTGCCTTGCGATGTCTTCATTGGCACATCATAGTCGACAAAGAGGAGAAGCCGTGGACAAGCACGACTTACATCCATTAAAGGCTAAAAGACCATAAAACGCCGCCCCCTATTCCGCCTTCAAAGGGCTCTGGCTTGATTTTATTTTAAATGCTTTCGCTTATTCATTTTTTGTTGTTAATACCCTGAACGCCTTAAAAATGGGTATAATAGTTTCGGTCAAATGTATGTTACAGGCAGAAGGGGCCGAGTCATATTTTGTCATATCTGTGTGTTAGTCTGTCCTTAAGTTTTAACGCGTTAAGAGCTAGAGATATGTAATAGGTCCTCCTATCGTCCGCAAATGCTCACTCTATTTCCACGAAATGGACATAAATCTATTTAAAAATAAGTTTTTTAAGCATACCTTGAAGATCTTCAAATGTAAAGACCCAAACATTAAAGTATATGTTTTTGTATAGTATTCGCGGATCCGGAATATTCAAAATTTTGGATACTTTTGCCCATCCCGCTTTAAAATTGAAAACCACTCGTTTTTGAGGTACATTTGTGGGTTTTGATATGTTCGCACGTTTTTATAGTATATCCAAATCCTGAACATTTAAAAAAAAAGAAAGGGTCGGACCTTAAACACCGAAGTTAATCAAGAAAGCACTTCTCCTATATAGAGTGTGGCCAAAGGAAGACGAAGCGACGCGTACCTTATGGGAGGAATTTAGATTGTTTGTACCGGCAGCTGGCCTGCTTTCAGGGCAACTATTAGTTGGACACTCCCGACTAGAGAAATTGTACTTGTTTTTTTCAGTTCCTTTGCAATTTTAATGGCTGATTTTTATGGACGCGTCGAGGATGCCTCTGCAGCCCAGCACGAGGCGGGTCTTTGCCTTCAAGCGAATGTTTTTGCACAAAAGGGTGACAAAAATAGATGGGAGTCATTTCAAGGTTGCCAAAGTCATTGAAATTATTATCAAGCTCGGTTCAGCATGAAAATGCAAACATTTCTCGAAACTCTCAAACTCTCAGCACTTGAAGACCTATAGCTCTTAACTCCTCTCCCCCCCCCTACCCCTTCCCCTTCCCCTTCACTCCTTGCTATTCGACACCGCCCGCTCAGGCGGCTCTAGCAGCATGTTGATGCTTGGCCAAAACTATTCCAATTAAATTGCCAACAAATAAAGAATATTATATGTATAAAACACTTTAAAATGCCCCCTGGATATTTTGTTGCAACTCGCTTGCGTTGTTGCTGCAGCTGTTGTTGTTGTCTTTTCTGTTAAGTCTGCTGATGCAGGCGACACGACCAACAAAAATAAAAACACAGCGAACATTTTAATGGAAACACTCTTTGATACCCATTAACCATGCAGAACGAACAGATCAGGGTACAATAAAATTGTCAAAAAGTACAGACGGTACGGAAAATTTGTATACAGTCTTTTCCAAGTCTGTCCTTCTCGAGAAGCTCTATCTATTCTTTGGAACACCAAACTAAACTTGTTGTTACAGCAAAATCCTTTACTTTTCGTCAAGATAACACACAAAATACATTGATTGAGATAAATCACTAATTAATTTAAAATGTACATTGAAAATTTAAATACTTTGCCCAATATATAAAATTAAATAAATTTGACAGCGAACTTTTTCTGCCCAACACGGTGCTACTGTACAAAATCCTACTTGCCCCAGTTTGGCGCTATGCATCCCATTTTAGAAAAATTAATGTCTTCCAAACCAAGATTCTCAGACAAAGTACTGGGGCACCTTCGCACATCCGTAACCCCGGGCCCTGGCAAGAGATTTTTAGGTTCCCATGCTGGGCGTTCTACGGCAGCGGACACAGGTACGTGGCCCGCCTCTCTGCTCACCCCAATATGCTGGCAAGAAAGCATTGCAGATGAAAGCGAAGCTAAAAACGAACAATAAAAACAAAGTAATTTCCTTATTGCACAGCTGTATTAAGATGCTTAAGCAATATTTCAACAAAAATTAAGAGTATCGCCTGGGAGATACATTTACAGTAGCTTAAGCATTATCGTCCTTTATTTTTATATTTCAGAAAAACGTACATTAAAACTTGCTTAGAAAGAAAAACGTAATATAATTTTTACTTTAGTGAAAATTGGTGAGAAAAAATAATAAATAAATCGAAGGGGTCCGTCTATGCACTAGATAGAAAAATGCATCGTAAGCCCCACAGAACGTATATTATTACATATTTGAATTAAAAACTAAATCTTCGAGAGTAGAAAGCTAAAGGCAAATTTTAAAATATAACATTTGACAGATCAGCATCATTTAATTTGTTGAAAATTCCTCAAGAATAATGAGGTCACAAAACCACTTCCATGTGTATGTGGGATTTATGATATGCACATTTAACTAACAACGAGTGTAAGCACAGGATATCAGCTAGTGGAGCACTCTCGACTTTCGCATGCTAACTTGTTTTAGTTGCTGTTTTTGTGTTTCGCAAAGTTTAACTTTCCCAAAGCTAAAGTTTTATGCACAAATTTCATTACATATTTAAATTGTGTCGATGCAAGAATACACACACATGCACACATATGTACACATATGCACACACGTGGCCACATATACAACTATGCCGGCAGGCATAATTAATTTAAAATTAAATACACTTGGAATATATACACCGCATCTAAAATGGAGTTTCAGTTTTTGGTTTTCAGCCATTTTGTTTTTGGCGTTTCTTATTTTGTCACCAACATTAAAACAAATATATTTGCAACCATTTTTTTATGCCCTGAACCCGTTAAAAATTGTTGAAATGGATATAATGCACTTGTGCAAATGTATGTAACAAGCAGAAGCAAGCAACTCCGACCCCATAAAGTATATATATTCTTGATCAGCATCAATAGACGAGTCTATCTAGCCATGTCCCTCTCTCTGTCCGTCCGTCTGATGCTGATCATACTTTAAGGGGTCGGACAAGCATCCTTCTGGCTGTTACATACATTTGCACACATACATTATACCCTTTTTACCCATTTTCAGCGGGTTCTGGCTATAAAAAACCCGAATAGCTTTGCTTGCATCAAATAAATTTAATTAGTATCCAAAGTACATTCGTGATTCTCTGACACACAAACACACAGAAATATTATAACGTGTATCTACACCAATTGTAAAAAAAGGGTATAATGATTCTGTGCAAGTTTGTCATACATATATGACAATCTATTTGTAATTTAATTTATATATATAGCCAATCTGTAAAGAATTGTGAATGTATATTTCGAAGCTGATCGCAATGTACTTTTTGACATTCACATTTTCACTAAAAACAATATTGAATCATATTCCCACCAAGTCATTAATAAGCGATCTCACATACAACATCTTTCCCGTAATTATTTGGGTTGAGTTTACAATGTTTATAATATTAACAATTTATAGATGAAAACTTGACTTGGAGGAGACAAGTTCATATCTATGCTCTTGTACCTAAAAACACACCAAGTTTATATCCCTTTTGATCTGGTCCTTTTTTAGATCTGCTGCGCTTTACACAAAAGTATTGGGAAATTTCTGAATATAACCTAAGCTTTGATACATGCTTTGATTGTAAGCGTTTCACTCTTTCCTTTCGCCCTTCTATGAGAATTTCGTGAATCCCAAGTAAAACTTACAGATTTTCATGCTTTGGTAATAATTGTTGTGCTCTCTCTCTCTCCCTCTCTCTTTCTCTCTCTGTTTCTCTTTCATTTAATGCGTTTTACTCTTACCCGCTTCTATTTTTTCTTGTTTTAAAGTAATATCCCACAAATTTCTCGACCCCAAGTCCAAACTTTCCCTTGGGGTTTGCCTCGTTAGTTTTTAACATGCGCTTTTCATGCCAAACTAAATGCGAAAAATGTGTTGGGCCAAGGCGAACACAAGGTGACACTTGCTGGCTTTTTTTATTCTAAATGTTTTATTGTTGAACATTTTATATATTACTTTTTATGGAGAATTATGCAAAAACATTATCGTTGCCGTTGCAAACGAGGCACATAAAAACTTGATGACAGGTGTAGCAAATTATGATTATTATTTTAAATACCACACACACACATATACACACGCACAAACTCCCAAACACACACCAAACCATTAATTCACTTTTGCGTGCTTTTTATGTTTCCGTTTACCCTTTTTGTATTTTGCCAGCATTAACGAGCTCAACTTTGTTATCTCACGTAAAATTGTCTTTAAATGGAAGGGTGGAAAGGTGAAGGAAAAAAAGAATTTAAAATAATCTCATAGTTTTCCATTTGTTTATTTTAACTTTAGTTGAACAGTGGTTCAATATCTATTATGGTTTTTATGCTTAAAAATATATATATAAAACAATTATTTTCAATTATTAAAATAATATTTCCAATTACATATAGGATATGTAATTAAATCCGGAAGAAGTCGAGTTTATAATCATTTAAAATAAACAGGCGAGTATAATATTTATTATATCCAGTCGTGCTATGGAGAATCAACCAACGATATATCGATAAAACACAAAAGAGGAAGAAGAATCGAGTTTAGGCTTGGGAGTCTATGTGAAATGTGTGTATTCGCTGTTTTAAAAAATTTAATTTCTTTAAATAAAATATTAAGAACTAAAAGAACTCAAGTTCTCATAAAATCCATCGACTGGCCATCCTCATATATATATTAAATTTTGTGTCAAATAAATTTTTGTGCCAAAATTTATAAAAATTACATTTTAAGTTTTCGCCCATGGTGAATTTAATTCTGCCCTTACTATCTTAACAGCAAATATGCTTTAAATTAATTGAATATAGAACCATTAATTGAAATCAACGGTTTACGCCCGTTTTAATCTTGTGGTGAGAATCTGGATTTTGTATAAATAAATAAACCTTAAGCCCTTGACCCGCATTTTCCATCAAGTACATTTTAAGAAATATCTCGAAAAATGAGTTTAAAGCCGATCCAATGGTAAACAAAGAAATTGGATGCAAAATTTTTACACAATTTAAATTTACACAATTGCGGATGGAGTTTCGAAAATTGCTGAAACACTTGAATAAGTATATAACTTCTTATGTGGGACTTTGAAAATAAAAAACTTTAACTTTACCCAAAAAATCTTTGTCTGCAATTTCCAGCAATGGAGCCTGGATTCTGTAAATTGCGTGAAACATGTCGCAAATAAATTTTCATTCAGACTCTTTAGAAATGAATTTTAACTGGAAAATTCATCCACCAAAATGTTGACACCCATTTATACCAAGAAGGGATGGATTTTCCGGAAAGTGTGACTTCATTCCTCCAATGAATTTAAAAAATCTTCTTTGAAAATGAGTTTGAGGCCAATCGATCCAGGCAATAAAGTTTCAAACCAACCGTGCGCCTTCATCATATAAGTCACATAAGAAAAACCATTTTATATATAAATAATAAATTATTCTCAAAAATTTTTGCAGAATAGATTTTGCGGTTATTTCAGAGTGTTGATTCCTGTAATGATTGCTGCCTCACAATATATTTAAAATCGAGTTTCGTCTTTAGGTCCTATTGTAAAATCATAGAATAATAGGGGCTACAGAAAGTGAGAGTTGTCTAAGAAAATTTGTCAATATAACGTTGATTAATGAAACTTTTCGTACTTTGCAACAACTCTTTGTGAGCATTTTACTCTTTGTGACTCATTAAACTTTGGGTTCAAGTTCTAATAGGTGCGTTTCGAATAGGCTCGCAAATTTTTCATTCTGACTTTGGCCCCTAATAAAAGTCAAAAGTTGAGCGAACGACAACAGCAACAATAACAACAACAACAACAACGAGCAATAACAGATGCGATAGCAGCCACACCAACAGTAACAACAACACACCGAAGGTGTAAAGTTGTTTATTCTCACACGGCTTACAGGACGTATGCGTAAATTATGCCGTAGATGTTTGCACCAGGTCGAAATAAATGCGCAGGCAGCAGCTGCGTGGCTCGCATAAGCGGTTTAATATTTCTAAACTTTGGCGCAAATGTGATGAATGCCTTTGCATTTCCATTTTATGAGTGCCGATATTTTTATTATGTGTAGCATGTGTGCAGTTATTTGGGGATTGGGGGATTGAATGGGTAGCCCGAATTGCTCAGCCAGAAGATCAAAAAGTTATAAATATAAGTACACTAACTTGCCTCTGATAGGCTTTTTCAAGCATTCCTTTGCCTCAGTTCGCAATAACCGTATTAGGCTTAATACACCAAAAGCTGGAAGTCTTACAACAGTTGTGATCCACTTGGTAAAAAAAATATTATTCAAATAAAAGGCTCTAGTCGGGAGCTCCCTCTATCCTATTCTTCCAACACATAATGATTTAGTAGTAATAAAAATAAATTACACAAAAACAAGTAAGAGGTTCTAGTCGGGAGCTCACGACTAGGGAATACCCTGAACCCTCTTATTCGAACACCAAATGGAGCTCGTTTGAATTAATAAAGATAAATTAAAAAAAAAAGTTCCATTGGCAGGGTTTGAACTCGCAACTGACCGCATATTTACTTTTTCCCCGGTAGGACTCGAACTCGCGACAGACTGCACCCCACATGCCACTGCCTCTACTCAACATCCACACTAATAATTGAGTATTATTGAGAATAAAAACCAATAAAAATAGCCACACAGAAAACAATCGCAGTGAAGACAGAATTCGAAGCAGACGCGCATGAATGTGTGTGTATACAATGTACACTGTACACTGTACATGTATATATAAATTCTTCCAATTGCGTCGCAACACGTGCGCAGCAGTGCGCAGTCAAAATATCGAAAAACAAAACAAAAACCGATCTTAATGAAATTTTATACAGTATATCTTATTGCACCATAGAATATTTGTGTATTCTCAAAAAGTTAATTGCGTTTAAATTGTGGCTTAAATTAGTTGTCAATACACGTTGGGTTATTAACTTGATTTATAACTCTGGGGTGGTACCAGGGAGCTGGCGATAGGTCTAAAATGAAAGATACTTGACATAAATATAATACTAGCGGGTATAGCCCGGCCTTGCCCGTGGCACTTATGTTATAAAATCAATTTTCTCAAAAAGCTTTAAAAATTATTTTGAAACTTAGCGGACGGTAAAAAAAATATATAAAAGTTTTCCGCCCTTTTACCACTGTTGCAAGTGGAACTTGACAAATCGCTGAAACACGTATTCATCATATTGTTATGTGGAGCTTTGAAAATAAATTTGATACAAATCGGACAAAACTTAAAATTTACCAAAAAAAATTTTGAAATGCACTTTCCACCGAAGCTGTTTAGATTTTACGAAATATGTGAAACACGTCTCAAATGATTTTTCATATAGATCCATGGAAATTAATTTAAGCGCGAAACGTCATCCACCAAATCTTTGACCCCCATTTCCACCAAGGAGGAATATATTTTTGGAAAATTGTGAAACACCCCTCCAATGAATTTGAACAAAGAACTTTGAAATTGAGTTTGAGGCCGATCGGATGGTAAACAAAAAAGTTACATACAAACGTATTTCGCAATTTTTCCATACTTGCGGGTGGAATTTCCCGAAACCGCGTCTTAACGTACACCTTCATCACATAAAGTAACTACAGTGAAAATTTCAGCATCCTAGCTCTTACTCAGTCAGTCAGTCAGTCAGTCAGTCAGTCAGGACAAACAGTTATATATATAGAGATTTGCTAAAAAAACAGGATGTCGATATCGATTTTTATTGATTGTTTGGAAACGGAGTAAGTTATCGATTATCGGAAACAAACTCGATCTACGCAGGCACTAGGAGCACTTACATCATCTAAAATTTGAGCTCTCTAGCTCCTATAGGTTCTGAGATCCTTGCGTTCATATATACGGACAGACGGACGGACGGACGGATGGACATACAGACGGACATGGCTAGATCGACTCGGCTATTGATGCTGATGAAGAATATATATACTTTATGGGGCCGGAGATGCTATCTTCTGCCTGTTACATACATTTACATTTTGCACAAATACAATATACCCTCTTTACCCATTTTCAATGGGTTCAGGGTATAAAAATTGTGTCTTCGGTAGTGTTCGATCTTGCAACTAACTGCACTACTTGCCGCCGGCTCTACTTAACAGCCACACCAATAATTGAATCTTAATGAGAAAAGAAACGGAGTAAAATAGCAGCACAGAAAACAGCACATTCGCAATTGCAAAGCTGCCCAGTAGTTCGAGTCCACCGGTGCACCGTTAACGATTTAGGATGGAAACACGAAATCGTTAGACTAACGAATTTAACATGGGGATGTCATTGCCGCGTACCGAGCGGTACGACGTTCCATGACGTTGACCTAGCGAAATACCTTGTACAAGAGGGTTGACGATTTCGAAGGCACACTTAACTTAGCGATTGTGCTAGAGCAAATATGCTAACAATTTATCTGGTCCAAAAGGGTTTACTATTTCGCCAGCACATTTTACTTAGCGATAATGCTGGTGCAAAGGCGTTTGCTCTTTCGCTAGTGAAAATAATACTCATAGTTTTCTAAAACAAGTTATAATTTTATTTAAAAAATGTACTTCTTAACTTTCAAACTAATAACCTTATAATTAAAATCGTTTATAATTAAAAAACTTGAATTTTATATTAAATTATTTAACATTTATTATGATTCTTTTTTTAAAGCTGCACAGCTTTTTTAGTTGGTGCCCTGGAGACCCAGCACCAGCTTCCCATGCAATGGACTCTGAAATGAAATGAAATGAAATAATTATATGTTTTATTTTTACATGTTTTCCGTTTTATTTATTTTTTATATATTTTCAATAATACATACCAATTTGCGCAGGATAAAAGTGTTTTCAGCCGAAGCTTGCCTAATCGCTTTAAATGCCATTTGCTTACCATTTTTAGCCTTTCCTTTTTTTTAATTATTATAAAGTGCACCTATTCATTTATTTATTTATTAATTAAAAGGGTACTCAAGCGTACAACAGTGCAGGGAAAAAGCGGCAAGAATGTCAAACCAAGGGTGCTCCTGAGGACAACAATTAAACAAGTTGCAATTGAACTTGTATTCTTGCGGGGCTATATACTCCCAAGCATTCTTTTATTATAAATATATAAATAATAATGTAAATACATAAAAATATTAAAATATTGATGTATTTACTTAAAGTTTTATGCTCTACTACAATTCTACAATATGCAACACTTCGCACTTCACAAATTAAACGAACCGTTTTAAAGTTGCCTCGTGCCAGACAGAAGCGACGAGAAAACGAACGAAAATCAAAATAAAAAGGTAAATTACACCAATATTGACCTTGAATATGCACATTCTTGATTGGCAATATAATTTTTTGTCTGCATAATCAAGGAATTTGACTCCTTTTTATTGTTCTTCATAAAATTTTTGGGACGAATTATAGACCATACATTCGTTTTGATTGGCATGCATTGCATGACCATTCGCTAACGAATTTCCTAATGACCAGTACTGCATAAGGTCGTTAGTTGTCATCTTTTTCTGGGGGCCATCGCATGACCGTTCGTTGGCGAATTACCTAACGAACGATGATGCATCAGATCGTTAGTATAGGCTCACCGCTTGATACCAGTGGAACTACAGAGTGTTGATGTATACAGAAATGCTTGTAATTTGCTGCCAGCCAAAGCACGTTTTCTTACATAACTTCTGTGTTTCTTAACCGAACTTGATCCAATTTTCTACTGTAGATCTTATTGTGTTTAAAAATATTTGTATATTCTCAAAATGACACTTGCCTCGAATTGGTGAGCAATACAAATTTGAGTTTGTACTTGATTTATAGCTATTTGGGGGAGCGGGTAGGTGGCGATAGCTATAAAATGAATGATGGTTGATATATGTTTATGTCTAAAAGCTACATGTCAAGTTTTGTGACTCTAGCTCTTAAAAGCTAGAGATTTGCTAATAAAACACGATTTTGATATAGATTTTTACCGATTACTTGTAAACGGGGCAAGTTATTGATCGACGGACAGATGGACATATCTTCGGCTGCTGATCAACTTAGTGTTTCGGGAATTTCTGAGATTTCGTTTTTGATTCAAAAGAAAAAGGCTGATTTAGTATCTTATGTTATTACTATATACGATAAAATCGATGTATATAAAAAATCCCCTTATAAACAAACTCTGGCAGAAAATTGATGTGCTAATTATACCCTGAACCCATTGAAAATGGGCAAAAAGAGTTTAACAGTTTTGTGCAAATGTCTTTAGCAGAAGGACGCATCTCCGGCAACATAAGGTATACCATATATATTCTTGGTCAGAAAAAAATTCGAGTCGATCTAGCCATATCTGTTTGTCTGTCCGCATGTAAGAAGTCGTTGAACGGGCCCTAGTGCCCACGCTGTTAGTTTGATTCCAATAATGGACATCTTTCGCCGTTTCCAAGCAATCGATAAGAATCGATATTGAAATCCAGCTTTTGAGCAAATTTCTTACGTTTTAATGGCCAGGCTCGCCAAATTTGACATCTAGGTTCTAGAATAGTGTATACATTCAAGTATTTAAGTATTCTTAATTTTATGGCTACCATCTTTTCGACCGATCGTTTCTATGGCAGCTATATAATAAAGTGGTGCGATGCTGATAAGATTTTGCACATATGTACAGAGCAGAGTAAAACAAATAACTACGGATATGGTCAATATATCTTTAAAAACATAAAAGTTCTTCATACAAAAGATCTTTTCCATGACAACTTTATGATATAGTGGTCGAAACCAGTCGGCTCTGATATTTGTACTCCCTGCAAAAGAAAGACAGACCTATGAAAAGTTTAGCTTTAAAACTGAGAGACTACTTCGCATAGAAAGTAAAGTAAAGCTGTCGATGCTGATCTACAATATATATACTTTTCGGAGTCTGAGATATCTCCGTCTATGCGTTCCACATATTATGACAAAAATATAATAATACCCTCTACAAAGGTATGATGAATCTATTAATAATTAAGCAAATGAACATAATTTCCGTTTAATTAAATATATTTTTCGTAAATTAAATATGTCATTCAGCAACAAAATAAGAAGAAAAATTTAATGCTATAAGACAATTATTGGATAACAAGCGGGTATAGTATTAATGATCTTTGAAAATGAGTTGGAAACCGATCGGACGGTAAACAAAAAACATTCATACAACCGTTTTCCGCCATTTTCAGCCCTACAGAGCTATGAAAATAAGTTTGATGCAAATCGGACAGAACTTAAAATTTCACCAAAAAAAATTATAGAATCCCACTTTCTACCGAGGAAGCTTTGATATTGAAAAAAATATGAAGCACGCCCTTATTAATTTATCATATAGATCCTTGGAAATGAATTTGAGAGCGATAAGGAATGCATTTTTATACCCTGAAACCATTGAAAATGGGTAGGAAGCATCTCCGACCCCATAAAGTATATATATTCTTGATCAGCATCAATAGCCGAGTCGGTCCTGCCATGTCCGTCTGTCGTTGAAATTTTAGATGTAGGTGCTCCTAGTTCCTGCGCAGATCGAGTTTGTTTCCGATAATCGATAACTTACTCCGTTTCCGTTAATTAGAGCTAGAGTCACCAAAAATGATATGTTCCTTCTAGAATATTATATGTATGTCAAGTATCTTTCATTTTAGACCTATCGCCTCCTCCACGCTACCACCGCAAAGCTATAAATCAAGTTAATAACCCAACTTGTATTGCCAACTAATTTAAGCCACAATTTAAATGCAATTGACTTTTTGAGAATACACAAATATTCTATGGTGCAATAAGATATACTGTATAAAATTTCATTAAGATCGGGTTTTGTTTTGTTTTTCGATATTTTGACTGCGCACTGCTGCGCACGTGTTGCGACGCAATTGGAAGAATTTATATATACATGTACAGTGTACAGTGTACATTGTATACACACACATTCATGCGCGTCTGCTTCGAATTCTGTCTTCACTGTGATTGTTTTCTGTGTGGCTTATTATACCCTTGCAGAGGGTATTATAATTTTGTCGTGAAATGTGTAACGCATAGAAGGAGACATCTCCGACCCCATAAAGTATATATATTCTTGATCAGCATCAATAGACGAGTCGATATAGCCATGTCCGTCTGTCCGTCTGTCTGTTTCTATGCGAACTTGTCTCTCAGTTTTAAAGCTATCTTAATGAAACTTTGCAGAAGTCCCTTTTTCTGTTGCACGCAGCACATATGTCAAAACCAGCTGGATCGGACCACTATATCATATAGCTGCCATAGGAACGATCGGTCGAAAATTAAGTTTTTCTATGAAAAAACATTTTGTTTTTCAAGATATCTTCACCAAACTCGGCATTTATTAGTTTTACTATGCTCCTCATATATATGCAAAATCCTATTAAGATCGGACCACATTATCATATTATTAAGTTTTTGTATGGAGCATTTTATGTTTTTCATGATTTTTCGATTAAACACGGCATTTAAAGATTTCACTATGCTCCCTTCATTTTTGCAAAATCTTATTTACATCGGTTTTTGATTAAAAGCCTTTTTTTTGTTTATCAATATACCTTGACCAAACTCGGCCTTAGCCATTTTCTCGGCATTAAAAGGTTGGGTCTGCAAGGGTATTAGATCTTCGGCATGCCGAAGATAGCCCTTCTTTCTCGTTTTTATTGGTTTTTATTCTCAATAATACTCAATTATTAGTGTGGATGTTGAGTAGAGGCAGTGGCAAGTGGTGCAGTCTGTCGCGAGTTCGAGTCCTACCGGGGAAAGTAAATATTCGGTCGGTTGCGAGTTCAAACCCTGCCAATGGAACTTTTTTTTTTTTAATTTATCTTTATTAATTCAATCGAGCTCCATTCGGTGTTCGAATAAGAGGGTTCAGGGTATTCCCTAGTCGTGAGCTCCCGACTAGAACCTCTTACTTGGTTTTTAGTTTATTAATGGTCGACAAAACGAGTGTCTTCCTCATTATTCAGTAGATTATACATACATAATGAAAATTAAATGTTAAAAGCCTAATTAGAGAACACAATTTTCTAATAGCATCACCGACCGATGGAGGTGTTTTATTAGCCAGTCCGGCCAGCTGTGCCCCTTTTCACAGCTAATTTTGTCAGTGGAGCTATTAGAGTCTACATCTAAGAAGAAGGGTGTAAGTAGGAAAAAAGTGTTCTTAAGTAAAACTAAAAATAATCTTAATTTGCTATATTATTTAAGAAAATACAATAAATAGGGAAAATAAAGAAAGAAGTTATTAACAAGGTAAAGGAGTTTAAACAAGACATATAGAATGTTAGGTAGATAGGATAGAGAGATAGAAATGGGAAATCACCGACCCGATGGGGGAAAATTTATAGCCGGTCCGGCAAGCTATGCCCCTGCTCATAGCTGGGAATGGTCAGTGACTTCCCGAAGGTATCCTGAAAGCAACGATTTTATTAGGGGTAGAGAAAGTTCGGTAGAGAAAAAGTGATGTAAACTTTTATAATTTTTACATAGCACGCGAAAAGGATTGTGCATAGCGTAGTCTGTTGTGCACGTAGATAGGAATAAGGGGCGATAATTTCTGGTTGGTCTAGCCGGAACATTGAAGACGATTTAGCAGAGAAGGATAATCTATATCGCCAACAATCAACTTATGTAGAAAGACAATACCGAGAACTGTCCTACGGTTGATTAACGACGGAAGATTAAGAAGAAGCAGCCTGCTGAAGTAAGATGACAACCGAAGATTAGGGTCCCAATTTAAACCTCGTAAGGCAAAAAGCAGAAATTGCTTTTGAACAGATTCAATACGATCCTGACTATTGATATACTGCGGAGACCAGATGCAAGACCAGTATTCAAGGATAGGGCACGCGAGAGAGATGTACAGAAGTTTCGTTATAAAAGGATCGTTAAACTCTTTAGACCATCGTTTAATGAATCCAAGTACACCTTTTGCCTCATTAACAATGGTATCTATAAGCAGGTTGAAGCTGAGTTTAGAATCAAAAAGAACGCCTAGATCCTTAACACTTTGAACAATCCAGATGCAATTGATTGGCCGAACACCAAAATTGCATAGCGTTCAAATCGTCTTGTAGACGAGAATGATGTAGGGGATTAGTGTATGCAAGAATAGGTTTCACCTTGTCCGCATACAAATGTAAACGGGCATGAGATATAACAGAGGGGAGATCATTTATAAAAAGAGTAAAGAGTAAAGGTCCAAGCTGACTACCTTGAGGAACACCAGAAGTAACGTGAACCTGTTTAGAGGTAGTCAGCCTCAGCATAACTCTTTGGGTCCTGCCTTTTAAATAAGAAGTAATCCAAAGCAAAAGAGACGGAGGGACGGTCAAGCTTAAAAAGTAAAATGTCGTGGTGCACAGAGTCAATCGCCTTACTGTAAATGACGTCAGTTTGTATTTCAGAAAGGAAAGCATCATTTACCAAGGCAGTAAACTCTAGTAGATTGGTCGCAGTTGACCGATTCTTTACGAGTCCATGTTGAACAGGGGAGACAACAGATTTGCAGAAATGCTGCAAATTTTAAGTGATAATTTTTTCAAATAATTTAGGGATAGCGAACGGAGTTGCAATGCCCCTGTAATTTTGACTTTCCACCTTTCTTGTGGAGAGGTATGATATAAGATTCTTTCCAAAGAGATGGAAAGACAGAAGATTCAAGGGATAGATTAAAAAGCTTTAACAATGGATAAACAAGGGAAGAACTACACTCCTTGAGTAGACAACTAGGAATGTTGTCAGGCCCAGGAGAGTAAGAAGATTTAAAAGAAAGTATAGCTAAAAGGAGAGAGGAATGGGAAATGATAGGAGGTGGTATAGAACTAGAGGAAGTAATAGTGTAAGGGTAAGAGTTATTATTAGGACAGACTGAAGAGTAAGTTAATTGGAAAAAATTAGCAATGAGGTTAGCAGAATCAGAGTCATTGCTAACTTTATCCACCCCGAGAGAAAAAGAAGATGGCAAACTTGAAGATTTCCGCTTCAAGTTTACAAGTAATAGGCAGAAGGAAGCATCTCCGACCCCATAAAGTATATGTATTCTTGATCAGCATCAATAGCCGAGTCGATCTAGCCATGTCCGTCTGTCCGTCCGTCCGTCTGTCCGTCCGTCCGTCTGTCCGTATGTATGAACGCAAGGATTTCAGAGCCTATAAGAGCTAGCTGTAGGTCCTCCTAGTGCCTGCGCAGATCGAGTTTGTTTCCGATAATCGATAACTCACTCCGTTTCCAAGCAATCGATCAAAATCGATATCGACATCCTGTTTTTTGAGCAAATTGGGTAAATATTAAAAACATGTGGCTTCTAGAATCTCTATGTATATAACTGTTAGTCCTGACTGACTGGCTGACTGATTGGTGATCAACGCACAGCCCAAAGCGTAAGAGCTAGGAAGCTGAAAAGTATGTATAAAACTTTTTTGTTTTATCATCCGATCGGCCTCAAACTCAATTTCAAAGTTCTTTGTTCAAATTTATTTTGAGGGGTGTTTCGCACTTTTTGAAAAATCCATCCCTCCTTGGTATAAATGGGGGTCAAAGATTTGGTAGATGACGTTTCGCCCTCAAATTCATTTTCAAGGATCTATATGAAAAATCATTTGAGACGTGTTTCACAATTTTCGCAGAATCAAAGCATCCTCGGGGAAATGTGCGATTCTTAGATTTTTTTGGTGCAGTTTTAAGTTTAGTCCGATTTGCTTCAAACATATTTTCAGAGCTCTACATAAGAACTTAATAAATACGTGTTTCAGCGATTTGGGAAATTCCACCCGCAAGTATGGAAAAACTCAATTTCCAAGATCTTTATTCAAATTAATTTGAGGGGTGTTTTAGACTTTTCCAAAAATGTATTCTTCCATGGTGGAAATGGGGGTCAAAGATTTGGTGGTCTACATAAGAAATCATTTGAGACGTGTCTCACATATTTCGTAAAATCTAAACTTCTTCGGTGAAAAGTGCATTTCAAAGATATTTTTGGTGAGTTTTAAGTTTTTTCCGATTTGCATCAAACTTATTTTCAAAGCTCTACATAAGAATGTGATGAATACGTGTTTCAGCGATTTGGTAAAAGGGCGGAAAACTTTTGTATGAAAGTAGTTTGTTTGCCGTCCGCTAAGTTTCAAAATCATTTTCAAAGCTTTTTGAGAACATTGATTTTATAACATACGTGCCACGGGCAAGGCCGGGCTATACCCGCTAGTAGTATATATACATATATCAAGTATCTTTCATTTAAGATCAATCGCCGCCTCCCCGCTTCCACCGTAAAGCTATAATTCAAGTATTGCCCACCAATTTAAGCCACAATTTAAATGCAATTGACTTTTTGAGAATACACAAATATTCTATGGTACAATACTGTACTGTATACTGTAGAAATTTTCATTAAGATCAGTTAGGAAATACACAAAAGTTATGTGTTTTGACTGTTCAATTGGATGGGGCATGCTAGCGCAAATTCCAAGAACTTCTGTATACATGTATACATGTTGGAAGAAGAGGGTTCAGGGTATCCCCTAGTCGGGAGCTCCCGACTAGAACCTCTTACTTGTTTTAAAAGTGTGATACACCCCAAAAATAGTTTGAAGATCTTCGAAAATAAGTTTGAAGCCGATTAAATGGTAAACAAACGAGAAAGAAGGGCTATCTTCGGCATGCCGAAGATCTAATACCCTTGCAGACCCAACCTTTTAATGCCGAGAAAATGGTTAAGGCCGAGTTTGGTCAAGGTATATTGATAAACAAAAAAAAGGCTTTTAATCAAAAACCGATGTAAATAAGATTTTGCAAAAATGAAGGGAGCATAGTGAAATCTTTAAATGCCGTGTTTAATGGCAAAATCATGAAAAACAAAAAATTCTCCATACAAAAACTTAATAATATGATATAGTGGTCCGATCTTAATACGATTTTGCATATATATGAGGAGCATAGTAAAACTAATAAATGCCGAGTTTGGTTAAGATATCTTGAAAAACAAAATGTTTTTTCATACAAAAACTTAATTTTCGACCGATCGTTCCTATGGCAGCTATATGATATAGTGGTCCGATCTTAATAGGATTTTGCATATATATGAGGAGCTTAGTAAAACTAATAAATGCCGAGTTTGGTCAAGATATCTTGACAAACAAAATGTTTTTTCATACAAAAACTTAATTTTCGACCGATAGTTCCTATGGCGGCTATATGATATAGTGGTCCGATCTTAATAAAATTTTGCATATATATGAGGAGCATAGTAAAACTAATAAATGCCGAGTTTGGTCAAGATATCTTGATAAACAAAAGGTTTTTTCATACAAAAACTTAATTTTCGACCGATCGTTCCTATGGCAGCTATATGATATAGTGGTCCGATCTTAATAGGATTTTGCATATATATGAGGAGCTTAGTAAAACAAATAAATGCCGAGTTTGGTCAAGATATCTTGACAAACAAAATGTTTTTTCATACAAAAACTTAATTTTCGACCGATCGTTCCTATGGCGGCTATATGATATAGTGGTCCGATCTTAAAAGAATTTTGCATATATATGAGGAGCATAGTAAAACTAATAAATGTCGAGTTTGGTCAAGATATCTTGATAAACAAAATGTTTTTTCATACAAAAACTTAATTTTCGACCGATCGTTCCTATGGCAGCTATATGATATAGTGGTCCGATCCAGCTGGTTTTGACATATGTGCTGCGTGCAACAGAATTAGGGACTTCTGCAAAGTTTCATTAAGATAGCTTTAAAACTGAGGGACTAGTTCGCATAGAAACAGACAGACGGACAGACGGACATGGCTATATCGACTCGGCTGTTGATGCTGATCAAGAATATATATACTTTATGGGGTCGGAGATGTCTCCTTCTATGCGTTACACATTTCACGACAAAATTATAATACCCTCTGCAAGGGTATAACTAGGAATTTTTTTAAAATTAAGAATATTTTATTTATCGAAAGCTCCTAAAGCTTGTCAAACTTAAAGTGCATAAGACACAAAGAACGCATAAAAAATCACTACTAATTCTTCCTTCCACAACATATATATAGTTATACTTTTTATTAACGTCTTAACTACTTCTCATCATAGATAATATTGAAAAATTAATTTAAACTTGTTGTCCGTTGAAAGTTTGATAAATTCAAGCTTTCGCCCAACGGTCACACTTTTTCGTAGTGGTCCCGCCTCAACACAGACAATCTAGGGATTATTGCAAATATATGGAAAAAAAGCTTATATGCGAAATGGTTTGTTTAATTTTATTTATATATTTCATTTTTTCCAAAAGGTAATTGAAGAAGCTGTAAAATAAGCGTTAATATTGTTATTTAAATAAACCGCCGTTTTTGTTTGCACTGACAGCGTTGCCATATGTGCCTTAACTTATTTCAGGCAGAGTTTTAAAAAAGAAATTTGAAAATTGGTCTTGAAATAATTTTAAAATTAACATAATATTTTATAAATATTTGAAATTTAATAGTTTTTAATATTCCATGTGGATCAGCACTTAAATTAATACATGAACAATATTTTCAGGGCTGCCTTAAAAAATACGCGCTTAGTATATATCGACGCGTTTTTGGTATTTTTAATTCCGCCAGAGCATTTCACAAAATGTTTGCTTAGAGTTGCCACTGCGAGTTAGTTTGCTAGAGACATTCGTGGTGTGAACATACGTTTGTATGTGGAAGTTAGCAACAAATTAATTCTGTGCTTACACTTGGCAACTCAAAATACATATGTATGTACATAAATAAAAACATATGCAGTTGCAGTGCACCAAAGCAACAAAATCAACGTGCGAGTCGAAAAAATATAACAAAAAATCGCAACAGGAAAGAATCAAGTGAAAAATGTAGCAACAAGGAGTGTAATTTGCATTGGTGCCTGTATATGTATGTGTGTGAAAGAACGCTTTTAGTTAGCAAAAAGCGCCAACTACGAGTAATCTAATGCAGTGGGTAACTTCTGAATATTGAATTAATAAGGAATTTAAATAATAACAACAACAATAGGAAAATCGAATCGAGCAGCAAAAACGAAATGCGCGTGTAAGAGAGCGAGAGAGCAACGAAATTTAGGCAAACGACAAACACACACACACTACAAAACACCTCACACACACGTGCCGCTGCCAACGTCGACGCGCCGTCTGTTGTGTGACCAGAGTTGAGACTCTCACTCGCTCTGTGCGTGTGTGTGCGTGTTGTTGCGGGGGCAGTGACGCTGCTCGGCAATAAGCAAACGAAAAGAAAAAAGGAAATGTGTGTGTGCAGACGATTAACATTTAATTTTTATACAAATTGCATGTTAAATGCTTGTGCCTCGTTTTGGGAGCATATCGTTGGACGCTGCTGAGTTGGCAACACTGTTAAAGAGCGCAAACACACACACGCACACAGCCAAGCTGCATGCCGTCGTCGTCGTCGCCGTCGTTGTTGCTCGCTCGTTCGCTCGCGCGCTCTATCGCCGCTCGGTTTAATTTTCCTCAATGAATGAAAATTTTTCACGGTAAAGTGGTCGTCGCTGTGCCAGTCGCAGTCGTTTTGTTTTGCCGTTTACGCGAGCAGCGCGGCGGAGTCGAACGAGTAAAATAAAATACAAATATTATAAAATACAAACAAACACACACTCATCGATTTTACACACTGTGCATTGCGTTCGTATTATATTTGCAGCAGCAACCGAAGCAGAATTTAATAATTTATAATGTGTTAGTGTTGCGAGTTGTGAAGAAATAAAATTTCTATGCCATTTTGCATAACAAAAACCACAACGCAACCAGCCCCTGGCGAAATAGAATAACACGAGTGACAAAAAAAAAAAAAATCACACAAACACACACACAGACTTACCAAAGTATACGCAGTCAGCAGAAGCAGCAGCAAACGGACGCCTACGTCAATAAGCAAAACGGTAAGCGCAAATTCTCACACACAATTCTCTCCCTCGCGCTAGCTTGCTCTCTTTGCCCTTGTCGTGGGTTGTGTTGTATATTTGCCAATTGGAAAATTTCATAACTCTTTGTTTTTCAACGTGCGAAAATATTCTTACACACATACACAAACACACAAGCACTTGCTCTTACGACAGGCAGCGCCAGCGGCAGCGGCTGCGGCGCTCGCTTCATTCATTTCTGCGTTGCGACACACATACAGACAGGAATAAGCAGGCGTAAGTTGTGAAACTCTCGCACTCTCTCGCGCTCGCCTGTTCACTCATGCTGGTTAAAATAGAGTGACCATAGTGCATCTGCTTTGTGTTGTAGCTGGTCAGGCCAGAGAGAAATCGTTTGCTATTCTAACATGTCTATTGTTGTTGCTGGTTTAGTTGTTACTCACTACTATATTGACATACAAATTATACCGACAATACTAATTTTTGTTATTTTGTTGTTGTCTCCCATTATTATTTTTTCGCTTTACAATTTTCGCATAATATTGTGCGCAAAACAAAAGCCACAGAAGCTTGTCAGCTTGTCAGCTTGACAATAAAAACAAAATAAAATTCGTAAAAATTAAGTTGAACAATGTACAGATTATTTACATCTAAACATACATACATATGTTCAACGGAAAGCGTTGAAATTTTGATTCTAATTTTTAATTATACAAACATATGTATGTAATATGTATATAGATAGAATATCTAAATATCTCATTGAGCTGACAATTACACAACAATGCACACAAATGCAATTAGAGGCCAATGCAAATGAATTTCCTGCCAATGTGCGATCAACACTGTCCACCAGCCTACGCACCACTGTGCAACTCACTCGCTCACTCTCTACGAGTCACTTCACGAACACGTGTGCAAGTGTATGCAAGTGCCTGTATAATTAGCACTCACTCACTGCAGCAACTGTGTGTCGCCCTCTCTTCTTCTCTCTCTCTCTCTCTCTCTCTCTCCCGCTTCTAATTTACATTTGATTGTGCGTGAGTGATAATTACCAGCAAATTACTGAGCGCACTTAGCAACAACAACAGTGACACTGAGTTGTAATCGATGTACGGAGCATGTATATGCGCCAGCAACGGGAAATACAACAAGACCGCAACTCGTGCTTAATTGACATTTATTATTTGAGTTTTTATTTTCACTCGGGAACTAATTATTTTGATTGACTCTTCTGTGTATATACATACATATGTATGTATATGATTGTGTATGTGTGTGTGTGGGCGATGCTTTTGTTTGGCAATTCAAAAAAAAAAAAAGAGTAAAATACTACATGAAAAAATAAATAAAAACAATAGCTACAATTTGCCACTTGCGCCTGCTGCCGCCGCCTCCACTGCTGCTGCATTGAAATTGTTTGTAATTAGAGAACATTCGGAGTGGTCGAGTTTCTAGGAATTTTAATGAAGCCCGCAAAAACTGTTTGTTTCACATAAACACAATTGGCACACACTCACACACACACACCGATAACATTTAAAACAATTGCCAGACCCGACAGCGACACTCGGCGCAATCGCCGATGTCGTCTTTGCACAATAAATAACCAAGAACGTTGCAGTCGCAGGGTAAGGACTGCCAGATACCCTGTACTTGCTATCACTGAAACGTATTTTCGAAAACTAATATTGGTGACCTTCAGCCCCTGGGTCGGAAATCTCCTCTAGTTTTAGAGTCCATCCCTTGCGAACTCCGTAATGTATATCGAAATATCTTTCAGTAAAGATTAATTCAATAAAATAGTAAGTGCGCAAATATGCTCGCTTTTTGTGTAAAAACGCACATGAAAAGCGTACAATAAATAAAATTAACTATAAAACACATTCATGATCTTTGCTTGCATTTATGTACAATTGATGAGGTTTTGTGTTGCAACGGCTGAAAATTGTTGATTAACAAATTGGTTTTATTTATGCACTTTTTTCTTTTACAAATTGATTTTGTGGCAGAAATAAGCTTTATTATACGGCGCACGTTTTTCTAGTTGTGTTTTTTTTTTGTTTTCTTTGGTTTCTTTTTATTCTGTTTGTGGTAGTTGGACCTATTATGGTAGGACAAGTGCGTTTCTTATGGCTAGGGGCAAGTTTCTCAACTACACTGAGAAAAATATGAGCAAAAGTTAAACTACAATGTAAAAACAAATGAGTGTTTAATTTGATTTAATCAAGGAGAGCTGGGGATATATTTCCCTATTTAAAAAAGAAGAAAGCTTTAATAGACTGCAAGTTATTTTAAAGAAAACATAAACGAGAAAGAAAGGATATCTTCGGAACGCCGAAGATCTAATACCCTTGCAGACCCAACCTTTTCATAATGCTCATGGTGCTTTGCCCGTATCTAAGAAGCACAGGGAAAATAGTTAATGCCGAGTTTGGTCAAGATATTTTGATAAACAAAAAGGTTTTTAATCAAAAACCTAGTTTTCGACCGATCGCTCCTCTGGCAGATATATGATATAGTAGTCCGATATTAATAGGATTTTGCATATATATGAGGAGCTTAGTAAAACTACTAAATGCCGAGTTTGGTCAAGATATCTTGATAAACAAAATTTTTTTCATACAAGAACTACATTTTCGACCGATCGTTCCTATGGCAGCTATATGATATAGTGGTCCGATCTTAATAGGATTTTGCTTATATATGAGGAGCATAGTAAAACTAATAAATATCTTGAAAAACAAAATGTTTTTTCATAGAAAAACTTAATTTTCGACCGATCGTTCCTATGGCAGCTATGTGATATAGTGGTCCGATCCAGCTGGTTTTGACATATGTGCTGCGTGCAACAGAAATAGGGACTTCTGCAAAGTTTCATTAAGATAGCTTTAAAACTGAGGGACTAGTTCGCATGAAACAGACAGACGGACAGACGGTCAGACGGACAGACAAACATGGCATGACAGACATGGCTATATCGACTCGGCTGTTGATACTGATCAAGAATATATATACTTTATGGGGTCGGAGATGTCTCCTTCTATGCGTTACACATTTCACGACAAAATTATAATACCCTCTGCAAGGGTATAAAAAAAAAATAAAATATCTTGCACTTAATTTAATAACAATTCCGCATTTTAGTCAGTGCGGTTTCGAGGTTTGCATTTGATTAAATTATCTCAATGTAAAAAGATGTATGTCATATTACTACAAACCTGAAGTAAGACTTCAATCTTTAATCTGGTTTAAACCTTGAAGCTGTCTTTTTATTAGACTTACAGATGTATTCATACATTTTCTCATATATTTGTTTCAAAATATGTCTCACATAATCCTCGGCAATATATTTTTGTTGGCATTACGAGATCATTAAAGCCAAGGCGTACGCACACATATGTATTTATGCTTAACTTCAATATCAATCCATCACAAATAAAAAAAAAACTTAAAATTGACTAAATCCAAAGCCAAACACAATCATGTAGAGACCCGACAGACGAATAAAAAAAAAACGAATCGCTGCAAAGATCCGAAATAAAAACACAAAATGAAAAGAAAAGCATTTGTAATGGTCTTATGTATATGAGCTTTGTTGTAGCGACTATACGAAAACTCCATGTTCGTGTCCAAATGCTCATGGCATCATGGGGCCAACAGCAGCAGCAGCAGCAACAACATCATCATGAGCACCGGAGATTGATGCGAAGAAGACGCAAGAGAACCGACGCCAACGGCAGACAGTAGTAAATCAACTAAATGATGCATTCTTAAGGAGCCATCGGAAAGTGGGTTTACTTGATATCTGACCAAGTTTGCAACATGATCAAATAGCCTAATTGCACTGTCACCATTTCGTAAATTTTTGCTATTATAGCATATTCTGCTAATGTGAAATATGTTGCGTGTACGTTTTCCCATAAGAATCCACATATTTCACATTAAAAAAAAAAATAACATTTGAAAAAATGTTATTATTCGACCGAGTAAAAGAATCATTACCATAAACAGCTGATATAGCAACGAAGGCAAGCGGTAACTTTTAATATTAATTTTAAATTATACTAATCGCACAGTTTTTCATATTTATTCATATTTAAAGATGCCCAAAGCTTTGCGCCGCTTTGGTATATCAAATCAGACTTAATCAGCTGTTACCGGCCACTGACACTTGCTAATGGAATCGCAGAATGTGAAGTTCGTAAATGTAACATACTTTGAGTATAGTGAAATCAGGCTACTCCTAACGATATTTTATGAAAAATCGATAGTATTAGTAACTAAAATAAAGGTTAACTGAATATTTATTTTTAATATTTGTTAGATATTCAAAATATGTTATAAAATATTTTCTCGGTTAATTGAATTCACATATTCGAGCCATTTACAAAAATAACAGGGCTCAAAAAATTTGAGAAAATTCTGAACACATCTGAAATTTTGATCTTAAGGCCACGACTTAACAATAATCGTTTGGTTTTTTATATGGCTGTAAAAAAGCAAAACTTTCTTTCTGGGCCAAATACAGCACCTTGATTGGTATAGGATAATTTAATAGTCGGTGTCAACTTTGTCGGTTGCTTTGTGGAACTCTTCGAGTTGAATATCATTTGTAATGCCTGTGCTAAGGGCACCAAAAGAATTCTTGCCATTGGCGATGGGCTGGCAGATCTCATCAGCAATCAGCGCAAGATCCAAGCACTCTTGAGCATTAGCTGCATTAAAAAGCGGATGGAACCAACAACAACAATAACACAAAAAAAAGTACAGCAAAAGCGGCAGGAGTCGAAAAAAAAAAAGAGTTGATAAGTAGCGACGCGTCGCGTATACGCAGCGTAGTGAACGCTTGCCTGTGGGCATTGGCATGCATGTATGTATGCATGCATGTGTGCGTGTGTGTTTGTGTTCCATTGTGTTTGTTGTTTTTGTTGCTTCTCTACTACATACTATAGTATAGTATGTACTATGTACGTTTAACACCAGTAGCTGTCTGACAGCTTGGCTGCCGACCGAGTCGCGGCGTTGTCGTTATTGTTGTTGTTGATTTTTTATATTTATTTTATGCTGGCTTTTTGTTCGATTTTTTTTTCTTTTCTTTTTGTGTTTTTTTGAAGTTCAAGAATATGAAAAGCAAAACGCGTAAAATGAACTAAACGAAAAAAAAGGTAGCTGATTATATGATGTTGCCAACGCATGCTCTCTGTGTACTTTAGCGTTTATATATACACACACATATGTGTGTATGTATGTATGTGTGGGCTTGTGACGCTGGCGGCGATTACATACACACACACATGCCTCGTAAGAGCGCTGCCGCTGCTTCTCGCACTCCTTCTGCTTGGTGCTTTTCTTCTCGTGCTGTTGCTGCGTTGTCTCATCTTCTTGTTGGCTTTTGGTCATTTTGTTTAGATTTGTTGCACACACACACACACACACAAACACACAATTGTTTGTGTTAGTTTGAACCGGTTCCACATTGCGTTAGTTGCCGTTTCTGTAGCTCCTGTCATTCTTGTGGTTGTGTTTGTAGTACGTGTAACTTGTCGATACGTTTATTTTGTTGTTGTTGTTGTTGTTGCTGCTCGCTCATTCGTTCGTTTGCTCCGACTCGCCGCCACATTCTACAAATACAAGCAGTTGTATTACAACCAACTTCTTCGACCATTGGAGCCTGTAAATAATGTGTTTCTTTTTCTTCACGATATAATTTTGTGCATGCATGTGTGTGTGTGTGTGTGTGTGTGTGTGTGTGTGTGTGTGTGTGTGTGTGTGTGTGTGTGTATGTTTTTGTACATGTGTGTCTTGAAGTTGTTTTTTTACACTTTCAGGCTTAACAAAATACTGGAATAACCTATGTGTGTAATTATTAGTTGCTAATAGTTACAATAAAGTCATTCAACTGAATATTGAAAATACGTTATTAAGATTTAGCTTGTATAATGTGTAATAAAATAAATTAAAAATAAATACAACAATCACAAATATTACATAATGCAGAAGTCGTCCAAATGTAATTTCAAATCACGACAACTATATTGGTATTGGTTGATTTTGTATCAAATAAATCAACTTTGGGTACATCAAATGTTTTAAGTTTTATGGAGACTGACAAGAAAAGTGTTAAAAAAACAGGGATAAAACTGGACAAATAAGAACAATTTTGGAAATTAAAATTATAATGACTGAAATACAAATTTATATTCCGACTTTATTGTCTTCTTGTTTGTAAATATTCCAATAATACAGCATTAAATGTATTATAACAATAATTTAATCAGTAATATTAAAGAACTTCGAGTAATAACACATTTGATATATCTCAACATTCTTTCAGCACAAATAAGCTATTATTGTGTTGCTTATAATAATGAATCAACATTCTTTTGAACCTCCATAGTTTTTCTGCCTGATTCAAGCATTATTTATGATTCAGTTAACCGCACTGTGAATTGTTATTTGGGTTTATTCCATTCATTGCCCCCGTCTTACGTCTAACCAATTTTAAGATTTAGTTTCTTAATCAATTGAGTGTAATTCCTTGAATTAATTTATAATAAATTGTTATACCACACATCATACATTTAATTGCACAATAAATTTATATTTATGTTCGATAAGGTAAACTCCGGTTTTAATTTCCGTACAGAGTTTTTAATAGAAGTGGTCAAATTAGAATAAATCTTAAAACTCGTAAGAAAATAAAGAAAAAAAAAGGTATCATCCGGAACAGGCCCAAAGACGATGCTGCGAATTATATGGAAGTTTCAATAAATTTTTGAATATGTAGAATTATTGTTTACATTATTTTGCCAATTCATATGTAAATGTTATGGGCAATCATTAACATTTAAAGTGCAGTTGAAATAGTCAAACCCCAATTCAATGCAACTTTTGTTTTTCTACTCTTCTTTTTTATATTTCAATCGCACAATTTATGGCTACTCCCCAGTCTCCGTCATGCGAAGTGACCCTAATCCGCACCTGTATTTCGTTTGGTCTCTTCAAAGAGAACAACTCCGACATGCATTTCGTAGTCTCCAACAATCTCCAACACGCTGCTGTCAGCGTTTTTCGGATCATTAATTACGTCTGCCTCTGTCGCCCATTCGCCGTTTCTATCTCCCCCTCACTGCCCCTCACGGCAGCCATAAAAAAAACAGAACCGGAATTTTCAAGAAGGAAACAACAAGTTGGCACTCACCAACTGAGAGGACAGGCCTGTTGCCTGTTACGCCCGCTCCCTATGTCGTTCTCGTACTGTCGTTCCGTTCCCATACAATATTTTCTCGAACTTTTCTAATGCGATCGGCTCGGCGTTCTTATTAGAATTTGTGTTTGTTTGTGTGTGTGTGTCTGCCTGTGTCTGCACAAAGGCTGCTCTTTGTCTGCTGCTGCGCGCACGAAAACTGGAACTCGAGCTGAAGACCCGAACTCAAACTCGAACTTGCCATTGGTCATAGTTCCCAGTTTCATCAGTGTCTGGGATTTTTATACACTGTGGCCAAATAAATAAGAAATATTAGAGGAAAACATATCTGACATTACATATCAAACGAGCCGGTTCGATTCGAAAACACAAACCCGAATCAAACCAGGAATTTTAATTAATATTCATTTACCGAACTTGTGAACAAATTAGTTGAATAAAGAACAGCCAAATCTGAAATTAAACCCAAACCTTTTTGAAAAAATGTTTTATTAAAAAAAAAAGTCTTTTAATATTTTAACGTTTTTGTCTGGGACTCTTTGGTACAGGGTATCTCATGGTCGTGCACTCTTATCTAGCGCATTTCACTTGCTTGTATCTACAAAAGTTATAAGCCTCTTCCACTGCTGCTGCTGCTTGTGTTGCTGCCTTTGTGGCATATATCGCACGCATACATATTTGAGGCATGCGTTATGCCTATTTTTACTCTCCTTTTATTGGCTGCTGACCTGCCTCCTCCTCGCCCGTCTTCCTCTTTGCCCTGCTCACCGATGAGTAAGCGCGCGCCCTCATTAGCATTGGAACATTATTCACAACACTCGAATGCCCCTACAATTTTTTTTGTTTTTCGAGGCGATAAGCCGGTGGAGACTTACTTGAAAAGAGAGAAATATCATGCGGCAGTGGGTTTCTTCTTCGAGCTTCAATTCGAGTTTTCAGAACATTTCCTAGAATATCCAAATAAAGAAGAAATAAAGCAAAACTTGTTCCAAATGCCGGCTCCAAAATAACTTTCAATGTTTGCCAGCACAATACCATAAATTATGGAATTTGGTACTCTTAATAAAAAAAAATAATAAATAAAAGAAAACCGGTCTCTGGCTAATATTCTGTAATAAAAATCCACAAACATACAGGAAACCAATCTGATCAGTAGCACGTTGTTAATAAAGCTAAAAATGTTACCTTTAAAATGTGAATTGATTATTTAGTGATTTTGTGGTTATTTACTGGATTTTTATAAATGTTTGCGGATTTAAAATTGTTGCCTGTCAACTGCAACAGGTATTACCTAAATTTTGTATCAGAAATAAACTTGATGGGTTTATATGCACTTCTAAAAAAGGTCTGTTTGTCTTTGCCTTTCGAGGATGAAAATAAAATAGTTTTAAGCCGATAAATTACGCTTTAGATATTATATCGGATAGATCTTTCAACTAAGGACTGTCAACGGACGCTGAAAGCAAAACCCAGAAAATGGCAGACAAGCAGTTTCTCAAGCATCTTAAAGATACCTTTATAAATAAAAATGTAGTATATTCCATATCTGCTTACTTAATATTTAACATCTTTCTTGGGATCCTAAGAGCTGTTTTTGGCACACTTTCTAGTCACAGGTCCGACCAGTTGGAACTGAATAGGGTTCTAGAAGGGTAATTAAATAAAGTAAAACCCGGCAAAGGCACATTTGAAGCCAAACTGAGTTATCAGTAAATGAAGATCGAAACCAAATTAATACACAAAAAAAAAACTCAGTTAGATCTAATCATATATTATTTTTCGTATCATATATTTCATTTCATATCTTTTTTTCAATGTTACTTAGTACATATAAACATACATAATACGCGACGAACTAATACCCTTTTATTTCTATATTTATGTATATATGTGCTATGATTTTGAAAGGGAACTAAATTGTTGGGAAAATATTTTGTGATAAACGGAAAAGAAAATAGTGGCGGCATTAAAAATGAACCAAAAGACCATAGGTTAGTAGATTAAACTGTTGAAAATAACATCGGCATTTCATATATACTCCGGTTTCTGACCCATGCCTGAATACCACCTGCATCACCTGAGTATTACGGTAAAACAATCTTATTTTGCTGTGTAGTGATTAAATTAGACGCTACTTTATATGCACTACTCAAAATGGAAAAGTATATTTGTTTTGTAAAATGTCACATTAATTACACTATGCAATAGAATTAAATTTTTTGTTAACGCGTTTGATAAAACCGATATTTTTATAGACATTTGGCCCCCAAACCCGAAATGGAACGAAATTTGTTGACTATATTCGCCATAGCTTTCGTGAATCTCAACCGATTTCAAAAAAGCTTAGGCCAATGAAAAGCCAGCAGATATAGCAACAACAAAAAAATCAGTCATAGTTTAGTTCTATATAAATTGCTTAAATATAAAAGCTATTATTCTGAAGATGCATAACTGCAGGTGGGTTGGCATTTATTTATTTATTGCTGTCTCTAAAGCGATTCATCTTATGCGATGTCAAATTAATTTATCTGTGTCTCAAATATGGTTTATCCTTAAATTTTGCTATACTCGCTGTACTATGAGTATTAAACACGTTCCTATCTCAAATTCAATTAAAAACGGGCTAAGACGGACAAAAGGCTTGATTGATTAATTTATTTATAGTCCAGTTTTAAAGAATTACATAAATCTTTTCTGGAACATCAAAGAAAAGTATTATAAAAGAAATTCGAGCTACGGGTGTTTCACCTTTTAAAAGGTCTTGAATTGCATATTAAGTTAAAATACAGCAAAGATTACAAGATCTTTTTGTTAGATTACAAAGATTCCGTCTTTGGAAAAGGCTGACAAAACTGTTTGCGAGGTAAACGCGGCGCGAACATTCAAATATATATACCTTATACTATACAAATATATATGAGTATAAAACCGAAAAGAAGAGGTGAACAAAGCGGGCGAAAAATATAACAAAATAATCAAGAAATATATTGAAGCAACAACAACAACAACAGAAATCGACTGAAACACGCTGATAAGTCGTATGTAATTCAAATTTGTATTTAATAATGATAAGCCGGCACACAAATACTTCAGAAGGGTATATAAGGTATATAGGCATAGGGTCTACACACAACACACATACATATATATATATATATGTATATATGTATTGGGACGCGCGTTGTGCTTGTGTAGAGCGAATTGTATTGATTTCAATGCCCGTTGGGCACACACGGAAAATCAAGTTAATACTGTCACACTGTGTTTTGTGCACTCTGTCAGTCAGTTAGTTAGTCAGTCAATCAATCAGCTCGGTTGTGCTATCAGTTGTCTGTCTTGAAATACTTTTATATATGTGTGTCTTTTGTCTTTTAGTTAAATGGGCAAGCTAAACGCAATTGCAAGTACACGTATATATGCAAATTCGAAGATACAAAATTATATCTGATTCGACCAGTTCTCATACGATTACTTTTGGCATTTGCTTACCCTGAACCCGTTATAAATGTCTAAAAAGGGTATAATGTTTGTTTGGTAAAAAATCCGTGTGACAGGCATAAGGAAACATCTCCGATCAGGAGTTGGTCGCATTAATTTGAAATTGTAAAATATGTATTCTCTTATACCATTCGCATTATATAATTCGAATATTTGACCAGCTAGATTCATTTAACTTGGTATGTTTGATCTCGTATATATATAGATCATCAATAATTCACAGAAAATTGGCAAAATGGAAAAAACTCAGCTATTAATTTGGGCTTTGGTATACACACTCATTTGTTGGCCATATTCATTGCCTGATCTAACTACTAACACTGAAGAAAGCTAACGAGAGTACATTATATATACATACGCATTGTGGTGCCATGCATGTGTGTATGTATAACAGACAGCTAAAATGTTTGCAAAGGCAGCTTGAAGCTGGATTCAGGTTATCTTCAAATCCGACACTCCCGATCCCGACTAAAGCACTCTTGTTATTGCTCTGCTAGTGCCAAGTGTATGTCAGAATGTCTGTCTGATTTGTTATACGATAAATATAATTCCCGAGGCACATGGCAACTGCATATGGCCTGTCGAATACTTCTTTAACTGTACGAATATATATCCATATATATGTATATTTGTATCTGTGCGGAGAAGTGCAAACAAACCTATGTGGCTATGTGCACACACATGCAATGAATTCATTCTTAATAAAGAGCACATCATTCACTCAAACGCGCACACACACATCTAAAAGTTTGAGTATAAGTTTTATCTGCTTTGGAGCGCAATGAATGAAAGGCGCTTGGGTCATAAAATTTATTGTTTCAGTAGTTTTTCGACTTTGAGCACAAACAGCGCATTGCATGCATTTCATCTTGTTCGCTTACATTAAGAATAATGTCTAATAAACACCGCTTTGTGTATTTATATAACATATAATTAGTTATTAAATAATTGCGCCACAAGCTCACAATTATAAATTTCGCTCGTTAAACGTTTTCTAAATGAGTTCATGCAATTCATGTGTTATTATTTTTATCTTAACAAAAATAAACAGTTCGGTCTTAATTTCATTAAAAACCTATGCTTATATTGAAAAGAAATAATTTAATTTTATATGTTTTTATGTGGATTGTTCAGCAACATTTTTATTAAAGCCCGAAGAAAGTTTCTTTTGCTTAAACTGCTTTTTTATGACACAGTCACATATATAAAAAACTGCCTAAGCTTATCCGAGTTATATGTATGTATGTACAATTTATATATAACTCTCCTCTTTGAGCTGTGGGATTTGTCATTAGGGGTTCGATTATTTCGAATAATTAACCATATAGAAATAAATATTTCTCCTGCTTGTTACACTTATCTGAAACAAGCTTGTATTAAAACTTGTCAATTAACACTCGTGAATATAAAATTATATTATTGATCTTCTATCTGAATTAAAATATAATTTTGTTTGTAAACTGCAATCATGCAAAGAATTCATAAAATTAATGTTTTAACCAATTGAAAATAGATTATGAAAATAAATAATGAAATGGATAATGATCAACAAAAATTGAAATTCTCAAAAGCTTGCGATCATTAACCATGCAAAGACCTTAAATAAAGCGAAACAAAAGTAACCTCAATGTTTGTGTTGGTTACTCTAGTCGTGCTCGTTTAGTGACTGATCATCAGTTCTATGCATACAAATGGCCAGATATATAATTTATATACACATCTATAGTTATATATAGACTAAAGAGCGCTTAAGCGATTTCCTTGACTATTTCGGCGTCTCGGCCGAGTTGTGCGTGCTTTAAAGCGCCGCAGTGCCAAAAAATTGAATACGGGTTTCTACACGTTTTATACAGGTATGCATATATACACCTATATTTGTATATATATATATATATATATATAAATAAATTTAATACATATATATGTATATATATATGTATACATATATATATGGATATAGGTATGTGAGCATATCTATAGTTATTACTCACGGCACGTCACAACAAATATAAATAAAATATTAAAATACTCGCCGCGACACGAAAACGAAACGAAAACTAAAAACAAACGAAGTCAACGATAACTCGAAATTAAGATATGCTTAAAAAGCGAAAGAAACTCGCACATGGTTATGGGGTGGTGTGGGAGAGGAGGGGCGGGTGTTTATGAGGCTCGTTGGCCGATAGGGCGCGGGGGAGGTGGCTAATTCAGTGGGGACGCTGGCAGTTGCCTCGTAAACTTGTTGACAACAACTTTGCTCGATTATAGTTGTGAGTGTGTGTGTGTGTTGTTTGTTGGGTGCTGTTGGAAATCGGCTGTTACTTTATCTATAAAAAGTGTGTTTATATTTCTCTCTGTGTGTGTGCGTGTGTGTGTATTTATGGATGCGTGTGTGTGTGTTGAACAGCGGTGCGTTTTGTTCTAGCAATGGGTTGATCGCTAAGTCATGAATCAAATGTTAAGAAAAACATACATAGTATTTTTTTTTTTTTGCTTTTAATCAAAAGCGAGTATTTTTTATAGCTATTTTTAAAGTATTTCATTAATTCTTTTTACCTTAAGCCGCTGTGCTGAAATTTTGGAATTTACCAGTTAGAAATATTTTACATTCATTTAATTTTAGTTTTTATCGATTTAACCATAATTGTTATCTTTGTATATACATATATTTCAAAAGCTAATTTCTTATGTAGATTCCTTAAATTAACTAAACCTATGCTTTATGGTTTTACCTATGGTTTTTACCTATTAAAACAGCTGAATGCCGACCAATTTTACCTAATACCCATAATGTTTCATATTCACGGGGGTTTGATTCCTAAACTTCATACTTAAAACGAATGGCTGGGGCTTATTCAAGAATGCATACAAAAGTAATTAACAAAACAATACAAATTGGAATTATTATTTTCCATTATTCTTCCATTTTCCTTTTCTTTTTCATTTATTATTATTGCTCTTTGCTTAAATAAAATTGACAATTTTAAAAATTGCTGCTATGATAAGCCATTTTATATATACATATCTCTTGATATGACATGTGTGTTTTGTAGAACTTGCAAAACAGCCCTCGCCAGTGTATAATTTGTTGTCAGCAATACTCTTTGCTGATATGGCGTTTAAACCATTATTGTTGCTTTTGCTGCCTTGCCATATCATAGTATTATAAATACATACATATATGGCATGGGGGCCTGATTAGTCTTAACTCGTCCGTCTGTCGCTTGGCGGATCGTTGAGTTTGTCTGATTGAACGCTCAGTCAGTCGGTCGGTCAGTCAGGCAGTCAGTCAGTCAGTCAGTCAGTCGGTCGGTCGGTCAATCAGCTGCTCGCTCATTTGTACGCATCGGTGTCATTCATTTGCCATTTCAAGTGCTATGCACACTCCTGAAATACAAATATACGTAGCATGTATGTATATGTGTATATATATAAGAGTGTGTGCTGTTGTGAGTACAAATATAAAAGTATGTATAATCGCCATTATAATGCCGGCAGTAGTTGTACATTTTGCTCGGCAATAAGCTCTAAACTGTAGCCGTAGTCGTCGAGTCGAACAGCCAGTTATTCATTAATAAGTTGTTCAGATGCCAATTGAGTACAGTGAGTGCATAAAGTATACACATGCATATGCATACTTGTGTGCATATCAACACGAGCGATTTGTAATTGTGAACATTTCTTAAGCAGTGACTAAACTACCATATTATAAATTCACTTATGCAAATTGTACATCATTATTAAAATTGCAACCGTGTGTGTGTATGTGTATCTTAATGCACAAATATACGTGTATGTGTACATGTTGTGTGTTATTAGTGCAAAAATGTTGGCTTGTGGCTCTGGGTTACAAGTTCTGGGTTATTTTCCCCACTTACTCCGTCCCACATACAAGTTTTCTCTATATTTGCTGGCAATAAATGTGTTCAACGGCCATTTGTGTTGACAACATTTTCAAGTGTATCTACCCCTGCTTAATAATTATTATATTGATTTCCGTTTCAATATGACAATGTACATAAATCAGGTGTGGATCTAAAAATCTAAAAATATTTGTATAATAAAAGAGTAATTCATTCGAATAATTAAATGTATATTCTACGCGTGCTTTATTACATTGATCGTTTTTGGCTTGACAGATTTCTAAGTTTGTTCAAATCGACTTTAAAGCGTTGCTGAATGATGCAATTATTTAGGAATTAAGGTACAAATGTAGGCGAATATCAATGGAGTTATTCATCTCCCATTGTTTTATCTTAAATGAAACATTTATAAGATTCTTTGAGGTCGTTGGAAAATATATAATAGCATTGGTTTCATGCCACATCTATAATTAAATGCAGCAAAGATAAAAAGTTTAATGAACTTTTTTTTATATAATAATGTATTGAATTAGTATTATGTTTATTTCGTCAGAGACTCTCTGCCGCAGTTTCCCGTCGATGGTAAAAAAATGCTCTTACGATTCATTTTTAAAATAGAAGATGTTTCGTAAAACACACAATAGACATATATTTGTTGATCTACCGTTTGTATGGTTGGCCTGCTTGCAATTTTGATTAATATTAATAAAAAATTATTTGATTACAATCAACCTTTGAGCCGGACTTTAGAAGTAGTTAATTACATTCTCAAACTTTTACTCAGAAATGATTTTATTTGTTTATTTTGAAATTATTTTGAGCTGCTAGGCTTAATCTTCGTGACATCTAGTTTATAGTTGATTCGTAATAAAACAGAACGTAACAGGAAAATAATAACAAGTAAGATGCTCTTGTCGAGAGCTTTCGACTTGGGGATATCCTGAACCCTCTTCTTCCAAAACCAAATGCAGCTCGAGCTAGCGCAAACGCTAGTAGTAATAAAAATAAATTTAAAAAAAAATATTTTCCGTAGTAGGGTTCTAACTCGCAACAGACCAATCATTGAGACTTAATGAGAAAAAAAAAAACGAAATAAAATAGCAGCACAGAAAACAATATAATCGCAATTGCAATGCTGTTGATAGAATTCAAAGAAGACTCCATGAATGTGTGTGTGTAAATGCATACAGAAATTCCCCCTCAAACTCGAGGCCAGCCAAAACATGTTTTCTTTAATAACTTCTGTGTTTGTTAACCGATCATAATGAAATTTTGTGCAGTAGATCTCTTATTGTGCTATAGATTATTTGTATAATCTCAAAAAGTCAATTGCATTTTAATTGTGGCTTATTTTAGTGGTCAGTATAAATTTGTTTATTTATTTGATTGATATCTACGAGGTAGTAGCGAGGAGGGGATGATAGCTATAAAATGAAAGATACGTGTTATATATATATTATTCTAGAAGGTATATGTCAAGTTTGGGGACTCTAGCTCTTAATATTTGCCAAAATTGCTGAAAAAATAAGATTTCGTTATAGATTTTTATCGATTACTTGGAAACGGGACAAGTTTTCAAATATCGGAAACAAACTCGTTCTGCGCGGGCACTAGGAGTACCTACAGCTAAAATTGTAGGTTCTGGTATCCTTGCTTTTATACATACGGACAGGCAGACGGACATGGCTAGATCGAGATGGCTTTTGATGCCGATCAAGACTTTATATATACTTTATGGGGTCGAAGATGCTTCCTTCTGCCTGTTACACACATTTGCACAAATATATTATATCCTTTTTACCCATTTTCAATGGATTCAAGGTATGATGAAAAACAATAAAACATATACATATGTATACATAACAATCATTTTTTATACTGACCCTCTGCTTTTCTCCGATTAAACATCCACATTACATATCAGACGATCGACGCATTTGTTTACTATTTTTGCTTGCTGATTTTAACTTATCTTACAATATTAATCACTGGCGGCAGGTGTACGATGTAGGGGAATGTGTAGAGTGTGCCGGGGCTTGGCTCCAGCTCTGCTGGCTCCCAATTTGAAACGGGGAACGCATGAGGCGAACAATAAAATTATCGTGCAATCAACTTGAAACGACTTCATCAATCAAGTAGCCAATAAATCATATAATAAATTACTTTATATCAAGACAAAGTGGTGTCAACCCCAACCCAAGCACCGAATACAAACAATAATAATAGACACGTTTTTGCTTTAGATTTTCGGGTCACAATAATATTAATGGCAGAGCTAGAAACTCAAGACAAACAGAACACGTACTTTCTGTACGATGAAAGGAATTTTGATAGCATGTTTATTTATTTCGATAGTTAGATAGAACAATGGGTTATCTTGTTGTAATTGTACTCTTAGAGAGATCGGGACGAAGAAGGAAAATAAACGATGATTACTTGAGTGTTTCTGGAAGAAGTCAAAGTGAAAAATATAATAAAGGATCTTACAATATAACTAATGCTGTAATATTATGGTTATTACAATTGCAAGATTTTAATTTGTGTTTGAGATGTCTGCTGAGATTCGTTTTCCGATTTTATTTTTATTTATCTTTCCAAATTGTAGTTCTTACTTCATTTAGAATAATTAGAACACTCGTGCGATTCTCTTCCATCTGCACATTTAATTTGACTTTTATTTGCGTTACTGACACCGATAGTTGTAAGGTTTAGACATCTAATTAGGGTATGGACTCAAGTTCTTGAGCATGAACCCGTTAGTTTGGGTTTCGGGGGAAACGCACACAATTTACTGCTGCGGGCTACCTGTTAAATCGTAAAGTAAACAATGGGCATGGGGAACACTTAAGAGAACAATCCAATAACACACACACAAAACCCCTCCTGCTGCTCCACGCGTTAAGCCAATAAGCCCGAGTGCCCGCCAGCCTCCCTCTCCATTCGAAATGCAGCCGTGTGTAGTTTTTTGGAACACGGTAGCGCTTACACGCACACACTACTTTCCCCTCCCATCTTTACCCGCTTCTCTACCAACGGCGGCTGTAATCGTTGTTGGCCTTTAATTTTCAGTTTTATGTAATGGACAAATTTATAGCAAGCCCAAATGTATCGCAAGCACAAGTGCAGCAATTTCAAATATTTTTTAAACTTACAAGAAAACCTAACATAAACTCCTCTTGTTCTTGCTTTTTTTCTGTTTTTGCTTCTTCTTCATCTTGACTACACCACTATTATTTATTTAGGTATTATTTAAGTTTAATGGCAAAGGGATATAAACACAGATACAACTGCAAACACAGATAGACACACACATGTTCATACATATTTACTCACATACAGTAGCCAGCGCATCAAAAACTTTAGCCATTTGTGTATATAACGCTGTCCATGTGTATTATGTGTGTGTGTGCTGTGTGTTTGCGTGTGTGTTGGTTAATGTTTGTTGTGTATCTATAGTAAACAAATGCGCGTAAAAAATACACACGGCCAGCAAAAATTGGTTGCCTGGAAAGAAAGAAGCCAACGAATAACAACAAGAAAAACAGAATTAAGAAGAAAAAATATTAATGAAACAACAAGAGGTAGAAAAAAAAAGAAGGCATCGTTAGTGTGTTGTGTTGGACTCGAGCAACCCGTCGTTCGCGTTTTCGATACCCTGTAATCACAGCCAATAGACGTAGTCTGTTTGAAAAGTTTGGAAAGCCATATTCAACTAGTCATAGCGATGACACATTCGAAAATTGTTAAGCACGATATATCGCATAGTTGTATATTATTTGTGACCTGTTGATTCTGCACTTTCGGGAATATTTTTGAACCCATTCGAGTTTTGTGCATGAAATTGGTTTCAGGCGAGAGCTCCAAGGAGAATACACAATAGATCTTATAAAGAACGATATATAGGTGCTGTCCATTTTTTTAAACTCTCGAATTTTATAAAATTCAGATTGAATCAATAACAATACATTTAAATATAGATAACTTATCTCTTTAAATGGTTTTAATTTTTTGCATAAAAATGTCTTTAAATATTACCTATAAACTAAAAAGGTTCTTGGTATACCAACTATCTATATACACAAATTGGTTAACTCCAGAGATAATGCAAGGCTTGTCCTTGCCTGCTTTAGTTTTGACTTGTTCGACGCTTGAAATTCTCAAAAACGGAATAAGGCATTTGAAATCCCAGAGCTTACAATAAAGTCTGCTGACGATTGAACTTAATATTATTAATCATATACAATGCATATATACTTTGCTAAGTATGTGTGCAGGGTAACTCATAGTCGAGCATGTGTCCACTTGTAGTTGTTTTCGAGATTGTTTTTGTGGCACGCTGCCCTGTCTGCTTATCTAGATACATGCGCGTCGCGACGCATCGCCATCGCCTCATTTTGCCCCGGGGGCGTGATGGCAATGTGGAGAAGCTCCACGACTCTGGACTGGCAATGGGATCTGTTGTTGCCATCATCATTCTCATCATCATTATCATCATCATCATCATCGTCATCATCGTCGTCGTCGTCGTCGTATGCGTAAATTCTTTAAGAAGCGCGCGCGTAAAAACGTAAAAACAAACCTGAAAAGCGTCGAGCAAGAGTTGTATGTATGCCGTGTTAAAGGAATGAGCGTGAGGCAACAACAACAACCGATACACCACACACACACACACACCCTTATACACACACGCGCAGTCACTTTTTATCTTGAAGCTTATATACAAATTATTTGTTATTGCCAACAAATGTGCAGTCAGGAACATATTCATCCGGCACAACTAGCACCTCTTATGGGTACGGTCTTCTCTTAGTTTATTTTCGATACAAGTCGTCTTTACCCTTATTCATTTGAAAAGAAATAACAATTGTTGGTGGAGTGAACCGAAATGGGTGTGTGTATTAAACCGGTTGTAATATTATTTATTATGTTACCGATCGAATTAAATATTTAACAACTCAGCTAGAAATCCTCTAAGAAAGACATCTAAGCATTATTGTCGATCGGCATGACTGCAATGTTCTGGGTAGGCCACAATCAAATTCCAGACGTTTAACGGCATTATCGCTATACTCGCACCGTATTCGAGCCATAAACTTAATTCGCAATAAGGTATACTTGTTCTAGAAATATGGCTAAGTATGTATGCTAGGATAATAATCGTACAAATTGTAGGAGCAAACAAATTTTATTAAAATTAATAAAAAATCCCTTTGACTTATAATATTATCAATTTAGTTATAATCCACGCATGCTTAGTATAGCCAGCATTAAATGTTGCTAATTAAATTGGCATTTTTAAATATCCAATTAACAATGTTAACTAATTATTTACAAACATATTCTAATGCCATATTCCTAATTTGGTAACTAGCCATGGCATTGATTTACATCATATCCTATTCCGAACAACTGATGGAAATGTAAGATATTAACTAACTCAGTTTTACTATCAAGCTCCATAAAACAACACTCAAAATAGGTAATGTAAAACGAAAAGCATTTATTCAATTAGAATATATTACAATATATCATTTTTCAAAACTGCTTTTCCCAAGCCATATTTGTTTTCTTCAGCTCGTGTCAATATGATTCTAAGAACTATGCTATTAAAACTTGTAAGCCTTTTACTTTCATTTAAACTTGTTTAGTAAGGAGTTAAATACGCTAAACCAAAAAGAAGCTTTTGTTTAAATAAAAGAGTAAAAGTGCGTAAGAACAACCGACGTAAGTATGTGATAACCAATAACAAGTAACATAAATAGAAGAACTCACAACAACGTATTTTGCTGAACTTCGACTAAGGCGTACGTGCAGAATATAATTAAATGAATCAAAAATAATATATATAAATATATATATATATATATATAACACACACAACACGTTTCGTTCATTTTTAATTCATTAAACTTATTTCGAGGCACCAGACTGCGAAGACAAAATTAAAATAGCAAATTAAAGAGAGAAAAAGAACCAAACTATTGATGCATAAAGACACATATTTATATATGTCTATATAATAACAAACTTTCTACATATACAAATAGATACATATTCAAACGCGTTGCGTTTTGTCTGTCGGATGCCATATACATTTATAAAAGTATATTCGCACTTGGATAGCCAACACACACGCTCAATGACTATATGTATGTGTCTGCGCCAGCCATATGTCTGTCTATAAAATTGCCAAACAAAACAACAGCCAAATGCAGTTTATCTGCAATCATTTTCGATTCTATTTCAATGCACAATCAACAAAGATATATATGCATATATACATATGTATGTATATGCATAGGTGCCAATCTATCGTATACCTATTTTATTTTTACGCCAAGCAAATGATAATTAAATATATAAGGCAAATTTTCGATAAAATAATTTAAAAAAAAAAAAACAACAACAACAAGGTAAAGTACTCTAATGCATGACTAGCCGATACCCTGAACGCAACGTCAAGTTGCCGTTGGCATCATTCTAGTTTTCATATAAACATACATACATAATTAATGCACTTCATACATCATAACTCTGCATCGTTTTCTCTTCAGCCCATACTATAAATGGAATGTATATTTAGTTTAACTTTTAACCAAATTCCAATTGTTAATGGAAATGACGAAGGTATTCCAACAATGAAACAAATAATCTGAGTACAAATATTCTTAACATACTTAAATACCAAGTATGGGGTATGTAGCTTTTCATATATTCGAGTTGTTTTTAAGAACCAGGTATCAAGGTCGATATATATCTGATCAAGAATATTTTAACTCTATGGAGTCGATACAAACAAAGCTTAACACCCTTTCAACCCATTTTCAATGACTGCAGGGTATAAAAGTACCCCTTCGATAAGACAGAACCAAAGCCTGAAACACTCGGTACGAGCAATGGTCGTGTGATTTTTCATTCATGCGATAATCGTTGGACGCAACATTTCAATATCAAGTATATACACATACATATATATATATTTAGACGATATATGTGTATGTACAAGTGCCCAAGTGTGTGTATAGATATACATGTACGAGTATTTACACACTTTGCCTTTCTTTGACGTCTGTTTTTGGTATGCTCCACACGCGTCAACACTCACGGACTGGCCCTCAAGCCCCAAGCCCCAGCACAGCTAGGCGGCCGCCCACCCACCTGGCGGACACATATTTAAGCAAAAAAATTTTTGTTTAATACATTTAAATGCTGCGTAAATAATGCGAACCAATTGCCGCGACCGCGTGCTCTCCCAAATTAAGGCAAAACGATAAAAGAAAATAAATAAATACATAAATATTTTCCTTATATTTTCGTTTGGATTTTTGTTTTTTTCTCTTCTGTTTTTCTTTTTTTTTTATGCGAAAGCAAATATTTGCACATACCGGAAAAATGCCTATAATCGTGAGTTTGTTGCTCTACAAAATTTTTGGCAAAATGCTTCAGCATAACAACTTGGGGTATATAGAATACAATTAGAAAAATGTTTCTATTAATTCAAATTTGTATATAGATATTTTAGCCCTTGAAGAGCGATATTTCTTAAGCAATATGTTATTGTTTATTACAAATTATTTGTTAAATGTTTTTCAATAATCATCATGAATTCTGTTTTTATTAAATATTTTCATTAAGCATGACATCGTCGTAAATCAAACGAATTTTAGTTGTTCAACATCACCGAAATCTTTCAGAAGACCAACACATTTTATTTATACAATTCATCAATATCATTTTGATCCTAAAACAAGTAAGAGGTTCTAGTCGGGAGCTCCCGACTAGGGGATACCCTGAACCCCCTTCTTCCAACACCAACCGCAAATATATATACTTTTCTAGAAGCTACATGTCAAGTTTGGTGACTCTAGCTCTTATTATTTACCAAAATTGTTCAAAAAACAGGATGTCGTTATCGATTTTTATCGATGGCTTGGAAACGGAGTAAGTTATCGACTATCGGAAACAAACTCGATCTGCGTAGGCACTAGGAGGACCTTCAGCTAATTTTAAGTCTCTAGCTCTTATAGGTTCTGAGATCCTTGCGTTCATACATACGGACAGACGGACGGACAGACAGACAGACGGGGGGTCGGTGATGCTTTCTTCTGCCTGTTACATACATTTACATTTTGCACAAAACATTATACCCCTTTTACCCATTTTTAATGGGTTCAGGGTATAAAAAGAAAGAGCGGTTTGAAGCGTGAACTAATTTTATTTGTTCGTTAACTTTTTTTTTTAATTTCCCACTTGATCAATTGAGCTGCAATTTGTAAACAATTTTTTCTTTCGGTTTTGGTTTATTAATGCATTCTGCAATATTTGAATTCTAATGAAATGTTATTATTTTGCTTGCATTTTATTTGCGCTCAGCTTTTGATTTTGATGTTAATTTTTGACTTAACCAGCCGAACAACAAAATTCGCACACATCATAAAAATATCGTCTTAGCAGCTTGTGGGGTTGCGGATAATAATAATTTGTTTTCCCAATTGTTGGCGCCACTCAATTAGGCTACCACAACAACAACGCGGATAACTATAACATGTAAGAAGGCGTCGTCGTTTTGTCGCCATCAGTCAAAGTTCATGTGTGATTTACATGTTTATTCGTAAGTGTGCATGGGAATGTTTCTGTGTACATAAATTATACATACACTGTCATACAATAGTCTTTACACACTCTTCGTTTTTCTTGTGCCCGTCGAACGTCTTTTGACCAAATTGAGCTGTGCTAAGTTTCACACAGGCACACGATATTCCGCCACAGCTGCCGTCTTATTTTATTATAAGTATGCAAAACTCTGCAAAAAAAAATACAAGAAAAGGCTTTTGGCTCCGGCACACCGAATATGATACACTCTTACGGTCTTGCAGAAATGCGAGGAGACACTTCTTTGACACTGCAGCCCTTTGGTGAGGATAATGAAGTATTCCTATAGATTGAGGTTGATAAAATTTGACATAGAGAGAAAAACATGTCATGAATTCGGTCAAGCTAGCATTCATAAGTCAGCTTTATCATATTGTGGCTCGACAGACGATCATGGATATATCGACTCAGCTGTGGATACTGATCAGCAATAATTATTGTCTATTGGCTCGGAGGTATCTTCTTCTAGAGCTCACACATTTCATGACAAAATTAGAATACACTCTACAAGAGTATACGAACAAATATTTATACATATACGAATTAAAACCAACACTGCCTGTAATTATAAGCTGCAAAAGTTGTTTGGCAAATTTCTTGGAAATTCACACAAAAATATTTCTTAAAAGGTATTTTGCGGTTTGTTTTGATGGCCTGCTCAAGAAACAAAACAAAAAATTAATAATTCACGGCAGACTGTCACCAATAAAACAATATGGGCTCATGGGTTTGCTACTCGCGCATAATACTTAACAAAGTGAGGGTTGAGGATTTTGCTGTTTATTAACTAATATTTATGTGATTAATTTCTTAATCATAGCCCTTTTTTTTTAAAGTAATTTTCAAAAATTTCTTTTAACTATATTTTTCGAGTATGTTTTATGATCTGTTTAAAATTGATTCTCCACCTTTTATGTGTGATGGGATTGGTTAGTTTACACTTGCTCGAATACATATAAAGCTGGATACAGCTATTAGATACCACGTTAAATTTATATTTTCTTAATCATAATTACATTTAACTAAGATTGTCATCGAGTCCAATTATTATTTGTCAATTGTAGTTATTGGCCCCAAAAAGAACCTAAAAACTATGTTTTAGTGAGGATCAATAGCAGAAAAAATCCCATCATATAACAAAATCAATTGTAAACAACTCGGCTTAATCGATTTTTAAGAAGCCATGCTTATTTTCAGATGCTCAGTCGCATGTGCTATTTGCTGATGATTAAACTTTTTCGATTAAAAAAAACCGTGCAAAGCAAAAAACGCTTACCTAATCAATTATTTGTCTATAATATAGACCTCAGTTCGTTTATATAAATGGAACACAGAATATGTATGTATGCTTTAAATATATATATATATATATATAAATATATACATATAAGAATGATTTAGTCGAAGGCTCTCGACTGGAAGATTTTCTATAGCCCAGTCTGAAGTTTACACTTAATCTATTCGAAGTGCGTTTGTAGGGGTGCATAGTACTAAAAACTATTTTTAATTTATTTATGCGTACAATTTACATTTGCTTTTTTGAAATAATGGTTGTTGTACAAAGTTTGACATTGATGAAAAACCGATCATTCATTTAAAAGGTTCAAAATAATTGTTATAAATGAACGGAATTGTTCTAGCTTCTGTAGTCTTTTAAAAAAACGGAACTTGTAGACTCCAAGGCTTTATAGACGTCTGCATCCATTCTTCATTAGAAGAAATATCTACTTATATCTATATATATATATATATATATGACTCTAGTTTAAGTTATGTGCATTTTGGGGCTCTAGATGAGCACGTTCCTTATGTGGCTGAAGTGCAACCTTGATTTTTCGTGCACATTTTGTTGATTCTTTTTCCAAGTTTTTTGCTTCAGTCATATAAATACGTTTATTTTATTCTTTTTTGGCTTTTAATTGTATTTTTCACATGCATCAACAATATTTTCTGTTGCATTTTTTTCGCATGCACATTTTTTACCCAGCTAGCTAATCAGTTACTATAGCATTGCCAGCGGCGTGCTTGGGTTTCGTGATTGCACATTTCATTTACTACGTTCATAGTATGTGACCACATGCACAAGCTAACCAGTGTAAGCTAGAAGACATATATACATACATATATTGTATCGGGGTATGTTACATATGAACCGGCCGGCCCACGCATGCACATGAACCGGTAACGAGCCAGACCCAGACCCAAACCCAATCCGAACCCAGACTAAGCCAAGCCAAGCCAAAGTTGAGGCGCGCCACCCAACCCACACACACATTATTGTTACTCGCCAGCCACAATGGGGTGGGGTATACAAAGGCTAGGAGGGAGGGGGACCAGGCATCTATACTATTAACACAATGCCATGAGAGCACAAGAAATTAAATTCAATGAAATTAATTAATGCTTTGTTGGGTCTTAAGCGTAGGCTTTAGGCAAGGTCTGATAGCCGCAGCAGTAGTTGTTTTTATTTATTTTGACGTGCGTGGGTGTTTTTATTTTTAAGGAGGGTTTATATTTTTTTCTGTTTAAGCAAATTTGTAATAGAATCCGAAAATGTCCTACATAAAGTTTTGATCTTTAATACACATATTTCATTAGTAATTCATATAAACTACTATATGGATACAACTAGGTTGTTTCTTTTTTTACATTAGCGTTTTTTCTTTTACGTAATATTCTATTTTTAAGCATATTTTAGAAGGCTTCGCTAAGACTTGAACTTGAATTATATGTTTTCCATTCATTTTCCACAAATTGGAGTGAATTTAAAAAAATATCGATTGAGCACGGACAATACAAATGATTTTGTATGCAGCGTTTTTCAAAAAAGTTTTATATCGATCAGTTTTAGCCTATTCCTTACAGAATAAGTACATGTTTCCAACTAATAATAATCATAATAAAATTTTATTATTATAAAAACTTCTTAAGCTCTTAGTCAGTTGGATCAAAAAGTTTAATGCTTATGATTAATTATTATCTTAATAGTCCTCTCTGTTACTTCATCCGCTGGAAACTTTATCGCCGTCTTAAGCCTATTCAATTATTCCAAGCGGTAAAGCAATTTCAACAGCTTTATCGTTTTGCAGCCCACTCGATTTGACCGGCTGCTCAATTTCCACCGATTGTGAAATCGAAACGACGCTTGGATGTTGAGGTTTTATCCAATAGCTGACAGAAGAGACTCACCTGAGTCACCTACGTGTGGAACAAGTTTTCACCATTTTTTTTTTCTGGGATGTCATAAAGGTCTTTTGAGTAATCGAAACTTGCCGTGACTCAAATCAAGTTCAGTAATGGACAATTATAATGTGGGCTGTTTTGTGTGCAAGTGTCCAAAATTGCGTAAGTCCCTGTGCATATTACATACATTATTAACAATCCTTTTTACGCCTGCGGTTCTGTGTGCCTTTGACATTATCCTCGTTACTCGCACTTTTCTGTTTGGACAAAAAATTCTCAAAAGTCGAAAAAAAATGCTCAAGCCTCACAAAGTACAACCCACATGGAATTTGTGGAAGCATATGTATGTGTGCATATGTCCTCGTATTTTCATTTGGCTCGCTTATTTATTTAGGTATTTTTCTGGGGTCACACAAAAGGTTCCTCAATGCACCAAAAATAAACTTGCCTTGCATAAATACATAATTTTATACACCCACAATTTTAGACACATATCTTTTCACAGTCAGGGCAACCTTGTAGGTGTCAGAAATAACTGGCAAATAAATATGGCTTTCAGTATCCATATAACACTAGAAAAGGGTATATTCATTTTGACAAAGTTTAAATTTCCCCGGATTATAAGTTTTGTTAAGTAGTTTTCAAAACAAATAAACTTCAGAGAACGAAAATGAAAATCAGTATTAACAGCCGATTCTATATGCGTCTGTCTATTTCCACGGGAGCTAGTCTCTATTTTGGGAATAATTGATCAAAAATTAAATTCTTGTATGCAAAAGATTTTTCCTCTAAAGTCATTTAATAGAATACAATCCTATGCTCTGTCATGACAGCTATATCGTCATTGCAAAGATTGGTGAACAATTTAGTTGTTGAATAGAATTCTTTTCGTTTGTCAAGATATCTAACTTACATGCTCCTCACAAAGAGGCCATATCTTTTTAACATCGCACCACTATATAATATAAATCTAGGAAGAATCGATCGAAAAAAAAAATTTTTTGTATGATATCTTCACCAAACTCAGGAAAACGGGCTTCTCAGTTCTCCTACCAAATCGTAAGAAATATCTTTGTTAGAATATTCAATCTTCTGCTAACCTCATAAAACGAGCTTCAAAATTCTCCTGCAAAATCGAAAGAAATATTTGAACATAAGGGTATTCGATCTTCTGCTAACCTCACTTCTCTGTCGGTTAATAATTTTACTGTTCACCCCTTCGGGTTGTTTATTATATTCTAGCTCACCTCTCTTTTTGTATTTTCATCTCATCATCACAAAAAAATCTACAGCAGCATTGTTTTTTAGAGCCCTCGTGCGGCGATCTGAAAATCGAGATAAGCCACAATCAATTAGTGGCTATATAAACAGAAATAGCAACAACAGAGCACTTCAGGCAGCGAAAGAGGGGACCTTTTGCCCGCATCTCACTCCATTGTGGTCAAATATATAGACTGACAAGCCCCAGGGAAACGGTGTCTCCTAATTCCAACTAACTGACGGCCGGTTGGATCAACCAAAACACACAGACACCACGCACACACAGATAAACCTTTGCGTTTATTTGTTTTTATTTTCCTTGTCGTTTCACGCAGCTTTATGACTAAAGTATCTTCCATAGATCATTAAAAAATATAAAATTATAATAATAAAAATAAGGGAAAAATGTTCAGACAAAACAAGACGAACAAAGTGCACACACGCATTTGCTAAGTGGTGTCAAATATTTGCGTGATATTATATTTCGATTTTCTATTTACCTTAAACACATTTTGACTTTTGAGCGTCGTTTCCATGCAGCTTTCCACTACTCGTTCACTTCGTACTATCACATTTAGCCCAGAGAGACCTCTGGGTTAGTGTCAATTCAATCTTTAAGTAAACGACAAATGTTTTCCAATTTGTTTTATATACGCGATTATTATAATAGTTTATTGAATTTTGTATATTTCTTTTATATACCCTTTGCCCGAAAAGATAAAATTGTTGAGCTAGGTTATAAAAAAGAAAACCTTGCAAAGAACATACACATGTATACAGATATCTCAAATTTAACACTTAGTTCTTTCAGCTAAGATATTATTTATGTATATATTTAATTATACTGAAAGCACATAGAATGACATTCCATCCATTAAGTATATTTTGAGCTCGCAAATCGTTTTGTCTTCATTTTACAACACTTTGTTCTCCTTTAAAACTAAAAATTTTAAATATATATTTTTAGGAAATATTTATTTGATGACATTTTTTTCAAATTTAGAGAAGGCAATGAAAAACATGTTTACTTAGAAGCTGCTTTTACATAATAGCCTTGAGTAAATTACCTTGCCACCAACTTCGCATATTATTCTACTTAGTTTTGTATTATTTTTATACACAGAGTAAGGTAAAGATTTACACGAGTATCTGGACCCATCTTAGACGGTATTTTTAGCTAATTGCGACTGGCGCTTTGCAAGCTGCCTGCGGCAATCATTCTCGCAACCTAGTTACCGCACATTAAGCTTTTCCGCCCAACAGGTCTTAGCCTGGCATACAGAGCCCACTCTTTAATATCCGGGTAAGGACCTAGCACAGGGCACCAATAAGAGAAAGACCTTGATACTGCCCGTTTCACTGATGGGCAAAAGCTCTAGCGGCTTGCATATATTATGTGAGGATATTTTTATAGTTTTGTCATTCCTTACTTTTATGTCCGTCCGTCCGTCCGTATGTATGAACGCAAGGATCTCAGAACCTATAAGAGCTAGAGACTTGAAATTAGATTGAAATTGAATTAGATGTAGATGCTCCTAGTGCCTGCGCAGATCGAGTTTGTTTCCGATAAACGATAACTTGCCCCGTTTCCAAGTAATCGATAAAAATGTATATCGAAATCCCGATTTTTAAGCAATTTTGGTAAATAATAAGAGCTAGAGTCACCAAACTTGACATGTAGCTTCTAGAAAAGTATATATAAGTATATCGATTATCTTTCATTTTATACCTATCGCCACCTCCCCGCTACTCTCTATCTATAAACGCGCGCTGCATTTGGTGTTGGAATATGAGGGTTCAGGGTATCCCCTAGTCGGGAGCTCCCGACTAGAACCTCTTACTTGTTTTTTTTAAATTTGTGTAATAGTCAGCAGGGGACATCTCAATCAGTTTGAGCACGTCATTCTGGGAAAACTCAAAATCTATATACTTGAAATTTTAATATTTTTAATATTTTAATTTTATATATATATATTTAAAAATATATTTGTCGACATTGTCAAAAAAAAAAAGGGGCAGATATTAAATGAAAGAAAATGCACGTTCAGTGTATGACATGTGTGCCACGACATGACATGACATATAAATGCTTAGTTCGGAGAATATAAGAACTGGGAATGTCAGAAAGGAAGAAACATTAATGTGATTTTTTATATAAAAAAAGTTTGACTGCGTTTAACGACAGCTCTGGCGCTGAGTACAGGGTACCACCTCGCCTAGCAACTCCGTTCAGAATACTTATTTTTTAAGTTTTATTGTTAAAAACTCTTTTAGTATTTGAAAAGTTCCTTTACTTATCCAACTCACCTAGTTTTATGTACATGTTTTCAATAGTCCTTTCACAGAAGATAATTTTTTTGATTTATGTACGAATTTATACCCTGTAAACATTTTTTTTTATCTATTACTGACATTGTTGTGGGATCTGAGGCATAATACTTGCTTGTTGATCTAAACAAAAACAAATAAATAAAAATACAATTATATATTGATACTGTAAATGAAAATTGTGATTGATGGATACCTCGCAGTCAGTCGTGGCAACTGGCAGGCATATCAGCTATTCGCTTACACTTTTCGAGCTGCAATACTTGTATAATATTTTCCCTTGTGCCAAGATGTCCTATGTAAATCAATTGAGGGGCGGTTTTCTAATGTTAACACTGTGCAAAATAGCTCACAGTTCAATCCCCCAAATACGATGCCGCCTGCCTTTGACACTTATAGACGTAATAGTTTGCACGATGCCTCAGCAGCGATGGCCGAGGGGAACCCTAATCCGTGCGCAAGGATTCAAGTTTACTGCAGCCCGAAACCCCTCACCCACCACTCGGCCCCTTAGGCAGTTGCTGTGTAAGCGTTCTATGCGGTTACTTAAGAAAGAATTCTAAAGATACCCTTTTTTGCCCCCATTCCCCCTTTTCTTTGTGTGTGTGTATGTGTATTAGTTGAGCTTGCCAATTGAAATATTATTTTTTCTTTTTCGCATTTGAAAGCTTACCCAAGAGCAATTTTGTTATACACATATAAAGTTTGCCTTTTTTTTGCTCTATACATACATACATATATAGGCCTTATAAAATATTTTGTCACATGACTTTCATATGAGCGTGTGAGCGAGAAATGTATCTGCAGCGAGTGCGTGTGTGTGTGAGTGTGAGTGTGTGCGGGTTGTTTGATGTTGCGGCAAGTTCTCGGAAGGTTTCACCCTGTTTATTATGTTCGCTGTTGATGAGAGGGTTTGATTTATATTTTAGGTTATTGCGCATTAATATTTTGTCAAAGGCACCAAGTTAATAGGCAAAGCAAAAATACCTGTTAAAAAGGCATAGGTCTTTTATGTGAATGACCATTTATCAATTAGTTTCTATTACTAATACAAATTATTTGCTGTTTGCAAAATGATATTTGAAAATTGTAAGGGTAAGGATCTTTTTAACCAAATGTCCTTTCCGCTGCGCTTTAAATTAAAATTATATATATATATTAAATAATACCCTTCTATGCAATTTTCATGAGGTACAGATTTTCAAGCTTTGATTCTAAGTGTTATGTTAACAGGTTTGGTTGGCATTCTTATAAACTTAGTTCTGCTTATATTCAATCTATTTACAAGCATTCTCTATCTCTCTCTCTCTCTCTCTCTCTCTCTCTCTCTCTCTCTCTCTCACTGCTTTTCTCTCCCCTTTCTCTCATTAAGTTCATCATTCTTTTATTTTTCTAATCAGCTCTTTACTTATTTTGTTTTTGTCTTTTAGTCATGTGTATATTCAATTGACTGTATTCCTTTCTATATATGTGAGATTTTGGGTAAGTTGTATCTACATATATATTTATATATAATTAATGCGGACCTGGCATAGGCTACCTCCTAGCTACCTATACCTACAAAGTACTCGTGCATAAATTAAAAAAGAATTTATTTTAATATGCAAAAAATAAAAAAAATTGTTGTACGTAAGATGTTTACCTATCGCTGAAATGTAATCCTATACATATCTCGCAACATATGTATTTATAGAATGTAGTTTACAAAGAGTGCATATTACTTTGGTAAACCGAATACAATGTTTAAGTATGTATATACATATGTATATTAACCGTTACTATTGAATTCCTTTTATTTTCCAACCAACCACTTTTAAGCATTAACTAACTTTTCATTTTACAAGCTTTGCGGCCCACGCAGCCACCGATACACACAACTCTGCCCCTTCGATAATTTGGAAAATTTTGAGGAAACTTTTACTTGGGGCATCATTAGCATTGTTAGACAAAGTTGATAATAAAGTTAAGCCGTAACCCAATGCGGGGGCGTGCCAGAGGCTTGTGTCCAATTTTAATTGAGGGGCTTATTGATTTTTTATTGTGGCGTAAATTAAAACATATGCATCCCCAACCTGATCGGTGGGCAGCAGGGAAAAGTTTATAGGCTGTTGAGCATGGCGTTCCTCAATTAAATAAGTCAATCCAATTATAAGATATTTCAGTGAAGCTAAAAGCAAAAAAAAAAAAAAAAAGCCAGAGCAGACAGTGCAAAATCTGTTAAGTCGGGCAGCTGACAAGTTGCCCTCCCGTTGACAGGCCCCGAGGGTAAATTGGTCCGGAACCATCCTGTTTGCAATTTGTTTGTCTAATTTGCTAACAACAAAAGAAAAAAGAAAAAAACGCAAATCAATTTTATGCAAATGCTCGTGGACATCTGGGACATACAAAAGAGCCAGGCCCAACCAAGCATCGTGCTAGCATTTAAAGACTGGACACAACAAGATATTCCTATATGCGGACGGATTTGCACTAAATAAAACTGCCTGTCATTTTGTTGTATGTCAGGAAAGTAAAGCAAACACTAGACAAGTAATTAAACTGGCAATATAGAGATTTTCTATTAAATAAAATTAAAAATACAAGACTCTTATATGTTTATAAAGTAAGCAATACGGCGTTGCCTAAAACAAGTGGTTCTTCTAATTTGTCTTAAATATTATTGAAAATATTAGTGCAAAAGTTTTTATTTTTATACATGGCATTAACTAAAGAGTTAGTAATCGAATAAATGTGTTATATGTGTCGAACCAAAGGTGGAACCGTAACCTAGATTCATTGAGGTGAATATCCAAATTAGGGCGGGAACGGTAAAACGAACCACCTTAAATGTCTGCTCGATTTGCAGGTTGATTATTAAACATAACACCTGGAGGGCAAGCTTCTATAGATTTCTTAAAAGTAGTCTTGGTCAGGAAACTTAGTATTTAATAGATTTTCCAATCTCAAAAGAACAAAAAAATAAATAAATTTCAAGTTAATTTGTTTTGATTTTGTTTTTGTTTTTTCTCACACGACCAAAGCTCCTATATTTAAATCGATTTGTACAATAAATACTCTTGAGTATGCTCACTCGGTTAGTTATCTATATGCCATCATCCATCCATCCATTTATCCATCCGTCTCTCTGTTCGCTTATTCATATAGACGCATAGATACACATGATGCATTCTGAAAAATATTAGAGAGGAAATAAAATGGAGAAAAGTAAAAAATAAATAAATGCACGCATGCTGGCGCACATTCATTTAAACCGCACGCGCTTATAACAATGAAATCAAAACACAGCAGCGCCAGAAATTTGCATTTAGAGCTCAATTAAATGCAATTTGCATGTCGTATAAAGCGAAGAAATAACAAAAAATAAATATAATAAAATAAAATAAAAAACAACACACTAAATAAACTCAGCGAATGTGTGTTGGTTTTTTGTATTTTATAAATATTTAATGTTCTTTTTTCCTTGCATAAGTAGTTCGAAAATGCAACGCTGCCCGGGGTAGGGTTGCCATCAGTTTTCATTTTATTGTTCTTTGCCATGTCGTTGATATGCTTATCGTATTCAACAAATTTGGTACTTGTTTGGGAGCCAGCTGACACAGCTGCAGTTGTCCATTAGCTATCGATTTAAAACTAACCCAATCACAGGTAGATAATAATGGTGCCCGTCTACACTTTTCCTAACTAACCCATTTAATATACCTGGGAAATTTCTTGGTTGTCAGCAGCTTGCACAATCAATTTGTGGCTAAGAACAATTTACATTTTAAATTTATGTGTTTGGTTTGTAATTAAGCTGTTAGAAATGTTTGAGTATGTCATTGTAACTAAACGATTAGAATTGGCGGAACACTGCGCGCTACCTTAAGAACAAATTGATTTCCTTCATTGATTCTCTTCACGAACTTTTTCTTTTCTATTTATTTTATATCTATCGGTTTTTGAGTCTTCGCCTAATCGATTAATCATCGATAACTTATTTAGCAGTTCGTTCACTTCAAGCTGTTACACATCGGAGAGTTGGGCACGTTTTCTCTCGCCGCAAGTTTATGACTACAAACAAATGATTTGTTGAAACGCAATCTTAACTATTTTATACTTATTGTTCGCTGTCTCTCGTGGCAATTGAAAACTAATCCTGGTTTTGTCCTATTTAAAATCAATTTCATCAACAGAAAAGTATCAAAGTAGCGACCACAACAACAACGACTGCTGCGCTAAACTTGGACGTTGGCTGCATTTCTTTTATGCTGTTGTTGTTGCTGTTACTGTTGCTCACAAATAAATTTTATTTTTGCGTCCTCTCACACTATCTCTTCAACTTAAGCTCAGCTCCAGTTGTGCTTTGTGAACTCAGCTATTGACAAACGTCAACGTCGCGTCGACGCCAGCGGCGGCAGAGCAGCGCGCTCAGTAACCAGCGCCAGCATCCATAACAGTAGATGGAACGTCAACAGAGCAGTCAAAAGCAAAAGCAAAGCCTCAACTCTGTTTATTCTTGTCGAGCGCATTTTGTTTTGTTTATTTTTATACTGTTTCGCTTAACTCAGTCTCGCATTTACTCTTTCGACTCATCGTCGTGGGCACATTGCATTGAAATTTGCAACACATTCCACTTTGTTGTTCGGCTCTCTGGCTTTGGCTACCGTTTGACGTTTCTGTTTGGGGCAAACGAAATGATTTAATGCAAATTTTATGCGCCATATTTTCGCACGCAAAACGTTTTTCCCTTTTTGCTGTCTCTCTTTATTCTATATATGTACAAACGTATGTATGTATGTACGGATGTACACATAGCGTCTGATATTCTGACTGTCCGCATTTCGCATCGTCATGGACTTTGCAACATTTTAATACATTTTGCAACGCTTTCGAATCATTTTTTGTTTGTATTTTAATGCTTATAACGCTTTTAATGCTACTGTATTGAGATCCATACATATAGAGAGTAATTAATCTTTTTTTCTTTTCTTAAATTGTTTTTATCAGAAATTTGAATGAACTTGTATTTGAATAAAACAGAGCTATTTGTATATTTTACATTGATATTCGGTTTTTATTTAATATTTTTAAGATACCCCATTCCCCACTTATCGGCTGTTTGTTAAACAGCCAATTCGATTCCATGGTTCGTAATGTGACCTACACAGATTTACCTAACGACCTTATTCATCAGTGCATCAAAAATACCTTTTAAAAAAACCAGAAATACCATTTGATAAACACTCAGCAATTTGAACGGCATTTTTTTTACGGTTTGTGCATACTATTGGTCCATAAACGCAAAAATGTCACCACAAAAAAATAATAAAGTTAACAACACAAGAGAAACAATCAGCTCAGATGTAAAAGTTAATGTTTCAAGGAGCCTGGAAGCTGGTAAGAAATTAACCGGGATTTAAAATTCAATGAATTTGGTTAAATCCAATTGAATAACTTAACTGTATGCGGTCAGAAATAAAATTTTACTAAATAAACAAGTAAGAGGTTCTAGTCAGGAGCTCCCGACTGGGGAATACCCTGAACCCTCTTTGAGGTGGTAGCGGGGAGGTGGCGATAGGTATAAAATGACAGATACTTGACATATATATAATATTCTAAAAGCAACATATCATGTTTGGTGACTCTAGCTCTAAATATTTACCCAATTTGCTCAAAAAACAGGATGTCGATATCGATTCTTATCGATTGCTTGGAAACGGAGTAAGTTATCGATTATCGGAAACAAACTCGATCTGCGCAAAACTCCAAGTCTCTAGCTCTCATCTGAGGTTCTGAGATCCTTGCGTTCATACATACGGACAGACGGACGGACAGACAGACGGACATGGCTAGATCGAATCGGCTATTGATGCTGATCAAGAATATATATACTTTATGGGGTCGGAGATGCTTCCTTCTGCCTGTTACATACATTTGCATTTTGCACAAATACAATATACCCTTTTTACCCATTTTTAATGGGTTCAGGGTATAAAAATAAGTACAAAAAGCTATCACAGAAAAGGCAAAAGAACTCTATCAATATGCTCGATCAGACTCTGTCTATATAAACATTCACATCTAGTGCTAGCAAGAGTTCGTTTGAACGAAGAGCCCACTTTAGGTTTAGCTTGAGGGAAAAGGACCGCTAGTAAATATCCATTAAAACATAATAAAGAAGGGAAAGGAAGTGAGAGATATCCTCTCACACATGTTTTTAAAGCAGACGCGAATGGGCCGAGAAAAACGAGAAAAACTTAACTCCAATGCCAGGACACAAAGCTAATATAGAACGCATCCTTACCCTTCCTTTTTGTTGATTAAACCCTGTCCAATAGACTGGATTTTAATGAATGACTATGATTTTAATGAGTGTATCATAACACGATTTTGCACTTGAGTTAAAGCTTATTTAAACAACGTAATAATGATATACATATATGTAAGCTTTGCTGTTATTGGATAATGTTCCAAGTTATCTATCTGACCTCACTGATAGATACGCGTAAAAAAACAATACCGGATTTTGATTGACCCATGTTCGTTTACCCAATTCTCATCTTAATTATTTAAGTAGATTATTCACTGAATACATTTTTATACCCTGAACCCATTAAAAATGGGTATAAAGGGTATAATGTATTTGTGCAAATGTATGTAACAGGTAGAAGAAAGCATCTCCGTATATATATTCTTGGTCGGCATCAACAGCCGAGTCGATCTAGCCGTCTGTCTGTCCGTCCGTCCGTCTGTCCGTCCGTATGTATGAACACAAGGATCTCAGAATTTATAAGTGCTAGAGCGAAATTTTAGCTGTAGGTCCACCTAGTGCCTGCGCAAATCTAGTTTGTTTCCGATATTCGATAACTTGCCCCGTTTCGAAGTAATCGATAAGGATCGATATTGAAACCCTGTTTTTTGAGCAATTTTGGTAAATAATAATAGCTAGAGTCACCAAAGTTGACATGTAGTTTCTCGAATAGTATATATGTATATCTGCATTTGGTGTTGGAATAAGAGGTTCACGGTTTTCCCTAGTCGGGAGCTCCCGACTAGAACCTCTTGTTAAATATTATATAAGTTAAAAAGAAACTTCCTTTTCATAAATGAAATAAATTTTGATTAGAAAACCAAACGAAATGTTTTCCCTACAATTTCGGCATTTCAGTCAACGGTCAACTTTTTGGCCCCAATGCAGGCAGTTAAGCGTGGTTAGGTGTATTTGACAAAGCACCTGTATATTCATTACACTTTTCATTGTACTTGAACCCCAAACAAACACATATCTGAGGTCCAATGATCCATAGCCAAGTTGCAGCCATTTAAGCGTAATAGTTCAAGTGCTGTTTGAGTTGTTATGTGCGAATTGATTCTGAATCCAATTAGCAATAAACAACGAACTGGGGGAGAGAGTGGGGCTGAAATACAATACAGTCTACTCTTAAGATGAGTTTTTGCTTCTTTTCGCTAGCTAGGACAACAATTTTAATTAGTATGTGCGCCTCAATTTGAGCAGCATCGCCACAAATTAATCGAAATGCATTAAAGCCAATTAGAACAACGTACGGCAACAGCAAAAGGAGAAGCCAACAATGCGAATAACAGTCGAGGCGCAGCTTCTAGAAGAAGCGCTCGCCACTTCAGCGATTCCGAATAGCGAAGAGCTGAGAATGTTATTGCTGTCCGCGTTGCTGTAAGCGAGCTGCTGTAGTAAGCAAGATGCAGCGATTATGTGAGTAGACTTCGCTACCGTTAATGTTTGCCTATTCGCAGAATTGCCACAGTGCCGGTTAAAATTAAATTCCTAGAGTAGTGGGCTTTTCTATACAATGTTTAATACAAATGGCAAGCGATGCAAGATCTTGTAAATACGCCTTAGTTGTTCTCTCCTTAAACTTTGCATATGAATATATTTTAATAAGCAGATGATAAAAGCAGAACAGGGTATCTCTATAGAATTCTTGTTATGTCTTTTTTGAGTTTTTTGTTTAGTCATCTCATCTTTTTCCATTGCAATCAAAAAACGCACGCCGCACACCTAATACCATCTCCATTGTGCCCACACAACCCTTGCAAGGGCCTTGATACTTCTCGTACGTTTTCATTCGACCATGTTCCTTGTCGTCGATTTTTCTCGCACTGCTCGTTGCCAGGCAGGCAACAAACCAACACACAGATGAAATAACTCGCACACATGTGCATACTTGCACACACACTCACTGCGACCCCCAATCTGCTCCCCTAATCCGCACCCCGCCTCTTCTGCAGTCTTCATTCTTCTTTTTCCTTTTTTTCCACTAGTGCGCCCCACACTTGGCAACAACAACGACAACAACGTAAGCTCAAACACAGCGCATACGAATAATTTACGCCATGCAAAGGCAAAAAGCTAAAAATGAGTAAAGGCTGGTGCAGCAGCAATCACAAAACTGCATGCTCACAGGGAATGAGCTGACCTACACTGATGGCTGATAAAATGTGTACACATATTTGCATCACATTAGTCATTACTAATGCTGGTGAAAATAAAAAACTACAAAATTCTAATGATTACAAAACATTTTAGGCCTGCACAATATTGCTTCAAAAACGAACCGGATTTTGTTTTGTCACCCAATTGAAGTCGAATTGTACTCACTTTTTTACGCGGCACTGTTTGTAAGTCTGCTGTTACACGCGCCAATGTAGGTTCTTTCTCTCTCCCCTCTCTATCTCTTTCTCTCTCTCTCTCTCTCTCTACCTCTCTTTCTCTATCTCTCTCTGCCTCTGGCGCGAATTGCATTCATGCGTGCGCGTGGGTATGTGTGTGTGACTCGTATGGGACGAACAACGCACGACTTGTTTGCATTTACTCTACGCAAATGAGCGGCGTTGCTGTTGTCGCTTTTTTTCAAGGGTGGGGTGCGCTATGATGCTGTAGGGTGTATGTGGTGCGGGTCGGCACCCGCAGAAGATCTCCCCTTCCGCTCACCAGAAACATTTGCGGCCAACTCACTCTCACTTGATGATGCTGCGCCTCAGTTTTTACATTTTCCTATGCTTTGAATGACAACGAGTTTTGTTGCGACGGTTGTTGTTGTTGTTGTTGTCGCTATTATAGAGAATGGGAGGACTTCTGACGAGTTGGCAACAACATAAAAATCACAGCACAAAAATTCGCATGCCAACTGAGCGTTCGCTCTTGCTCTCGCTCTCTCGTACCCGCTATTGTCTGCCCCACTCTTGCGCTCTCGTCTAGTGCTGCTGCTCCCGCTGCCATTTTTGTTGTTATTTGTTGCTGCTGTCAACGAGTGGGGTTACTGACTTTGCAGCAGCCAAGCACAATCAGACTGCTACCGTTGCTCTGCATGTTAGTGTGTGTGCAAGTTTGTATATATGTATAGGTGTGCATGTCAATGTAAGTGCGTGCGGGCAGCGCCGTTAGCAACGAATGCAATGTGTGTATGAGTGGGAAGAGGATGGATGCAAGGAGCGACAGCAGCCGCGGCTACGACGTACGCTCCGTCTGCATTAAGTTTATGGCTTGCATATTTGGCTCTGCTTCGGTTTTTCTGTGCGCAGCCTCTGTCTGCCTGTCTGAGTGTTGAGTGCATTTTACACTTCTGCTTCTTTGCTTCGCTTTCGTTTTGATTTGGCGCCAAAACACGATACGAAAACAACTACCGTTAAGGTTCAAAGAACTCACTGGACTAATTACGACTCAAAACATAACAAATTTATTTCTCATACAATATATACATATATGTATATGTATATGCCCTATGCTTTGCTTAGAATTTATCATGACTGCATTGAATCAATAGCACATTGTAACGGGCCTAAGTGAATTAAAGCATCATTAAACTGAACATGTCAATAGACAACAACAAAGAACAATTGTCAATTGCACTTGCGAAGCACAATATAATGACCATGATCAATAACAATAAACAAGAATGCTTAACAAGAAGATACCCTGTTATATACTTTACCCATAACTTATAATACTCTGTTAGACCACCTTTACGTGTACTGTGTCGTTGTTGCCATCTGCAATGTAATTATAAAAATTGTATCATAACTGACGGTCACAAATTTTTAGCAAAGCGCCGATAACTGTAATAAATACACACAGACCTAGTCACTTTTTTAGTCTGTGGTCGAAACTTGAAATGAATACTGTGAGTGACCCACAACTACCAACTGATACAGTAGTGGTCAAATAAATGTATCCACATATATAAATAAGTGTTCCCTTTCTTGAATTCATTAAGTCAAGCTTAGAATGATTCATATACATAGCTGCACACAGGAAATCGATTGACAAACTCGAAATTAAGTATAAATAAAAATTGTTGGGATGGATGTGTATATTCTTAGCATAAACGAGTTGAGTAGAAAATGTGCCATCTTTTTTGAACGTCACTGTATCAGAAGCTGTGTGCATGCGAAGCAAAGCACAGACTGATTGGCAGACGAGCGGGTGCAGTTCAGATGGGAGGACTGAAGGTAGTGGAGTGAAGTTGTGGAGGTCACACCAAATAGCCAACCATGCATATGGTAAATTTACTTAAGCACGCATCGGTAGCACTGCAAACCAAAATAAACTCGATACCCACCCACTCTCCTACAGTATAAGTCGTGTATTATAACTGAACACCATCACAGACACAGACTCAGCCATAGAAAATATATGCATAGATATACATAGCTGTTCTTTGAATAAAAGCTGACCACCAAATCAGAGAATCTGCTCTGCATGATACAAAAACAATAATAAAGAGAGAATGGTAAGTAACGCAGATTAAGAAACTCTCCCACATACACCGAAACCCACACACACAATTGCAAGACGATTGAGCCTAGCAACCAACAGTAATGAAAAGAAAAGTTGTGAAGAGCAAAGAGAGAAATAAAAAAAAAAGCAATCATTGCACTTGTGCCGCACAGCAGCAGCCGTCGCAGCTGCAGCAAAAATAAACAGCAGCAAGAACTCACGGGACTACGCAAGACTGTTCCTGTTGCTATGTTGACTTGTTTTTTTCAAAAGCTTTTTATTATGTTGTCCTACCGTGTGGCCCAAAGTGGGCGTGGCAGTCATTTCCTGCAGTCATAGACACTGGCAGAGAAAAGTGGGAGAAAGAGCGAGCGAGTGAGTTGATGTTTTGTGTGAAATTAATGATAAGCCGATTGCATTGGTTTGACGAAATATGGCAACACTGCGGCTCTCACACACACATGCATATATGCTGTAAGAGATATACGCGACCAGCCTGCAAGTATGCTACACTTTGTGTACAGGCAAGCAAGCCTCAGGCAACCTATCAGATTTGGATGCATAAAAAATAATGTTTTTTTTTTATTATTCTTAAGACTAGTTCAAAAAAGATAGAATATTAATTTAATAAATACATTTGGGGTTTCTCATTTTCTGTTATGCACCTCGGAAGGACTTTTGATTCTTATTATTTTTTTAAGTTGTAAGAAATAAAAATATGTTTGTCATAGAAATGTTTGGCCTGAATTTGTTCTTGCACCGATAACAGTGTACCTTACAGTGAGGAGCAGATAAGGCAGCAAATAAGGACAAATGGCCAATAAATTGCCAGCAACAGATTCTATTTTTGCATTTCTACAATTATTAGTTTCTTATCAGCAAATTGATTACTGGGTTTACGTTTGCAATGTCTGCATTTCATCTGGTAAATCTGCGCCTTAATAGACTCTCTATCCTGCTAACTACAGGGAAAGCTCCCATTGTGGACAGATCCCATAAACGAAGAAAACACCGCGACGATTGGAGTCCGGTCAGAGGAGCTTTCACTGTACTTAGATTGTCAATGTCGAGGCAGCAGCATCGATGCGCAGTGGGGCTTGTCAATCAGAACACATAACATAAATTAGAAGAAAAGCAATTGATCTATATATTAGATACAATTGGTATAAAGAATGAAACACAAACACTGTAGATCATACAATTTACACCAATTTAACTGTGTAATTTTAGCAATTAGCAAACTATAGAACAGGCTGTTGTTTCTAATTAGAACTCACAATCTATTAAATATCATAGTTACACACATTAGTGTTCATTAATAGCGAGTTGCTATTATAATAAGTAATTATTGATTAGTTAACGAAGATATAATCGATTTGTATCGATTAATCGATATATTTTACTTGTTCGGGGACTTCACCTTTTACCATACCATGTATGGTTATGGTTATGGTTATGGTTTCACAAAATGTCATTCTTAGGATGCTTGCAGATTGAAAATTTATATTGTTATTCATTCATTAAATTTTCAATATCTTGAATCATCCCTTAAATTTAATTTGCTATCTAATTTGCCAAGCTTTACAAAATGTGGCTTTGCTAAATTTAATAAAAATCAATGAGAAATAGCCCACTGTATTTAATGTCGCCCTTCGACGTCGCAAATTGGTTGCTCGGGCTTTTAGCTGTTTGCCTCTTTCTGTGTGGGGTTGCCAGATGATTTTAATTTTTCATGCGACTGTACTGAGTTGTTGTGCAAATGAATGACGTTTGGCTGTGTGTGTGTGTGTGTGTGTGTGTGTGTGTGTGTGTGTGTGTGTGTGTGTGTGTGTGTGTGTGTGTGGGGGGGGTTGCTTTGATGGTATGCGGCTTTGGCATAAAATGTTTCAAGTATCGTTTATACGAGTATTTTATTTTTACTCCTTGCAAATAAAAACGCCTCCTACACCAGGATCCCAGAACCGACACCCGACCACGCCTGGACGGCTGTGTAAATTAAATTGTTTCCGTTGTCGTCGTCGTCGCACACACATACACACACATACACACACACACACACACACACACACACACAGTACATAAACATGTATATACACATGCATAGATGTGTATATACTCAGCAGTGCAACTGTATTTTTAGTCCGAGATTGAATTTTATTGCCCCGGCGACAGGCGCCATTAACCGAAGTTGTAGCGCCAGGATGTCAGAATTGTCAGGATGCGGATTGCGCTAATTATGATATGACATTTTGGCCATTGGGCGCCGATTTAAATGTGTTTTCGCTTGTCAACTTCATGCAAATTAATGTTTTTTTCTTCACTTGCAGGCGGCCATGCCAAATGATGTTGCAGATGTTGCGGGCAATATCGTTGCACAAAAACACCAATTACAACTACAATTCTAATAGCAATAGCAAAAGGCCGACCGACACTAGCCAACATTAGGAACAAAGGCAACGACTGCAACAAATAAGCCACACACATGTTGCTGCTACAATTGGACCGACCACAACGAGGAGAGCAACATCAACTAAGATGCTCAGCGCTGCCCATGGAACAGCAGCAGCGACAGCAACACACACTGGAGCAGCAGTTGCCACAATTGCTGCAGGCGAAACTTATGTCATAACAAATAAACATCTCCATCAGCAGCAGCAGCCGCAGCAGCAACATTTTGTTGTTGCCGCCAACACAATGGTTATACCAACAACTGCAGCCGCCGGTATACCAACAGCAACAACAACAACGACAGCAACAACTACAGCAGCAGCAGCAGCAGTCGAGACACCACAACAGCAGCAACATCAGCAGCAGCAGCAGCAGCAACATGTTTTGTTTCAGCCACAATTACAGTTACAAACAGCAACAACACCTCAGCAGCCAACACAGCCGCGCCAGCATCCCAAGAAACGAAAATTTGATCCAGCTGAGCTGGACAAAGCCGAGCAACCGCAACAGCAGCCGCATCAATTGCATCAGCAACAGCACACGATGTACAAGCAACAAAAACCCGCCGAGACGAATGGCAATGGCAGCGATGCGCTCTCCAATGGGAATATTGCTGCCGTGCAGCAAAGTGCGTTAGCTTTGCGCAGCATGATTGTCAGTCCACCGTCAGCAATGAATTGTGCAGGTGCAGGCGCCGGCAACAGCAATGAAATCAGGCAGCAACAGCAACATCTGCAGCAGCAGCAGCAACAACGTATTATAATCGCTTCGCCGCTCCAACATGCGACTAGTACTTACAAGCAACATGTTGCCAGCAGCAACAATAGCAACGTCAACAATCATGCAGCAATCAATCATTCGCGCACACACACGCCCGTCTACTACCAGCAACCCCAGCAGCAACCACGTTTTAGCTTTAACTCACATCATCAGCAACATGTACAGGAACAACAACAACAGCAACAGACGCAGTTGCAGTCGCACCAACAGCAGCAACACGAGCCTGTTGCTCTACTCGATCTCAGCGAATGGACCAACACGCGTGTCCTGGCCAAAGTGGGCAAATGCTATGCGCCCGGCAAAATACAGCAAGTGCAAGAGGCAACGAACATGACCACGCCCACAGCCACGCCCCACTCAATACTCGTGAAATTTGATGCCACCGAATTTGGTCAGCAACTGTATCAGGATGTGCTGCAGCAGGGACGCTACAATGTGATACTGGATGCCAGTCCACCGATGGCTGATGTAAGTACCAAACTACCTTATCTTACAGATCTATTGAGAAATCCTAACTGTAACTTTGCTACAACAGATCACGCTGGAGGCTCGCGTCTGTGTGCGTCAAAGTCTCGAAGGACGCACCGTTGACTGCGTGTATGTGGAGGGCATCATTATGGAGATCAACCAGGGCACCAAGCAATATACGGTGCAATTAGTCAATGATGAATTGGTAAGTGCAAAGTGGAGAATTTGTCAACTCAAATTTAAATTAACTATCGTAAGTTTAAGTTCTACACAGAAATATTGTTACTTGATTGATTTTAAGATTTCAGTACAAACATTTCTCAAGTCATTTCTAAAAATACATAATGGTTGCTTAAGATTTACAAAAAAACAAAATTAGAAAATTAAAAAGGGTTTAAAACAAAAAAAACAAGTATAACGAAAAATGTCATTTAAATGTGCTGAGAAACATAATCCGAAAAACTTTCAGATTCTCAGATTTTCTTTTAGTTTAGACTTTAAAGTAAAATGCGCTTAGAAAATATTGCAGTATAAAAACCTCTATGCATTTTATTATATGTATAGATGTAAGTGTTTGTCAGGAATGGCGCGATTTGCTGCCTGATAGATTTATTGATTGACTTTAGCCACTTTACGTGATGTTAATGCCTGCGGGAATTCGGACAATTCCATCCACCATTGTGAAAAAGCGTTGCATGAATCTTTTTTGTTCAGAGATTTCGACAAATCCGATGTCATTAATGGCAAAAGGCGCGGAGCAAAACACTTGGCCCGCACCAAGCCGAGTAATACCCACTTGTATTCTGTAGGGTAGAAACCCTTTAAGAAATAGTTAGGTGATGTTTGCAATATGTTTATTGAATTTCCATTGTAGCCCCATACAAAAGTTGTGCGTCGCGCGGACTTGCGCCTGCTGCTGCCGCCCTGGTGGGATGAGCTGAACGAGCTGACGCCAACGGCTACACCGCCGGCAATAGGCGTCAAACGGAAACCGGAGCCGGCAACCGGTAGCAGCAGCAGTGTGGTATACCCAAAGGCCTTTGTGGCCACGCGGTACGACGGCAAGCTGCCAACGAGCGCGCCAACCGGTGGACAGCAGCTCCAAAAACATGAGTATTATCGAGCGGCTGCCACGTCGCCGTTCCAGGGCGGTGCGGTGCCACCGCCGCCGCCTTTGGCGCTTGTGGAGCAGCAGCACCACCACCACCAGCAGGCCAATGGTCTGCCGGACATTGTGATCTCGCCGGGCAGCAATGGCCAGCAGCAGCACCATCACCAGCCACTAAAAATGCACGTGCCATCGCCAGCGCAGCAACAGCAACAACAACAGCAACAACAGCAGCAACAGCGCGGCTACGACGACTACGACTCCGATGATGAGCTGAAGCGCGTCGGCATCGACTATTCACCGGCCGCCGGCGATGTGGATGCCGAAAAGATGAGCGCCGGCAGCAAGCGCAGCAGCATGCAGAGCCGCGGCAGCACATCCAGCTTACTTGATCAGAGGCTGACACCACGATCTCATCCAGCAACTCCAAGGTAAGAAAGTTCATACGGATTTTGTAGCAGTGCATCAGTTAGACTACATAATAGATAGGGAACGAACGTTCAAAATGTGATACGTATTCTTCTAAATCTATATAAAAGTGTTAGTCCTGACCGATTGACTGAGTGACTGACTTACTGACTGATTGATGACCAACAAACCGAAAGAACTAGGAAGGAACTCCACCAGGGAATTTCATTAGTTTTCAATAAGCGATTGTATTAAACATTTTTGTTTATCATGCGATAGATCTCAAACTCGCTTTGAAATATCTATGTGGAATATAATTTGAGACAAGTTAGTAAGGAGAGTATTAAATGTGCACGGGCTTAAAATAGAAAACGTCATTTTTTGCCTAGAGTGTGTTTCAAAGTGAACAACTTTATCCCGGTGGAACAATGATTCTCTGCTGAAATAGTTATTGTACTTCGATTGCTTGCAGGAGATATTCAGTTACTAAGTATACAAACACCTAGATAACAAGTTTTATGCCTGTACGGACATCAATTTTATCATTATGCTTTAGGAACCATTTACCAAATTCGTTTTTTATCGATATTATTAAAGCGGAAGAAGATGTCGAAAGAAGTAGAAGCATCGAAGTTATCGAGATCGACGCGTTCATACTCGGCCTCGCCTGTAATATGCGTTTGCACAAAGCCATTGTACTAATTCTGGATGGGAAAGGGTGTAAATGCAGCCATATCAATTAGCTGGCGCTTAAGAGAATCGCGTTACATTTATAATTACTGCACACGTTCTCTTGAATTTGCTATAAAGAGAGCCGCAAAAGCTTTGATCGCTGCCGGCGTTGACTGCACTGTCTGCGGTCGTAACCCTTTTAGTTGACGTTATTTCGAGCATTGCTTAAACTCAATACATTAATTACAAAAATGTGCATGTGTGTGTGTGTGTGTATTAAGGAGAGTATTTTCGTTGACAGATCTCAGGCAACGACGCCGCATCGCTTCAAGAAGGGCGACATTGTGGAATCGGAATCCGGAGTGCGCAAGAAGTACAATGGCAAGCAATGGCGACGTCTCTGCATGCTGTGCATGAAAGAATCTCAGCGGCGGGGCTATTGTTCGAGACATTTGAATCAGAAGGGCAACAATGCGCTGCCCTCTTCAACGGGGCCAGGTCGTTTTCTCAGGTGCGCCTCTTAACGTAAATTCTCTGCGGTGATCGCTGCTGTTCTAATGCTCTCTTTATCGTTTCGCTCTCTCTCTCTATCTCCTTTACTCTCTTTTAGTGATAGCCGCTCGAGCAGCAAGACGCAAAACGATGAGGACAACTCTCGCGATTCGGAAACTTCGCCCAACCATCGGGTCACGGGTCGCTATGATCAGGAGGAGACCGATGTGGCCGCCATGTTAGGTACGTGCAACTCACACCTCTTGACTTTTATGACGCCGCAGCCCTGTTGCTGTCGATCCTCCTCAGTTTAATCATAAAAGCAACACACTTTTTTCGAAATTTATTCATACTTCGCTTGCATTCATTTTCAAGGCTGGCTTTCCCAGCTAGTCCTCGCCTAAACTGGGCTGGGTTGCGTTCCCAACTGAGCGCCAGCTTTAGCTGTTAATCTGCCTGTGTTCACGCAATTACCCACACAGCTACAAAAGGCCAAGAGCAGATCGTAGCGCAGCCCAGCCTCGACTGCATCTAGGCGGTTCTGGCCTGTTTTCTGAGGCGCTTCTAGAAATGTGCGTTTAGTTTCGGCAGAAGAGACTATTTAATGCGCTACACTCAAATATGTTTAGCATATTGAGACATGTTTTATTAATTAAATTAAAATTAGCAAAACATAATTAAAACTCTCAATTAGTCAGTGGCTAAAAATAAATTTAATTATATATATAGATATACATATTTTTATTCATTCAATCGGAGTAAAAACATTGTTTTTTACATTATCTATTCATTTATTCTGTAGTTTTAATGCAAATGTTCTATCGTGTACACGCGAGAAAGCAGTATATACATGTAGGTATATCGAAAAGAGAGTTAACATTATAGTGTACCCGACATACTTAGGTGTAGCGTATTTAAACGATTGGTGCTGCTTAGACTTTCACATTGGTCCGAATGAATTTCCAATTCCTTATAAAAATGCCTATCATAAAGTTTTATAGCAGCAGCGCCGCTGCTGACCATATTATACACATCAATATACACACACACACTCTCACTGATAGGCACACATGCACACCTCTCTGGATAAAGGTCGTTGGTTTTGTTAAGGTGTTCTCAGGGGCCGTGGCCGATGAGGGGTTCTATTGTTTGACGTGTGCGTGCAGCAGCAACAATAACAACAACGTAGCTCTTCTAGCCACTTGAAAGTATGACCGCAGCGTGATTTACACGCAAAAGCAAAATGCAGACGCAGCGACGTCGACAGCGACAGCGACGCGTACGCATTCCAATGCACCTGCAAGCGATCAATGCAGCGACGTCGACGCCGCCACTTGAAACGAACAATGCAGCGCAGCCGAAACAAAAGCGCGCTGCGTGCGAAGCGCAACAGATTCTTCTCTTCTCGTTATTTGCCCTGCCTTTGATTCGTTTTTACCTAAACAAAAATGCACTTGAGAGAGCGCACTCACATGCACACACTGACACAGACACACGAATACGGACATTAACCGACACACAACAACTAGCAGCACAGCACCCACACAGCCAAACAGTAACAGACACAACAGGTAAACAAACATGGACGTCGTGAGCGAGCCCAAGAGAGCAAAATGAGCGAACAACTGACGATTCTGAGAGCGGCGCTCAGTTTATGCTGTCGCTGGCCGCTCAGTTGAATTGCTGGCTGTTCTTTTGACGTCGTCGTCGCATTTTATGTTGAAAACTGTCAAAGGCAAGGCAAGAAGACAGAACAGAACGCGGCGCAAAAGCAAAAAAAAAAAGTGAATACCGATGCGAATGCAGCAGACAAAACGAATTTGACAACGACGACAAAAAGTTTTCAAGCAAATTAAATACGAAAATATGTGCCGAAAGTGATGCCAATCAAAGTGCTTGTTCTTTAACTGAGGAGGGGGCAGCCAAGCAGCCAAGCAGTCAGCAGCAGCAACGGCAGCAACAGTGGCAGCAACAGTTGCAGTGGCAGTGGCAGCGACAGCGATATGAACGCGTTCCAGGACTTTGAGCTGGGCGCTAAATTATATTTACAGTGCTTATGTAATAGAAACTAAAACGAAAACAATCGTGATACCAACAAATATCTAATATTCCCCCTCCCATTCTCTCGCCTTCTCTCTTTCTCTGTCACCCTATCTTTCTATCTGCAGTGTCACTGAGCAGCTCGCGCTCTGCAACGCCATCGTATACATCACCCGTGAATCATCATCCACTGAATGCCATCGCCCACTCCCCGGTCAATGTGTCCAATCATAGGCAAAATTTCTTTACGCCCATTGCGAACCAGTCGCAGCAGCAGCAGCAACAACAACTACTGCAGCAGCAGCAGCAGCATGTGACGACAACACCCAGTCCAGTGTTGTACAATACGAACAACAACAACAACAGCAACAACAACAACAATGGCTGGGAGAGCAGTCAATCAGTGCAGCAGCAGCAGCAGCAGCAACAACAACAACCTCCACCACCGCCACAAACGGCGGCCGTTTCGCTGGTGATGCATGCACCGCCGCCACAGCAGCAGCAGCAGCAACAACAACAACAACAGCCACCTGCCGCTCATCTCAATGCCCTGCCGGCTCCACCAGCTCCGCCCAGCAGCAGCACCGTCGGCCATGCGACCAGCGTCATACGCATCTCCAGCAGCCAACAGCAGCAGCAGCAGCAACAACAACAACAGCAATTGCAACAGTCGGCACCAAATCAGCAGCAGCATGTTGTTGTATCTACGGCCGGCCATCAAACCTTTCATCCTGTCATCGTGAATGCGGCCCAACAGACGCAGATTCATTCGCAGAATTCATTGCCTGCTTCCGTTGAGCAGCAGCAGCAGCAACCCCCGCTGCCGCCGCCGCCCACATCGGTTACGTTTCATTCACATCCGCCAACCACGCCCACATCCGTAACAGGGACAGGGGCTGTGCCAACGGACAATGCATTGCCAAAAAACGGTGAGTGCCACAAAAAACGGTTGACCTTTTTCGAGTCATTTAAATAATCACGTGCCTACAAATCGTTAACAAATTTGACTCTATAATTGATAACCGATTATGAATTATCAGTTAATTGCAGTTATAATTTTAAAGTCGATGTAAAAGAGACCAACTGTCGACTTTCAGTTGAAATGTTTTTATAGAATGCTTACATATAACAAAAATATTAAACAATTTCACGAATTGCGATGCGAGTTTGTAAATTGTAAAATACAAAAATATACAAACATTTGTTTACATTAGTTACGCATTACAATAGAAGTTTTCGTGTGAACGTACAAACAAAATATTATTGTACAGTTTCAGGTTTCTACAGATTTTTATTGTGTTACAAAAATAATAGCTCCCATTTGGTTTTTGTTTAATCAAAATAAGTTTTGGAAATCCGTTGTAATTTATCATCAGGTCTCGCAAATCAATTAAAACAATAACTTATTGTATTTGTGTTATTAAAAATCTAAAAAAAATAAAGAATTCTTAAATATTTTTTAATTTTTTAGTCAAATTTAAGTCAAAGTTTTCCTCTTCTTTTAATACTTTGCCTAATTTAAGGTAATCCAAACCGACTTCACACATGTTTCGCCATCAGCAATATCAATGAAAATTTCTCTACAGAAATAAATCTGTGAGTCGGGAGTTAGTCATTATCAGATCTTATATAATCCGCGATTACCTCTTTTAAATCTATATTCAAATCCTTACTTTCTATTATGTTCTTTTCAGGCTACAATGCGGCTAGCTATCCGTGGCAAAAGCTACTGCCGCAAATGCCAGCCATGACCAAAGCACCTCCAGCGACAGCGGTGACAACAACAACCACAAACAGCAACTACAGCGTGGCCATGTTGCACCACCAGCAGCAACAGCAGCAGCACACACAGCAGCAACAATTGTCGTCGCAGCAAACTCCCTCAATGCCGTCAATAACAGCAGCAGCAGCAGCAGCGCAACAACCGCCGCTCAATCACAACAACAATCACTTGATTGTGCCCGCGCCGATGGCATCGCCCGGCAAGCCGCTTAACTGTTCCATGAACGATGCAAAGGCAGCTGCAGCAGCAGCAGCAGCGGCGGCGGCGGCGGCTGCAGCAGCATCTACGACCAGTGTGCCGGATGAACCTGATGAGCCCGATGAGCAGCTGGACGACGATGTGTTTGAGGCCACGACCTGTGCGCCAGCCATGTCGAATGGCAAAAAGGCACCGACGGCAGCCATGCGACTGCCCACCTACAACAGCAACATACGCAAACTGGACGACTGCCATGATGCCAGCGAGGGGGCAGCCGGTGCACCAACGACCTCGGCGGCCAAGCGGCGCAGTCAGTCACTTAGTGCGCTGCAGCAGCAGCAGCAACAGCAGCAACAACAACAACAACAACAACAGCAGCAGTCTGCGGCGGCGGCCGCAGGCAAAAAGATACGCCGACCGATGAACGCCTTTATGATATTCTCGAAGAAGCATCGCAAGATGGTGCACAAGAAGCATCCCAATCAGGACAATCGCACGGTTAGCAAAATCTTGGGCGAATGGTGGTATGCGTTGAAGCCGGACCAGAAGGCCCAGTATCATGAGCTGGCCAAATCAGTGAAGGATGCGCATTTTCAGTTGCATCCGGACTGGAAATGGTGCTCCAAGGATCGCCGCAAATCCTCCACTTCGGGCAAGGGTGGCGCTTCCTCGTCGGGCAATGCCACAAACGAAGACAAACAGCGTCTGGTTTCTGTGGATGGCTCCGATTCGTTGGAGGATGACATGTGCCCCTCCACACCCGGCGGCAGCGGCAGCGGCGGTGCCCAAGCCGTCGAGCTACAGGGCGATATCATCCCACTGACCATTGACACCTACAACATTGCTTGCGAAGAGACGCCCACAACCATTGGGGGCCAGTCGCAGGGTAACTGCAAGGCCAAGCAGCTCAAGAATGAACTGCAGTCCGATGAGGATGAGCAAATGCTTGTCGTTGAGGATGAACAGCCGCCCACGAAACTGGATCTGCAATGCCGCGAACGCGTTAACGACTTGGACATGGATGAAGCGCCCTACGACTATCGCAAGCAGCAGCAGCAGCAACACATCCCAACAGATGCGGAACAGGTAAGGTTTTAAAGTGACCAGCTAAAATTAAAGCAGGTCGAAACCCCCATCAATATGAGCAATACATACTACCATCAGGGTGTTTTGTATAATAATTGATCAGTTTGATTGTTGTTGATAAAAAATTGTCTAATTACACAGAATGCCGTAATATTAATGGCTTTCGTGTTGATTAGAATATTGATTTATTTTGCTTTATCGACGTAACGACCAAAACACGCCTTGCTTAAATCCATGCTAAATGCCAGTGCAGTAGTAAATATTATATATTGATTTACTGTGTGTGGTTGCCTCACTTTTATTACCTACTGTATTCATGTATGCTTATTTGCTATCCAATATCCTACACTTTTTTTTAGCGCACCCAGGAAGATCATGCGAGTCTCTGCAATGGCCAGACTATGTCCGCTCCGGCATCCAGCGCAGAGCGCGAGATCACTTTGAAGCCAAAGGCCATTAAAGCCCATCCGGGTCTGGAGAGCACCATGCTGCCGTATCCGCAGATGCCCATGTACAAGCACTACACTAGTCCCAAGAATCCAATTGGTGTAACACCATTCCAACCCACAGGCGAGCAAGCACAAATCCCAATTAGCTTCAATAGGCAACAGTTGCTCATTGTTTGTTTTTTCTTCTTTAATTTTTCGTTAGGCGGCGCCTTCAAATCGATGCCCATCAGTCCAAAGGGCAGCAGCTCGTCCGGTTCCAAATTGGATGAGCAACAGCTGCCTCCGCACATCAAGCAGGAAGACATCAAACAGGAGCCGCCATCGCCCTACAAACTGAATGGTGGCAATGCTGGAGCGACTACGGGGGGCGTGATTAGCGCACCAACGCCCAGCAGCGCTGTCGGCGCCATCTTTAATTTCAATGTGCCAATTGCGACGACTCTCAGTCAAAAGCAATATCACTATCCCATGCCGCATACGCTGTGCAGTCCGACCGATGTGAGAGGTGAGTTTACAGCCAGAAGCAGAAGAAGACGAAGACGAATTACGAAAACATATACATATGTATATTTTTATTCCTCCATTAAGTTTAATATCTTATTGTTTATTTTTAAATTGTTGGAGTCCTTATGTTGTTGTTTTTGCTTTTATTAATTACCAAAATATATATTTATATATATTGGCTTTATTTATGACTATGATTTGATGTTGATTGAGTATGTTACATAATTTATTTGTGTAAAGCATTTATTTAAATATTGTATACCAAAGGCAAAATTGAATCCAACCAACCTTCACCTCGCCCCCACCCATTTGCATCTAACGTATTTAACTGACGTTCATCTGAAAAGTTGGTTGTTCTTTTTTTTTTTTAACAAAAACTTTATGCATAACATCTTTCTCTCTATTTTTCCAAACGCTCGCATAAAACCCATACATAAAAACACACACACTTTGTCACCCATTCACAATTGCTCAACTCACACCTGCTATCTCTCACGCACATTTCACCGCATACTCGAAAAGCAAAAGAACTCAAACCTAAACAAAAACAAGACAAAGTCAATCCCAGCACTGATCTAGCAACGGACAATGACGACGACGCGTGCGCAGCCGACGATGCAGACGTCGACGACGACGAAGAGGATGATGACGATGACGAAGATGACGACGAGCAGTTTATGGCAGAGCTGGCCAGTGTGACCACAGATTTCGATGACATTGCACAGTATACAATCGCTAAGCCAGCAACACCCATGCCCACGGCGATGCCAGCGAATCCGCCTACATTGAAGCGCAAGCAATTCACAATAGTGCGCTCTCTGACGCCGCTACAACCAGCAAACTCACCTCACCAGCAGCTAAAACATCTGCATCAGCGGCGAGTCGAAACGCCGCCAACAGTTATAACACGAGTGCCAACGCCGACGCCGACATCAACGATCATAGCGACGCCCTCGTCGCTGCCGCGAAATCATTTTACCATTATACGCACACAACAAAGAACAATAACACCACAACACAACACACCGCCGCCATTATTTTTCAAAAGTTCAAAAGCTCAGACATCAACAACATTAACATCAACAACTACAACAACAACCACCACCACAACAACAACAACAACAACAACTAGTCACAGTAACGAGCAACTTATTCAATTTTCCAATAATTTTAATAACGCTGCTGCTGCTGCAACAACTACAACAACTACCAATAATATTAACACCCATCCAACAACAACAACAACAACAACGTCAATAATCCGCAAACTGTTGACACTGCAAGATGCCAGCAAAGCCACAGGTCGTGCGGCCATTTTGTATGACGCTTTAGTGCTAGATACGTTGCATGGGAACGATGATGACGAGGACGACAACGCTGCGAATGAGCAACAACAACAACATCAACAGGTGCAACAGCTGAACGAAACATTAGCAACAGCAACAGCAACGCCAAGCACTGTGCAACAGCCAGCAACTATGTTGCTCATCACCGACGTCAACAGCTACAATCATCAGCAACATGTTGCAGTCTCAAATTCTGGCGCAACATTGCGCCCATTATCCTTTATCAGCATCAATGCTTGCAACAAAATCACCCTGCCGGCCAATACGCGCATTCTGACCACAACGGCCAACACGACCACGCCCACGCTGACCGTACTAACCAAGGCGATGGCGACAGCATCAAATCATAGTACTAATAAAGCCAATGAACTAACCATAACAGCCACTGTCGATAGTGGCAATAAAAATAACAAAAACAGCACCAACAACAACAACAACGTTAATAATAATAACAATAATAATAATAATAATAATAATAATAATAATAACAACAACAAGAGCATAAACAACGATGCCACCACCATTTTTATGATCAACTCCAACTCATCCGCAGCCCATCAGGCCTGTGTGCCCAGCTCCCCGGCAACCGTTAGCTTGGGGCATGCGGCAAGCATTGCCACACCGCCCGCCTCGGCGCCCGCGCAGATTCTCGGCTCGGCGGGTCCAGCGCCAGCTCAGAAAATGTTCTTTGCCATGGGTCATCCGGTAAGTAGAATAAAAGAAAAAACCAAAAACATTTAGTCTATGCGACTGGGAAAGAAACTGCCTAAAGTATTTACAATAGGTTTTTGAAAAAAATGCTATGTCTCCCTTGTTAACTAAGGCCAAAGACAAAGACTGGCGAAATACAACAATTATGTCTTATAAACAACTTAATCATCTATTTGTCTTCAGTTATTTTAACTTGTCAACAGAGCTTTAAAGATCAGAGATTCCGTCCATTTACATGCGCTGGTATTATTATTCATCGATAAACTCTCAGTATAAAACGGTTTGTACTGCGCAGACAAAAGAGCTAGGAGGATAAACTTTACTGTAGTAAGCAGACAATTATGGGAAATTCTATTCTTGGAGCGTTTAACGCCTTGGAATACAAGCTAGTAATTCTATATATTTTTAACGAGAATATAAGCTGAGCTGTATTTTTGTATAACTCCTTCAAGAAACCTCCAGTTTAGATTATAAACAGACTTTGCTATCAAAGCAGTTTTGCAAATAACTGCCAGACTTGCGCACCTTGAACCTGTTAAGAATTTTAAACGGGCTAGAGTGGTATATTTGCAATTGCTAAAATTCCGATTATTTATAGTATCCATTGCTGCCGCCGCCTCATCAGCAAAACGCATCTGGCTTGGAGCACCTGCAGCTGGACGCATTTGGGTCTGGCTACCTTTTCAAAAAGCACAATGGTGGTCTGGGCGTGCAGGGTGCGCCACCGCCGCCACTGCCCCAGGTTGTTGCGCAGACAGCAATGCGCCTGCATGGCTATGCGCCCAGCAGCCATGGCCAGGATCAGCCACCGGCTAGTTCGCCGTCGTTCAAGTCGATGCCATCCACCCCCAAATCGGCCTCTTATCATCTGAGTGGATCGTCCGAGTTGACGAGTGGCAAACGCAGCTGCGATTCTGCGGCTGAAGATGCCGACGTCGATGTTGATGTGGACACTGATGGTCAGCAGTTTGTATTGGCTCCGACACCAGCGCAACTGGGACGTGCTCCGCTGCAGCGGCGCAAGAATTTATGTGAGTAGCCGAAAGTCATTGACGGAACACCTAACCGAATCTTATTGTCTGTGTGTTTGTGTGTAAATGCAGCTCAAAGTAAATCGGACAACAACAACACAGGCGGCGGCTATGGAATCAGCAATGGGCAGCATATTGGACGCCAGCTGCACTCGCCAACGCTGATGGAGGTGGCCGCCTCCTCGCCCATAATTGGCCATGTGAACAGCAGCAGCCTTAGCTCGGCTCTGCCCACGCCCACCTCATCGACCACAACGCCCAACAGTGATGAGCAGCAGCCACTAACGCCCACGGCCGTTGGCAACAATTCGACGGTCAAGTCGCCAATAAGGGGCGTGCCTGCCTCTGCCCCTGCAGTGGTGTCGCACAAGAAGAAGAGCGATGAAGTAAACAAGTAAGTTGCCCGTTGTCGCATCTTAAATGATCCGCCACCTAATCCCTACTGCCTTTCCAGTGTGCTCAAGCAAGTGGACTTTGAGAAGAAGTACAAGGCGCTACCACAGTTCAAGCCAGAGGATTGCCAGTCGCCCAGCGCAATTGCTGTGCCTTCGCCGCCGCGCGTCTATGGCACTAATTATCGCAAAAAGAATGCAGTGCAGCCGCCGGTGCAGAAACTAAGTACGTATTCATAACACAATCATTATAATTTCCCATTGCTAATCACTAGCAATTTTTCTAGTGAACGATGATGATTCGATTGAGGAGCCTGCCTCTGCGCCGCCAACTACCACACAGCGTTTCTTTGGCGCAGATTTTAACAATGATCTGAGAGGTAAACCAACTAGTCCGAGTAGTATTTGCCAAAATGCACCTGGAACTAATCTCCAATTTGCTGCAGAACTTGAGACCGGCGATCAAACAGGCCGTTCGCCGCGCACGCCCAAAACGCCGTTGCAGAGCGCTCGATCCGATGCCAGCGAAAAGGGACACCGAAAGGTCCTGGAAGCGCGTCGAAATTTAGTCATGCAGCTGTTCAATGAGCACGGCGTATTCCCATCCTCTCAGGCCACTATTGCTTTTCAGGTGCGTGTTGCTTAATTACAGAATATGAACACTTTATCCTAATCGTATTTATCCTCTTGTCACAGACCAAGCACATCGATCTCTTTCCACGCAAACAAGATCTGCAGCTGAAGATACGCGAGGTGCGCCAAAAGGCCATGGGCGCTCTGCCCTGCACACCCCACTCGGCTGGTCCCAACACGCTCTCCGACTCCAACTCCTCGTCGGCCACGCTGAGCGCTAGTCTAAATGCCCAAAACAATGCTGTAGCAGCGTCAGGTAATAAACGGGGAGTAAAACGGCCATTTGGAAGCAGACAAATCGATCCTCATATTTGATATGCAAAGATTTGTGTATCAGCCTCCTTTATCAGCCACACATCCACATTCACATTGTACTACTCTCTAATTCCCAATTTATCAACAATTGAAAAGAGATTTCTTCTATTTTTGTTGTGTAAAATGCTGTTTAAAAATGCCCCAAATAAGTTATTTTTAATAATAGTATATCACAATTGGCGATTGTGTGAAGATACATTTCCATTTGCAGTTTTTCAACACTAAATGCCTTCACAAAAATATTCACAACATTATCCAAAACTCGCGCGAACTATAAATTTTATTTTTATACCCTGAACCCATTAAAAATGGGTAAAAAGGGTATAATGTATTTGTGCAAATGTATGTAACAGGCAGAAGGAAGCATCTCCGACCCCATAAATTATATATATCCTTGATCAGCATCAACAGCCGAATCGATCTAGCCATGTCCGTCTGTCTGTCCGTCCGTATGTATGAACGCAAGGATCTCAGAACCTATAAGAGCCACAGACTTTTAGCTGTAGGTGCTCCTAGTGCCCGCGCAGATCGAGTTTGTTTCCGATATTCGATAAATTGTCCTTTTTCCAAGTAATCAATAAAAATCTATATCGAAATCCTGTTTTTTGAGCAATTTTGGTAAATAATAAGAGCGAGAGTGACCAAACTTGACATGTAGCTTCTAGAATAGTATATATATTTGCATTTGGTGCTGGAAGAAGAGGGTTCAGGGCATCCCCTAGTCGGGAGCTCCCGACTAGACCCACTTTTTCAAATAGAACATAGAATATTATATTTATTTTTATATGTAGGCAAGGGTATTATAGTTTCGACACCAAATGTGTAACGCATTCAATGAGACATCTGCGACTTAATAAAGTACATATGTAGACTCTAGGTCAGTATAAGATAATTCTTAATCAGTAAATATTTGGGAATCGGCCGATTCGGACCACTTTATCCTATAGCTGACATACGAAGGATCGGTCAAAAATTAAGTTGTGAAATCACTTTATTATTCAATATATCTTAAACAAACCTATAATTTATTAGTTCTCCCTCTTCTCACTGTACCTTTCCTCTGCCATTTTCGTTTTCAACTTGTAATTTGAATTTCCTTTTTCTATTGTGAAAACATTGTATAGATGTTTTTCCGTATTACTATACGACAGGTATGCACCAGCAACATCAACAGCAGCAACAACAACTTGCGGAGCAACAACAACAACAGGTGAATCATCTAAACAAACTAACCGAAAATGAGAACAAGTACAAGTAGGAAGGAGGTTCAAGTGAGGTCGCTGGTTCAAAGAAGGCAAAGAGAATAAGGACACGCATGAATTGGATACGCTGCGAGTGACAAATTACTAAAAATTAGTAAACAAAAGGATAACAGAAATGTTTGCAGCAACACATAGATACTGAGCATGTATGAGCTGCATGCGGAAAATATTTATATTGAAACAAGAAAGAAAAATTCAAAGAGATGCAAAAACAAAAACAAAATTATAAGAAAAGTTACATTTTTTAATTGCAATAGGCCTATACTACTACAAGCGTAACAGAGTCAGAGAGACAGTAGAAAAAGAAAGAGGAACAGTAGGAATGAATTTATTAAGCAGCTTAATAAATCGAGAAATGAAGAAGTTTACCAGTTGGAAGATAAAACTTTTTGGAGCATATATGAAGTACATACATTATGGCAACATTATTGTATAATGGCTTAGTTAATAATTTACAGGCAAGCAACAACTACAACAAACAACAACAATAAGCAAGCAAACACAATGAATACCCCATAAAAGAAATAATAATTTTTAAGATCTAAACTTAACCCAAATTGCACATTAATTTTGAAGTGTATTTAGCACAAGTAAAAAGTGAAGAATTTAAAAAAAAAAAACAGAAACAAGAGTAAATGAACACAAATCGAATAACACGATAACACACACACACAAACACTCAATTTGTAGTCTGAATGGAGAAATTGTAGTTGTATTGTACCATACATATATATATATATATATATATATATATATATTATATGTATATATATATATATATATACATATAACTAATTATATAACTAATTAGTCTTAACGGTTTTCGAAAGAAATTTTAAATTGTCTGCTTTTTCGTCTTCTTTTTCGTTGGCACATTGAAAAAAGAAAACATTTTTTAAATTGTATGTACATTATTCCACTATTATTCTGGCCTTTAATTTTTTTTATGCTGTTGTATATTTTAATTTGAATAAGCAAATTTTAATTTAATAATTAATTAGTTTAGTTTAGATCGTTGTTTCTTTATGCTTTATCAACCTTTAACTTTAATCCTGTATACAGCAAATAAATATTGAAGAACAACTACAACAACAACATAAACAATAACAAATGTGAAAAGAATTGCAATTGCGAAACAGCATGAAAAAGTCGATAAATAGAAAACTGTCTTCCACTGTTGCTGCAATATATGAATTATTAATGTTTTAATTGTTTTTATTATTATTATGATTATGATTATTATTTGTATTACGAATAATTACAAGCATAACTTAGTTCTTTATGTAGTTTCGCTTATTTAAATTTTATTTTATAAATAGAGTGTGTGACTGCGATTAATTTTAAATATCTTTCTGGCTTTCAACAATCATAATGATAATATTTCTAGTTTGTAAAAGTAGTTTTTAAACAAGCTTTAAACAAATTTCAATTCAAATGCCCCACTTTTTCGAGAAGTCAAAAACAAAGAAGCCAGAAACTTTTGTATTATCACGTGTGTGTGTTAAACTTAAAGTGCTGTTGTGTCTGTTGTTTACTGTCACAATTCATTTCATTTTGATACACTATTTGCTTAGTTTCTTTTTTTTTATTTAGTTCAGCTGGCCATTGCTACAGTGCGTGCAAAATATGTATTTACGTATTTCCTGCAGCATAATAGCTAACAATGCATAAAACAAACCTTTAAAATTATAATTTAATTAGGTATTGCAAATTGACTTAGTTGAAAATGGAAGCCGTCTTCATTTTTCCCCTTATTTGTTTTAAATGACAGTCAACTCACACACACGTACACGCACACTTTTTATTTGTGTAATAGTTAGTTATTAAAAAAATTTTAATTACAACTTTTTAAAGCCGCACTTACTTATAATTTACAAACTAGTTTCGTTTAGCTATTATGTTTTTTAATGAATATAGTTGAAAACAAAATTTTATATAATAAAAAGAAAGTACATTTTAGCATGTTAATGTTTATAAAAAGAATAAAACAAAGTTTATAAGCAAAACAAAGGTGTGAAATTATTATCGTGATGCATATTGGAATCGAAAACAAACAACTCACAAACAGTTGAGCACAAAGAAATGTTCATTTCCCTTTTGTTCTAAGCAGATTCAGTTCAGTAAATTCGGTTTTAACTTAAACCTAATTTAAATAAACCGCAGGCTAAAAAGCAACTGATAGACAGGAACTCAGATAGCGAATTTGTGCCAATGATTAAATATAAAAAAGCAACTTTAAACTTAATACGTAATATAAAAGTTAGTGTAATAGACCCAAATCCACAAACTTACACCAACTAACGGTTAATCCAATCAACATCCTTCCAGAACTCTGTCGGCATTCAAGTTAGTCAATTAAGGATAAATGCAAGCTGCAAATATATTGGCAAGTCGCAAAACAAACAAAAAAAAAAAAATAAAATACATCACCGCTGACAAACTTTTGACACACTTGTTTACAACCAATCTTGAGAACTTATACAATACAAAGCAGATAGTATACATACAAGGGCGAAACAGAAACTTTTGGCAAAAAACAATTTCGACCTAACAAAATTTTATATGAAGGGAAAAACTACCAGAAATTACAAACAAAACTCAAACAAGCACACCCACACACACACACAGACACACACACACACACAGACACACACACAGACAGACACATAGTTAAACCAAAAATAGCGTTTCGGATACAAAATTCTAAAATTCAGGTATTAAAATACAAATAGTGTTGTATAATGTTACATTTTTTTAAAAGAAGATGAAATATTTAGCTATTTATAAAAAAATAAAAAATCTTAAAAAAAAAAATTAAGTGAGTAAATTTTACAAGAAGCTTGTGCAAAATTTACAACGTGCTTTTACAAATGGTTGCAGAAATTACATTTGGAAATAGGCATACATGCATTTCATATGTATGTACTATATTTTTTCAAAAAGAAAAACTGTATTTTAAACTGCGTATGGAAAATGAACATTAAAATAATGCAAAAAAAAAAAAAACATAATTTCAGTTGTGAACAATTCGCACACTTTCGAAGAGTTAAAAATGAAGTATGCATGAGCCTAAGGTGTTTTTTATAGTTTTTAACCTGGCAATGTATTTACTTAAGTAGTTTGAGGTTACAGAGTTTTAAATGAACATAAATAAAGCAAAATAGAGCTAAAAGCAAAAACAAAAATAAAACACTATTTGATAAAATTTCTAGTGGCAATCCTTTAAATAAAATACAATATAATATTAACAATAGTAAAAAAAAACCCCAAAAGTTACACAATGTTGTTTGCGATTTGTTTTGTTTAATTGTTAAACAAATATATACTTAACTACATAAATACATGCAGGCACTTGTGTAGGCATGAAAATGTGCTTATATTAAGTAAATGATTGCACAATTCTAAAGCTATGATATAATTGAGTTCAATGCGCGAAAATAACAAGTTGATTACGATTCTTTGATTTTGCCAACGACCTGAACGCTTTGTAAAAATTAATATATATACAAAACTTATTTGTGAACCTAATTAATAAGGCAGTTATTGTGAACATATTTTTAAGCGAATGAAACAAATTACAAATTACATAGCATACATATACATATAAAATTACATTTACGTTTACATCTACATATACATATACACATATATTATATATACACATATATACATACACATTTACATACATATGTAGTGCCAGCATACACACAAATATTTAATGCAGAGCTGTGCGCCGAATCGTGTAGCCAATTCCAATATTTTCTAGCTAAATTCGGCTACTTGCAGAGGTCGTCAGCGGGAAACAGTTGAAATTGTAAACTAACTATTTAACACTGAATACAGGTTTTATTTGCGGCGGCAGTTGTCAACACTGACTCAATTTATAGCGGGATATTTGCTTTTGATGAGGCAGCCACAAAGTCAAATAAATTAACGGCTCGCACACACATACACAAACACAAACACAAAAGCCACAGGAACAGGCCGAAGAATACAAGCAACAAAGTTTATATACATAGTATATACATACAAACCACAGGCATATATATACATACATATAAAATATAAAAAGAAAATTTATTAAATAAAAATGAAACATGAATTCATTACAGAATCTTATCTATAACAAATTGTAAGAAATTTTGAGATTAATATTTGTTCTATTGGAAATGAGGAGCATCTGCATCTGCTGTTTCTGTTTCTTTATGCAATAACCTCTTCGGCCTGCACAGGTAACTCAGCCTGCGCAGAGGCCTCCAACAGGCCCCGGGCTGAGCCCAAAATGCTAATATCCGCACAATTCTTGAAGGTTTCCTGAGCACCACAGCCCATAGCACCGCTGCCATCCTCACAAACGCCCCAGTTATTGCCTGATAAAAGAGCGGAAAGTTAGGCCTATATAATCTGGTGGTATTTCTGGTAATAGACTGCGCTTACCCGCCGTGTAGGTCCAACGGAGCACGCAATGCATGCAGCTGACTCCACTGGGCAAGTTCAAGGTCACATCGTAGCTGCCGGTCTTGGAACCAATGTAGTACTTGAGGCTGCCATCGGCAAACTGCAGCGGATACTTGTCAAAGCACTGCTCCGATTCGCTGCCATGCTCATCCAGGCTGCACAGATGGAAGCTAAAGTGGCCCAGATGATTGGCGGTAATAAGCACATTTACCTCAATCGAGCTGGCGCCGTTGTAGCTCTTGACTATGACCCCGGCGCCATATTTGCCGCCCAATTCATTTGCTCTAGGCACGCTCAGGCTGTAGTCGTCGCCGCACACGCCGCACTGGCCATTGTTTTCCGTTTGTTTCTGAGAAAAGAGGACGCATTTGTTGTTAAATCATCCCAGACCCTTCAGCAGAGGGACACATACCCAAAAGCCGCCACAGTAGAGCGCATTGTCATCGTAGTTTGTGGGAGCCGAGGAGTCGTAACGCCAGCGTGATGAACGAGCCACGGGACTCAACATCATGCCATGGCCATCGATCTGCCCCATGAGGCAACAGATCAACACTCCCATCGTGGTAATACTGAGGTATTTCATTTTCTTTGGCACTTTCCCTTTCACTGGGCTCTGCCTCCCAGTGGGCAAGTCTTATATAGCTGTACATTGTTTAGGCCTTATCGGTTTACAAGGAAGTCTTCTGATTTTTAGGCAATCATAGGCTATCAACGAACAAAGCGATCATATAAAGATAATTGGCCTCTTATCAGGCGTCTATCAAGCAGGTACATACATATATGATAATTTTACTCTTGCCCAAATTTTGCCGAATCGTTATATCACTCTGAGAAATGATACCGTTCTTTATTGATCAAAACAAGAGTGACACATCGAAACAATCCAAATATTTGCAATATTATTTTACATTATTGACTCATAAAAATGTTAAACTGTGTCTTAATAATGTACACTGGACACATGGAAGTTTTCATAAAAATGTACTTGGAAATTTCCCATGTCAATTGAAGTCCTTAAAAAATAGGAACTAAGGCTCGTTTTTTTTTATTTTTATATTCTTAATTTAGCGCCTTTTTAAACATCGAGTTAAATAACGAGTGCTCACTGTATATTCCTGAGAATGTTTTTTATTGGCTAAATTTGCTGATAAATGAACTGTAAACCAAGCGAAATTATTTTGCAGCCTTGGATAAAAATTAATTCTGTTTGCCAAAAAAAAGTGCTTGGTTCAAGGCCTTAACGAAAGTTCAGAAAGTGGTAAAACACAGTGTGAGATAAGAGTCTAGTTTAGTAGTGTTTATTGGAGCTTGGAATAAGTTAATTATCGGCAATCTTGATATTCGTCTCATAAACGTGATTTGAAAACATATGAAATCATTGATATTATCGTAGGTATTGGGCACATTTAAGGTCTGAAGCACTTGAAAATTTGCCAAGGTCTGTCCCACTGTAAACTAACCTTTCCACTCTACCTATAAATCTGTTAGGTAATGTTTGTGTTCATTAAATTCCAAAAACTCGGCTGTTTTGTTATTCCAATACATTATATCTGATTGTAGCCACAAAATATACTCCTAAATAATCAATAATCATCAATCACTAAATCTAATTTGAAAACATCTATGAAAATTATCATTCAAAATATAATTCTTGGATTATAGAAGTTCACATGTAAGTTTGTTTTCTTGCACCAAAAACCGAACAACAAGTTTACTTCAGTTATTTAATTACTTTTTCTACATCGCTGTTAATTTAATTTAATTAAATTAATTTTAATGTATGTGTGCGATTGTATGTAACAGGCAGAAGGAATCATCTCCGTATATATATTCTTGGTCGACATCAACCGCCGAGTCGATCTAGCCATGTCCGTCCGTTCGTCCGTCCGTCCGTCAAGGTTCATAGAACTTATTAGAGCTAAAGAAATTTTAGCTGTAGATCATCCTAGTGCCCGCGCAGAACGAATTTGTTTTCGATATTCGATAACTTGCCCCTTTTCCAAGAAATCGATAAAAATCGATCGAAGTCCTGATTTCTGATCAAATTTGCTAGATAATAAGAACTAGAGTCACCAAACTTGACAAGTAGCTTCTAGAAAAGTAAATATATATCAAGTATCATTCATGTTATAGCTATCACCACCTCGCCGCATATATATAATAATCAAATAATTAAACCAATTTATACTGCCCACCAATATAAGCCACAATTTAAATGCAAATGTTAATTTGTGATAATACACGAATATTCTATAGTACAATAAAATGTACTGTATAAAATTTCATCAAGATCGGCTAAGAAACACAAACGTTATCAAAGAAAATTTGTTTTGGCTAGCCTCGCGTTTGCGGCAGCTGGCGCAAATTGCAAGAATTTCTGTATACATACATGTATACCCACACGTTCATGCGCGTCTTCTTTGAATTCTATCAACAGCATTGCAATTGCGATTGTATTGCTTTTGTGCTGCTAAGACTGCATTATTGGTGTGGCTGTTGAGTAGAGGCGGCAGGAAACAAGGTGGTATGGTGCAAGTTCGGACCCCACCGAGGAATCTTTTTTTTTAAAATTTATTTATATTAAGGGTATCCCTTAGTCGGGAGCTCCCGACTAGAGTGTCTTACTTGTTTTACTATACCACCCTACTACTCGATTCTGATAAATTCAAGTAATTATTAAAGTTGTCATACCTGGTAAGTGTAATTTTCTTGGCAATGTATTTGTATTTGTATCTATGCATTTACAACCCCCACTAACAGATTTCATTTGGAATATTTTCCGAGGCAATTCGGGGGCTATCACGGCAATAATATAAAATAATAATAATAATAATTGTTCTCAGTATTCTGGCCAAACGTTTGGGTCATGCGCACAGGTGGAATTTGCGCAAATCAAAAATTTTATATTTTGTGAACGGAGCATACAATTCTACAATATCCACAAGATTATTCTTGTTATAGGTATAAATAAATGTGAATATGCTAAACAAAAATTAGGTCAAAATAGCAAGAAGCGTTTATGAAACTGTGTGTCTTAGGTACGATGAAAGCAGTTCAAGCAGTGCAAGGAAGTACACATAAAGGCATAATAAACCGAAAACAGCTTAGCTGCCAAGCAGATTATTATTGTTTGTGGTTCGTGTCTGGGGCTAACAATAAAAGCACTGTATGACAAGCAGTGTACCGAAGCCAAAAGAAAAGCATAAGCTCCAAAGAAATCCGAAAAAAACTTGTTGTATTATAAAGGTTAGTTTTGGCTTTGATTCAGTACAAAATGTTCAGGCCTCTGCCATCAACACTTATGCCTCGACGGAGTCGACTTCCTCGGGCACAACGGGCTTGGCAGCGGCGCCTGCCGCCAGCTCCTTGAGCATGTTGCGGCCCCAGTAGATGCTCACGTCAGCGCAGTTCTTGAAGGTCTCCTGGGGACCACAGCCCAGGGCACCAGTGCCATTGTCACACATACCCCAGTTGTTGGCTATACGAACAATTCCAATAGATGTATGAGAGTGTGACGTGTGGGAATACACAGGAGTACACACTTACCGCCCACATAGGTCCAACGCAGGACGCAGTGCTGGCAGGTAAGACCCTCCGGTAGCAGGACAGTTACATCGAACTCGCCGCTCTGAGTGCCAATCTCCAGCTTGTCGCTGCCATCGGGAAAGCGCAGGCGATGCTGATTGAAGCAACCCTCAGATTCGCCGCCAAAGGTATCCAAGTTGCACAAATGGAACTCAAAGTGCCCCAAATGGTTGGTGGTGATCTTGACGCCCACGGTAATGGCATTAGCGGCCGTAAAGCTCTTGGTGATGACGCCGCTGCCGCCAATCTGTCCGCCAATCTCGTTGGGTCGCGGCTGGCCAGTCGAAAAGTTGTCGCCGCACAAGCCACACTGTCCCCCATTATTGGCCTGCGTCTGTAAGAGTGGAAAAGGATCAGTGTCGAACACGTACTTCACATCGGTGCTCATGTGCCCACATATAAACCACCGCAGAAGAGCTCGTTGTCGTTGTAATTCTGCGGCGCTGAGCCATCGAAGCGCCAGCGCGAGGATCGACTCGGCGGATTCAACATCATGCCGTGCGCATCGATCTGTTGGAAGCCAATGGCCAGCAGGAGGGTCACACTAAGCAGGTACTTCATTTTTTAACCAATTTCACTTTCACTATGTCTGCCCCTGTGAACGGGCGCAGGCCTTATATTTCCCAGGCCAAACGGCATTATCTGGGCCTCCGATTATCGGCTGAAGAGTTTTACGACCGCTCTTCAGCTGCCACCGAATGTTATCAATTTGAGGGCAACACGCAACATTTATTTACGTGAAAATTAACAATAACATTAATTTGTTTATTTTAGAAGTGCCAGTGAGTCCATTTAAGAGCCTGATCCGCACAGAGCCTGGATAAGCATCTCTAATTGGCACTGTAAAAGAAACCCCATAAAAATGTCAACCGCATGCAAACGGCGTGCAAAGAATTTGAACCACTTTTATTTATAGATAAATACCAATCGCAAAGCACTTGGCAGGGGTTCAGCAGATCTACCTATTGGCTTTATCGCCAGTATACTATAATCTACCAGCACATACATCTGTTGATTTACTCATATGCTTATCAACAGCATTATCAATTATCTGATTTTTAGCATTTCTTATATTCCAGTTGGCTTACTGACTTGTGAATGAACTCATCAGAGAAGTTTCTGACAAACACCCCATTATACATTTGAGGCAATATGCTCTTGAGTTCTTTTAATTGCAGGTTTATTGCAAGCTAAAAGAAAGATAGCGAGGAGCATACCTAATCTATATACTGTTTGTTCTGAATAACTGACTGACTGAAGCTAGGAATTGCAAGCTCAGCTATTTTTGATTATGACCCTACTTTGTGATTCTCACATATTCAAGTAAGACTTACAATCTTTTATTCTATTGCACTCAATTTCCTTTTCTCTCTCTCTCTCTCTCTGTTTCTCTTATATATCTCCCTTGCTCTCTCCCACTCTCTATTTCCATCCCTCAATTTGGGCAAGTACATATTTCCTATAATATGTTAAATGAATTCAGACCTGCGCTAGGATTATCACCTATAAATAAATATTTTATTGGTTTTAGTATTTTTTCCTATGTAAGCTTTTTAAAATAGTTTAAGCAAATTTTAAGAAAAACATCTCTCTGGCGAAACATTATAACATATTTAGTTAGGCCTGCAACTTGTTTTCTTTTGATATTTAGGCTTTGGCTTACTCTGGTCCCTTAATTTTATATATTGACGCATCAGATGTCTTACTACAATACTTGGGAAATCCCCAACTTCTTTTTATCGCTGCACACACACGCATGTTTATAGTAGTTTCCACTGTTTACGATTGTTCACTTGCGAGAGCTTAAATCGAAGAGTTAGATAAGAAGAGTTCGTTTCTTAGAGTGATCTTATATCCTACTTAATTGAGTATAAAGGGTAGAATATAACTGTGCAAATGAGACAGAAAATCCTGTCTGTCCTCTAAATTCGAGCTACTGACAAGAGAAGCTTACAATTTCCATGCGATACCATTTACTATATCAAGTTCAGCTTTAATATATTATTATTGTTTTTGTACAATCCACACAAAACACTATAACGTTATTCCAGACATCAGCTGCTTGAACAGAGCACCGAAATAATTGTGCTTAAATATATTTTTCGCTATATCTGGCCTTGATACAGGGTATCTGCTCTATCGAACCAACTGAATCATTGATTTGCTTGTGTTTTGTTTCTTGTTTATCGCTTGAGTCTCGCTTTTAGTGTGATTCTTGTGTTGTTGAAGTAAAGATGACCAATCTGGAACAACATCTTCAGTCAACCAGCGCAAATTTTATAAATATTAATGCGCATCGGAAATTATACACAAATCATTATGGAAAGTTACGAGATACGCTCTATTCCACGTTGCAACAGGAGAACCCACTAGGAAAATGGTTATGCGGACATAAATTAGGAGGTACGTGAATAAAGAAAACTATTGCTGATATCAACACTCTTACTCGTACTCTTTGATGAAATAATGGGCTTCAATGGGTCAATGTATTAATGCAAACATGTGCAATGCTTTCTCTCCTTCTCTTTCTTTATCTCTCTCTCTCTCTGTCTCTTTCCCTCTTTCTCTCTGTCACATTGGCTTTCGCCTTCGTTAAGAAACCGCCTTTCTTTGCGATTTTCAAAATCTAGAGAATCACGAAAATACATTTATAATTTAATATTTATTTATATATAGGAAGTTATGCGGATAAACTGAAAGTAACGAGACCCGACGAATTTGATTTGGTAATTCATTTAAAGTTTCCAGAGAATGACAGGATTGTTGTGAGGAGAGACTGTGGTAAACCGGGTAATGTTACTTTGGACATGACGGAAGTGCTTAATATTTTGCATAATCAACATCACAATAATGTAACATTCACGATTCTGAAAAAAATAGTTACGTCCACCAACTTACTTATAGAAGATAAGCTTCAGGATATGGTTAAGGGCGCTGTAACGCGAGCTTTAAATAAAATGGAATACAAAATTGAGGTCGATGGAAAAACTGCTCAACTGGTGTATAAAAGATGTGGACCGGCACATACAATATTTATTAACGAGTCCGATATGAAGTACTCTGTGGATTTTGTACCTGCTATTAAGCTGAATGTAAAGCAAATTGTGTTGGGTCAAGAAAAACTAAAGTACTTCAAGAACATTCCGTATTGGAGTGCGATTCCAAAACCCTTGAAGCCATTCGAGCCAAACAATGTGTCATTTAGGGCATCGTACTATGAAGCCGAATATGCCATGATAAAGAATAAATATAAGCTAAAGGATGTTATTAAATTTATAAAGAAGTTCCGCGACTCAAAACAAAATATCAGCACCTTGAAGAGCTATTATATCAAGACCTTGTTGCTATGGCAAATAGATGCCAGGCCAACGACCTATTGGAAAACCCAACAGCTAAACAAAATATTGATCGATGTAGGTGTAAATAAATGTGGTACGTAAGTAGTACTTATTCATGAATTTCTATTTCTGTGCAGATGTTCAGAGAGTTGGCGAATTGTTTGGTAACGTCTGGAAGAAATGGTAAGCTTCCATTATTCTGGGATCCCCATCTGGATTTATTTGCTGCATTAAAACGAAACCAACGCAACGATATGTTGAATTGTGTAACTGCTGAGATTAATACGCTCAGCCTAGCTGCTAGGAGTTTAACAGATGACATGAGTCAAGCTGTAACACTAGCGTTCAGTATGTAGAAGAATAATTATACATATATTGACACTTAAGTAAACAAGCAAAACTTCATTTAGGTAATCGGCAAGAACGTTTAATTATGAACGAAGAGCAGAGTAAGCAGAACTGATGCCGAAGAACTGATGCCGCCACCAGAACCATCCTAAAATCAAGCTAAATCTCAACCGGAAAAGGAGTAGCTTGATTTTTCTTCGCTTTGTCCAGTTGTCAACTACCATCACGGCGATCGACAGTGGACCTTATCTTACAACTAGTATTTTAGCATGCCCAATCCACCTACAAATGTTATGATAAAACAGGTGAATACCCTTGAATGTTGATTTATAAGTTAGAAAAAGACAAGACGAAAAGGATATACTGAAAAACGAATTTTACAGTAAAAAATAGATTATTTAAGTTTCTATCAACTTATTTGGCCGCCATACATTGAATTACATTTTCTCGACACGGCAACCGATGCACCCCATTTCCATGTTTGGATCCTTTCTACCAAACTGGTTGGTGATTTCCATTGGCACACTGGACCTGCTCATTGAGTTAAGTCTTTCTGCACCTACTGTTCTTTCGACAAGAAAATACTTTTAAAATTTCCCAACCGTATCGATAACAAATGCAAATGCAGCCTTAACAGTAGTCGAAACCAAGGGGCATCGCAACAGCTTAGCCGATAGTAAATTGGCGTCTTAAGATTTAGTATTTACGAAGGCGGCTTAATTGATTTGAATTTCCCGCGCAATAACTTTAAATGCAATTCTGCTCGGCAATCATTAGTTTCAGTTTGTTCTGAAATCTGCCTTGTTTCTTATCCAAACTTGGCTTTTACAAGGTACCATGCTCCATGCATATATCAACGTATATATCGTAGAGCTATGGAGTGAATATCGGTCGATAATGAGTTTTTGTATGAATAATTTGTCTGTTCTTCAGATATTTTCACCAAACTCGGCATTTAGGCACCTTACAAGTATCCACACATATATACAAGGCATATAATGTTTGGCGTGCTGACATGGCACAATCCAATTTTTCTCAATTGGCAACTGTGAATATAGATCCCATAAATCCGAAGTAAACTCGTTTTATTTGGTACCACTGAAATATAGATGGCGATCTGCCGTTACAGAAATTCATACATTTAAGTTTTTTGTCTTCGATAAATTTGGTAACACTTATTTTGAATACAGCTCGAGCTCTCTATCCATCAGCATTCTATCTGTTTAAATATTCTCTCTTTTTGTATATAATCAATAAAGCAACTATTGTTAGAATCAAAACTTTGACTGTGTTGATGGATGTAGAATAGTAACCTATAAGTTCCCTCTATTTAACCATTCCCATTTGCTTAAAAGCAAAACACATTTTGTTGTGAAACATAGTTGCCGATTATAATTGTTAGAAGAAAAAAATTAATGCATATAATTTTGATTTGATATTAAGTTATAATTTTTTATAGTTCCATTGCTTCCATTTGGTGAGCTTAGACTTTCTCACCAACAGGCCTGATCGTGAGCTCGTGTATTTGGACATTTGGAGGTGTCTGAATGCAGTAGGTGATTGCATCGGCGACATCCTCGGACCGTAACATGGGAAAACCCAAGGCGGTTAATTGGTCCTTATCAATTATTTCGGTATCCACAATACCAGGACTAATGCTCTATAGTAAATATAATGCACAATATAAGAATCGATACAGATAAAGGGTATTTCAAGTGCCACTCACTGTTATCTTTGTTTTGGTGCCCTTATTGAGAAACTCCTGGCGCAGCACCTCGGTCAGTGCGGTGATGGCATGCTTGGATGGCGCATACATATTAAAGCTCAACTGCGGTATAATGGGCACCTGATGTCCGATAACGCTATTGACAATGAGTATGTGACCATCGTTGATCTTGCGTCGCTCCATCGAAAGGAACGCCTCGCGTGTGCACCAGGAGACACCCAGCACATTGGTGTCCAATATGGCCCGTAGATCGGCGCTGTTGCCCGCGCTGGTAATTTGGTTGCGACGCGCAATACCCGCATTATTAATCAGCACATCTGTGCCGCCCAGCTCCTTATCTATCCAGGCAAAGGTATCGATCACCTGCTGCTCCACGCTCACGTCGCAGGTGCGGAAATGGAAGCGCGCCGCCTGATCCGGCGGCAGCTCTGCCTTCAGCTCCTGAAGCCGATTCTCGCGACGCGCCAGGCCCACCACGACCATGCCCTTGGCCACCAAATCTTTGCAGCAAGACGCGCCAATGCCCGAACTGGCGCCAGTTACAACGGCAACACGATTTAACCAACGATTCATTTTATTTGCTTTTAGTTCGACTGATGTCGACGCTCTGACTGAACGCTAACGTCTCCGATGGCGTCACTTTTATAGCGCAAGTGATGTGCGTGAGCAGCTGTTTGGCTACTCGTCATATCTGCCTCTCCCTCTCCTTATAATAACAATCGTAATACATAGGTATTTAGCTATTAAATTTGAAAAGCGTCACGTAATGCTGATAGCACTATTTTCCACTATCCACTCTTACTTTGATTCGCCCGTTGTATATTCAATTCTCAACTCTCTTTCCGCTCTCTCGCTCTCGCTCGCTCTCTTCAATTTTATGATCGTAGGAGATTCATAGCTTCTGTCATTATTAATGACTGCAATAGGCTAGAAAGGTAGGAAAGAATTTTGAACTATATATCACTTAAGGTATATATTTTGTTGTACATATATATTCTGTACGAGAAGCTATAAGAAATTCACTAATTAGAATGAAAAACAGGTATTTTTGCACTAAGAACTTTAATAATCTCCCCATATAATACATAGTGAAATATTATTATAATTTTATAACAGCAGTTTGATAAAAATTTAAATAAGGAAACCCAATTTCGAAGATAAACATTTTGATTTATTTTAATTTCCATGCAAAATGGCTGATAATACTTTTGTTTTAAGATAAATGAAAATTAGCTTTTAATTTCTTGCGAATTAAAACGAAATTCAGTTCATAAGCATGACTTTCAATTTGTTTATAAGTTCAGACAAACACACACACACACAAACTCAAGCTGAGAGGCTATTAAAAGCATGTTTTTACATAAAATGTTTTTTTCACATTTACTCTATGCTCTGGTATTGTTAATAAAGAGTGTACTAACGGATATATTAAGAGATATCAAAAGAATCATTGAACATTTAGAACATTAAAGATCTATAACAACTAAAATTAAGTAAAAGCTGTTACGGAACTGCTTGTCGGTTGGCCGCGCCGGCTAGCTCATCGGTTACTCTGGGTGTAGTCCTAACCCTGGTCCGCAGTCCGCACAATCAATAACAACAAAGCTAAGCGTCTGTAGCAAAACAGACTTTCACAACACTATGCAAAACGAACCACTAATCGATAACATCCAACAATCGGAACTTCTAACAGATGAACAACAAAAACAGCTGCGACGACAAATAAATGTAAACAACAAAGGTAAGACGCTAATATAATTTAACGAAAAAAAAAACTAATAATCCACTTTACTCTTCCAGATCGGGCCCCGGTTCCGGACCCAGCGCACCCGCCCAACCATGAGACGATCACCTACTCGTCTCCCACATTTTGGCCATTAGATGGCCCGCATCAGCCTGTGCCGTGCTCAATTCATAAGATTATAGTTTAAATTTAATCAAAAAACGGGCGTTTGAGAAAAGACAAGTTTATTAGTGCAAACATATTGCGAACCAAATCGCCGAGATAAAATAATATCCATCACAAACACACATACACTTGTGATAAAACGCGCAGTCGAGCGAGGTCAAAACAACAAAAATGAAACTCTATTAGAGTAACTTCAACCATTTTTTGAAGCATAACGCCTGAATTCCGCGCACTTGTCAGCGGCGCCACCATCACGACGACGAGACGAGCCACCACAGGCGGGGCTCCCAGGACGATGTAGAATCGAGCCTGCGCCGCATCTGTCACACAGCATATCCCAAGAATTGCCAGAAGAGGGTCAGAGACGGATCTTGCCATAGTGTCCATTAACAGGGAATTTTCTTGTCGCGGTTGAGGGCAGTACGTCACGTTCGCTGCTGGCGAAGCGTTTGCTACTGTTCATCATTCGCCTGGTGGAAGCCGCTATGATAAAATATCCTGAGATGAAATGTGATATTAGTGTAGGGTCTCTTGAGTTTGTTTTTGTGTACTATTTGTTTTGTCTCACTCTGGGTTTACGTTTGGTGTATGCTACCCGCAGTTATATGAGCATCGGAGCCAGGTCACCCAGGACGATATAGATTCGATCCTGCGCCGCACCTGTCACATAGCATGACGAACTGAGCATTTGATGAACGCTTAAATGTTGTCCACTGTCCAGTGCGTAGATAAGTTAGCCTGTGCTAGGATTTGTCTTTCCGAGGATTTGCTGAACGGCAGATCCCGGTGGAGGGTCATTTAGTAGACTTGGAGAAGGAATTGGCGCAACAAAACAGACCTCCGCGGGACCTGGAGTTCCCAAAACCGGCGAAGGACTCCGTACTCACATCGGCGGCGAACGTGGCGATAGCTCAAGCCCCCCAAACATATCTGCACACTCTGCCCGCTGGAATCATCGAATCCATCCGCGAAGAGATGCGAACAGGCTTCATGCAGATGATGAAGGGTATCATGGATGTGCTTAGGCCACCAGGGAGCCACGCCGAAGAGAATAACGCGGCGCCGAAGGCTTTCGCGACATGTCGTGCCGGGACCGCGAACAGGCGCCATTCCGAAAGTGCGAGAAGGGGTACAGCGCGAGGCATTTCCAACACCGGTGCCACCAAAGCCACACAGACAGGGCCCGCGAGGAGCGGAGTACTCGTCCAGCAGCCCAGTATATGTTGCCGAGGCTCAGGCGAGGAACTGGCGGAATCCAAATATTCGCCATTTCCGAGTGGAGGACCGGAGAGCGGATGACTTTAAGCCAGAGGAATCGTATGCCAACGTGCGAGAAGTCGCGTACCTGAAGTTCGAGCGGTGGAACATCAAGTTCGATGGCGAGGACGCCATGAATTCGGTCGAGGACTTCGTGTTTCGGTTGGAGTTCCTGCAGGGGCAATATCAATGCCCTTGGAAGGAGGTCCTGCGCGGTTTTCACCTGCTCCTGACCGGCCGTGCCCGCGAGTGGTACTGGATGCACGTGCGGAATTCTAGGGTCGATAGCTGGATGCAACTGCGGCACGCTCTTTTAGACGGGTGCCGGGGACATCAGACGGAGCACATGCAGGAGCTACTACAGCGAGAGCAACAGACCGGCAAAGGGGTGGACGATTATATTCGCCACATGCGTCAACTCGCCCCGCGAATCCCGAAGCCGCTGATACCGCGAAGTGATAAAGATTATAAAGCGTGGGTTGAAGGAGGGTCTGGCGAAATACATCTATGCCATGGATGTACTAACCGTGGACGAGCTGCGCCAAGAATGCATAGAAGTGGAAAGGCACATTGGTCGTAGAAGCCGGACCGGGTACGTGCAGCCGTCGCGTTACTCACAAGGAACGAGGCCCATAGTTCACGAGGTTGAAGTACCACCACATCGTGCGGAAACATCGCATAGAGAACTGGAGGAGGCATTCGCGCGAGGCAGGACATCATCTCGGCTAGTGTGCTGGAGCTGTAGGCAGTTCGACCATGTCTTTAGAGACTGCCTATCTAAGGAGCGGAAGATATTCTGCTACAGATGCGGGAAGCCGGACACCTACTGTGCACATTGCGAAAAGTGTCCGGGAAACTCCAGAGGGAGCGCGCTGGTGGCGGGACAGACGCGTTCAGGGACGGCGATCGCGGAAAAACAAGAGAAGAACACCTACCAAAACCCATAACAGTTGTAAAGGAGAAGAATATAGACCATAAGGACCAGGATAAGGTTATATATAAGGATAAAAAGGAGAAGAAGAACGTGTCCGGGCATTCATGTCGGCCCGGAATAGAATTTTTGGTGAGCAACAACTGGAGGGGATGACTTTGACCACCAGAAGAGTGCTCAAAGCTCGATGACGAGGCGCCAGGTCACCGAAGCTGTGAAACGGGAGGATAGCCAGGACCCACGCGTATTCGCTGAAGTGGAGGTCGCTGGAATCAAAATGAAAGGGTTGCTAGACATCGGAGCCTCGGTCAGCCTGCTAGGAAAAGGGGGTCGAGAATAAGTAGAAGAATTAGGAGTTACGGTGCAACCGTATGTTTCGGTAGTCACGAACGCTGGAGGCGAGGATAAGTCAATCATAGGTAGGGTATAGCTCCTAATCTCGTACAGGGAGCAGCATAAAAACATAACGTTTTTTATCTGCCCCTACCTGAAACAGCGAGCCTATTTTGGAATTGATTTCTGGCGAGCTTTTAACCTAGCCCCTGATATTTTGGGCCCCGAGAAGGTAACCGCCACAGAACACCAAGGGGAAAAGCTTTTGGCAGTGTCGATGACACACTATGCGGAAGAGGACGAAGAAGGTGAAAATGAGCCAGATTCATGGGAGTTGTCTCGGGAAGAAAGGATAGAGTTGGAGGCTGTTAAGCCAGGGTTTTTGTCTTTTGATCATAGCGGACTAGGAACGACAGACTTAGAGAAGCACACTATCGACTTAGTGGAAGGTGCCGGAGGATAGCGGAAAGTTTGTATTGAGTGACGAGGCAACACGAGCCGTTGAACAATTGAAGACCGCCCTGACCACGGCCCCAGTACTTGTGCACGCGGATTTTTCAAAACCCTTTTTCGTGCAGTGCGATGCGTCTCAGTTTGGTGTGGGAGCGGTGTTATTTCAAAAAAACACGGAAGACCAGGAACGACCCATAGCCTCATTTTCAGCCAAGTTGAACAAACACCAACGGAATTATTCCGTCACTGTAAAGGAGTACTTAGCGTCGATACCGGCCATAAAAAAGTTCAGACCCTATATAGAAGGGATGCCTTTCACCTGCATCACGGACCACGCCAGCCTAAAATGGCTGATGTCCATGAAGGACTTAAGCGGGAGACTTGCACATTGGTCATTGCAGCTGCAAGGCTACGACTTTACCATCGAGCACCGTAAAGGCAGTGAGAACGTAGTAGCCGACACCTTATCGAGCAGTATTGAAGCCGTGGGAAAAGTTTCGGAAAACCTTCTCGAATTTGAGACCACCGAGTTTGACTCTGCGGAATATCAGGCCTTGCTTGAACAAGTACGTTCGAATCAGGACAAACTACCGGATCTGAAGGTTAAAGGAAATTTACTTTTCAAGCGTTTGGGGTTCGTCCACTTGGAAGACGAGTTAGAAGGCACCTTGGGGAAGTTGTGGGTGCCAAGCTCGTTGACAGCCGGCTTAATAGCGAAGACTCATGTAGATGAGACGGCTGGTCATGGGGGTGTCGTGAAAACGCTGAGACCTTACGTAGGCGGTTTTACTGGCCCGGCATGGTTAGTCAGGGAAGAGATTGGGTGAGACAGTGTGTGACCTGCAAGGAAGTCAAGGCACCAAACTTTCGCATGCAAGTGTGTCTAGGAGAAGACGTAGTGACCGAGCGACCATTCCAAAAACTATATATTGACTTTCTGGGAAAGTACCCACGTTCGAAGAAAGGGCACGCGTGGATCTTCGTGGTAGTCGACCATTTTTCAAAATTTACTTTCTAGAAAACGATGCGGGAGGCTACGGCTCTTAACGTGGTGGAGTTTTGGTCAGCGAGGTTTTTTATATGTTTGGAGTACCCGAGGTAATCCCCTCTGATAACGGACGACAGTTCAGCTTTCAACATCTCGCACATGCGCACCGCAGTCTACGCACCACAGAGCAATGCGAGCGAGCGGGTTAATCGTACCGTGTTGTCGGCCATCCGGGCGTATCTAGAGCAAGATCACCGCGAGTGGGACCTCTACCTTCCAGAAATAGAGGTGTCCATACGAAATGCCATACACGCCGCGACCGGAGTGACCCCCTTCTTTGCCGTTTTCGGACATCATATGTTCCTTAACGGGGCATGCTACCGATTGGCTCGTAGGTTAGCGCCTCTAAGTGATCACGAGATCTACCATTTGCACCCAGCAGACAAAATACACCTGATTAGACAGCGAGTCCAAGGCCAACTACATCACGCTTACGAAAGAAGTCAGCGGCAGTACAATGCTCGAGCCCGTGTGTTCCATTCGGAACCCGGCCAAGAAGTTTACAGACGCAATTTTGTGCTGAGTGATTTTGGGAAGGCTTTCAACGCCAAGTTTGCAAGAAAGTTCCTTAAGGCCAGAGTAGTGCGGCGAGTAGGTAACAACGCGTACCTGCTGGAAGACTTGAAAGGGAAGCCCTTAGGAGTGTTCCATGCGAAGGACATACGGGTGTAGATCAGGGTCCTGGTTGTGGCCTACGTTGGGCGTTTTATTTGGCCGGTTGGGCAAACTGGATAGGAAATGCGCACGCAGATTTATCGTAACGGTCGGGTTCGCGTTTACAATAATCTGCGTTGTGATGTTGAATTTGACATATCGACGACATCGATATTGCTCGTAATTGATTGCGTTCTTTATTATCGGCCGCGCCGATATCTTTGGTCTTAGGGGCAGGGTAGCGGGGTGAAGCCGATCACACAACGGCGCTCAAATTATGGAGGAGTGGCAACGCCGAGCTTGCGATCCACGGCGCCAGAAGGGGCTATTGGCCGCCCGATACGCTCCCAAAGAGATAATAGGGAGAGTGGATCGCATGCCCTTAGCCTTCATTTGGGACGTTGACCCAAAAAAATAAATGCAGCTGTGCAGATGAGCAGCAACGGTGCCCGCCTTGCAACTGTATGTGTGTGCCGAAAATCGGCACCTATGATGTTGCTGCCCAAATGTACAGAAAAGAGTTCGACTTTGTCAGCGGTGAACGGCGGGTGTGTCGTGCTCAAAAGCGAGTGAAGTTTTTCAATGCCGGCCCCAAGTCATCAGTCCGGCTTTCATAAGATTATAGTTTAAATTTAATCAAAAATCGGGCGTTTGAGAAAAGACAAGTTTATTAAGTGCAAACATATTGCGAACCAAATCGCCAAAATAAAATAATATCTATCACACCCACACATACACTTGTGATAAAACGCGCAGTCGAGCGAGGTCAAAACAACAAAAAAGAAACTCTATTAGAGTTTCTTCAACCATTTTTTGAAGCACAACGCCTGAATTCCGCGCACTTGTCAGCGGCGCCACCATCACGACGGCAAGAAGAGCCACCACAACCGGGCTCCAACAGCGAAGAGGCGGCCATAGGCGAGACCACGCCCACTTCACCACTGAGTGAGTCCGTTCCACGTCGTCCTTCCTTCGCCCGAGTATCTGGCCGAGTCAGATATAGACTCCAAAAAGAGAAGATATTTTTTTTTTCGCAATTTAGTTTATTTTTTTTTTGTTTATTTAATACATAAGATACTCACGACTAGTTTAAATTAAGTAAATTTCCGAAAGTGCGAACAGGGAAGAAAAGCGCCCAAAGATTATTGCGTCTACCAAGTTTAGATTTTGGTCAACTTAGGCACGAGTGATACCCCCTTATATCAGGTGCAGAATACACCTTATGATCGCCCTTACCGCCCCCATAACGCCTTTCGTTGGAAACACATACATATGTATACACGCATTTATTTTAGCGGGTACTTGCTCCCCATTGGTGCAATAATTACCTGTGTTGATATCTCTGCCCTTGTTTTCCTTTTTTTTTGTCGACTGGCAATAACTTCTGGCCGTGTTTTCGTCTCCTGTTCTGTACAAACGTTGCAGACAAAATGTATTCGGTACAAACAATTGAAATTTAAAATTAGTATCAATTGTCCTAAGTATAAGATATACCAATTTATCGTACGCACCTGTTAAAAATGCCGACAATGTTCGCGGGTACGAATTTGTAAATAGCAACTTTAAGATATCCTGCAATGGAATAAGAAATAATATTAATTGTTAATAGCGATAAGAAATGCAACCAATTATATACCGTACCTAAAAGGAGAAATGTCCGGCTAAATTTTCGTTGATGGGGAGAGTTGGCATAACAGCCGGCACAGGCTGATGCGGGCCATCTAATGGCCAAAATGTGGGAGACGAGTAGGTGATCGTCTCATGGTTGGGCGGGTGCGCTGGGTCCGGAACCGGGGCCCGATCTGGAAGAGTAAAGTGGATTAATAGTTTTTTTTCGTTTTTTTGATTTGAGGAAAACAGTTGCGAGACTGTTTATGGGGTTGGTCGTCGCAAAACAATGCGGTAGATGACCAGATACGTTGTGGCTAAAGACGGCGCGAGGTCCTGTGTGTAATCTGTTGTTTGTGTTGGTTCAGCAGTCTGGTGTGTATCTGTAATTGTAATGGTAATGGATTTAAATATTTGTTCTTGCTTCATTTATGAATTTTGTTAGATCTCTTAAATAAAGTTGCTCTTTTGTTTTTAAGATATCATTAATTGTCTTGGCTCGAGTGAAAATTTTATATTTTCTACGTAATATGTTAAATTTATGGCATTGGAAAATTAAGTGTTCTGCGCTTCCTACTTCATTACATGTTTTACACATGTCAGTATCAACTTTATTGATTTTATGAAGGTACTTTATGTCATACGTATGACCAGTGAAAAGGCGGTTTATAAGTTTAATATTAGAGGCTGTCCACTTTATCTTTTTATGCCATGGGTTTTTTGTTAGGACCGGGAAATAACTTAGGAATGTATTGCCTTTGGTTCTGCATAACTCTTTATAGTGGTTATTCCATGTCTGCCACACGAGTCTTTTCGCTGCTCTAAATGCATCTCCCACACTATAGCTTGTGTCTAGAGGGATGCCCTCTGTACATGCCTTTTTGGCCAGTGCATCAGCTTTTTCATTAATTTTTATCCCTTTGTGTCCTGGGATCCATATAATTTCCGCTTCTTCTGAGCTTGTCCAGTCTAATACCTTATGTCTTTCCGCTTCTATGTATGAGGATGAATGCTTTTGCTTAAGAAGCGCTATCGCCCCCATGCTGTCCGTAAATATTACATATTCGACGATATTTTTTTGCCGCGATATTTCCATTGCCGTTTTTATTGCTAAAAGTTCCGCAGAGGTGGAGGAGATTGTTTTGTTGCAGTTGAAGATCGGTAATGTTGTATACCGCTATTCCAACTGCATTTTCAGTTATAGAGGCATCTGTTGCAAAAATGCAGTATCCCAAGTCTTGAAATTTGTGGAGTGTATTTTTGAAGGTCGATTGTATTTCCTCTAGAGATGTATTATTTGTATTATTGCTTATTATTTTCGTGGTTAGTTTTAGATTTGGGTCTGAAATGTACTTTGTTTTTGGTTTTGTGCTGTCCAGTATGTCTTTGTGCACTTCATATGTTTTCCTGTATGGAGATTTGTGATCCGTTGATTTGATTGTGTTGTAAAGGTCTTGATTATATGTTTTGAGTTTAAGTATTTCTTTTAAGGTTAACAATTCAGCCCTGAACAGGTGAGGGAGTTCTCCTGCAAGCGCATAAATGATGTGAGTCGGTGTGGAAGGTGTCACTCCCATACATCTCCTAAGTGGGATTGCAAGCAGTGAGGTGAGATTTTGTGTTATGCCTTTGTTCATGTTTAATTTTGTGCAGGCATATTCTACTTTGCTTCTAATGAAAGTTTTGTATATGTTCACGGCAGCACTTGTTCTGAGGCCCGCTTTGATTGAAGTTGAAAATTGCAATACCTGTTGGCTCTTCAGAATTTTTGCTTTTACATCTTTTACGTGATTTTTTATCGACATATTTGCGCTCAGCGACCTTCCCAGGAATTTGATCTCCGAGACTTGCGGTATGTTCCTCCAGTTTACGACTAAGTTAACTATCCTTTTTTACTTTTGCTCAGCGATAGGGAAGCTGTTTTGCTGACATTGAAGTTCAAGCCTATATCTTTACATAGTAAATGGAAAGCTGATAACTTGTCCTGTATGTTATTTACTGCAATTTGGAAGGATCGTTTGCTGGATAGGATGATAAAATCATCTGCATATTGGTACACTTTAGTGTCTGGGTCTTCTATTTGGTGCAATCTTTTAGTATACAAATTCCTCCGCTTACTTCTAAAGTTTCTTCACCAATTTTTAGAGTTCTGCTGGACATGAAGTTTATTATCCACTTGACGTATTTTGTGGGTATGCCCTCATGTAACATGATTTTACTTAGGAATTCTAGACAGTCACAGTTGTACGCATTGTTTATGTCCAGGCTGACTATGACTACTGTTTTTTTCTGTTGTTTAAGTAGCGAGATTGTGGTTAGTAAGTCAATTATGCACATGATCGTCGATTTGTTTTTTCTGTATGCATAGGACTTTATAGATAATATGTTATTTTCTTCTACATATTTGGAAATTCTGCTTTTATCATCATGTTTACTGTTTTTGCAAGGACCGATATGAGCGATTTTGGCCTGTAGTTCTCGAAGTTTGTAGGGTCTTTACCATGTTTAAGTATTGGTACTATATTTATTTTTATTATCCAGGTCTTCGGTGAACTCTGACATGGAGAAGAGCACATCTGCAGAACTTTGTTCAATTGGGAATCTGAGTTCCTGGAAGTTGGTTGTTTGTGATATCTGGGCTTTTAACATTTGTAGAAAATGCTTGTGCATAGATGGGCAGAGTTTGGATGGTTCTGGTTGGGGGCAGTTTTTCAGGGAATTTAGGAACCTCCAGGCCGTTTTTGTGTTCGGTTGCTTGTCCAACATGCTGATTTTGCTAATGTAACTTCCTTTTTTTGCTTGGGCAACTGCGTTCTTCCAGAGTTTTTTTAGAGCAATGGGTTTGTTGAAGTTAATGATGGTGAGGAACTTGTTGGCTTTTGCTTGTGAAGCTACAACATGTCTGTATATTTTTTGTAGGTCATCAGACCATCAGTATTTTGGGATTTTATTTTTTTGTATAACATAGGATGATGTTTTGATTGCAGATGAAAATTTTTTGTTAAAGTCAGCAAGATTGTTGCTGAATGTGAGGTTGGCTATATCCTTTAAGATTTTTCCTTGGCGGGAAAGGTAGTTGGCTTGACTGCTGTGTAGTCTATATTGATTATTATTGGGAAATGATGGTTTCCCCCTAACTGGATTGGCCTCACCAGCCAACTTTGAGTTGCATTGATGTTTGTAAATGTTAGGTCAAGGACTGAAGCTGAGCTGCTGCCAATTTGCGCTTGAAAGGTGTTAGCACCTGTATTCAGACATACGAATCCTGCATTTGTCATCGAGTCTTCCAGAAATTTGCCCCGTGCATTTGTTATATTACCGCCAAAGGCAGTGCTCTTGGCATTAAAGTCCCCAGCTATTATTATATTTGCCATATTTTCTGACTGCGCGAGTAGCTTCGACACCTCCTGTTTGAACTCCTCAAGGGCGATTCTCGGCTCAAAATAGACCGAACATAAGGTAAGATTTATATTTAGATTGTTCGTCATTGCCATGATGATATCACAATTTGTACTGTACTGCAGTTTTGTAAATTTTATGTTTTTTTTAAATGCTAAGGCTACGCCTCCATATCTATCTACTCTGCATTTTTTGATTAAATTAAAATTAGCAAGCTTCCTGTTATTTCTGTTTTCATCATGTGAAAAAATTTCAGAAAGGAAGGCTATGCCAAAATTTTCTGTGTTTAGAACAAATTCTAAATTGTCTTTATTGGCTTTTAAGGATTGTATGTTATATTGAAATATTTTAATGGGCATCCTGGTTTTGGCTGTTGTTGGGTATTGAGTTGAGTGGTTCACTTTTATGTTTAAGTGTATTTTCAAATTTGTCTTTTAATAAATTTAATTTTGTACTGAGTTCATTGTTATCGTGGAAAAATGGAGAGAATAGCTGAAATAGTTCCTTACATATTGCTTTAGTTTCATCCTTCTTTGGGTAACTGTATGTCCAATCGCTTGTGTCATTGGTGTATGAGGGTAGACTGAAGTGTGGGCGTGGCTTATTAAAGCCCACAACCTGCTGTACCACCATGCTGTATTTTGTTTTGTTAATGATTTGATTGACACTTGTGTCGTTGCTGATCACATTTTTTATTTTTGGACTTGGGGGAAATTAGCTTCATAGTTTTTTTGGGTGTATATTTCATTGTTTTTGAGGGAATAGCTTTCTATAACCTCCTTTCTGGCCAGTTTTTTTATTGTCATGATTTTCATAATATCGGTTTCCTTGTTCCACACTGGGCAGGAACTTTTCTCCCAGGAGTGATGTCCACTTCAGTTACATAAGATACACTTTCCACATTTGCATCCAGGGGGGCATCCATTTTCTTTGCCACAGCTGAGACACCTTTTCTTGGATTTACACCTAGAGTTTGTGTGTCCCAGTCGTCCACAATTGAAGCATTGTCTGACATTGGGGAAGAAGTGCATTACTTATAATGAGCAAATGTTAAAAAGTTGCACTGATTTGGGTATTTCATTATTTAGGAAGCCTATTTTGACTGTTTCAGTTGGTTCTAATATCTTTTAATTTAATTAAAAGAATTAATTTTTTTTTCTCCTCATTATTCTTTCGACGTATTTATCCAATCAGGTTGGATGTTATTGTAAATATCCTCGTCTGACCAGCTTGTTGGTACTCCGTGGATTACCCCATATGTCTCCGTGTAATTCCTCGGGATGAAGGCTTTGAAGTTTAATTGGCTGAGACTTTCACTTTGAATTAGGTGGTTTGTTTTTGTTTTGGATGCCTTCATTTTTACTTGTGTCTACTAGCACGCAAGCAGCTCCTACATGTTCGACATCATACAAGAAAGTAGGGTTTTCAATAGTAAGACCATTTGTGGTAGTACCCGAGTTGTATATGTTTGACGTCAAATCTTTATTCTTATTTTCATTGTGTTTGTTGCAGTCTGTTATTTGGTTTTTCAGGTATTTAATTGCTGAGTTAGGAAGCTTCTTAAGATAGTTGTCCGCTGAGCCCATATTACCATTAGTATATTTGCGAGTTTTTTTAATCGAGTGAGCACTGCTTATTGATGTGTCACTCATTGAGCTGTCACTAATTTCCGTAGAAGAGATGTCATTTTTTTTTTGTTACTTCTCTATTTATATTCTCTTTGGAATTTGTTCTGTATAGTTTTGTTTCATTGTTGCGCTTTGCTGTTTTATTTGCTTTATTGATGATTTTTGCTGATATGGCTGATTTCTTGAGCTCGGGGGATTCTCCTTCCAGGCCAAAGATGTCAAAATTATCCGCATATCTTTTTGTGGCTGACGCCAGTGGGGTGGCGCCCGCCATGTTATCTCCTCTTCTTTTTCGCACTTCTTAGTCTAGGACTTACCACAGTTGCAGAAATTGAGGAATTTTAGGCACTTTTCTTTATTTGTTTGGGATTTTATATTAAATATATATATTATTTTTTTTTAAAACACACTAGCTGGGTAGACTTTCGTTCAGTCCGGTTGACGACGAGTGAAATGTCGTTAAATTATATTAGCGTCTTACCAAAGACGATATAAACACTAAGATGAGTAACGCAGTACAACAAAATGCTACTATGCAGCTTGATTGTTTGAAAATTGAGAACGAAAACGAAATCTGTATCATTGCGCTCTCAAAGCCGAGAGAACCAAAAAGCTAAAAATATAATGGGCTCTCAGCTTCGGCTCTATGAGGGCCGTGCAAGCAATTATGTTTGTATGCGTGTGAATATACATACATAACAGCATATTTGAATGTGTTGCTATTCACTGCCCTAGCAAAGTCTCTGGCTGGCAAAGAAATAAATTTTCTTAGTTTTCCAGCGCTGATCATGAAGAATCCCAATTTTGTATTCACATATGAATGCATGTTGTGTACTGAGGTTGGCCCCGTAGAAAAAATGTATTTTTAAGTCGATGCAAATATTTATATACCTTCTTTAAATTAAATTATTAATTAAATTATTATTTTTAAGTAATAAAAAATAAATTAAGATATAAAAGTGCAAATTTGTTGTTTTTCTTTTTTATTTAATTATTTTTTATTCGAATTATACAGTACAAAGTAACCGCTAACTAAATATTGGGTCCAAATTCATATTTATTTATACAAATAAATATTTTATTTGTATTTTTTAGCACTCTTTTATTTCTTAATGGGGAAATAAAACAAATATAAATTTAATTTAAAGAAATTATATAAATATTTTCATCGACTTAAAATAACATATTTTCTACGGAGTCAACCTCAGTACACAACATGTATTCATATGTGAATACATATTTGGAGTAGGTCATGCATGATCAGCGCTAGAAAACTAACAAAATTAATTTCTTGCCAGCTAAAGCCAGAGCAGTGAATATCAACACATACATATATACTTTAAAGTTCTTATGCATGCATAATTCGCGCATACAACCAAAGGTGCTTGCACGCCATTGGCTGAGACAAGAACTTTTCTCGAGCATACACTGTTCAAAAACAATAGTGAAATTAATCTATGTGTGCTATTTTCTTATCGTAGTTATTGCACAAGATGCGTCTTGTGTAAAAATTATTTAATTCTTAAATTTTGCTGTAAAAGTTATCTTAAGTATCTATGGTAATATATTATTTAAATAAAGCATGCATTTCATGGATAAAGCACAAGCACGTTGCGTCGATCGTAAGTTTTAAACTTTTACTCATCTTAGTGTTTATATTGTCTTTGGATATAGTATGTATGTTGTTCATATACATGCACACATCATGAGACCGAGTTGAGAGTACATTCAATTTTTAACGTTTTTGTGGGAGCGGAAGGGGACCGATTTTGTTTACGTTCTCAATTTTGTGAAAATGAAGCTGCATAGTAGCATTTTGTTGTATTGCGTTATTTATTTTAGTATTTATACTGTCTTTTGCTATACCCTATACCCTAGCCTCCTATGCTGAGAAAGATAACTATTGTTGGTAGATAGATCATCAAAATAAATAATTAGAAATATGTAACAGCATGTAAACATGTTTAACATAAGCTTTGTTACGAAACTGATGTTTCTCGGTGGGCAGCGCCGGCTAGCTCATCGGTTACTCTGGGAGTAGTCCCATCCCTGGCCCGCAGTCCGCACAATCGATAACAACAAAGTTACGCGTCTGTAGCAAAACAGACTTTCACAACACTTTGCAAAACGAACCACTAACATAACACAATGCATTATATGGTTAGTGGTAAGACCAAAGACAATATAAACACTAAGATGAGTAACGCCCATACATTTGAATGCGACGCAAAATTTCTAGCCTGGCCTTTCATCTGGCCTTTGAGGCTTCGTACGACATGCCTGCCGACTGACTGTTCGTTCTCCAAAGACCAGACAAACGAATGCCGAAGTCGCGGCTTGCTGATGCTGACACGAACAACGAAGTTAGTCGCCAGCCTGCCTTCAGCAAAGTTGGTCGATGGTGCTTTGCGTCGCTTCGTTTTCGAAGTACATTGAGCGAAAAAGTTTAAAACTTACGATCGACGCAACGTGCTTGTGCTTTATCCATGAAATGCATGCTTTATTTAAATAATATATTACCATAGATACTTAAGATAACTTTCACAGCAAAATTTAAGAATTAAATAATTTTTACACAAGACGCATCTTGTGCAATAACTACGATAAGAAAATAGCACACATAGATTAATTTCACTATTGTTTTTGAACAGTGTATGCTCGAGAAAAGTTCTTGTCTCAGCCAATGGCGTGCAAGCACCTTTGGTTGTATGCGCGAATTATGCATGCATAAGAACTTTAAAGTATATATGTATGTGTTGATATTCACTGCTCTGGCTTTAGCTGGCAAGAAATTAATTTTGTTAGTTTTCTAGCGCTGATCATGCATGACCTACTCCTAATATGTATTCACATATGAATGCATATTGTGTACTGAAGTTGACTCCGTAGAAAATTAATATTTTAAGTCGGTGCAAATATTTATATAATTTATTTTATTTCTTAATTTATTTTTTATTACTTAAAAATAATAATAATTTAATTAATAATTTAATTTAAAGAAGATATATAAATATTTGCATTGACTTAAAAATACATTTTCTCTACGGAGCCACCCTTAGTACACAACATGCATTCATATGTGAATACAAAATTGGGATTCTTCATGATCAGCGCTGGAAAACTAAGAAAATTTATTTCTTTGCCAGCCAGAGACTTTGCTAGGGCAGTGAATAGCAATACATTCAAATATGCTGTTATGTATGTACATATATTCACACGCATACAAACATAATTGCTTGCACGGCCCTCATAGAGCCGAAGCTGAGATTACATTCTATTTTTAGCTTTTTCGCTCTCTCGGCTGTGAGAGCGCAATGATACACATTTCGTTTGCGTTCTCAATTTTAAAAAAATCAAGCAGCATAGAAACATTTTGTTGCATGGCGTTACTCACCTTAGTGTTTAAATCGTCTTTGCTATATCGAAGCAAATTTGTATGTGTGATCCACTGTAATGGCTTTTTGCTGGCGAAGAAATTAATTAATATATATTTACTAAGCTGACCGTGATCTAACCCGAATTTCCATTCCCGGCAATCGTTCGTTTCAAAGAGCGAAAAGCCACACCAGAAATATTCCGTCGCATTTAAATGTTTGGGCATAACTAAGCTTAGTGTTTATATTGTCTTTGGTATAACCTAGTCGAAAATTCGACATTAATCAAATCCTATCAGCTGAACAAAAACAAAAGCAAAGTATTTATTATCTTTGTGCGTTTATGTTTAAATACAGACTTAAGCATCTATAGTTTTTACTGGCTTTGAATGTTATGGTTGGGCGTTTATGTATACCAAATTTGTAAAAGGGATAGCAAGTCTCTCGCCAAAAATGGTTTAGACTCGCGATTCATGACATTATTAACAAATTATTTTAGTGACCAGTTTAGTAGTAAGTAAATTATATCAATGAACTCGAGATAGCCACCTAATTGAAGTATTTTAAAGATAATCCTTTTCAAAGCCTTTCTGCTTATACCCCGGCGGAGTGTATTAGAATTTTGTCACGAAGGCGACGTCTTCGACACCATAATTAACAATCATCAGAGTAGTTTCTGACAAACACCCCGTTATACACTTGAGACAATATGCTCTTGAGTTCTTTTAATTGCAGGTTTATTACGAGCTAAAAGAAAGGTAGCGAGGAGCATACTTAATCTATATACTGTTTGTTCTGAATAACTGACTGACTGAAGCTAGGAATTGCAAGCTCAGCTATTTTTGATTATGGCCCTACTTTGTGATTCTCACATATTCAAGAAAGACTTACAATCTTTTATTCTACATACGTACATATTTCCTCAGAAATTAGAAAATTAGAATTCAGACCTTGCGCTCGGATTATCACCTATGTACATATAAATAAATATTTTATTGGTTTGAGTATTAGGAAAAAATACTCAAGCTTTTTAAAATAGCTTAAGCAAATTTTAAGAAAAACATCCTTCTGGAGGAACATTATAACATATTTAGTTAGTCCTGCAACTTGTTATACCCTGAACCCATTGAAAATGGGTAAAAATGGTATATTGTATTTCTGCAAAATGCAAATGTATGTAACAGGCAGAAGGAAGCATCTCCGACCCCATAAAGTATATATATTATTGATCAGAATCAATAGCCGAGTCGATCTAGCCATGTCCGTCGGCCTGTCCGTCCGTCCGTTCGTCTGTCCGTATGTATGAACGCAAGGATTTCAGAACCTATAAGAGCTAGAGAGCTCAAATTTTAGATGTAGGTGCTCCTAGTGCCTGCGCAGATAGAGTTTGTTTCCGATAATCGATAACTTACTCCGTTTCCAAGCAATCAATAAAAATCGATATCGACATCCTGTTTTTTTTTTAGCAAATTGCGTAAATAATAAGAGCTAGAGTCACCAAACTTGATATGTTGCTTCTAGAATATTATATATGTATATGTCAAGTATCTTTCATTTTATACCTATCGCCACCTCCCTGTTACCACCCCAGAGCTATAAATCATGTTAATAACCCAACTTGTTTTGCCAACCAATTTAAGCCACAATTTAAATTCAATTGACTTTTTGAGAATACACAAATATTCTATGGTGCAATAAGATATACTGTAGAAAATTTCATTAAGATCGGTTTTTGTTTTGTTTTTGGTATTTTAACTGCGCACGTGTTGCGACGCAATTTGCAAGAATTTATATATATGTATGTACATGTACAGTGTACAGTGTACATTGTACACACACATATTCATGCGCGTCTGCTTCGAATTCTGTCTTCACTGCGATTGTTTTCTGTGTGGCTATTTTTATTGTTTTTTTTTTTCTCAATAATACTCAATTATTAGTGTGGATGTTGAGTAGAGGCAGTGGCAAGTGGTGCAGTCTGTCGCAAGTTCGAGTCCTACCGGGGAAAGTAATATGCGGTCAGTTGCGAGAGTTCATCAAACCCTGCCAAAGGAACTTTATTTATTTTTTTCTTTTTTTTATTAATTCAAACGAGCTCCATTTGGTGTTGGAATATGAGGGTTCAGGGTATTCCCTAGTCGGGAGCTCCCGACTAGTACCTCTTACTTGTTTTCTTTTGTAAATATCAATGGCTATGGCTTACTCTGGTCCCTTCATTTTATAAGTTGCCGAATCAGATGTCTTACTACAATACTTGGGAAATCCCCATCTTCTTACGCTGCTCACACACGCATGTTTATATTAGTTTCCGCTGTTTACGATTGTTCACTTGCGAGAGCTTAAATCGAAGAGTTAAATAAGAACAGTTCGTTTCTTAGAGTGCTCTTATATCCTACTTAATTGAGTATGAAGGGTATAATATAACTGTTCAAATGAGACAGAAAATCCATTCTGTCCTCTAAATTCCAAATTCTAAATTCCATTTACCATATCGAGTTCAGCTTTAATATATTATTATTGTTTTTGTACAATCCACACAAAACACTATAACGTTATTCCAGACATCAGCTGCTTGAACAGAGCACCGAAATAATTGTGCTTAAATATATTTTTCGCTATATCTGGCCTTGATACAGGGTATCTGCTCTATCGAACCAACTGAATCATTGATTTGCTTGTGTTTTGTTTCTTGTTTATCGCTTGAGTCTCGCTTTTAGTGTGATTCTTGTGTTGTTGAAGTAAAGATGACCAATCTGAAACAACATCTTCAGTCAACCAGCGCAAATTTTATAAATATTAATGCGCATCGGAAATTATACACAAATCATTATGGAAAGTTACGAGATACGCTCTATTCCACGTTGCAACAGGAGAACCCACTAGGAAAATGGTTATGCGGACATAAATTAGGAGGTACGTGAATAAAGAAAACTATTGCTGATATCAACACACACAATGTACTCTTTGATGAAATAATGGGCTTCAATAGGTCAATGTATTAATGCAAACATGTTCAATGCTTTCTCTCCTTCTCTTTCTTTATCTCTCTCTCTCTCTCTCTCTCTCTCTCTCTCTCTCTCTCTTTCCCTCTTTCTCTCTGTCACATTGGCTTTCGCCTTCGTTAAGAAACCGCCTTTCTTTGCGATTTTCAAAATCTAGAGAATCACGAAAATACATTTATAATTTAATATTTATTTATATATAGGAAGTTATGCGGATAAACTGAAAGTAACGAGACCCGACGAATTTGATTTGGTAATTCATTTAAAGTTTCCAGAGAATGACAGGATTGTTGTGAGGAGAGACTGTGGTAAACCGGGTAATGTTACTTTGGACATGACGGAAGTGCTTAATATTTTGAATAATCAACATCACAATAATGTAACATTCACGATTCTGAAAAAAATAGTTACGTCCTCCAACTTACTTATAGAAGATAAGCTTCAGGATATGGTTAAGGGCGCTGTAACGCGAGCTTTAAATAAAATGGAATACAAAATTGAGGTCGATGGAAAAACTGCTTAACTGGTGTATAAAAGATGTGGACCGGCACATACAATATTTATTAACGAGTCCGATATGAAGTACTCTGTAGATTTTGTGCCTGCTTTTAAGCTGAATGTAAAGCAAATTGTGTTGGGTCAAGAAAAACTAAAGTACTTCAAGAACATTCCGTATTGGAGTGCGATTCCAAAACCCTTGAAGCCATTCGAGCCAAACAATGTGTCATTTAGGGCATCGTACTATGAAGCCGAATATGCCATGATAAAGAATAAATATAAGCTAAAGGATGTTATTAAATTTATAAAGAAGTTCCGCGACTCAAAACAAAATATCAGCACCTTGAAGAGCTATTATATCAAGACCTTGTTGCTATGGCAAATAGATGCCAGGCCAACGACCTATTGGAAAACCCAACAGCTAAACAAAATATTGATCGATGTAGGTGTAAATAAATGTGGTACGTAAGTAGTACTTATTCATGAATTTCTATTTCTGTGCAGATGTTCAGAGAGTTGGCGAATTGTTTGGTAACGTCTGGAAGAAATGGTAAGCTTCCATTATTCTGGGATCCCCATCTGGATTTATTTGCTGCATTAAAACGAAACCAACGCAACGATATGTTGAATTGTGTAACTGCTGAGATTAATACGCTCAGCCTAGCTGCTAGGAGTTTAACAGATGACATGAGTCAAGCTGTAACACTAGCGTTCAGTATGTAGAAGAATAATTATACATATATTGACACTTAAGTAAACAAGCAAAACTTCATTTAGGTAATCGGCAAGAACGTTTAATTATGAACGAAGAGCAGAGTAAGCAGAACTGATGCCGAAGAACTGATGCCGCCACCAGAACCATCCTAAAATCAAGCTAAATCTCAACCGGAAAAGGAGTAGCTTGATTTTTCTTCGCTTTGTCCAGTTGTCAACTACCATCACGGCGATCGACAGTGGACCTTATCTTACAACTAGTATTTTAGCATGCCCAATCCACCTACAAATGTTATGATAAAACAGGTGAATACTCTTGAATGTTGATTTATAAGTTAGAAAAAGACAAGCCGAAAAGGATATACTGAAAAACGAATCGAATTTTACAGTAAAAAATAGATTATTTAAGTTTATATCAACTTATTTGGCCGCCATACATTGAATTACATTTTCTCGACACGGCAACCGATGCACCCCATTTCCATGTTTGGATCCTTTCTACCAAACTGGTTGGTGATTTCCATTGGCACACTGGACCTGCTCATTGAGTTAAGTCTTTCTGCACCTACTGTTCTTTCGACAAGAAAATACTTTTAAAATTTCCCAACCGTATCGATAACAAATGCAAATGCAGCCTTAACAGTAGTCGAAACCAAGGGGCATCGCAACAGCTTAGCCGATAGTAAATTGGCGTCTTAAGATTTAGTATTTACGAAGGCGGCTTAATTGATTTGAATTTCCCGCGCAATAACTTTAAATGCAATTCTGCTCGGCAATCATTAGTTTCAGTTTGTTCTGAAATCTGCCTTGTTTCTTATCCAAACTTGGCTTTTACAAGGTACCATGCTCCATGCATATATCAACGTATATATCGTAGAGCTATGGAGTGAATATCGGTCGATAATGAGTTTTTGTATGAATAATTTGTCTGTTCTTCAGATATTTTCACCAAACTCGGCATTTAGGCACCTTACAAGTATCCACACATATATACAAGGCATATAATGTTTGGCGTGCTGACATGGCACAATCCAATTTTTCTCAATTGGCAACTGTGAATATAGATCCCATAAATCCGAAGTAAACTCGTTTTATTTGGTACCACTGAAATATAGATGGCGATCTGCCGTTACAGAAATTCATACATTTAAGTTTTTTGTCTTCGATAAATTTGGTAACACTTATTTTGAATACAGCTCGAGCTCTCTATCCATCAGCATTCTATCTGTTTAAATATTCTCTCTTTTTGTATATAATCAATAAAGCAACTATTGTTAGAATCAAAACTTTGACTGTGTTGATGGATGTAGAATAGTAACCTATAAGTTCCCTCTATTTAACCATTCCCATTTGCTTAAAAGCAAAACACATTTTGTTGTGAAACATAGTTGCCGATTATAATTGTTAGAAGAAAAAAATTAATGCATATAATTTTGAATTGATATTAAGTTATAATTTTTTATAGTTCCGTTGTTTCCATTTGGTGAGTTTAGAGTTTCTCACCAACAGGCCTGATCGTGAGCTCGTGTATTTGGACATTTGGAGGTGTCTGAATGCAGTAGGTGATTGCATCGGCGACATCCTCGGACCGCAACATGGGAAAACCCAAGGCGGTTAATTGTTCCTTATCAATTATTTCGGTATCCACAACGCCAGGACTAATGCTCTGTAGTAAAAATAATGCACAATATAAGAATCGATACAGATAAAGGGTATTTCAATTGCCACTCACTGTTATCTTTGTTTTGGTGCCCTTGTTGAGAAACTCCTGGCGCAGCACCTCGGTCAGTCCGGTGATCGCATGCTTGGATGGCGCATACATATTGAAGCTCATCTGCGGCATAATGGGCACCTGGTGACCGGCAACGCTATTGACAATGAGTATGTGACCATCGTTGATTTTGCGTCGCTCCATCGAAAGGAACGCCTCGCGTGTGCACCAGGAGACACCCAGCACATTGGTGTCCAATGTGGCCCGTAGATCGGCGCTGTTGCCCTCGCTGATAATTTGGGTTTGACGCACAATGCCCGCATTATTAATCAGCACATCTGTGCCGCCCAGCTCCTTATCTATCCAGGCAAAGGTATCGATCACCTGCTGCTCCACGCTCACGTCGCAGGTGCGGAAATGGAAGCGCGCCGCCTGATCCGGCGGCAGCTCTGCCTTCAGCTCCTGAAGCCGATTCTCGCGACGCGCCAGGCCCACCACGACCATGCCCTTGGCCACCAAATCTTTGCAGCAAGACGCGCCAATGCCCGAACTGGCGCCAGTTACAACGGCAACACGATTTAACCAACGATTCATTTTATTTGCTTTTAGTTCGACTGAGGTCGACGCTCTGACTGAACGCTAACGTCTCCGATGGCGTCACTTTTATAGCGCAAGTGATGTGCGTGAGCAGCTGTTTGGCTACTCGTCATATCTGCCTCTCCCTCTCCTTATAATAACAATCGTAATACATAGGTATTTAGCTATTAAATTTGAAAAGCGTCACGTAATGCTGATAGCACTATTTTCCACTATCCACTCTTACTTTGATTCGCCCGTTGTATATTCAATTCTCAACTCTCTTTCCGCTCTCTCGCTCTCGCTCGCTCTCTTCAATTTTATGATCGTAGGAGATTCATAGCTTCTGTCATTATTAATGACTGCAATAGGCTAGAAAGGTAGGAAAGAATTTTGAACTATATATCACTTAAGGTATATATTTTGTTGTACATATATATTCTGTACGAGAAGCTATAAGAAATTCACTAATTAGAATGAAAAACAGGTATTTTTGCACTAAGAACTTTAATAATCTCCCCATATAATACATAGTGAAATATTATTATAATTTTATAACAGCAGTTTGATAAAAATTTAAATAAGGAAACCAATTTCGAAGATAAACATTTTGATTTAATTTCATTTCCATGCAAAATGGCTGATAATACTTTTGTTTTTAGAAAAATGAAAATTAGCTTTTAATTTCTTGCGAAATAAAACGAAATTCAGTTCATAAGCATGACTTTCAATTTGTTTATAAGTTCAGACAAACACACACACACACAAACACAAGCTGAGAGGCAATTAAAAGCATGTTTTATGCATAAAATGTTTTTTCACATATATCCTATGCTCTGGTATTGTTAATAAAGAGTGTACTAACGGTTATATTAAGAGATATCAAAAGAATCATTGAACATTTAAAACATTAAAGAGCTATTACAACTAAAATTAAGTAAAAGCTTATGTTAAACATTACACATTATTACATGATTACATGCTGTGTCATATTTCTAATTATTTATTTTGATGATCTATCTACCAACAATAGTTATCTTTCTCAGCATAGGAGGCTAGGGTATAGGGTATAGCAAAAGACAGTATAAATACTAAAATAAATAACGCAATACAACAAAATGCTACTATGCAGCTTCATTTTCACAAAATTGAGAACGTAAACAAAATCGGTCCCCTTCCGCTCCCACAAAAACGTTAAAAATAGAATGTACTCTCAACTCGGTCCCTTGATGTGTGCATGTATATGAACAACATACATACTATATCGAAGCAAATTTGTGTATGTGTAATCTACTGTAATGGCTTTTTGCTAGCGAAGAAATTAATTAATATATGTATATTTACTAAGCTGACCGTGATCTACCCCAAATTTCTATTCCCGGCAACCGTTCGTTTTAAAGAGCGAAACGCCACACCAGAAATATCCCGTTGCATTTATATGTTTGGGCATAACTAAGCTTAGTGTTTATATTGTCTTTGGTATAACCTAGTCGAAAATTCTACATGAATCAAATCCTATCAGCTGAACAAAAACAAAAGCAAAGTATTTATTATCTTTGTGCGCTTATGTTTAAATACAGACTTAAGCATCTATAGTTTTTACTGGCTTTGAATGTTATGGTTGGGCGTTTATGTATACCAAATTTGTAAAAGGGATAGCAAGTCTCTCGCCAAAAATGGTTTAGACTCGCGATTCATGACATTATTTACAAATTATTTTAGTGACCAGTTTAGTAGTAAGTAAATTATATCAATGAACTCGAGATAGCCACCTAATTGAAGTATTTTAAAGATAATCCTTTTCAAAGCTTTTCTGCTTATACCCCGGCGGAGTGTATTAGAATTTTGTCACGAAGGCAACATCTTCGACACCATTATTAACATATTCATGTATTCTCAATATTACAATTTGAGTTGATAGAATATATATGTCAGAAAACTAGTTTGAAGGATTTAAATAGGAATTGTTTTGTTCAGCTCCCGCAGATTAATAAGGTCAAAATAAGTAAAATTTTTGGCCACATTATTGTCGACGAATGCACTCGGGACCGATAACGATATTCAATAAAGCTAATACTATAATGGCTTATAATTTCGGTATGACGAAATCATTTTTATGTCCATTAAAACAAATAAAATTAACTAATAGATGTTTCCCTGAAAAATAACAACATTTTTTCCCCCTACCAAATGTCGTTTTTCTTCTTAGCTGTAAGTTTTTGAATTTCCCGTTGGTAGATGGTCCCTCAGACGATACCCATGTAAAAATCTTATCGATACTTGACTCATTATGGCACTGTTATCATAATTATTCTTATTTCTTAATTATTAAAGTCTAATTGGGCAATATAAATACCTTCCTCAACATTCTTTATCTACGGGAATGAAACTCAGCAAGTACACTCGGCGTATGACACATCAGGTGTCGGATTTTTACATGCCCTGTAATGCTCAGCCTGTTAATCACAAAGACGTAATATCGATACTATGAAGTTAAATTAAAAACGACCCTTTCGATATTTTAGCTATCGGTATTTCGGAATTCGCTAAATTTTTTAAGGGCACACTGTGCAGATGCACGTGTAAATAAGTTTTTCGTTTATTTTACTTGAATAGTGCGGAAATGGTAAGTAGAACTGTGTTAAATGTTTTAACAATTAATATTTATTCAACGTTAAATTTTAGCGTAAGAAACAGCACGATGAAATACCTGGCTTTCCGTCATTGGAACAGAGTGGCACCAGCGGCGGCAACGATGACATACTTAAAAACAAACCAAAATCTAAAAAGAGCGGTGGCTTTCAATCCTTAGGTCTGGGATTTGAATTGCTGAAAGGCATAACCAAACGTGGATACAAGGTACCCACGCCCATTCAGCGAAAAACCATTCCATTGATTTTGGAGGGACGTGATGTTGTAGCCATGGCAAAAACAGGCTCCGGCAAAACCGCCTGCTTTCTTATACCTATGTTTGAGAAGTTGCAGCGCCGCGAGCCCACAAAAGGAGCACGTGCTCTGATCCTATCGCCAACACGTGAGCTGGCTGTGCAAACATATAAATTCATTAAGGATCTGGGTCGTTTTATGGAGTTGAAGACGATTTTAGTACTGGGCGGTGATTCCATGGATTCGCAATTTTCAGCTATACATACTTGTCCAGATGTTATTGTAGCTACGCCTGGCCGCTTTCTTCATTTGTGTGTAGAAATGGACCTGAAACTAAACTCAATAGGTATGCCACAGGAAATAATTAAATTTGCTAAACTCTATTAGACATTGCTCTATTTCATAGAGTATGTGGTGTTCGATGAGGCCGATAGGCTTTTCGAAATGGGATTTGGCGAGCAATTGAACGAAACGTTGCATCGTTTGCCTTCCTCGCGCCAAATGGTTATGTTCTCGGCCACGCTGCCCAAGCTTCTGGTGGAATTCGCACGGGCTGGACTCAGTGATCCGGTGCTTATACGTTTGGATGTTGAATCCAAGCTGCCAGAAACACTGTCCCTCAAATTTGTGTACTGTCGACCAGATGACCGCTATACAGCGTTGGTGGTTCTGTTGAAATATGTGATACCCCAGCAGGCACAGACAGTCGTCTTTGCTGGTACACAGCATCACGTCGAGCTAATTTCATATGTGAGTAAAGTGTAATTCAGTTTTTGAAATAATAGTGTCTAATATTAATTTTATTTCAGATACTTACTCAGGCGGGCATATCCAACACTTCAGTGTATTCCAGCTTGGACCCAGCTGCACGTAAAATCAATACTGCAAAATTTGCTAGCAAAAAGGTTTCTGTTCTTATAGTAACAGATGTAGCCGCCCGCGGCATTGATATACCCAGCTTGGATTATGTTGTTAATTTACATTTTCCGGGGATACCGAAGCTATTTGTGCATCGTGTGGGACGTTGTGCACGTGCAGGACGTACTGGCACTGCCTACTCTATATTCTCCACGGATGATACAGCACACTTGCTAGACTTGCACTTGTTTTTAAATAGGCCATTTAACATCAATGATAGCTCATCTATAGGTACCATACCACAAGACCTGCTTGAAGAGGAGTATCTGGGCGTGGCCGAGATCAAGAAGAGTCATCATATAGTAAGTTATTGCATTTCCATTCCTATAGAGCTGTGTAACTGATTGTGTATTTTACAAACAGGCGGGCGTGCTACGCACCAGTGAGAATGCGTACAAAAAATATTTGAGCTCTCGTCCCACAGCATCCACAGATGCTAATGCACGTGCTAAGAAGATTAAATTTTTTGCTTTAAAATCACTTGAGGATTTTTTCGATGCTGCCCCTGTGCTGGAGCAAGCCGCTAAAATTTCTGGACAAAAGCTAGATGTCAATTCAAAGGCTGAAGTAGCAGAATCTGAGCGTAAATTGGAAAATGAGAAACATGACATATTAGTCAAGATGCGAAACTTTCGGCCGAGTGGAGTAAGTCGAGCTTGTAGCTTATCAGAAACCCCTTTTCATATTGTATTCTTGTTTTAGACCATTTTTGAACTGAACACCACACAGAAGTCTGTGCCGTTCGTTGTTATGAAGAACAAACGTTCACATCACAGCGAAGTCATCGAAAAGTTTCGCCAACAACGCGATAAGGAAGATGGTGATGAAGTGCAAAAGATGGCGGATTCCCAGAAGACAGAGCCCATTACAACTGCTGATGATGAGTCGATAAGTAATACGTTTAAAAAGGTTGTCGCGCCGAAAAAACGGCAGAATATGGAGGCTCTATACAAGGAAAAGCCTAAAAAAAAGAAACGCAAGTTGCAAACAAAGGATGAGGAGAACTATGTGCCTTATCAGTCACTGGATAAACACACTGAGGATGGCCTTGCCATCAACTCATTCGAGCGACAAGCACGGAATGCCGAGTTTTCTGTGGTAGATCGCTCCGCAGCACAGGATACAAAGCACAAGCCAGGACTTAAGAAATGGGATCGCATCAAAAAGAAAATGGTTTCAGTTCAAGATCCGCGCGCAAACAAAATACGCACAGAATCTGGCGCTTGGATACCCGCCTCCTTCAAGACGGGTCGCTACAACGAGTGGAAGGAGAAATCCAAGATTGAGGAGCAATTACAACGTGAGAACGCTGGCAGCGATGACGAAAATTTCAAGCCTTTATCCCATGTCCAACGCTATCCGGTGGGCCGACATGCTCGTCATAATGCCAAGGTGGAGCTGAAGAAGCGCATTAGCGGTAATGACAAGGAGCTGCGTAAGCCCGAACAAATAGTCAAGGCGCGAATGCGTCTTGAGTCCATTAAGAGGCGTCAAGAGGAGAATATCACTAAAAAAACCGAGAATCGTAAGCGAAGTATGCGGAAAAATCAAAGACCAAAAGCAGCGCCACAGAAAAAATCTGGAAGCACAAGGAAGCGCAAGTAGGCTAGATGAATGAATCAAGGCAAGGAGTCACCTGCAGCTGTATATAAAATATAATAAATAAGTATAACTTTTATACATGCGCTAGCTATCACTATAAAGACTATATCCCTAAACTCTTGACATTATATAAAAAAAAAAAAAACTAAGAAATATATCCTGGTGAGCTGGTTTCCAGATGTATTCTTAGACTACAACTAATTTCATGCATCCGCATTTCACTTCAAGAGACTCCACGACTGAGCCTTTGTCTGTCAAGCTAAGCAATTAGCGGGTGTGGAGAACATTTTTCGGATTCGATAGAACCCTATTGGAAAGACCAAAGTGGAATGTGTGAGATGAGTGGCTTTCATGCCACAACAATTTACGCAGTGTCTGTTGTGGGTGCGTAAGAAGAGCTAATAAAAAATGGGTGCGGCACAAAATTAAGGGTTGGAGCTAAAACCTGAAAGCCCTGCACGTGCGCCGGTCCCGAACTTAAGTACTTTATAAGTAAACTGTGAATTCTGAATGAGCGGAAGTATAAAAACAACAATCATTTCCTTTTTACAATTTATACATTTTATACCTAGTTAAAGTAAAGATTCCAACAAATTTTGAATGTCTTTTGGCAATCTGGATAACACCCACAATTAGCTCAAAGGTCTGCCATAACGTGAGGTTAAATATGTGACAAGCCTATTGTAACCCTACCCGGAACATGACCTAAATGAGCATTTAGACAATGGGCCAGTGCGTGTGTGACAAACGGTTGCGCTTGTTGCTGTACACAGCGCATTCAAACCATTCCAGGAAAGCCTACTGTTAGGGTGCGTTGGGCCGGCCGCACCTTAACTCGAAACTCCTAACCCAAACTCGGACCAAATGGCACGCACATTCTGTATGTGGACTAGGGCAAATACAGACTTGTGCGTGTGCGCATCCCAACAAAATGTTGTTAGTAATTACTTTTTGTTTTCTAATTTTTTTTTTTTTTTTTTAGAAAAAACTACCTATTGTCACAGAAAGCCTCAGCTGAGCAGATCATTCATCTTAATCTCTATTAGATCATTGACTCGAAGTCTATAGCCCGCATTACCAGAACCAGATGGTGGTTTCGGCGTTAAAGTCACGTCGAGCGCAAGCCACAATTTAGATGAACCCACCGTTGCTTAGCCACCCTTAGGTACAGGCATGACTGTACTGATTATTACTTCGGATAGGGTGTTTGTCATGCCGACTCATGACAGACGCGCGGGTCACATGCTGGCAGCGATTGTCCTCAACAAACAATAATGTGCAGCAACCCCAGAGACTCTTCACATACTCATATTTCATTCAGTTCGATTCTACTGGATTCGTTCTAGAAAAGCCATAATGTTAATGAGAGTTTTATTATAAGTACTGGAAAATGTGTACATCAGCATATTGAGTCCAGACCATGGATAACTTTGCAATCTTTGCAATCAATCACATAAGATCACATAAGTTTGTTATTTACATTTATTCTCCAGCTGCTGCTTATTTCCAACAACTAATTAGTTCATTTTATCTGTGTTTTAAATTATACTAGTATATGTTTACACTATCAATGCAGCAATTTTGCAACATTTCGACTAAACCTATTTCAGAACACAGACATTAGGCATGCCTGTGAAATGGATTAGTAGTCTATTAAATATATTGCTTCAATAACAAGCACCATCAAAGTGGAACCGTAGGGCGCACCCAGAGGGGTCGTAAGTGTTTAGATACCTGGTCAAAACGTGAGATATTTATGTTTAGCATGAAGACTGTCTCTTTTTAATGCACACATACTTATACATATATATATATATATATATATGTAGAGAGAGAGAGAGAGAGAGAGAGAGATATATGTATGCATTCCATACACATATTTTCAGAACTTAAAGTGGAACACAAAGAAGTTCAATTTGTGCGTAAAGCAAAGAACACAAGGAGGGCAGCCAAATGTCGCCCCTGTTAAGTTGAATTTAAAGCATCTTGTTCTCCCCTTACCAAAACGTTTAGTTGGGGGACTTTACCGCCTAAAAATACACTAGGTAGCACATACATAGGGGGATGCCCCCATCTACTAGTGGAAGGCATGAAATTCCTGCTGTGCACAAGTGCATTGCCGTTAGCCTTTTATTGTGCTGTTCACAAGCAATTCTGGGGCAACGGGAAGTAGTTCCTATTTTATGTGCGCGTTAACATCAAAGTTTTCCCTCTTTTTCAGTTGGCGTCTTTTACTGCTACTCAACATTTGTCTCAAACTATTGGAGCCCAAAACAATTACCAAGCCCACACAGTCTGGGAGTTTTTAAAACAAGCCAGAACAGTTATCTGCGGAGTGCCAAAGATTAGATACTTCTGAGCTTCTGGCGTGCGAGGGTCGCTCAATAGCTGTTTAGATTCAAACGGTCCATAAGCACACATCGCAACAACAACAATAATAACCGTCTGTTAGCCAACAGAATCTGGCGCCTAGCAGACATTCATAAATTAGTCAAAAATTCCAGATTCTCCCCTTTAAAAAAAAAGTGCAAGGCCAATTGTGAAAACAATGAAATCGACTGTACACATTTCCATTGTTTCTATTCTATTTTTTCTCTATATTTTTCTCTTAAATACAGCAGATGTAATCGCAATTTTATTCATTTTTAGGCGCTTCAAGTGGCTCGGACGCTGTCAGAGCAGCTCTCAAGCTGACACTCATATATTTGTCCACATGTTTACAATCAGCAGTCGAGTTCTTCTCATAAGAAAATATCTGTATATTGCAGTCTATATTTATATACAAGACATGCATGTATGTAAGTGTTCTCTTCGGTATGAGCTATACCTCGAAAAATTTAAGCGGAAATGCTGTTTATTTGGGTTTCGCTAGTTTTGCAATCGTTATTTGTATATACATAGAAAATAAAATCTATTTCATCATTAAATTATTTTAAATTTTTTCTTAATTAATAATTGACTCAACTTTTACCATTTAGCATCATATTTTTCTGGTAACATTATATTTAACTATATCCTATTTAACTATGAAATTCGTCAAGAATTTTAGCCATTTTTTTAAAGTGTTCTTCAGTATTGTCTCGGTATTAGATAAATAATGTTAAGCATATTGGTATGGATTTAAAGGGAACAGTCCGCAATTGCCTAAGCAAGACTTTCGTTAGCAACTGGAGGGGTACAGCTAAGCGCTGGATGTAAAGTACGGATAACAGCTACTCGCCCCCTCTCTATTTACAGATTGTTGAACTGTCGCCATGGGCACTCATTGGCAGCTGGACCACTTGACGGCTGTAATCTGCGGCCCAGCATCTTATCTTTAATTTTGTTTTTTATTTCGCTATGCTTGTAAATTATTGTGTGCGACTGCAATGCTTCTGACACACTTGGAGTTCATATCTAATTTGGGCTGTCTTTATGTCGCATAGTTGACGGCCACTTTAACAATTGCACAATTTACTGAAGAATGCTTCTAAGCGTCACTTAAAAACGCATTATTCAATTCAAAGAAATTGTTGAGATGCAAACCAGTGGACTGCAACAAATGTAAGTGTATGTATGCGTACAAGTGTTTGGCGGAAAGCGACCCTTACATATTATACTCGTAATATTTATTTTCTGCGAAAATCATTATAAATAGAATATCATCAGCTTTAAAGGACGTCCTTTTAAAAAATCGAGAGTCCGATTGGCTTCTCGCGATGGATGACTCATGGTCTCATTTGGTATCGGTTCGCTATTTGGGTGGTTTCTCTCATTTTTGTTGTTTTCCTTTTACATGTTATTTTTGTCAATGAAGGGCAATGCGAAGATAAATGTCCGCAAATCTCATTACTGAGAGAGTCAGTGCTTTCCCTATACACAATATAAATACCCAGACTTTCCACACTATATATATATATATATATATATATATATAAAATAGCAGGGGTTGGTTGAACCCCAAAAGGAACCGTTAAAAACGATTCATTTGCTTTAGCCTTGCATTTAACGGAGAATGTCATCATTCATTTAATAAGGAATAATTATTTGTATATAATTTTTGGTGTTTTTTTTAATTCCAGATTAATATGGTTTGAGTAAGCAGTTCTGGTAATTCGTTAACAAATAATATCATAAAATTATTCAAATTTGATCGATTGCTTGGCATTGTGTACTTATCGATAGCATGCGATAGTGCGATACCACTAGAGGAAAATTTCGACAAGCCCACAATGTATCATCCCTATCGTTCAGTAGCAACAAAATAATTGAACGAATTGGGTGTGTGCGTCGGTGCCTAGCTGCTTCACGTAATTTGTTAATACAGTGGAAATCCAAGCAATCAAAACAAAAAAGTTTTTATCGCGCTTATTAACAATAATATGCGCTATGACAAATATAGCACATTGTTGACGCATGCAATATAGTTCCAATACACATACAAAAAGGAGTGTACGTTGCGTCTCATTTGATTTTATATGAATGTGTATGTGTATTAACATACATGGTAAACAAAAAAAGAGAATGCGCGAGACCAATTAAACAAATATTTAAATGCAATCAAAATAATGCATTGATTAATAAAAAGTGTTACGTTTCAAATATTGAAACAAGTGTTGCCTGCTGATGTCAAATTGCGATTTAAGTGGAATTTAGCACGCTGATACATACAACGAAAGCCAAAACGAGATTTTTTGCAAGCCGCAATTTGTGTGTGTGAGTAGCTGTGTGCGTAGTAGTAGTAGGTTGTATACATACATACATATATGCATACGTACGATGTGCTCTTGTTGTGTCGTTGTTTGAGTTTGTTTTGCAACAACAAAAACACAATTGTAAGCACCTTAAAAGTGGAAGCAGTATTTCTACGCATTTGGCACTTTAAATAAGCAAATATTTAGTGTTGCCGCATTAAATTCACCTGCAGTTTGTTTTCGTTTTGTCGTGCACACTGTTTTTGCAAGTGTATGTGCGAGTGTGGGTAGTGTGTATGCCAGCGTAAGAGAGCGAAACATATAAAATTGAAATATTTTCGCCTCGTTTGTATGTGATTTCTAATAACAATGCCCAACATCAAGTGAAAGTGTTACAGCAAACATAACTTAATGTTAAAATACAAACTGCAAAAAATTAATAAGAAAACCAACAACAACTGTACACATTGCACAAACTTTGGATTACACTGCACAACCAGGAATTTATACTCGTTAGTTGCAACTGTTGCAAATATAAAGGTAATCACCACACAACTTTATAAATACATATACATACATACTCACACACATGCATATGTATGCAGACACTTGTTTTGGGTCTTCTTTCGCACCAGTTTTTTGCTGTCGATTTTATCTCTCCTACCTGCCAATCGGTCGTTAAATAAGTTGATGTATAACAGTATGTATGTGTGCCTGACTAAGAGATATCCTGTACCCATACCCAAGTTGCCTCAAAATACAACTATTTCTTCATTTATTTTTTATATGTTCATAAGTACAAATGTACATACCACAAATGTAGCTAGTTCTGCAAAGGACAGTAAAAATGTAATTAAAAATCGAGAATTGATTTCAGGGAAACGCGGTTAAAGTTAACCTGAGCGTATTTAGAGTGTAAGCAAATTGGATTAATATCTTACGTGTTGGAGCATATGTAGCTCCTACAAATACTTTAAATTCAGCATATTAAGTATATCAAAGATCTATTATAATACAACGGTAGTTAGTAAAATACAAAAAATCTTGCTCCTTCTTGCGAGTGTGTTTAAGTACGTAAGATACCAGATCGTATTTAGTTTGATATATTTCTATTTCGATTAATCTTGATAAGATATTCCCATTGCTTTTTTGGTCCATTTGATAGAATTTCTTTTGTTCTCAACTGCCGAAAAGGGCCAAGTGAAAACTAAGAACTTGCTTTCCCCATTGATTACAATCAGCGAGACAAAGACATTCAGGAATAAGTTCAAATACAAATACTTAGAATGGGACCAACACGAGCACGCGCTTTTACATAAATACTTACACATGTATATAAATGTTTATTAAAAGAAATGCCTTGCAAGAAATGGCAAAGCAATAAAGTTAACAATTGAAAAAGATTCGGACTGAAAGAAATAGTGAACAAAAGGAAATGTCCTCCCCATAAAGCTGTCCGCTAATAGAGCTTTCACTGTACTCGCTCAAGTACATATGTATGTATGAATGTATGTGTACGTGTTGGTAGACACAGACGCATTCGCCGATAAGTGACATTTAAGCAATTTTTGTCTGGGAGGGCGAATTTAACGTTTCCTGGTTTAATTGGTGCCCATTGACCGCTTATCGATGTATTGGCTGCTGTATATATAAGTATGCTTGCCCTAGTACCGGCAGATGGCAGTTGCCAGCTGTGATCATGGCCCCAAGCCATTATTCCCCTTCAATTGATCAACTTTTGTAAGCATTTCTCTCTCGCTCTGCAGCGGGTTCGTTTTAAAAAAGGTTTACGAAAGTGAAACTTTGTTGTTGTTTTTATTTAGCTTTGTGCACTACGAAAGCTCATATGTAATGATAAATTCAACGACGACCTTACGCCAGCCACAGAGAGCGCTTATGTCGTTGAACTCTTTCAAGCACAACAGTAACAGCATAACAAACAGCGAGTACGAAAATACCGACGAGGGGCAAAACAAAAATTAACTGTGTGGTACACAAATCTTTACCGTTGTTGTCTCACAACACACGTTCGCCCGCTCGTACAAAGCTTCGCTTGCTGAAGCGTCGCTTCGGTGCAAAGCTTCACTTATCTGTGTTTTCGTTTTGCATTCGCTTCGGTTTTGCTCTTTGACGCGTTGTTTTTGTCTCAACTGTAATTTCGTTTCGTTTCGTTTCGTCCAAATAGCATGCCAAAGTTTATCCTATGTAGTTTGCTTTTATGAAAAATGCTAGTAGATGTACACAAACATTTTAGGGTGGCGGCATTTTAATTCTATTGCGTTGCATAAGCACAGCTTAAAAGTGAAAAAGTAGCTTCTCCTAATTCAAAACGGCAAAGTGACATAAGCGCTTAAATTGTCTTGGTCTCCCCTTTAGACAAAATTGACCAACACTTTAAACAAATTGTTGCTCAACTAGCACTAACAGAGAGTTAAACACGCGAAGCGATCAAATTTTGTTTGTTGTCCCATCCAAAAGGCGTCACAAAAGCGAACCAGTTTGGAATTTTAACTTATGATTTCCGACTTAAATGTGTCGATAGTCAGAGTCAGTTTCAAACCTGTCGCTTTAAGTCTCCACCTGATCTACTCAGTTCGATTCGAATTCCATTTCTCAATTGGCCACTTAAGAGGCGCTCAATTTGAAGAAACCAAAAGAGAGGAATTCTCCTTTGGTTTCCGAATTATAAGTACCCTTTTAAACATATTGTAAATATACGAACTAGTTGTGAAATCTTATCTAACATATCTTATACATTTCGTAATAATAACAAACGATGATAAGGGAATACATTAACAGTCAATCAATTTTGGATACAATCGGTTATTGCTTTAAGCTTTTGTTCTTATATAACGAATATAAAAACCGAAACCCGCTTCTCTCTAACTGTTAGCCGCGGAGACAGATAGATATAACTACTACAATTAAAAAGCTATTGCAATACTACTTATAATCAAATGGTTAAAACTTCCACAAGTTTTCCAGTATTATGTATTGCTTGCTAATTTAGTTTCAATACGAATAACCTTATACCTTACCTTATACTTTTTTAAAATATGAATTAAAAATTAAAAAAGAATAACATGTATTCCTGTTTGGTAGCCGCGTTGGTATCCAGTTAGTTATCCGGTGAGGGAAACAAATGAAAATTCAAGACTAATTTTTTTTTTTAAAATACAAGTTTGTCTTAAGTCTAAGTAAGAGTCTTAAATGTAACGTTAAGTTTTTAATATACATTTTAATTTATTCAACAATGTTTTCATAAATTCGAAGCCATATGGAATTATATTGGAATTGAACGTTTTTTACATTGCAGCCCGTTTGCCTGTTGAAATATGTATATAATTGGGCACTGCGCAGAGTTTTCTTTTCCCCTTCCCTATTTGAGTGACGAGTACTGTATGAACGGTGCAACCGAATGGTTCGCTTCATTTGTACTTCTGCTGCAATGAGTGTAAGAGTATAAGAGCTGTCCCTTGCCGCATTCCTGCTTGATTACGCACCCTGCTGCATTTATTGATGTTGTTTTCCATTGTGCTCAAAGTAGTCGGTCGGTCAGGCAGAGCAAAAGATTGTTTATGAGGCGATAAAATGAGCAGCGGGGTTGGGGATCAAATTCCTATGTAGAGAATTTCTGTGGCGCACATGTGCGGGCAAGCAACAAACAAGCGAAAGCCATTGTTTTTGACCAGAGCAGAACAAATTTCAGATCACTAGACATTTTTTTCGTCTTTTTGTTTATAAAAAATTACAACATTTAAATAGCCATAACTTGCTATAACAGAATTGTGCTAAAGTGTGAAACAGGCGCCAGATAAGGAATTCCATTTGCCATTTGCCTGATTGTATAAAGACTATATGTGCAGGTTCAGGTCAGGCTTACATTCTCTGTTCACAAGTTAAAAAGTCTTCTTTTCGTGTCTATTAGGCTGTCTGTTCCAATCGGAAAATGGGTTTTAGAAACCTCCGTTACATTTCTAGAACTATTCCTATTCTTAGCGTTGATGACTCTTAGTTCACGGACTGACCTTTCGTGGAATTTGACGTCTTATTTGTGGAATTCAAATTGTAATTAAGTTTTTTTTTTTTGGGATTTTATTATTTACTTAAAAAGCTCACACCTAAAGTTTCAGGACAAGAGAAAATGTTTGTTCTAGAGCTCAAAATCGGTTGTTGAGTGCATCCACACCAATTCTAAGGTATTCACAGCTGCAACCAGTGTGGCATACAATCAAATGAAATGGATTTTCTTTCTACGTCTTTCTCATGTTGCAATAGGCGAAGAGACGCATGAAGCATGCAAAAGTGAAAGCCATCGTCAGGTGTTTGCATATCACATGCGGACTGGCGGGACCCATGTCTACGTTGTCTTCTGTTCCGCTTACCCAAGCGCCAGTCGAGCGGAACCGAAATCCTCCTCGTCTGGTATATAAAATCGATGCAAAGTAAGCTGCCCGAACTGGAAATGCCTGTTCGATGACTTTTGTTTATGTTTATATTTATTAATACTGTTGTCAACTCTACTTCGGAAGCAAACTGAAAAATTGTATATATGTTTATCTCCCACATATTTGTGTGTTTATTATAAACATTTTTAATATGCACTAGTTAAATTTGTATCGTCATTTTCACTGCAGGCTATCAGACTTTCAGCTTTGGATTAATGTTTCTTTTCGACGAGGTCCAGATCTTCGGAAATGCATGAACTATAACTCTAAATATCTGTAGATTTTAAAGAGCATTTCAGCTGATGTGCCCGCTTGCGTGCCTGGGAGGCCCGAGGTCGTCTATTGTATATGGGACGTCGGACTGCATTGCGCTTTCGCGGACCTGCCCTGTTTCGTTGCAAGACGCGGCGGAGACGAGCGCGAGTAGCGCGCGCAATTCTTGCCAGGATGCGCTGGAGAGATATTGCATCGAAAATAACACAATACAGTGAAGTCTGGTATATGCGCTCACCTGCCGCTGAAACAGATTCTTTTGACCTTTGTTCAGTGCATCCCACTGCGCAGGCGCCTCCTGCAGCAGGCGCCGGAGCCCAAAGCGCGGGTGCTTGCGCTTGAGATAACGTAAAAAGTTTAGATAGGGTAGCGGTGCTACCAAGTTCGGATTGTCCAAAATGTCGTAAGCCCTGGGGATTTCTGTCATTTTGATATGAAATCAACGACAAATGCAGCAGAAACCAAAATATTTTCTTAATGTGCCGATAAAACAATACATGGAATTACAAATATAGTTTGAAGATTGAAATAGGCGATTTATGCCTTAAATTATAGGGTATGACAGCACGCAAATGCCTGCTGAGAAAGTGTTGCTGGGGAATTTTCATACAATAAATGCGGCTGCAACCCAAATACATACACAAGTCTGTATGTATGCTTGCATGCAAATAGAAACATGTCGCATAAAATTATAATTTTTTGTTATGTCTTGTTCAGTTCATACAAATTCCACACATTCCAGCGCCAAATTCCTTAGGCATGCCCACAGAAAGCGGCAGAGATGAGACTTGGCATCATCATTATTCTCAAGCTCGGTTGCTTGACATAGAGACTTCAAGTATTCTCATAAAGGAATGCATAATATAATATATATGTATATATATATATATATATATATATTTTGACTTATTTATTATCTAAAAGTCAACACACACACTCTCTCTCTCTCTTTGTATTATTTATTCAAATTATCATTTACTTTTGCCTTTTGTTATGAATAAATATATATATTAACAGTGGCGGTCAAAATAGTCGAGACAACAACTTTTGCATTGCCTTGGAGAGAGAATGTGATCCACATATCATATATTATGCCGAAAGGGTGTATTTTTTTCATTTCATTTTAATGCACCTACACTTAAAGTGTGAGTAAATTATGATCTAAAAAAAAAAATAAAAGTAATAAATTCTACAAATAATTGAAAATGATTTGTCAACAAATTTGATTATCCCGCAAATAAATGAGAAAACCGGATATAAAAGCCTTTCATTGGAGATATTCTTAAAAAAATCTTATGTATCACCCGGATACATCAAAATCCGTGTCAAGGACCGGCTGAAAGCGAATCAGGGGGCTTCTTCTCCATTTAAAGAAAAATAAATACATATCCCAATCCGGAGTTTTTTGTCAGTTACTGTATGTACTCATTAAATAGCTGCATTCAGTCTGTGACTTTTGCTCATTTGTCTCTCAGCAGCTGATAAGGCATTCTATTCTGTATTCTTTATTCTATTCAAATCAATTCAATTCCATTTTCGTCATCTGCCCCGCTCTTCCGAGCAAAGTCCAAGACGCAAATCATTTTCAATTGGCGTGCCCGACTCGCCGACATTTAATACACTGCGCGAGCATGCACCCTGCATTTGGCTCTCTTGCTATATACATACGTATACATTTAATTTATAATGCCAGCCCCATTGGCCATACTTATTATATATGTATGAAAGTAAATGATAAATTTTGTCAAGTCTGTTTCCTGTTGCATAGCGATCGACTGAGCTGAAGGGAAGGGCTTTTGTAATGCTGAAATTTCCATCCGGCTTACAAAATTCACATATATATATTTATTTATATATGTGTATATGTATAGTATAATTGTTATGTTTGGGGCGTACAACAATAATTCTCTTTTATATATGGAAATTATTTCACTACTATCATTGCTGTAGGCTGTGACGCCATAGTGAGCACTCATTGAATATATTTAATATCGTATTGTCTATGTATATTATACATTCCACTTCCATGATATGTACTTATATGTACATATATGTATGTGTGTATGGTCTACATTGGTATTTTAATTTTTTTAAATTGTGCAAATCGAGACCTTGCTTTTATTTATATTTCTCTCTTCTCAAATGGCTTTATTTTCCACATAACTGAAGAATTTTCTTTGCCTTATCTTTAGACTTTGAGTAAAGTAAGATTTGTATTATTATGGATACTTACAGAGTTTGATAAGATGTAAGCAGAAACTTGTAATTCATCAACAATCTGTGTATTTCTCGCATGCCTATGACTTATAGCTAAGCACACTAATTTCTCTTCACAGAATGATTTTTATTGATTTTTATTCCAATAGCCTTATGTTTAAAGTTTTAAATCATTTTATATACTTTGTATTTCTCTCATTTCCTAAATCTTTTCTTTAACTCAATGATATCTTAGACCTTATCGACAGCTCCCACCCTTGGCACTAATATCCATAAATCAACCTATTATTGTAATTGTTGAAGTGTATTTGCCAATTATGATATGCAAAATGTTTGCCTTTGCTAAATATTGGAGCACTTGATCAAACAGCACAGCTCAGTCGCATCAAATTGCCCACTGAAAGTGGAATTTAGTTAGTTTCACGCCGTTCAATATCTCTAGCATTTCATTAATTACAGAAATGCGCAAGCATTTATTTTTAAATGCTCAATAAAACATCTAAATGGTGTTTCACGCATAGTCACGCTTTTCACACAGCCATTTATGGATGGATACTTTACTAACCTCTGACGTTTATCTTTCTTTCATTACGTTTTTGGTTCGGTTAACCCAAATCTCTTGAAAACCATCACCTAACCAACTTTCATTTGGCAAATTACGTGTATGGCATGTGTCTGATGCCAAGACTCTGTTATGTTTATCTTGGAAACTCGGAAAATATGCTTTGAAAATAAGAAAAATAACTTATTTATTTTTATAAATTTCCTGACTGTTTTATTATTATTATTATTTGTTCAGTTATTTGATATTATTGAGATATTCAAGCTGATCGGATGCGATTGGTATATAGAATCGGAGTATCTGGTTAAAGTGTCTTGACAATGCCTTTAACAATTTGTTTTATTTGTGGCCCTAGTCCAGGTTTTACCCTTTACTATCTTAATGTTATTCAACCTGATTTCTACGTGTTCTACCAGTTTTCTAATATCTCTGGCTGACCTTCAGATTATACAACGAGGTAAGATGTTACGTAGAGTTTCGCTGTGGGTCTCGTGAACAGGCTTGATTTATCTTTGCGCACATATATATTTGTTTTGTTTGCGGTTTATTAACCACAACTGACAAAATGTAAGTCTCAAAATGGTTGACACTAGATTCTAGAAGTACGGAATCAATATTTCGATTAGTTTCTATATCTATCTATACAAGTGCAGAATACGTGCAGGTAATACGTCTTTTTGAAACTGCGTAGTTGAATATTAAGAAATAATTGTTTATAATTTTCACCTGCTTCTGGATTTTCAAGTGAAGTCAACTTTAGTGAGCTTAACACGAATCGCATAGTTTTCCATTTGCTTTGGCGAAACCCAATTGATGGAAATTTGCGGATGCTGTTCAGTGGATTTTGTCTCCTTCTCAATTGCATTTAGCTCAGAACCAGTAATAGCTCCAACTGTGGAACTGTGGATCTACGTTCGTTTGAATTGGTGATTTCATATCCGCTGTTTAGATACAAACAAGTACATACACACACACACACACACATACATACTCATAAACTCCAAACGGTGTTCGCGTTTGGAATTGTGTAAATTTTGCTTGCCGTTCATTTATTTGTTTGTTTGTTTGGCAAATTTGCATAGTTAATATGTGTGTAAAAGTGTAACAGCTCTCATGTTGCGCATTAACTAAACACACGCGGCGAGAAAGTGTTGTTGTGCCACAGAGTCGAATATTTCACATATTTAAGACTTGATGATAATTTACATGTATTCGAAACCTGAGGTTATTACCCGGCTTCGACCGGGTCAATTGAATAGTGTTGAAATGCAAATGCTATCGAAATCTTTTACGTAATTCGCAACAACTTCAGGCACATACAAAACCGTTCCCCAAAAATATATATTTTCTTTCGTGCCCTACTCAAGCGGCTGGTCAAGTTAGAGCTAAGCCACGCAGGACTTTTATTCCAAAGCCCCGCCTTAGTGCTCACTTTAGACCCAAAATGAAGCTTCAGTAAAATTTCTGCTTTGTAGCTCTTACTGTTACCAATTAGTCAATAACAGATTAATATATAGATTAAACACAAGATTGCAAACATGTGGAGCTGTTTGTGTTGGCCGACACTTTTATTTCAGTCAATGACCATAAACAGAAAGCAAAGTAACAGAGATATCCTGCAGGGGGGAAGGAACGCCTTCCTTTTGAAAACTCACACTCAATTGTGTTTGCCGACGCTCACATTTTATGGCTCGCTCGAACCACTCCTCGATAGTTTGTTCAACTGAAACTACTTCACATCTTCTGCCATGTGTTTTAGATTGACAACGCCCTGCTCTCCAGCCCATCTCAATGGGATTATTATTATCATTAATTTAGGGGGATTTTATTTTTGTGCATATCTGGTGCGTGTCTGTACTTTCTATAACCGCAGTCTGACAATGACTGCATGCAGGCTTTTATCATAGTTAACTTAAATTAAAAATAATTATTTTTAATAATCGTATGCATGCGAGGTGGATGATCAAACATGCAGTCCATAACTTTTACGTTCTGTCAAAAAATATATATTAAGCTTTGAAGTTGTTCAGTCCATCATAATTAATTTGAAGGGAGCAAATCGGATGTCAACCAGTTTGGACTTGGAATTCTACTTTTATTTTGCAACAAACTGAATCCTTGATAGAATTAATTGTGTAAAAATATCAAAACTCTCATGTTTTAAAATTTTGAAATGAAATATATTTTAAACGAAGTTTTCGAGCCGAACCTTAGTACGAGGTATGTTTGTTGAATTTTCTTTAATAAACTTATTTTCATCATTAATGAAGTATAAAATCAAAAATATTCCCACTCATTGGAATACCCTTGCAATCAGCAAGGGTTCTCTTTTAATCTGTTCTTTAACTACAATCGGACTAAGACGAGTTGTCATAAGTTGTTCACTGATTGGAAGAGGCTAGTTTATAAGCATTTTTTCTTTATGCAGTGTCGAAATAATATCAAATGTTGAATGTCACAACTCTACCATATCTAAGAATCAACATGGGACACCTTTACCATATGCCCACATCTTGAATGCATGTGTCTAAATATATATGGAAATTGTTAGTTGATTTATTGAATCGAACAAATAAACATTTAATTGGAGGTTGACATTTTTGTGTGCGCAACTACATATTTTTGTTTAATTCTTTTATTTTTATATTTAAGAACAATCAAAAGCAATTTAGCGCTGAGCTGCTGCCTGACACATTCCGCCATAAAAGTCGCAGCAGCAGCAGCGGCAGCAGCAACAAAACCAAAACTGCAGCCCACGTTGTTTGGCATTTGGAATGGCATCAGATCCACTGAGTACAACTGGAGACCAGCAAATGGATAATATGAGTCTGGCTTTAACAAGAGCAAATAGGTTCTCCCAATAAATGGCGTAAATATTTTTAAGTGGGCTCTGCGAAACAAAAGTCAGAAGCCCTGAAAGAATTTGTTCTAGATAAACTAAAGTAAGCATACCCGAACACATGTGAAGACATATGGTTACAATCTAAGTTAATATAAATAAGTTCATTGTCTGTGTGCGCGAGTGTGTGTGTGTGTGTGTGTGTGTGTGTGTGTGTGTGTAAGCTCTTAAAACTGTGCGGTCTGTGTAAATGCTTTGGAGCATAAAATTATTGTACTGCCGACAAATCATCATCAGCATCGTCAGCAGCTGAAAGAAATTTTCTTATTTGCTGCAGAGTAACTTTCGCAGAGTTTTGATGGTGTTGTTGTTGCTGACATGGCAAAAGAAAATTCTGAAAATTAGTGCACTCGCATACCCAAAGATCTAGCGACGCCCCCCTCAACACGATGCAACCAGAACTATGTTGAGATTGCGTCCAAGTCTTGCCCTGACTCCAACTCCAATTCGCCGACAATGCAGTTGGATCTGCAGATGAAAATGAACAGTTCATTAGTTGCATTAAAAATAATTGTTTTACCCTAAATCCATTCAAAATGCATAATAGGTACACTGAAATTGAGTGTATGTACATTGCTGTCAGATGAAAGCAACATAGATCTTACAACGCATATGTATATATATATATACATATATACATATATATTCTTGATCAGTGTTCGTACGAACGGACGAATAGCATCCAGAATATTGCACACATCTCATATACATTTCCTTATTTGGCGATGAGAGTATAAATACTATGAGTCAAACTCAAAATTCACAAATTTAAGCATATTTAACTGTCATTGGGTGCGAATTTATTAAAGCCTTATAAGAACCTTTTGCAGAAGATGGCATCAGGATAGGTAAAGAAGCACATAAGGTAGTGTGGAACCAGAAACGGAAGCATTTATTGTACGCGTTTCACCCACACATCCAGAGTGATGAATGATTTACAACTCAAAAAGTGGTTAAGCTTGTAGCAGCAGTTTGAGACACTGACTAGTAGTTCGATAGGTTTCAGAGTCGAGACTTGATTGAGAATCGTTATTTGTTCTCATATATGTACAAATTTAGCTCCAGAAACATCTGCCCATACCTGAGTATGATTATACTGCCTTAGATAAAAACAAGTAAGAGGTTCTAGTCGGGAGCTCCCGACTAGGGAATACCCTGAACCCTCTTTGAGGTGGTAGCGGGGAGGTGGCGATAGGTATAAAATGAAAGATACTTGGCATATATATTATATTCTAGAAGCAACATATCATGTTGGTGACTCAAGCTCTTATTATTTACCCAATTTGCTCAAAAACAGGATGTCGATATCGATTTTTATCGATTACTTGGAATCGGAGTAAGTTAAGCCTCAATAGTTGTGAAAATCTCAGCTGTAGCCGAGTGGTGGAAAGAAAGAGCTGGTCCAGCGAATCGAGGCTTACACAAGGAAACTAAACAGCTTCCTAAAAATATTGCTTATATCGTAGAGTAATTTTCAGATGTATCAGGCGAATTCAAAACTTTCTGTACCCAGCAAAGTTACTAATTTGTCATGAAATGTATAAACCTTTAATTGAGGCATTAAAAATAATTGAAATTACTTTTAACTGTCTGTGCAAGCTTTTTGGAAAGTTAATTTTTCACCCAACTGTTCCACTGATAATTCTAAATGGACGGTATTTCATTTTAACGGGAAAACATATGTACAGTACAGTTGTTAGCCGTAAATATCGAGAACCGTGTTTCGCTGGGTATATTGGGATAGACAGCGGAACTCATCCAACAGTTTTTCCATGTTTTTTTTGCCACTCACAACATCATCATTGGAAAAGCTGCTAAATCATTGAAGTAACAAAACAAACTAAAACTTAAACTTGCCTTGAAACAAAAAGTAAAACACGAAACAAATTGCCAAGCTAGACATGACTTGAATAACTAAACAGAGAGAAGCCAGTCAACTCGTCAGGCAATGTTATCGAGGTAAAACGGGAAGCTTACACAACAAAATCAGCATGAGAACAATTCGATCCACAGTGGCCGCAATAAGTAGTCGGTCGCTTGCACAGTGCGGACAGGAAGTCCATACAGCATTATCATGTTGTAATAATATATACTTGTTTGGTTTTTCTGAGCTCGGCTGGAGTTGCAGTTGGGGCTGGTGCTGGGGAGATGGATAAGTTTAAGTTGTGCCACTTCCTAGACGATTCCGTTTTGGAAATTTTGCACCGCAAAAGGTTGATTAAAACGTGTTTCCGGATATTTCAATTTTATTCGCTTTATGTTGGTTTCCTTGTGTATACCCTGCTACCATTACAAATTTGTAAAGAGAACATAGGGTATCCGCTAGTAGAACTTTCACTGCTGGATTATAGAGTGTGTGACGCAAGTTTCCGGAAGAAGGCAAGACATTTCAATTTTATTCAGTTAATTTGTGCTGGGCAAGTGTTGTTTTCCTCTATGAAGATATTTCGGAATCTGTCTTTAACCGGCTGTCATTACAATTAAGCAAAGACGATATGTAAGGTATCTGCTAGTCCAATCGTCCCGACTATAAGACAATAAATTTCAATTTTATTTAAACGATTTGTGCTCTAGAGAGTTCGAATGCCATGTACCCATTAAAACTATATGGTAGTGTATGGTATCTGCACCTTCGGATCTGCTCTATTAAATTAAAGCAAGTGTAGCAAGCTTCATACAAAGGCAAGAAATTTCATTTGTATTAAGTTAATCAGTTTTCGGAAGGGTGTTGCCGTCTGTACGGATTTTCGCATTTCTAGCGACTATTTTTATAACCAGTACCCATCAAAACTTGGTTAAGAGTATTCCCTTTGGTATCTTCTAGTCGAATACTCTCCACTAAACACTCTTGTTTCGTGTGGGGTGTCGAGCAGCGATGCATGTAACCACGGACGGTGCATTTTGTGGGGTCAACTTCGAGTAATTTTTCTTGCCAGACCAACGACTTTTACGGGCCGGGTAGCTCTGGTTGTCTCTGGATTGCCAAGTTCAATCGAGAAAAAAAACTTGTTTTCCTTTTTTTTGTGATTCGGGGGCCTTGACTGATTGCTGTGATGATTAAATTAAGAATGTAGCAGGTTCGGGGGTCAATTTTTGTTTCTCTTCACTTTTATGCCTGTACCCCATAAAATAGGTAAACAGAGTATTATAAAGCTGTGCCAATATGTGTATAAATCAAACAGGAGGAACACATCAAGTAGTCTGTATATATTATTGTACGAGATGCTGAGTTGCTCTAGCCATGCCCGTCTATCAGTTTTCATTGAGAAGTCAATTTAAAGAATTTCGCCTATGTATTTTTGTTGAGATTTCTAGTGTTTATTTATTTGGTTCTTGGCATTTTTTAGTATAGTTGTTGAACTCTTCGACTCTTAATTGGATCAAGTTCATCAGTAATTATTTAAAAAGCAACAAATTTATTCAGCGCGTGCTTGCAACATCAAGCTTGTCGAGCACATGGCGAATGTCGTCGCACTTGTTGCTTAATTCGCCGACTCTTTTAATGGGTATATGGATATGTGACAGGTGAGCGACCATACGGCAAGCCAAAATAACAACTCCGATTGCCTTGAAATGAGATAGTCGTAAACAGGTATTGCTCGACTGAGACAACTTAATGAAACTGTTGTAATTACACGACGAATTCAAGAACTTTTTAACTAGAAAAAGCCAATGATTTGGGGAATTGCAAGTTGACAGACTCACATTAAGCAGGCCTTTATGCACTTTACGTGAAACCCTATATTTGTTGCGTTCTCCGAATATACTTGAGCAACTTATTGCTGCGATTTTGTACAAAGAATTGATATAGTTTTTGTTTTATTATTATTACTATAAACATTACAAACTAACAAGCTTACTTTCCCTTACCCTGAACTCATTAAAAATGGCAAAATAAGGAACTATTTCAACAGACAGGAATCTTCTACCATATATATATCCTTTGATTTTCATAAAATTCATAAATTTAAACTCATAATATTTTTTCTTTCATATAATAAACACAGATAAAGAATTTTTCACTATTCACTGGGGCGTGCGTGTTCGGGTTGTCACACAGCTTCCTTGGATTCAATGTAGGATCCTCGTTGTTCAGTTTCCTACATGTCAGGGCTCACTTAGAAAACTAACAAGGACTGCAATTGATATATATTATTATATGGCTTATCAATTAAAAGGGCCTTAAAATATATAAAAAATTAAATTTCATTGCAAGAATGATATGAGAATTTAGTCTCATACAACTCAATAGCTCATATTACCTATGAGAGTCACAAACTCACATATATATTTGACTTCCCTCGCCCAAAGAAAAACTGCGGAATCTCAAGTGGAGCTGTTCAAAAGCAATTGAATAATCCATTAAGTAATGGGTTGTCTGGAAATGTTCTCACTTATTTTTAGTGCTATGATGTAGTCGATATGAAAAAGGGGATAACAAGAGATGAAGTAAAATATATTGAGTAAAATCCAAAGAACGGTTTGATTTATTCCAAAGACAGTACAAAATTTAAACAGTATCCGATTGCCTTGCTAATACTCATTGAGAATTTTAGTAATTTGATCTGAATACGCCTTTTGATCATTTAAACATAGTAAATGTTTGTTCGGGAAGTTGTAAGAACAACAACTATGCCAAAGATTAAAGACAATTGCAAAATAATTGTTGCATATGTGAGATTTATTTCATACGCAAGCTAAATCAAATAATTTTAGCTTTTAAATAAAGCAGTACCCCGCCAGGGTATAATAAAGTTGACCTGTTCCCCATGCAATTTGAGAATTGAAGGTTGATATGCGCCGCCACATAAAGTCAGAAGGTCATCTTTCACACGTGGTGGCAAGACAATGGACAGTTTTGATAGTCGAAAGGTCAACTGAGGGAACGAAGTTAATCTGCTGGCTTAGCGGTCCATGTATTTTTTGTTGTTATATTTTATTAAAGTAAAAAGATTACATTCTTAAATTAATAAAATGCGCTTGGCGCTACTTTGAGCCCTTCAATTTCGTTGACGCACAAAACTGCCTCCGGTCTCAATTTTAATTATATTTTTATTTGCTGTTTTTGACAAGAGGAACCCCTTGACTTGTATGCTGTGTAAGCGGGCCTCATGATTTCCCATGAAATCTGTAACATCATTAAAAATAGATTTTCCTAGTCAGATCGGCAAATTTTGCTGATGGTATTCAGATTCAGATTCTAAATATATTGAAACAATCATGCTCGTTTGGATTGGAAATGCAAATTAAAATCACTTTATACAAACTGACTGAATGGTTTTCAAAAGAAGGTATTCTTGTAACACTAATGCTATAATATACAATTATTTAAGAATCTATATCTTTCGACAGCAAAGAAAGCTTGTTGCCCAGTTGTCAATTCTTGCGATGATTGTATTTTTTTAATAGGGATGAAAATTCAAATATAAACGAATAATAATAAGCAAATGTTTGGAATACTCTGTGCCTAAACTGCCACTCAATTTTCCCGGTATTATAAGTGAATAGCAAGTTTGCTTAAAATGTTGACCACTGGCCACATTATTATGTACATGTATGTGTGCATGTATATATACATACATATATTTTTGAATGTCTCATACATTTATATATTGTCAAGGCCACTTGACTGTCTACAGTTTAATACGTACAAAATGTATTTATACAGAGGTTTTGCCGTCATTGATTTGCATTTGGTCATGGGCCAGAGATTTTTTTGCACATATACATAAATAGTTATACGTATAGCTGTGAATTAAGAGAATATTCAAATATATCTGTTATGATTGTGGCAATTCATATCGGGAGTGCCGACTATGTGATACCCCAAATCCAATACAAGTTGCCGTAACAAACATTCTGAAACACACGAAACCTGTGCACCCTTTTCCCACATCATGTATTGGAATGCATTGTTGTTAAAGTTCGCTGTCTGGCCTTTATGAAATTTACAGATCTTGAATATTGCATACAAAACTATATGCATACCAAAGCGCAATTCTCAATTTAGACTCATTCATGGCATTGTCGACTCAGCTCGTCGTCCTGATATCTATGGGGTCAAAAATACTTCCTTCTGCCTATAACATTTGCATAAAAACTTCATAACAATTTTCAATGGTTTGAGGGTATAAAAAGCCACTCAAATTTGTCTACAATTAATAACAAAATACTAATTAACACAATTTTATTTGCATTTTGCAGCGAACCTCATGCAGCCGCTCAAAGTACTCGGCGAGTGGATGACTTAAATATACATCAAACATTATATTCATACCCCAATTCATACATGAGTTCATGGCACACCTTCTCATCGAGCAACAGCAGCTAACAATGGAGCCGGTTATTCAACATCTGAGTTTAAATTCAACCATTTAAAGGAACCTGCACTTAATCAAAAGTCTTAAGACTGAACTATCTCACTCTGAACGTTTAGACTCTCAAGACTCCCTACTTCCTAACACTTAAAAGCAATCCAAAAAATGAACTCCGTCATCTCAGCGTTTAAGACCAAGAAGAGCAACACGACCGGTCCAACAGCTGTGGCTGCTACGTCCAATGTTGCAACAACGGACGGTAAGCAAAACGGCGGCCTTGTTGGCCTAAGCATAGCCAGCGTTGGCGGCGGCAGTAGAAAGAAACCCGTGGCCCAAGACAATGGCTATCAATACCTGCGACAAATACGTGAAATTGAGACTGCCAACAAGCTGCTGTCACCGGTAGTAGCCGTTGCCGCCGATGATCTCCACATGCACAGCTGCAATTCGTTCATGGAGAGCAGCGATAAGTTGCACTTCCGTCCAGCGGTGGATGCAGCTGCCGCAAGCGCTGATGTAGTCGATCATTGTGCACCCGCCAAGGTGCGTTTGTCCAGTGCCGATGCACCGCAATCTGATCACAATATGAACGGCAAGTTGAACGGATTAACTAGCAGTAGTTCCAATATGGTGATGACCGAAAATGGCAACATGGACATCTACGCATTGCCTTGCGACCGACATAGTCCAACGTCGCCGGATGAAGATGACAATTCGGATCATTCGACGGCCGCTTGCAACAGCACAAGCAGCTCCAGCGAACACAGCAACAGTACAGTGGTGCACAGTCCAACGGTTGTGGGCGCCAACCTACAGACCGGCTCCAGTTGCAGTCCCAATCCTGTTAAGGATTCCAGCGCATCTTTGACCAGCACATCATCGGCCAATTGTGAGCCACACTCAACGTCAACCACAACGCTGTCGTCCCTTCACTTGGAGGAGCCACTCGCTGAGTGCACCTCAAATAATGAAAATGACTACCAGCCGCCGCTGGCATCGCCCGTGCTGACAAAAGGTCATGACGATTATGTGCCTCCGTTCCTTAAAGCCCCGCCCGTTACATTGCCCCTCAGCATACAAAACTGCAGCATTGGCAACAAGTGTAGCCTCTCCACAACTTCAACGCCAACCATCAGCTCGGCGGCCAGCACGCCCAAGCACGTGCGCTACACGAAACCTCGCCTAAGCCTCAGCCGTGGATTCAATCAGTCCATGCCCTCCGTGCATGGTCGCCCGAATTTAAGCGTGATGCCAACTGGCGTTGGTCTAACTGGAGCCCAGACGGGCGGTATACCACAAAAACGCATTTCAACGCACCAAAGAAACTTGAGTTTAGATTTCAGGTGAGTCTTTAAGTTTTACCCCAGCATGTTCTACTCGAAGGTATTGCGATTTCCCCACTAAGGGTCTAACGGATTGGATCCTGTTTATTTTCATGTATCAATTTTAATAGATGTGTAGAAGCGATCAGAATTGATCGGATCAGACTATTTAAACATTTGACTGCGATAGAAATTAACGCTCGAAAGCAAAGTTATTTTGTGGTTTCGAAGATAACTTTTCGATTACCAAATCAAATCTTATCAACTTGGGAAATCTTTATTTCGAATACTGTACCATATATATCTATAGCCCTTATGGGAACAACCGATAGAAAATTGAGTTAATTGTATAAACAAATTCGTTTTCTTATCAAACTAGCATATAAAGTAAAACATTGTGATATTCCTAAGTATGAATCTCAAATACTCAAATAAAATCAAAATCGGAACCCCATATATTTATTAAAATATTTAATTAAAAGCTGCAATGATAGTTTTAACAAGACGGTCATATCTAATATGTGCGGACAAGGGTATTTCATATTCGGCATACCAAACAGTTAGTTCTTTTTGTTTTTGTTTTTATTTATTGTTGCGCTTGGCTTGCTTCGTGATAAACACAAAGTGCGAGTGACACACCATCAACTGTTTTTATTTTTATCAGTAAAAAAAATTATCAATAGCAAATACGTAATTTTTGTGCAAATTGTCAAAAGCGGCTGAATATTGTGAGAACTTTGAGCATAAACGTTCCATTTTGAGTAACCAGCTATATTTTCTGCTGTTAACATGGCTGTTAGATTGAAATACAGAAAGTGGAGGTAACAGCACCAGTTTGCCAGAGGGTCTCCACGAATCAGCTCGTACAGCGAGCACTTGTTGCTCTCACTCTTCTCTGCGGTTGCTAGTGCATTTATATGGGCTCGCGTGCTTTATTTTAATACCCTGTACGCATTGATAATCAATATAAAGGGTATATTGTATTTGTAGAAATTTAAGTAACAAACAGGAAGCCATAAAGTACATTTGTATACTTGATCAGGATCACCCAAAAACAACAGAGCCTGTCCGTATATTCGTCCGAACGCGTCGATCGAGAGCCTAAAGGTAGATTATTATAATCTCTATACAAGTGGGTTTACATTTCTTATAAAAAGCATTTTTTATCTTTTCGATAGCTTCTGATATATTCTGTGCAAGATTGATAAAAGAATATCAATTATAAGCTTGCGTTGTGCCTGTGTATATTTTACAGGTTATCCCCAAATTGATCGACAAATTAACACAGAAATTGATGAGGTAAAACATTTCTGGATTTTGAGTACTTAGGTATTTGACTATTGTTACCCATACTCGAAAGTGCATACAGGGTATTTCTTAGACAGGCACCGGAGACTAGAGCATTCTCATTGTCATTGTTTTTAGTGTTTTTATTGTTTTGCGTTTTATCTACCAAAAATGTATTATTTTGAGAGACATTGCTATATGTATAATGCGCCTCCTTGTTTGGCATACACAACTTCGACGAGGCAATCGTAGTAAGAAAGTAATTACCTTAATAATTTTCCCATGTTTTGAGCTCAGGCACGTTGTTGCTTGACAATGGTTACAGACAGTAGATGCTGACAAAATTTATTATTTGCCTACATTTATAGATCAATGGGCATTATGCTGCCGCCCGTTTCTCAAGTGACCAACACTCGTATCAATCACACGCAACATCATCGCAATCGAAGTCTGGACAGCGCCCTCCAGCGCATTCCCGAGGTGAGTAATGTTAGAAATTTTCAGATGCAAAGCCCCAATCAACCCCCGCCTATTATACTTGAATAATTTTGCAAATTGTGGGCGCACCTGAATTTGGAAAGTTACGGATACATATACATATTTACAGAGTGTGTGTTTGCATTAGTGCACGCGTACAAATTGTGCTCCATATATGTATGAATGTTTGTAACATGTTAAGTAACATTTTTATTTTTTTGCACTCTATGTTTACGTTTGTGTTTATTAAGAGCGACAGTATAAAAAGAAATACTGAACGCCAATTGTACTGAACTCTCCACAACATCAAGAGCTGAAAACAGTGTAAATTAAGATATTGGGAGAGAGAGAGAGTGTGTATGCTTTGAACTAGAGCTGAGTGCGTGTCGGTTTTTTGTTTTTTTCGTGACACGAACACTTATGACGTCGGACCTAATCGCTCAACACAGGCTCGCGAGCATCTCTCGTGCATGCTGTTATTGTTGCACCGCAGCTTAAACAATTTTTAAATTCGACTGCAATTTTTTTTAGATAGCATTTTATATTCTTGAATTGTTTTTTGGCACTTGACATTTTCGGAGCTGCCGAAAAGTAAAAATACTTTTGTGAAGTTATTATTATTGTTAAATGAACATTTTTACACCTACAGGTCGAGATTTCCTCGCCCAATGCCGAGAGTGAGACCACATTTTGCTCACCATCAACAATACTCAGCACCAATATGTGTTCGAGAATTGCAACAACTGCGGCCAGTGTAACAGCCGCACTTGCCACATCCCCGCCAATGCCAGCCCTTACTGTTGCACACAATAGTAATTCAGTGCCGGGCTCTGGAACAGTTGCCAATGTCACGGTAGCAACGGATCCACCAACAACTGCAGTCACACTCCACGTGCAACGGAACCACCATAATCCCAGTGGAGTTAGTAAGTATTTACAGCGGGCGGACATGCAAGTTTTCTTTAACTGTAACTGTGCTCTTTCCGTTCAGTTGAGTCCTGTCCAACATTACGTACACGACCCAAGTCAAACGAGTTGGTGACGACGGCTGCCCAGGACACGGTCGATGGCAATGCTGGCAGCAGCAGCAGCTGCAGCAGAGCAGGCAGCTACAAGAAACGTGAGGATCTGACTAGCCTCGGATCTGATGATTCCGGTAGGTTTATTTGAAATATTTTGAAGATATCTCCGAACGGAAATATTTTCGAATTTTTGACACATGTAAAGTCCAGATTCCATGTAATTTTCTTTATTAAACATTATGTGAGCATAATTATTTTATACACCCTACCCTTCATCCCTTTCATCACGTCAGGCATCATTTGTGGATCGGAGTCGGACCAAATATCTCTGAATCGCATATGCCACTCACATGAATCGCTCGATTCGGGTGAAATGGATGCCGATGCCGACGCGGATGGCGAGGCGGAATGCATCGATATGTTGGAAACAACATCCATGGACGAAGAATACAATATAATGGAACCGGATCTATATTTCTTTCCGTCGCATGCCGCCAACGAATTCGACTGCCGTACACTGCGACCCTCGCGTAAGCAAAAGCAACAAAAACGGGAACAAGCCAAGCTAGCGGCAGCACAGCAGCAACAGCTGGAGGATCAGGAAGAACACGATGGGGATGATAGGATGCGTTATCGCGTAATGAACATGTCACAGGCTGCTATTAACACTGAGCTCGGCATGGCCCCCAGCCCGCCGCTGATAAACGAGAATGAGGGGGAGCACGAGCCGTTGCCCACAACACAGACCATGCCCTGTAACAGTATGGCGCCAGCAGCAAATACGCCCACAATGACACCAGCTGGCACACCCACACCCATTGCCACGCCCACTGAGAGTAGCAAGAACGATCAAGTGCTATTTAAGAATTTTTTCGGCGCCACGAAAAACGCTATTTTCCGCACGGCGCAAAGCATCATTGAGAACCATGAGAAAAAAAATGCGGCCAAGCAGAAAACTGGTGAATTACAGGACATTTTAAAGGCGAAATCTTTGGCGAACACCACTCCAAGCAGTGCAGACCAAATGTCGCAGGATCTGGTCAAATCGCCCACGGATATCTCCAAAAAGAAAGAGTTTTTTAGCCTTCGCAGCTCCAACTCCAGCAAGAAAGCTGCTGCTGCTGCAGCCGCAGCTGTTGCTAACACAACAACACCCACCACAGAGGCGCCGATAGACGCCAGCAAAGTTGTGCCCACGTGGGATACTGGTATGGATGTAAAGATTAAGGAGCGCACACTGAGCCTGCGGCTACCGGGAGCAGACACTGGTGACGCCAGTCACGATGCGACCCTACTGAAGAGCTCATCCATTAGCTCGCTGCACCAACTGAAAATGCCAGTGCCGGGCGTGGTGAAATATTTCATCAGCGACCGGGCTCCCACAACTGGTCCGCTGCAGAACTCGGAGCGTGGTCCCAGTGGCCTGTTGCGGTTTTTTGAATCGCCCGTATTCAATATTCACTTTGCAGTGCATTATTTGTTTTACTCAAAGGAGCCGGGTGTGCTGAGTTTCATTGGCAATAAGATCTTCAGTTTTCCGAACCAAGAAGTGGATCTCTATATACCACAGCTGATATTGATGTATATTCAAATGGATGAACTAGCCGAAGTGCTGGATCCCTATCTTACCATTCGCTGTCGCAAGTCCGTGGACTTCTCCCTCAAGTGCCTGTGGCTATTGGAGGCCTACAACTATCAGGTGGACTCGCTGGGCAATGGCAGCAACAGCCGTAAGTCCAAGCTGGCGCTAATGAAGGAAATATTTCCCAAGAAGGAGAACAAGCAGCAAAGCAAATCTGATGATGGGCAAGGTCCAGCTGTTGCGCTCGTCAAGAAAACCCATCACCGCTCCCAGTCTGATGCCACAGTGCTGCTCGCCGACTCCCGCAGCCCACACACGCTCAGCATAACGCATCGGATGTACCAGCAGCCGCCGTACACCACACAAACGATGCCCATAACAACCGCCAAACTGTTTCTCGGCGATCTGAGTTCGGGTCTTGCCTTCGATAATGGGTGCACCTGCTTTGAGACGGTGCGTGGACAGGTGAATGGTCTTCTGGGACAGCGTACGCTATGCAATTGCGGCGCGCCAAAGACAGCGCCGCAAAAAGAATTTATGAAGGCGCTTATGAATGTGGGCAAGAATCTGATCTCGTTACCCTCGAAGGCAGAGAAGACTTCGGCACTGCGCATGTTTCTAAATCTGATCAATAAAAATTTGCCCGCTCGTGTCTGGCTGCCGCTCTACTCGGATATTCCGCATCACGTGGTGCGCATCACAGAGGAGAAGACTGCTGTGCTCAACTCCAAGGACAAAACGCCGTACATCATCTATGTGGAGGTGGTGGAAGTTCCGGATATTTACACATCGACGCTTATACCTAAAATGATGCCATCGCTGCGACACACCAAAAGCGAGGAGCACTTAGAGGGCGCCTGTCTGAATACACATCAGAGCTGCAGCCGCACTTCCAGCTGTAGCAGCACTCATCATGGATCCAGTTGCCGCCGTAAAAGGGACACGGAATTGCATGCGGAGGGTGGCTGTGGCGAGCCGGGCACCTACAATTGCTGCAGTGGCAATAACAGCCATCATCTGCTATCACTGGGCGGGCTGCAGCTAAATGAGGATGATGTCTGGTCGCAGGAGGATGACCAGATCACCGCGCAGTACTTGTATATGCGCAAGATCAGCGAAAGAGACGCCATTTCACAGATGTCAATGGACTCGTGCGACTCCAGAGATCAGGGTAAATCTGAAATATTTATCTTTGACCCAGTTAAGATTAACAAATTTACACAGGTCCACCAATTGTCTTCAACATTGGTGATGTGCGCACGCGACACTGCAACAATTTGAGCTGCGAGAATACAAAATCCTTCAGCAATGATCCAGAGGATCCATCGGCGGCAGCTCTAAAGGTTTGTACAGCCGAAAAGTGTGCATTCCAGTAGCCGATCTAATATTTCTTATCCCGTATAGGAGCCCTGGCATGAAAAGGAGAAACTCATTCGCGAATCTTCGCCCTATGGCCATTTATCAAACTGGCGCCTGTTGTCGGCCATTGTCAAATGTGGAGATGATTTGCGGCAAGAACTGATGGCTACGCAGCTATTGCAGGTAAGTGAACTAAACTATCCGTTTACAATGATAAGTCTTTAAATTGCTTCTTTTTTTGTTTGTTCTTTTAAAGATGTTCAAGATTATTTGGGAGGAAGAGCATGTGGATTTGTGGGTACGGCCATATAAAATAATCTGCCTGTCGAATGACAGTGGTCTGATTGAGCCTATACTGAACACCGTTTCGTTGCATCAAATCAAAAAGAACTCAAACAAATCTTTGCGAGATTACTTTATTGACGAATATGGAGCATCAACAGGCGACAGTTTTCGTCAAGCCCAAAAGAATTTCGTACAGAGTTGTGCGGCATATTGTCTGATTTCCTATCTGCTTCAGGTTAAGGATAGGTAAGTGTTGAGATGTGGAATGTGTTTATATGGAAGTTTTTTTTTTACATACCGATTTGCCTTTTCCATTCCATAGGCATAATGGCAACATACTCTTTCATTCGGATGGTCATATAATACACATAGACTTCGGCTTCATTCTAAGCATATCTCCCAAAAATTTGGGTAAGTTTTGAAAATAAAATTTATTGCATATGATAATATTAATTTTATTCTGGCTCTTGCAGGTTTCGAGCAATCACCCTTTAAGCTTACACATGAATTTGTCGATGTTATGGGTGGAACCGGATCCGTGCATTGGCGGGAATTTAATCGTCTGCTTCTCGTCGGCATGATGTCTGCGCGCAAGCATATGGATCGCATCATCAACTTTGTGGAAATCATGCGCAGTAGTATGTAGGAATGAAAAGAATATTGGAAACATTTTTAAGAAATTTGTTTTCTGATTTCCCTTTTAGATGCACAATTGCCGTGCTTCAAGAATGGCTGTTCCGGCACAGTACAGAATCTCCGAAAACGCTTTCACATGAATTTAACTGAACAGGAAATGGAACGCAAGGTGGAACAGCTTGTACAGGACTCACTGAAGAGCCTTTCAACCAAACTGTACGATGGCTATCAATATTATACGAATGGCATTTTGTGAGAACGGTTTTTTATGAAAATCTAAGCGAACGGATTGATTAATCATCTTGTGTGCTAAAATGCCGTTCTGATAAACCAAAAGAGTATGTTTAAAGAAAAATTTTATATATATGTATATAAAACGAAATCAAAACAATATCTGTTATTGTAGCCAGAATCGTTGATTATGCGTTGTGGCAATGTTATTATTCTATTATATTATGTTAGGCCAAAGTGAATGTTGTCTAGCTTTTAAGTAAAAGTGTAAATGCCTTTGACTGTATTTGTCTGTCTGTCTTGTCTCGGTCTTGCATTGCATTTCATTAAGCAAACATAATAATCATCGACTTGTATATATATATAAGAACCTATGACTGTAATTAGATCGCTAAGTCGTCACGCATATTCATTTTATAAGAAATTATTGCATAAGCTAAACATTACTCATTAATTCACTCAGCTATTCACAAAACTAGATGCAAAACAAATTTACTATTCGCATGTCTGAACGATTAAAATTGAAATTCCACCATTTATAGGGTTTTTTATTAATAACTAAAGCAACTAAAATACTTTCCAACAATACAGACTCACATTTATTTATAAAATGCCAATAATCATATTGATCAGATATGCCGCAAATATGAATATACGTAGATATGGGAATTACATTAAAATATCAGATCGCTTTAGCCCTCCAAAGTCCCCATATGTGTATATGTACGGATATATACATTTATAAATATATTACTATATTTATATAGCCAAACATTTTTCTTACTTTATAGTAACTAAGCTATCAAAATACTGGCAAAAATCAAATTAAATTCAAATTAACATAAAATATTAGTTAGACACTTAAAGTGTTAATTTCAAACAAAAAGTACTCATATGTACGGCTTATACATAAAACAAATTATATGTGTATGATAATTATAATTACCTAAAAGTAATTTAGCTAAAAATATTATAAAATAAAGGTTGCATTTTTCTACAGTTAATTTAAGAAACTCAATCGACAAGATATTCAATTACTCTGATCGCTTGCAAATTATAATGCTTCGCAAATTATAATGCTTTAAGTTGATTTTAGTTTGCTTCATTATTCATATGGGAGTCCTATGTTGACGCGAATAAGCGTAAATTAATATTACTAAAATACTCTATTTGAAAAGTGTTTAAAATAATCAAAACAACAATAAAAATTCGAATTGTAGTTTAAAATACGTTCTTCGAATTAAAATACGCGGCTGTAATTTCGAGATGTTATAATTTCTAAGCGACCACTGTACTGAATATAAAAATCCTTTAAATTTCCAAATTACATTATAAAATTAATAATAAACATGAAAGTACCCAAATAGATAATGTGTTTCATAAATTATTATCATAACACAAACTGAACTAATTTTTTAAGAAATATCAAGAGTCAAAATACTTATTGGTTACAAATTCAAGTACCTGCCGCTTTCTGGAAATATCAGGAAGTACCTGACCGACAATAGAGATATTTGAGAAATTGTTCGTGTTACCCGAAGAATTCTTTTGACGGCAAAAGTATATATTTCAGAAGTACTTCAACAATTAAATCCCTTAAAACTTCGCAGTCGGTAAGTTTACTGTGCAATAACAATTTAAACAGGTAGAAGTAGGGTCTTTTTTTTAGTAAGCCTTACTCTTCTTTTATTTTACATTCTATTTTCACGAAACACCGCCGATACGGGGACTACTTCGACTCCCCATAAAGTAGAATACCTGATCAGTAAGTCAGTTTAAAGGCTATCGTCTTATGTTGCATGCGGCAACTAAGTTGGAGTCAGACGGATGGTACCACTACAATAATATCAGCCAGAGGAATTATCGGGTTGTAGATAAGGCAATATCAAATCAAAACTTTATCCCGTAAATATAGACGGTCATAAGTGTTCGATCCTGCTACACATAGGCTATGTTTTTAAACAAAAACTATGTTGAACATTTAATTTTTAGAAATCGCTTGTCAAAATTTGTTTATAAATTCCTGGGTAAAATTATGTAACATAGCTGAATCGACGAGACATGAGTAACTGATGCACATGAACTATCCGTACAAAAACCAGCTGTTATCCCACTTATGCGGAAGTGCTGCACAGCCTTAAAGTGGCTGCTCCGCAAGAGCTGGACTTGGAGCGGGAAACTTCAAACGAGACATTGTCAAAGGGATTGGGAACCTGGAGACCTGGATGCGTTAGAAGGGAGCATGCTAGTCTTATGGAATACTCGATTCTGAAACTTGCCAAATCTTTAATGCGTATTGCAACTCACAGTCGTTAAATAGATTGTCTTAGGTCAATGTGAACATGGTAATGCCAAGAGAATTGAACAACACCAAGGCTACCACGACAATGAAGCATCAGGAAAACATCACACCCAAAGTCATCGAGCCATCTCTATCTTTGGTCCATTCGTCCTGCCAACGGGACAATTTTGATGCATTACGGCACGCTGCTATACGTGAGCTTCTTGAAACGGAAGTGAATTACGTGAAGCTACTGTCTGCCGTTTGCAACGGGTGAGTCACCAGTTGTAGTCTCCAAGCAAATAACCACTCCACTTCTATTTCAAGCTATTTGCCTGCCATGAGCAACCGCCTCGATATCTTCTCTGCCAGCAGCATACGGCTCATATTTTCAAATATAACGGCCATATACAATTTTCAGCGAATGTTTTTGGAATCGTTGCGCCAAGGCATTGAGCAGAATCAAATATCGAAGGTGTTTCTAAAGATGGTGAGTGTGCGCCGTTTAATAATAGTTTTTTTCATTATAAGCGAAATTCTTGCAACTAGCATAAAGGATTTCTATGCTATTCAGCATACTGCAATGATTACTCACGTGCTCTTGTCGAGCTCAAACCCTACGAACGCATCACGGAAGCCCGCACAATTCTGGAGAAGTGAGTTATTGCCCATTTCAGTTTGAGCTGCAAAATCCATTAATCAATAAATTTCAAAGCTGCCGCGAATCCGATAACCTGGCCGAACTACCGCTATCTGCGCATCTGCTAGCGCCAGTGCAGCGCATCTGTCGCTATCCTCTGCACCTCAACGAACTACTTAGGAATGCATTGAAGAATAACAGAAATAAGCTTGGTGTCCAGACTGATATTTTAGACTATGAACATATTGATGTGTTCCAGTTGGATATTCCTGATACGCACTCCACCGTTAAAATGGCGCTTAAGAAGATGCGCGGCATCGCTGAAGCTGTAAACGAGGGTAGACGCCAAAGCGAGATTCTTGCACGGCTTCAGGGCAGTTTCCAGAGCTTTAAAGGACCACTGCTGAACCTGCACAGCACACGTTTCTTCTTACAAGGGGAAGCCATGCGGCAAAAGCAGAACATGTGGAGCAGCAGTTGCACCTTGTTCCTATTTGATAACCAGCTGATATACTGCAAACGGGATATAATCAAGCGCAGCCAGTTCATCTATAGGGGACGCATATTTTTGGATCGCTGTCGCATTGTGAACATGCAGGATGGAAACATGTTTGGTCCCACGGTCAAGAACATGCTACGCTTCTATTGCCAGTCACGGGAGAAGTGGTACGACTTTAGCTTTCGCTCCGCCATCCGTAAACAAGTCTTTCTCAATGCCCTTGCCCTGGAGCGACACTTTTGTGGGAAGACTCTGGACATTTCCGAGATGACAGGATCTAAGTTCAATGAATTCAAGGAGGAACGGCCGGGTGACTACTCTGACCAATCGGACTACGAGTTCCCAGACTGTGAACACACAATGGGCAGCTTACCCTCCAATGGTGACAATTCAAGAACGCAGTTCACGGTCAAGTCAACGTATCGCTCTTGCGCACAGTGGAACGAAGCTATTGCCAGCACCAGTAATGGGTCTGGGCAGATGCTTGGATCAACTTCAGCCTGGTCGCTGAGCCTTCGCCGTCTAAGCAACTGGTTCCACAAGTTGAAAAGCTTCAACGGGACGGCGAATCCATTATCAACTCACAACCCAGATATAGACTCAAAATCAACAACAATCGAAAGCATACAGGCCGCTTCCGCGCAAATTGAGACTGGCAGCTCGTTTGCTTAATTTATCTCTTTATTCATTACTATTTATAATCAAAGAATATATAAATCATTAAATATATATATGTAGAAAATGCAAGATATAAAATATTTTTTTAATCGGATAATTAACTTTTTTTATACAAAAAATGCCGTTATTTGTCGATTACCTATCGAACAACAAAAAGCTCATACTCGCGAAACAGGTAACGAGTGTTTCCTTCTGCCACACTTTTAACATGACCATCAATCGTTAACATTGCTGTAAGTAAATATCTGAAGAGTTGATATTGGAATATATCGATACTTTTTATTATCGGTAGCGAAGACCAAGTAAGCTTAGTGGAGGACGCTATGTTAAGTAAGAGGGTGCCAATGTATAGTAGCCAGAGAACACTGCTAAAAATAGAGGACGCTGTAAACATCGATATTCATATCGATAGAAGATCAACAAATGGATGATCGTATTCTCCCACTCTCGCACCTAATACAGATGATCAATATAAATTGTTAGCATTTATTGTACTTTACCAAAAATATTGACAATTTGTAATGTTATTTAAACGTCGCATGTGTTGTTGAAAGTGTGTTTGCTAGCTAAAATGCACAGCGCTGTTGGAGCCACGGGAAACAGCAAAGTTGTGGCCACATTGCGCGCTGATGGCAGTGTGGCAATGGAGGCGCAATCCGTCAACCAGCAGCTATCCAATTTACTAAAAAAATATAAAATTGTAAGTAATCAAGCATAATCTAAAGTATTCCAACTATAAAATAAACACCGCAGCGTACTGAGGGTGAGCTTCTATTAAAGAAGGGCAACGCGCCCGGGCCAACAACAGTCGTTGATTTGGGAAAGCAACTCTTACAATGTGCTCGAGACAGCGATGTTCCTGGCGTAAAGACTGCGCTTGCTCATGGCGCTCCGTTTTCATCAGACTGGGTGAGTCAAAAACATAATACTATAATAATACAACTGTAACTGCAACATTCCAATTTTAGCTGGGTATGTCGGCGCTTCACTTCGCTGCGATGAACAATCAGCTGGAAATTTGCGAAATTCTCTTGCAAGGCGGCATCAACATGGAGGCAAAGACAAAAGTGGACCGAACGCCACTCCACTTAGCTTGCTATTTCGGACACGAGCGAATTGTTAGCCTATTTCTGGCGCTGAGGTGTGCCGTGAATGCACGTGATATGGTGAGAGCCAGCTAATTACGGCCTGGATTGGCTTTTGAACTGAGTTATTCTCGTTGCACAGCTTCGCATGACACCGCTGCACTGGGCTGTGGAAAAAAGGCACAAGAGTATTGTACGCATGCTGCTTAAGAGTCAGGCAGACGTAACACTAGTCTCCAAATTTGGCAAAACCCCCATCGCCTTGGCCGTGCTAACTGAACAGGCAGATATTTTGGCGGAGCTGGAAGCTGCTCGCCAGTCTCAGGCTAACCGCAAATTCAACGAGGAGACCGAGGTAAGTACCTTGTCGACTCACTTTTATCAATAGCCAGTATATAAATAAAATCAACCAAGGTAGAGTCGAAATAAAATGTCCATTTAATTTTGTCTTATTATTCCCGACTGCAACCCATAGCAAAAGATGCGCTGTATAAAAGTATGTGACATATTATAACATAAAGAATGTTAATCGTATCACAACTATGTCATCTTTATTTTTCAAAACATCAAATTCTGACCAAAAACATTTTTTCATAATTTCTAGAAAGAAACCAGCGATGCAGTTAATTCTATTATGGATGAGTCTAAGTCAATACGAAGTCTTGACGACGCCGACATGTCGGTCGAGGACAAGATGGATGTTTTAGAGACGTTACGCGGCCGTAAGTTTCTCTTTCCCTAATATCACGAATATAAATAATATTTCTTCTAATAGACACTAACATGCTGGGTAATTCTGCTTTAAATATGCTCAAGACGCATGGTATTGCAGACATGATGCAGGACAATCAAATAGGTAGTATATTTTCTATTCCAAGGAAGTATATCTTTTCGTAAATTGCTCGATATTCTAGACGACGAAGCTTCGAAAAAGATGCTAAACACTGCTCTTCGAAATGGTCGACAGCTGGTGCTCTCAGAGGGTGGACGTATGCTGCTGCATGAAACGAACCGTGGCTCAAATGTAAAACAAAGTACAAACGGATCTATTAACAATAACTTAAGGAACAACGCAATCAGCTTGCATCCCAGTACAAATCAAGCTATCCAAAATTCGTCTCCTCAAAAAATACGGATGAATGTCATCAAGCAAAAGGAGTCTTCGTCAGCTAGTCCAGCAGGTGGTGTTACAAAAAACAAGGTTAGAAATACAAAGTTTTCCGTTCTTAACTTAACTGTTGCAGTTCTTTTAAGATATGTATATAAGTACCCGGTCTTATTTAAATGCTTGTAGCCATATCGAATAGTAATTTTTATATCAATGTTAAAATACAACTTTTCTTGTTCTCCTTTTAACAGAACATAAGAATTATATCGTTGACCGACTTCAAGAAACTTTGCGATCAGCCAAAATCTCTACAAAAAATACCTGCAACCCTAGCAAGGTAAGTTTTCGTGTGTTTTTAAATGATTATATTTACTTTAATATATATTGTCTAGCTCTGGAGTGGTACGCCAACTTGCCGATGGTACCAAGTTGGTTAACATGCGACAGTTACAATCTCGTCAGGTGAGTTGTCGTGTTTCTATTGATAATATATTTCATAACAGATGTTTTTATATTTAGCTGAAATTACCATCCAGACCTATTGACAGCGGTGCTATTGATGAGCAGCAGCAGTTGCTGAACGAAGTCATAGCCTCAACGGTTACACACAATCCCGCAGCACCGAGCACACTGCGTGGGCAAGTAGGCACCGTACAAACCATTCAACTGCGCCCCTCCTTAGCAGCCGGAACTGCTGTCGGAGCCACCAACAATGGAGCTGTTATTAAGCCTTCAGCCACTGCAGCCATGCGTTCGAATTTACGCACAGGCAATGAGTTCAATACAACGAAGGGCCCCAACGTGATGCCATTGCCGACATCGTCAGAAATTGGTCGGCAGCTGCACGAGCTGCGGCGACATAATGAAGAGCTACGACGTCGTATGGATGTGGTGCAGAAGGAAAAGGAGGATATGCTGTTACGAATCGAACGATTGGAACAACTGATGTTGATTCGTGATTCTGATGCAGAAATGAAATATGTTAACATTTAGTGAAGGTTTAGTTTATTATCTAGTTTGTAAATATGATAAACATTACGATAGTAAACATAGTTAAGTTTCACTTTAAGAAAAAAACATTTATTTTCTATTTTGACTGCCCTACACAAATTGTCCTACAATACTAATTAGAAACACAAACTAATAAGAATATATTGAGGTAAGCTGTAGATACACATATATGTATGTAAGAGAAAAATACATGTTCAAGTTTATATGTTACATATATAAAAATGTTGAACAAGGTGCACGCATTTATTAAGTGCTTTAATTATATCGATTTTAATATATGTACATATATATATGTTCATTTTAACTTTTAATAAAGTCTTGTGACAAAATAGAGCTGAACGAATGGATAGAGTTGCGAAATAAATATGCGAAACTTTTAGCCTTTACGGCAAATGACGTCACTTTTAATACTTGGTATGCTATGGGTACACTTCCGAAATGCGCAACCTTTTCAACAATGCGATGGTATCGATACTTAATGTTTATAAATGATACCGATGAATCATCGCAAAATTGAATATCGATAGTTATGCAGTATCGATGGCAAATTATATTAATTTTTTTTTTGTTATGGATAACGCTTCGAGGTGAAGGAATGAAAGTTGTTCCGTATTGACGATAGACCTACATAAATATCGTATGTTCGATTTACATCAAAAGGTTAATAAAGTTTTATTCGAATCTTCGAAATTAATAAACTTTTTCGAAATTAAGTTAATTTAAAACTTTCTTGTATGCTCATATTTATTTAGTCATAGATACATGACACACATTTTGTCACTCATAGGTGTGTTAGCGAATAATTGCAAAAACTTACTTGAATTTAAAAAAGTTAAAAAGGCTTTAACAATCTGTAGGAACCGTTTCCAATACGATGAAAGTTCATATTAAAAATTGAATTTCTATTTAATTTTTAAAAATATATGCATATCTTTATTATTACAGGTATAAGTATAATAAATATGTATGCGTCTCGGTATATGTGTGGTAGGTATGCATTTAAGAGGTTTGTACGTAGATTTGAATACATGCTTGTAATTCGATAGCGACGATTCGGGAGTCCAATACGAAAACGGATATATTTCGAATCAGACTCGCAAAAGTCTTAAGTGTAAGTTCATTGGTGGCTAGCGTCTAGCATGGTGTGAGCTTACAACTAAAATTAAGCTGTAGTTACGCAATTTAACAATATTCGCTCACAAGCTTTATACATTTTTTTTGTTTTAATAAATATTACAAACTATAATTCTGCTAAGCCAAGTCAAATATTCCGTTACCACTTAGCTAAGCACAAGGCTTCGCGGTCCCATGCGAGCCACATTTATAGGCCTAACTGATGCTTTTTCATTATCAAAGGACTTGCGTGCTCCATCTCCCAGCTCGTCATCATCACCGAATAACAGAGCAGCTAGACTCGTTTCAAAGGTGGACTTTTTTTTTATCGTTGGCCCACCTTGATTCACAGGCGATTTCGTAGTTGTCTCTCCCTTCTTATCAATTTCAGCTGTTGAGGTTTTTGTATTGTCGGGAATAAGTGTTGTTGGTCGTCTTGTTGTTGTGATGGCAGTTGTGGTGCTGCTACCAGAAGTCGTAGCACTAGTACTTATAGTCTGTGGGGGTGTTGTCTGTGATCTGACCAGCGCTAGTGCGATGGGCTTATTACTATTTTCACTGGATTGCATCTTTTCGTCGTATGAATTTGTATCCTTCTGTTCCGAATGCACGTAATCGGCTGGGAAAATTGGCCTGAAGCCTCCCTGTAATTGCGGCTGGAAACTGTCCAGTTCAGAATGCTTTTCAGTCGTAAAATTCGACGCATTGCCAGGTTGTAATTGCTTCTTATCTGGAGCAACCTCAATATCGGACCGACTTATGCTATTTTTTTCGTACAGTTTTTGTTCAGAGGCAGATGGAACTATCTTCCAGTTGCTCAGCGTAGGATTGCTTGTCACGCCATTGCTTTCCCCTCCTAAGTTAACGCTTGGGTAAAAGGGTGCCATAAAGTCCTTCTCGAAATTGTGGCCACGTAAATCAAAATCATTCCCTGGTATTTCCTCAGTCTGTGTTTCAGGTCTCATTTCATATTTGACGTTTAAAATCTGTTGTTTCTGTTTCGTAGGATCGCTACGTAGGTAAGAGTTCGGCTCTGTTGGGGTATATGCAATCGCAATGGGAGCTTCTGTTCCGGTATTGAGAGCGGCCGTTATAATTCGAGGTGCCACGAGCACACCCGGGACTTGTAGAGATGGTTGCAGCTCAGTGTATGACGGATCAGGTTTTTCAATCGGATATGGGAACTTTTGTTTGTGTAGGGGCTGTAGTTTTGCCTGCTGCTGAAGGGACTGAGGCTTTTTGTTCTTCAAAATGGGCTCCTGGGGCTGTTCGCGAATTACCGAGAAAGGTGTATTCTGATACTCAACGGCTGTTAATGCAGCCGATTCTGGATGTAGCATCGAGTCTCTGTTTTCGCTGGCAATTCCCTCATTTTCACTTTGACTCGCTAATTTAGACTTTGGATGAGACGTTATCTCGATTACTTTGGTGGCCAAAGCTTCTTGCGGGTTATGATCGGCTGTTACTTGTATTTCGCCGGCTCCAGTGTCGTCACCATTCAGAGGTTTTTTTTGTGACTGCAGCATTTGCAGCGTAACGACTGCCTCCAGTTTGGATTCGTTCGTATTCTGGATATCCTTGTTAGGTGTCTGAGGTGGATCATTAATTACCAGATCTTCCTCTTCATAATCGTCTAGATCGCCACTATTCAGCTTCGATGGTTGCGGAGTTATTGGCGCGTGTCGCTCGACTGGGTAGTAGCCATCGATCGCACGTAACGGACCGTTGGGTCGACGAGAATACATACGATCCCGCAATTGAGGCATTCTTTGACCACCATTGGGGGGCAATCGATAGACGCGTCTATTAACGGCGCTATATTCTGAGTTGCGGTTTAAGGGATAACGATTCTGCAAATGTGGCTGTTGCATGGGCTGTCGTCTGTTCGAAAACTGTGGTGCAGTGGAAGGATTGTAGGGCGCTCTCATTCCTTGCGTGGGTAGACGTATATTTCCGGGCTCCTGCTTCAAGTTGGACGGATGACCAATGGAGATTTTAGCGTTGGGGCGGAACTGGGGTAGAATGTTGGGCAGATTTACACTAGGACGTGGGCCCGCCTGAGGTTGAGACTGAGACTTGCGATCGAACTCTTTGTAGAAGGGGGCTGAAGGTGAATCGTTTGGCCGTTGCACCTGAGAGTGATGCAATGGAGCATATCGGGGTGGTGGTACCATCTCTTGTGAGGGCTGTTCATTTTTGCTCTGCTGTTGTGTGGGGAATGTCTGCAAAATGGAAGGAAGTAAATGTAAGTACATAGTTAGTAGCCAAGGCAAGTTTTAATTTAAGATTACCAATTGTTGTTGGTGCTGTTTGATATTGACTACTTCGTGCTGTTGAATTTGAACATTTGAGCCAGTAGCTTCTTCGTCGCTGATCTTCGGAAACACCACCGGATTGGCATTTTGTATCTGCTGTAGACTCAGTGGCTGTGCATGACCATTGATATGTGGAGAGATTGGTGGACCGGGAGCAACGCCAGCAGGAGGCATGTTAAGTGAATCATCTTGGTTAGACGGAAACCGAATATTGGTGGAGACTAACAGCTCCTTAGTGTCTTGGCTAGTGGCTACCGGTTGAACTTGGGCTGACGTTGACATTGCGGAGTGCTCAGGTTGATTTTTCGGTGGGGTAGCCAAAGCCGTGGAAAAGTCACCATCAGCTACTTTTGAGGGTGGTTTCTTCGAGCTCAAATTTGAGCCAATCAACGGCAGTTGTTGATATGGAGTGGGTGCCTCTGGTGGTAGCTCTTGGTAACTGCCGGGGCCAGCTGCGTTTCCTGTCAGATGAGTCTCAGGAGCAGCAACAGACGCGATGTTAGTGTTCGGTTGAAATTTTGTATTGGAATGATAGTTGGGCCTTTGTTGATAGATGCTTGGAGGAGTTGGCTGTTGTGCCGATGGAAATTGCTGTTGGTGTTGATTTGAAGGCAGTGGACGCTTAATGTTGGCTATCTCCTCGTTGATAACCTGACCATATTGCACGCTGCCGGTATCCACGGAAAAGTGTCCATCGCTCTTCACATTAATGGGATGACTCACTTGCTGCTGACTGCCAAGCACAAAAGATGCCGACTGCTGCCCAGGAGAGATGACCACGTTATTGATCTGACCCGGTATGGGACGGTACTGCATAACATTTGGCTGCTGTACCTGGTACGAAACATACTGATTGTCGTCACTTTCGGGGCCAGCTGATATAAGTTTCTGGTCAGTAGAGTATGGGTTCTGGTTCTGGGTCGTAGGTGGATGTGACTGCAGCGGCTGCATAGCAAATGGCGACGGCTGGGAGGGTGCGATTGGCTCTATAAGATTACCCTGGGAATCGAAGCCTTGATTCTGCTGGTAATTATTGGCAACTGCTACCTCCTCCTCAGCTAGGTTGTTGAAAATTTCACTTAGAGTCATCGTTGGTTTAGCAGCCGCTTGCTGCTGCTGGGCCTTGTTATTTTTCTGGCCTAGAGTATGGTAGACATCCGCCGGGTCAAGATTTGGAATTTTTGTGCTGTCAACAATTGGTATCAATGCTTGCGGCGTGGTTGAGCTGGAGCCAAAATCATTGCCACTAACCAGAAGGGGTCGCATGCTAGGGGTTGAATACATTTTGGCGCTAGTCGTTGGCTCAGTGGGAAATATGTCGGCCTGTGGCGTTGGATGATGGGTCGTAAATGTCGCAGCGCTGCTAGTTTGTGTTGGCTTGGGCTGCTGTTTAGGCAGCTGTTGCTCCACTATGTTATCAGTCGTAGTTGGGCTGCTCGTTGAGGTTGTACTGTGCGTATGCTGTTTTTTTGTCGGCACGAACTTCTTCCGTGTGGTACTCGCTCGTACTGGCTGACTCGTTGTCGTTACGGATATGGGAACAGGTCGACGTGTAGTGGTCGTTCGTCTTGCTGCCGTCGTTGGAGTGCGTGTTGTTGTAGCCAACGTGGACGACACAGTTGGATTTGTTGGGCGACTAGACGTGGATGTTACTGTAGATGTTGAACTCGATTCTGTGGGTGCGACGGGCATAAGTTTTGTTGATGACACCGTGAAATAATTCTCGCTGTGGTATTTGGGCGCCATCGGTGTCACAGGCGCTACCACCGTGGTTGGTTTCTTGTTAGTTATGTAGTTCTTATTGCTGCCTTGATACTTTAAATTGGCATACGAACTAGAGACTAACGGGTATACGAACTTTGATGAGGAGTACTTGACTGGTAGATTGAGAAAGTCGTGAATGTTCGGAGTGGAGATACCGTTAAGCACAATTTTTTCTTTAGAGTTAAGAACTTCGTTTACCTCTGGCTCAATACCAGCAGGTTTCTTAGCAGAGAAGTCTAACTGACCCGAAATAGGATCTTGCCGCGGGTAATATGGTTTGCCATCATTAAAGATCTGATTCGGTAGAACATAACTGCTGGAAATTACGTCCTCCTCGGCAGAAAGATCAGCACTGCGTGCCTCCAATGGCAACAGGGCAGAGGATGTTTGGTCCGACGCGATTACCTTATTTTCACTTATTTTGCCTATAAGCATGAGTAGCCCAACGATCCAACATCTGGCTCTCATATTGCAGTTGGTTTTGATAGCTGCAAGTGAAAACATTTGAAACATGTTACTACTATCAAAAGAAACTTATTCATTAAGGATGATGTAGCAAAATGTTAACAAGAGTTTTATATTAAACTCAGCTCGCAACTTTGTGAACATATCTTTTAATGGAAACGTTCGCTCATTTTTATAATGTTGCGTTCCCATGCTGATAAGCTAAAAATATACTCGTTTAAACATATTTAAAAATAGAATTCATCAACACTCTCGCCTGACTAAACAGTTTATGATTATGCCACCTCTTATGATGCCGACTTCAATTCAACTATAGCTCACCAAATTTAGTAATGGCACTTCCACTCTTGCGGAGCGACTGTCAAGCTTGGTTTTCACAAAAACCAACAAACAAACAAACAATCAGCAAATAAAAGAAAAAGTGAAAATTGTTCAAATAGACGCTGCTTAGCTGGTTCATACGCGCTATAATACTCTGGACCCATGAAAATGGTAAGCTAGGGTATACTAAAGCTGGGCAAATGTAATATTATTATTATTATTATTAACTTTTCTACCATATACTTTGAGACCAGGTTAACATTACTTTTCTGAATGTCATTATATATGCATGTATGTGTGTTAACCTCCCGCTACGCTGCAAAATTGAAAAAGAGTATCTGACAAGGTCGCCTTACTATGCGATTCTCGTGAATTCTATAAAATCTTACAGTTTTGTATTATAAATATTATATTAATAAGTTGTGATGTCAATATATATCTCTCTCTCACTTTAATTTATTTTTTTGCACCTTGTCTCACTCTATCTCTCTCTCTCTCTCCCTCCCTCTCTCTCTCTCTCTCTCTCTCTCTCTCTCTCTCTCTCTCTCTCTCTCTCTCTCTATCTCTCTCTCTCTCTATCTCTCTTTCTCTGTGTTACAATTTCTTTTGGAATATTCGTTTTTTACTGATTTGTCGGATAGATAGGAATCTGAAAAAAATCCCTGTATATATTACTGTATTTATAGGGTTTTAAAGGATTTTACCTGTTTAAAAAGACAAAAGGAGAATTGGATTTTGGCAATGTCTATCTTGCCGCCCATCTGTCTATCCGTACAATCGCAATACAATTTCGACTCAGCTATATCCTTAATGCTTGCAACACGTGTATTATATATATAAGATAAGGTTGACTACATCAAGCACCACTGCTAGAGTCATCAAATGGAGAGGAGTCTTAGAGTCTTAAAAGAGAAAGATCCTTGGGAAAAGGGGAGGTCCGTTCCATAGCTGCTATTACTTAATAGGTAGGCGAAAGTAATATTCCTTCTTCTAGTTAAATTGTGGAAGTTAGCAGAGAGTTGCTCTCAAAAGCCAAGAAACAATTGTGGCAAAACAATTGTCAACGCCAACACATTACCACAACTGCTCTGCATGCCCATTAAGCTGGGACAAGTTTTATTGCCGCTTTCAGCGAGTGCAAGTGGTGCGTGGAGATACCGATCAACTTTCATTTAAATTGTCAAACGAATAGTCAATTATTCTCAAAGACCATGTCTTGCTGTAATTGCGTTTTATGCAAGTATTTCTACAATCAAACTCGAAGATAACTAAAGAAGCTATTTGCATTTGCTTTTGCATTGACGCTCCGCGAATGCCTCAATATCGCAGATCAGAACACTGGTTAACTGGGTAAATGGGTCATATTTTAGGAAACTTGTTTACGTTACAATTTGTGATACGCACCATCGATAATGCCGTCGACGACAACCTGACACTGTCTTCTATCGCCATGCTCAGTGAGAACAGGAAAAAATGATACAGCTGAAAATATTCGACAGGAAGATACCCTATGAGCAGATCCAAATTAGTCATCTGTGTTTATTCAACTAGAAACTAAATACAAAATATGCTGTGTTAAGTTCGCGTTTTTTGTTGCCGACCAGAGATATTCCTTGGCCAATAACCAATTGGGATTTTAAATTTTCAATCCCTTTTGATCACATCATACTTCTTTTACTGTAAATATAGAAACTTCTCCACAACCGCAAGTCAATTTTGGCCCTACTTATTACTTTTCTATTATAGTATTAAATGCTTTGCTAACTGTCCTAAGCAGCACACAGCGCAAATATATCTATGTTCTCACAAGAAAAGAAATATATCATCCTCTCTAAACATTTAACTGCACAAATATATGATACCCTTTTAATCATTTTTGGGTGCACAGGATATAAAGATATCAACGAAGCAAGAAATGAAGCCAATTCGTTCGGTTTTGTTAAAAAAAAAAAAACGTTAAAAAACACGAAAAACCTGTCAATAATGCATTCCTCAAGACCAGTACATTTTGTCAGTTATAGGGTGCAAAACGAAAAACTTAAGACACAAACTTGTGTGCTTGTGTGTTAATCGCATTCTTTAACTACATATTTGATGTATGGATATGATTATATGTTTGTAATGTACATTTTTACTCATTTGGGATTAGCTGTCGCCGCATTAGATATTCAGTTTATTTATTTTTTAATGTACGCATTTGGGTCACTGTGCTAATTGCTTAAAATTATTATTCAATATGAAGCACCGACAAATTATACGGCCGGCAGTTGCAGGGGAAACGTGTAGAAAGTGTTAATTTAATTAAATTTAAATATTGAAAAGAGTTATGGCTCGCCTTGGCATTGCTCGCTCTCTACTGGTCTTTTTTTACGGCATGCGCATACGGCTAAAAGTTCGATGAACTGTTTATATTTGACCCATTTTGCACGTATTGCCGAAAATATGTTTAATTTGTATAACAATTATTGACCGAAGATGCATCCGAATTGCATTTCAACTGAGTACATTATTGTATCGCAAACATGGGAATTCATTTGTTGATACTTACCGAAAAAAGAAACCCAATTTGTTAATGAGGATAATCATATAATATTCCAGCAGCAAAATGTAAAACACAAAACATAATTACGAAAATGTTGAGACTTAAGCGATTGCTAAGCAACAAAAAATAAATAAAAAAAAAAACAAAAAAAAATCACAGCTTAAAGAAACCTTGGCGCTTCGCATGCCTCAACTTTAAACTGCCGCTTGTGAGTTGATTCATCAGGCGGCGCCCCAGCTACCGCTTTTCTACATTTCTTTCAACGGCATTGGCTGCAGCTGCAACTTTCACTTTTGACAGTCAAAATTTCTCGCTCAACTTCTGACGCGGTGCGCACACGCAGACGACTTTATGCTCAACTTTAACCACAAATACAAAGAAAGAAAAATAACCAAACAATTTTTATATAGTAGAGTAGCCAAAACTAAGGGGCAAAGCCGAAGTGGTAAGACCCGTAAAAATGTAATGAACATCAGTGAAATTTATTTTGTTCTTCGTGCTGCACAATGCTCTCTTATCGGCAACACATATTTTTTATTTTTTTGAATTAACGCCAGTCAACTAAACCCCTGCCAAAACAAACCCCATACATCCAAGCGTCTAAGCAGTAAAAAGCTGACCCCGTTAAAGACCAAGTACTGGAGATGGCATATGCCTGCCTCCAATTCGCTGTTACTTCTTCTTCTTTACCTTCGAGAATGGAATGTGGACAGTTGTACAGACCTGGGCCTGGCCGAGTCTCTGAGTATTTTTTCATAATGTTTGCGTAGCAAACATCTCAAATCCAGTTGTAGCTGGCAATAACTATTGCCAATGTATTTTTTGTTAAGTATTGCTAACATTTTTGTACTACATAATCAAATTATCTTAATTCGATTGAATCAGAAAACAAAGATCTAACTGTTTGGATTTCAAACCACTTTTTTGTAACTTATTTTAAAAATTTGTGTTAAAAATCGGTATTTTCTGTAAAGCATTCGTCATTTTGTCTGCAAAACTAGCCATCAAATCTCATAAAAACAGAAAGCATAAAACAAAAAAAAAAAAAGAATGCCAAAATTTTCACTTTTTAAGGTGCGTAATCGGCCTCGGTCATTCAAATTTACATAAAGACATACACTTGCAGAAATATACACACTCATACAAATATATGTATGTATGTATATGATTTTTATGGTTTGTCTTTGTGGTTGTTTCAAAGCAGGTTTCGGCTCGACGGTTGAAATTTTTAAATTTGGCTTGGGAAACTGCTGTGAATCATTTCTAATGTCTATTAATAGCAGGAAAAATCTGAGAGTCATCAAAAACTGAAATGTTATTAAAAGGAGCCTTAAAATGTAAAATTCACAAATGCATTATGCCATAAATCAAATTGCTTTAATTATTGACAAGGCGGCTATAAGAAATAAGTTAATAAGTTATGTTTTTATTCATATATCGCGACAAGAAGAAACCAAATTCAAAAGAAATGTGAAATTGTCGTTGGTTTGCGTTAGTCACAAAGAAATTTAAACTAGCAGTAATTAGATGGCCAATCAAAGCTAACACAATGAAAACTACAAGATGAAGGGAAATAGTCTAATTGCTATAAGAGTGGACAAAGCTAATTGAGCAAAAAACCAAATAAGAATGCTAGACTTAGTATATAAAATAAATCCAATAAAGCTAGTTTCTATATGCCCATTATCCGTTTACACAACTCAGGTTAAATTGAATTGAAAGACCTCGAGCTAGCTAAACAAACATCCAGAACTAAATGTGTTCACTTGCTCAGATTTCTATCAAGAAATTTGGCTCAGCGCTGGCTGGACTTGTTGGTACTTACGTAGCTTGTTTATGGTCACTTGACTTTATGGCACATAACTGAGTAAAACCTACATAACTTGGCTGACTGAATTGATACAGATGCGTTTTGCTTTGCTTCAATTGCAGCTGGTTGCGGCTGGAGGCAATGCTCCACCCTGCGATCTAATAATCTAGTTTGAGAAACAAATTAGTTTGTTTACTTTAATATGCAACTTCTTTTGCGTGCAAACCTCTGCATCTCCATAATTTGGTGTTGTATAACCAAAGAAATACAAATCACGCAATCAGCTGAGATTTTGCTTAAGACTTGTACATGAATTGAAGACATTTCGGATAAAGTATAAATATATACAAATTGAACTGTAAAACGCCTTAAATAAACATTAGTAAAAGTTGAAGAAATTGTTACACATTTAAGGTCAATGCGACTAGAAAAGTTGAAAAAAAGTAACAAACAAACAAAAAATATAGCACTAGCCTGACCAAGCAGTGGAATATGTATTAAGGCCAAAGAAATGGTACAAAAACAATGTCAACTAACATATATGAGCTCTAGATTAATAAGTCCCACTTCAACTATGAAGAACAACAGAAGCAGACAATTTAATGGGCACGGAATAAAACGAAAGACTACCGACAAAAACTTGGACATTAAGCCGCACAGTCAAATTGGAGTGTCATTTGAGTAATTTGCGTTTAATTTTGGCATTCTTTCACAAAATGCGTTTTAGGCGTGGTATGCGGAATACTAATTAGATGAAACTGTTCAAACCATTTTCATATGTGCCCAATAATTTTGGTCATAGGGATTTCACAAAGCGATTTATGTAGTTCTCACTTTATGTTTACAATCCTTTCGTATAGTTTATTTCGTAGAAAATCCTCTTGCGGTACACCTGCGATGACCGAACGCTGAAATCCACTGCAGAGCGAGAGGGCACAATTACCGTTTGCGATTTCCGATGTCGACGGCATACAAAATTCAATTTATTTTCCAACCACGTCTTTTTGTCTTTCGTCTCTGCCGCCTGACAATTTTCTTTTCTGTTTTTAGTTGAACTCGAGCTCGACACACTCATACGTCGAACAAATTTTAATATTGTATTGGTTTCAAGTTTTACATTTCTCTTACACGTATATAATGAGTCTATGTTTGGACGACGCGTCTGTTACTGTTAACGGTCTCGCACTGAATGAAGAATGAAGCACCGATGCGTCTAAAGAAATTTTATTAAAAAAGAAAGCACAGCCAAATGAATGGCTCAATGTATGAATGGCTGTACACCAGCTGCCCTGTTAACAGAGGCTGTTAGAGCTGTTGCTGTTAACTTGACGTGTGGACTTAAGTTGTGAAACATTTGACCGAGCAGCGGTAAGTAAAACGTTTTTAAGCTTCTCATTAAAAAATTTAAATAAAAAACTTCAAATTTAATGTCTAATTAAAAGTTAAGTAAAAACAAAAATATAATTAAAATCTTTTATATTTCCGTAACTTTTAAAATTCCAAGCACGATCTAAAATGTATTCGAAAAAAATAAACAATTATCTTGTATATTTGATTCATCCTCAAAGATCAAGATGAACAGAATATGCATATCCTTTGTGTATGTTTATATTCGATTTTAGTGAAAGCGGAAATTTAATGGTTGGGTTATAAACACATTCATATCTTGTTCATAGCTACTCAAACCAACGTAACCGGAACTAGACCAGAGTTAAAAAAGTCGAGCAAACAAAACATTAACAATTTAATAAGCAAAGAAAAGCGATCGTCAATTATATTTGCCATTATTACACATAAAAGTAGATGGTACATACACATTTAGGTGCCATCAGGTTTTTACCATTGCTCGTTCGTTGCACAACCGTAATGTAAGTAATTTGGCAGTATATGGCACCATCGTTGTGGGCTTAAAATTTCTGCAAATGAAAAAGGGTGTATGTGCTCGTATAAACGATATGACAATAGTAATATCTGTATAATAAATATGACTCGCAAATTTATTTTTGCATTCTAAAATTAAATTATAGGCATAAACTAAATAATTATTTTACATTTTTAGTTTTTTTCAATTGATGGGCTTTTCTGCTAGGCAATCAAAAATTGAACAAAATATTACGATAAATTCACAAACTAAATGATAGGCTGCGGTCTTTCAACAAGTCTGGTTAAATGGATTTTCCGGAGACTTATTCCATTCCTTCATCAAAAGTTGCTTCCACTGAGACATACGCAATGAAGGATTTTCAGCTTTAATGCGTTGAAGATTATTGGCTTCGAATGTTTTATAGGCCGCTCTCATGCGTTTTTCTGGATGCTTGTCGTCATCATTGTCCTTGACACTAAAAAAAAGATAAATGCATTTGCATTTTGTTAATTTAACGAAACAAAAAATAACTGAATTTACTTGTTGCACTTACCTAAGCACTGCCAGGGCCTGGTCAACATTTGTGGCAACATTGGCATCAGCTAGAGATCTGTTCAGATTCTCCTCAATGGTGTTATGCTGTAGTACGACACGAGGGGCCAAGGGCTTGTTGGCTTCATTGATTGCATCCATAACACGTTGTTTCTTTTCCAGCTCTTCTATTATCTGTTGACGATTAATTTTAGCCAGCGGCTGCTTGCGTTGGGTGTTTATTGAGCTAAGCTCCTGATCCAACAAAGCTTTTGATTCCGCCTTACGGCGGGCAGCTTCAGCCCGTTTTTTCTCTTCTTCCTCACGACGCTGTTGTTTTTTGGCAAGATTCTTGTCATCGTCGTGCCATAAACGGTCTTCGGCTTCCTTTGCTTTGCGCTCTTGGATGGCCTTCTTGTTCGCATCCTTGCGGTCACGAGCCTCTACTGCTTTTGAGTTCATTCCCATCTTCTTAGGCATGTTATGTACTTTACTAATTGATTGTTTACAAAAGCAGTATAACCGCGTTACACTATGTCTATCTGATTTTACAATCCACTATCTTTCTGAACAATGACAAAATTTTGATAACATATGGTGACCAGGGATTCATTGTTGTTTTTAGTATTTTATAAATATTTTCATCAACAAACGGTCACACCGATACTTGAATTCATTTCAATTACCAGATTATTTGACAGATGGTCATACCTTTTAGTTGTAATTTTATTTACAGTTTGTTCGTTGTAAATAAGTAGCAATGGAGATATTAAAAGCCGAAATCGCTCGTAAACGCAAGTTACTTGAGGAAAAGCAATTAGTGGATGATAAAAAAAAGTTTTTTCGCCGCGGCGACCTCAGTGCCAAAGACACCGAGGAAGTACTACAAAAAGTGGGCTACAAGAAACAAGAGCAAGTTGTGGAGCCCAGGGCTGAGGGCGCATACAGTTTTGTAGCTGATGGACAGAATATTTTACCTCGCCTTGAAGTTATACGTCGACTACGGGAGCGCGGCGAACCTGTGCTATTATTCGGCGAGACTGAGCCGGAAGCATTTGATAGATTACGAATTTGCGAGATTTCACAGCCCGAAGCCAACCGCGGCTTCCGAAATGATTTCCAGGAAGCAATGGAGCAGGTGGATGCAGCATATTTGCAGGAAATGTTCGCCAACACACCCACAGCCAAGGAGGATAAGAAATCGGACTTCACTGAGCTAGACGAATCCATTTCCTGGGAGAGCATACAGGCGATGGCTCAAAAAATGGGCCGAAACAAAGACTATGACATGGACGTCATCATAACCCTGTTAACCTTTCTTCTAAAGTTGTGGAACGCACAGATCGCCAGCTATACCAAGCATGAGAAAATGTCGACGAAAGTGAAAATGACTCGCGTCATTTACACACAGACAAAGGAGTATGTGAAGCCATTATTTCGTAAATTGAAGCATCACACCTTGCCCGAAGACATTCTTGACAGCTTACGGGACATATGTAAGCATTTGCTGAACCGCAATTACATATCAGCGAGTGATGCCTACTTGGAAATGGCCATAGGCAACGCTCCATGGCCAATTGGAGTTACAATGGTGGGCATACATGCCAGAACGGGCCGCGAAAAGATTTTCTCAAAAAACGTCGCTCATGTTATGAACGACGAAACACAGCGAAAGTATATTCAGGGACTAAAGCGGTTGATGACCAAATGCCAGGAATACTTTCCAACCGATCCATCCAAATGTGTCGAGTATGTAAGCAAAAAGGATCGTGAATAAATATATGTACATGAGTTGATTATATCACCGACTTTAGTATATTTAAATGGAACTCTGTCGTATTTGCCTAGGGAGGTTTACCTGTAGAGGGACACACTCAATGGTTTAGGACACTTTACTTTTTGCCCAGCTCAGCTGAGCGTAATGAAGACTTCTCCACAGCATTAATAATCGTAGCTCTGCAAAAGAAAATGCAATCTTATTGGCTTTTCTTGGATTTTGATTTGTGTGTTCTCTACCTGAGGTTTCCCTTTTCCAGCTCGTGTACGCCGACGATAGTTGAACCACCAGGTGAACAGACCTCGTCGCGCAGGACAGCTGGATGCTTTCCGGTCAAAAGCACCGTCTTGGCGGCGCCTAGTAATGTCTGTGCGGCAAATTGTAATGCCATCTGTCGTGGTACTCCCTGTTTCACTGCACCATCGGCAAGCGACTCAATAATGGTGTAGACAAAAGCTGGTCCGCAGCCGGTCACACCAGTGACTGCGTCGATCATTGGCTCTGGTACTTGTTGCGCCAAACCCAATGAGTTTAGCATTAAATGAACTTTTTCTAGATCTTGGTGTGCGACATGCGCATTGCCAGTGTAAACAGTGCATCCCTCTCCTACCTGCATGGAGGTATTGGGCATTGTTCGTATCATCTTTAGGCCCGATAGTTCTATGAACGCGAATGTCTCCTCTAGCGTTTGCAGGGTTGTGCCTGCTAAAACTGAGACAAACAACTTGTTTGCGTCTTTTGCCGACGGAACGTGTTTGTATTTAAGCTGTGCTGCACAAAGCCCCAGCATATGAGGCTTTACGCAGATGAAAATAATATCTGTGTGCTCCAATACGTCGTTGTTTTCATCAGTTGTAGCTGCGCCTAGTTCACGCCAGCGAGACAGATTTTCAATGTGCGGTCCCGACACCATCACCTGGCTGGCCTTCACAATTCCACCGCGAATAAGACCGGAGCCAATCGAAAATGCCATATTTCCGCCTCCAATAAATCCAATGCGTTCATCTAACTTTGCCATCTCGCCGGTTTAGAGAAGCAAGAAAAATTGACTTATCGATTGCTATTTGTATAATTGTGTGACCATGCCTCGGTATAGGAAAAAATGCATGGCTTCATATTTATAAAATGAATATATATATGTACATACTAAATCGTAAATAAGTGTGTATGTTCTTTAGTTCACGAAAAAAACGTCTTTTCAAATGTATGACTAATAGGTGTTAATTCGATTTTATTTAAGACTAAGTGGAAGAGCCATTTAATATATCATATACTGTGCACGTGGTAAACGAAAAATCCAACTAATATGATAGATATTAAATATTATAAAGAGGCTATCACACAAACTGCAAGCTATTATAAAAGGTTTTTAATAAAATATTTATTCCTAGGCCTGGATATGTACTCGCATAAAAGTCGACTTTTAAAATGAATTAAACTTTATTTTTATAATAATAATGCTCACAAGCACACAGTTTAACAGGCAGAACGGACTTGGCTTTGACCAAATTTTTATTGAAAATTTTGATAAAAAAAAAAATTTTAAAAACTTAAAATTTATATTGTGTTACTTAGTTTACTTGGTCGCATTTTGCCTATGAAAATATTTCCACATCTAAAAAATAGTTTTTCCCAATAAAAAAATTATAATAGTTTTATTACAAAATCAATCTTGCTCTAATTGCAATATGCTTGCAAACTTAAACTTTATAAAACTAATGACTGCAGTTTGTGGCTGCTTATGTACAAAAATAATTCAATCTTATCAGTTTCTTCTTTATATTTTAAATTATATTTACACATTCTCAATATGATGGCAACAGCTCATTCAGTTTAATTATCTATAACATTTTTGAGAATATACAGCTACTTAAATTCATTTAACGCAAATGACATACTTATGTACATAAATACAACATTAATAAATACACCCAATTTGACACTAATTTGCAGTTAGTTTTCTATTCATAGCTCTGTTGTTGTCTCCACCTCAGAGCGATCCAAGTCGTTTAAATATGAGAAGCTCATTTGTCCGTAGTCTCGCTTACCGAAAATCACATTTTCATTGGTGAAGCTCATATGATTTTGACTCACATCGCCGTTCGATCTAAAATATTGGAAATTGATAAATATGTTATGAGTCAAGGGGGAGAAAATTGAATAAGCCCACCTTTGAAACAACGGATTGGCTATGGGCAATTCGCCAGCGTATAAACGATTATTTTGCTGGTTATTCCGACCCAGAGTGTTGGTCATGAACTCGTTGCCCCCGTTCAATGAGGCCATACCACCAAAAGTATTGCCGCGTCTACCCATCGTACTGTAGCCATTGTTCTGGGCATTTGCATTGGCCAAATTGTTCCGGCTTGAAGTGTCGTATTTATAGCCATCATTCTGATATTGATTGCTATTATGGTGCTTAATACGCCCCAAGGTTAGGGTGGCTGGGTTGCCATTTCCGGGAATGCCCAGGGGATTGGCATTGTTGCGGGAATTCATTTCTAGTGTGCGATTGAATGTATTCTGACGATTGTTTAGTGTTAAATTGTTGTTGTTGTTATTGTTGTTCATATTATTGGCTATGTTATTGAGATTATTATGGCGAATGGTGGAAATTGTTCCAGTGCTCGCATCCAAATGCGCGGGACTCGACTGCATTTCTCCCCCGGCTCCGCCTCCGCCATTTTGCTTGTGTGTTATATAGCTGACATTGTCTAGAGAAAATGCGTGGTTCTTTGCGCTAAAATCCAGTTGTAGATCCTCGTCCCCATCCGGTGGCACAGCCATGGCCAGCATTTGGGTTTCATACTCCTTCAAATTGGCCACGGTATCGCCAGAACTCGCGGCTTGCGAGTTAACGATCACGGGATCGTAGCGTGTCGGAGTTGGTGCCGAGTAATGCCGAATGCGCTGCTTGAAGTTCTTATATCTGCATAAGAAAATAAACAAATGGTAGGGAGTTCCTAAAGTATTTAAGAACTTATTACTTACTTGGACCATGATATGCATATGTATATTATGCCGATCGTACCCAGAATTAGGATAATAATCGATATGGATATAAGCGTGAAAGAAAATACTTCATCATCGATGGCAATTGCTGCTTTGATCTTTAATGAGTTATTTCTATTAGTATTGCCTCCTAGATTCCACCACTTTTTTTCTTACCTTGTGCACTTGCTCCTTTATTTGAATTGGTGCATGGATGCCTTCGGCATTAGCTTGCGCTAGGTTCGATGCCGCCAAGTTAAGTTCCGCGCTCACTGAAGATTCCAGCAGCGTCTCTTGGATGATGCTGTCGTTACGGCCTAGTAGCTTCTCTGATTTTGGATCGATTAGATAAAACCAGACATCGGTTGCATCGGGATTCTCCACAACCGTGCCGTTGCTCGTTGCGTATTTCCGATTGCTAATACGTTCAATACCACTGACCAAGCCATTGGTCCTCTCCTCAAGCAGCTCTTCCAATGCCGTGTAATGGTTCCGAATCTTATTGGGCGCGGCATTAGAGAAAGCTAGTGCTAAACGATTTACATCTGTTAACTGATTGACTACGATGCGGGCTCTTGTGTGATGCGAGCCCTGCTCCTGGGCATCATTATCACTCGCCTCCACGTAGAATACCATGGGGAATTTAGCATCATTGAAAGGTCTCGCGGTACGCAAAGTACCCGTATCCTCAGCTAACATAAAGTATGACGAAGGCTGCAAAAATGCTAGAGTTAAAATCTTGTTAGTAAACAGAGTCCTAGTAGCTTACTAGATTTTCGTTGCGGTAATCCTCTTCATCATAGAGCTTGTATCTGAGTAAGCCAAATTTACCGGAATCCCGATCGATGGCGCGAACTTGCAATATGGTTGTGTCAACGTCCATTTCGGGTGTGACAACCGCATAATAGGTTTCATTTTGGCCGTGGAGTCGATTAAATATGAATTGTGGTGGATTATCGTTCTCATCTTGCACCATGATATTAACGGTGGTGCGATCCTTACGTGGACTCACAAAATACCTCTGTGAGACCAGTTGTAGCTCTAGTGTATACGATATTTTATTTTCAAAATCCAAGGGCTTTGCAAGTATCAGCAGGCAGCCATAATCTTCGAAGCTCAGTTCAAAGACGCCCTGCTCATTCCCCCGAACGAATTCGCACTTAAAGTTTGGTGCTCCCTTGGATGGTTTTTTGGAGTTCATGATTTGAATCAACTTCAACGTGCTATTCACGGCTGTGGACTCAGGCACACTGAGGACGTAGCTGTCATCACCAAAGGCTAGTCCGACTGTTTCTGTATTTGTGTTTGGGCCTTTCTCGCTGTTCATCTGATTTTCCATTAAGTTCTCTTCGTCGGAATCAACCGACAAATGGCGAACAAACACTGGCAGCATGGCGACTGAACTAAGCTGCGGTTCCCCCATATCATAAGCTCGAATGTCCACCTGGTACTCGGTATCCTCTTGCTTTCGCAGCTCATCGCGAATACGCACCGCCCCTGTATCTGGATCAACTTGAAAATATTTCAGCGCCTTGCCACGCCCAACTAGCTCATACCGAATCACGTTGCCCGGTGGCGTTCCATCGCCATCAATTGCGGGCATGGTCGCTATGACTGATCCAATGGGCTGGTCATCGTTGACAGTCACCGGACCGGGTACTGATATGAACACAGGGCGCACATCATTGCGATCCTCGACCTCGACCACTATGCTCACAGTATCGCCCGGTGCATCTCCGTCATTTTCAATGGTTCCAATGATCAACTGATGCTGTTGCTGCTTTTCGTAGTCCAAGCCCTTTGTTGTTCGAATTTCGCCTGTATCGGGGGAGACTTTAAACAGCTCGGCATCGCCTTTTCGCATCACATATGTGATTTCTGGTGTGGAGTCCGGATCATGGGCTTGTACAGTGGCCACCAGAAAGTTGGGCATGTTTTCGGGAATTCGTACACTGATGCTGGCATCATTAAACTTTGGCACCTCATCTGGCAGATCGTGAACTACAACTGTGACACTTGCCGTACCCAGCCGGGCATCGGGTGCTCCATCCTTGGCTGTCACCACAAATTTGTATTCATTGAGTCGCTCAAAGTCTAGCTTATCGGAGGTGCGTATCTCGCCGGATTTATTATTGATGGAGAATGGTATATCCGTGGGTAATGAGTATGTTATCTCAGCATTGACACCCTCATCCGCATCTGTGGCATGCACAATGCCCACAAAAGCATCTCCCAAGCCCTCATCCACGTGAAATACATAGGGCTGAGTAAGCTCATCGAACTCGGGATTTTTGTCGTTGATATCGGTAACCTTAATGTTAACTGTGGCACTGCTGGACAGGCCACCGTTGTCTTCCGCTTTCACAATTAGCTGGTAACGTGTGAGGCTCTCGCGATCTAGTTTCCGTATAACCATAATAACACCACTTTGCTGGCCAACAGAGAATTGCCGAAGGTCGTTACCGGATATGATGGAGTAGACAACTGGATCGTTTTCCGGGTCGTCGGCATGTACGACTGTGACCGTTGAATTAATTTCAGCACCCTCACTAACCTGCACTTCGTACAGCATGTGAGTGAAACGAGGCGGTTTTGTATTTGGGCCCGGTGTTACGGTCACCTCAACAATTGCCTGGGAGGAGAGCCCGCCAATGTCAGTTGCCTGGACCGTTATGCTGTATTGCTCTCCGGCGAGCAAGCGTCCTTGAGTTTGAATCTCTCCGGTCTGTTCGTTAATATGGAATTTTTGCATACCATTATTGGAGACATGGTATATGGAGTAGGCGACTACGGCATTAGCACCCTCATCGATGTCCGTTGCCATCATTTGTGTCACCAACCGCTGCTCGTGTTGATCGCCGGCTGAAATGGAAATGGGAGCAACCATTGCCAGCTTCGGAGCGTTATCGTTAACATCACGTAAATGTACGGTTAGGCTCAGTGGGGCACTGGCCGCGTTTGTTCGGGGCTCTCGTGCGACAACCTGAAACTTGTAGCGTCCTGGCGCAGGTGGATCACGGTCTAAGCCTTCTTCGTTGACAATCAGAATTCCATTGCTCGTCACATTGAATGACGGCGTCGTCAATTCATATATATAGTCGGGCTTTGGATCGTCCTCACCCAAATCATCGTCTGTTGTCCTTAAAGAGATTGGCATTCCATTTGCATCCACAACTTTCGTGCCGATTGGTGAATTCTCATCAACATATCCCACGACATCTGTGGACGATATAACCGGTGGATTTGCATCCACTGGCTTCACAGCAATGGTCAGCTTAGCCGTCGTGAAACGACGTGGAGCCGGTGAGATCTCTTCGGCTCGCACTATAATATCATATCTTTTGGCTGTCGACGTATCAACAGCTTTAATCTGCTTTAAAACACCCGTTTCCTCATCAATTTCAAAGTAGTCCGCGTAGTTGCCGGGAATTCCACTGGCAAAGCTGTAACGTATTCGCGAACTAATTGTGTCCAGATCCACGGCTTGTATTCGTTCCGGTAGAACATTAAGCACACCTTGTACCGAACCAGCAGGTACGGACGCAGTGTACTCGGGATTAATACAAGCACCATCCAGTAGCACACATCCACGGTAGATAAAAGACGGGTCCATGTCATCAGAATCGGCTATGTTTACGGTCAGAGTGGTGGTCGAAGATAGACGCTCTGCAACATTTCGCGCACGATCCTAAATAAAAAAAAAAAACAATTAAATTGTAAGAATACAATATAAAATATTTTCCGGTTTTATAAACTTCATATACATTAAGGAATAAGAAAACAATAAATAAATAAGAATATTTAAAATGAAAATTTACAAAAAATTAATGCTCTTCAGAAAATCCCAGCTTTCCCCCTGAAGTACATTGTATCAGGCCAAGTTTTAAAGTGGGACTCAGACTCAGACTTCATGCGTAAAATGCTAATTTATCTTTGAAGCATCTACTCGATCTAATATTTTAAATACTGAATTGCACATTAAACAATCTCTTAATTGCCATACAATTTTACTTACCGATGCTACAATGGTTAAATAAAATCGTTGTATCTTTTCGTAATCCAACGTCTTGGCCACTGTCACCTGGAAATATGGGAATATCAATGCGAATTATATTCCATTCTCAGATGTACATGTTATGTGAATCCTTTGTCATTTACCTGTCCTTGGTGGGGAAATGATATTGCGAAAGTTCCATAACCATCGGCACTAGTCATCTTATCATCCTCGGTCGTGTTGATATTGCCCTTAACTATAAAATACTCGACTAGACCATTTACGCCAGCATCTTTATCGAGCGCTTGTATATTCCTATACACAGTCGTTCCTAATGGTGTGCTCTATGGTAATATAGATAATTTAATTATAAAAATTAGTAAAAATTAATTTTAAAACAATTTATTCTTTATAATCTTAAAATGCTGATCAACAATTAATAAATAACAAAAAAGATAATATTGTTTACCTTCGGCACGCCATATGTTTAATACTCTTTCCTTACGGTTTTGCACATATGTGCGAATAGTAAAGCTAAAGCGAATGGAAAAACAGAAAATTTTGCCATACAAAAACTTATGTACTGCAACAGAAAGACGGACCTATGCAAAGTTTCGATAGCTTGAAAACTGAGAGGCAAGTTTGCATAGAAACAGACAGACAGATCGGCTATTGATACCGATCTAGAATCTATGTACTAGAATATGCTTCTATGCGTTACACATTTCATGACAGAATTATAGTAGCCGGTACAAGGGTATAACAAGAGTGATCTAGTCGAGAATGCCCGACTAGAAGATGCTCTGGAGCAAAAACCGAATCTTATTCAATTATGTAGTGAACAGCGGGTGATATTAATTATTATTATTAATTAAAAGTAAAGTACCCATAGCTTTTATTATTCTAGCTATGAAGATATCGAAAAAACTTATAAACTTATATTATCCGCATAGACAGACTGACGACATGACACGATTCAAGATCAAGAATATATACAACATATGTTCTATGCATTAGACAAATGTGTAGACCATGGATCTGCAAGCCCTTATATAATCAAGTTTGGTATAAATGTATATACATTGGTATATATGTATATACATATATATGTAGATATTTATATATATTTGACCTAAACTTAAATGCCCCTTTTACCCATTTTGAAAAGTTAGTCGGACCTCGCCAGAGGCTATAATTAAGTTTAAATAAGCTTATACGACTGTTCATAGAAAATATCGGTGGATGCCTTAAAACCTTAGAACTGGCCGCAAATGTTGATACATTTGACTTATAGATGAAGAAACAATAAAAGTTACGATAATGATTGTTACCGTTTTATGCCGTGCAAATATGCTAAATACGATGCGCCGGAAACCAAAAATGGCATGTTCATGAAAATTAGGTAGCCACGGCTATTGCTATTGTTGTTAGCCTCTTCAGGCTGTGCCGGACGGCTTCAGGCGGCACCGCTGCTGCAAAGCCAACAGCAACAACAACAACAACAACCACAACAACAACAGCAACAACAAAAAACAAGCTGGGTGACAAAACGTGCCCAACCACATTGAGATGCACCAAAAGTGCAGTTATATAACGGGCAAAAAGCAAACAGCCTTTTACATTTAACTATCACAATGTAGGCTTGTAAGTAGTATCTGTAAGTATGTTGGCCCTCTCTGCAGCCGGGCAGTACACGAACCGCCTCTCACCCTCAGGGTTACCTGTTACCTGTGCCCCATCATTCCGGCTGCTGGTCGCGGGCGAGAAGTTACTTAGTCATCGGATTGAACTTTTCAATTGGTTTCGCTGCCTGCATAGAGCACAGGTATATTAAATGGCAAGCGGTTGCTATTTGGCTTGTAGCTTGCGATCTTTGGCAAGGTGCAACATATCGAGGAATGTTTCAGGCTTGGATGACCATAGGAATGGGCCACAAGGCTGTCACAAATGTTTATTCTGACAGAAAAAATGTTTATCAATAAATGATACATTTTCCTGATCATCATCCTGAAAAGATCTAACCATCTTCGCACAAGAATCGTAAGTCGTTCCTTTTTGCACCGTGCGCCCAGATATCCAAACCCAAATTTTCGTAACGTATGATATTTCTTATACACACACATATCTTTCTAAACATTGCACATTTACTTAGAGCTTGTTTGAGCTCCAAAAACTTTGTAAGCACAAGCATATCATTGTATACATGGGAATGAATAAATCATTGTGATGTATATGTTTATTCGCAGCGGATGTACGTAAGGTATAAGTACTTGCTATAGGAGATTATTACTTACCTCTGGTACAGTGATTTCATAGGGTGTGTTCATAAAATGTGGTGCATTGTCGTTGACATCGGATACCCTTACGATGATCGGAATATTGCGCTTCTTATTTGACTCGCGGATGGTGCATGAGACCTAAAACACATAATTATACTGAATGTAGTAGTCTAAGTATTCTGCTTGCATTTCATTTACAGACTTTGTTTTGCGCTACAATTCACAACTTGGAAGTTAGTTGATAATAGAACCCGGAGGTTCTTGAAATATCTACCAGCTGACATTATTTAAAATTTATTTTAACTCCAAAAGAGGTCATTCAAGTTAATTTCTATAGAAACAAAATGACTTATTTAAAGTATATAGGCCGTAGAGTTGATACATTTACTCATGTTAATATCTAAGTAAAATTATAAGGGCTTTCTGACAAAGAAATACACACATTAGCCAAGTTTCAGTAACTAAAAGCCAATGCAATAACTCACCTGGAACACAATGTGACTAAGATTCTCCTCATCGCGATCAAGTGGCTGAATCAGCTTCAGATTCTTTCCCTCTAGTAGGAAAGTCGGATGTCCCTTTGGAAAGACTAGATCGAGTGCAATTTCCGTGTATGGATCACCAAAAATAGGCAGCTGTGCAGGTGTTGTACTTTGTCCAGTGACTGTGGATGATTCAAATAAAACAAATAATTACTTAATAGATCGCATATTTGGAGTATTGAAAACCGAAGCTCAGTCAGAAACTCGTAAAGACAACTGACAAGAAGGGCATGTATGTGTCGACATCAGCCTTTCACTTTGTCTTTGTGACTTGAAGTATTTAAATGATAAATGTTGGGACAATCATTTTCTACTCAATTATGGGAAAATGTGTGCAGACACACAGAGGAACGGAAACTACGGATTCGATTTCCCCTTTTCTGTTTTCCTTCGTAAGTGGATCGGCCATGTTTATGTCTATCCAATTAAGTTCAATTTTTGTAAAAATCAAATCAACTTGTGTGGCCTCTAAAATATTCTTGCGAGAACATTTCATTTACTTTAAATTTAGCCTGGGCCTAAAACAATTTGCCAGTAAGTTTGTCACAAGGCCAATCGTATATGTATGTGAGAATCTGTGTCTCATGCGCTGAGAAACTATAGTTGTCTTTGCCATTTCTTTCAACTTGTTGCTGTTATAATACGCGTATTTAATTAGATTTGATTGCCTAGGAGATTGTAGTCGATCGAACCATGCAATCAATATGTAAGTGTTCTATGTAGGGGATTATAAGTATATAATTATTATATAAGATAGCCTGCATAAACTCGAACAGGGAATATTGATTTTACACATTACTTTGTATATATTCATAAAATTCTAAAATACTTACAATTCCCTCGACTCTCTTCTATATCCAGTATTATGTTAGTTTGGCCCGTTTCCACCTCGCACATTTGGGATTTACCCAAAACACCGACTGTATATTGACAGCTACATAGCAGCAGAAGAAGTCCCAAAAAGCCAGGTCCCAGAGTTGTGGCCGCTTTGTGGGAAACCATTTTAACTGCAAGGAAGCAAAATAACTTAGGAAATTCATTTGACAATATATTAAGCCAATTAGCTTATATTCTTATTTATAGCAGTATGTATTTTAATGTTTTTTTTTTATTATGAAATAAAAAAAAAAAGAACACAAACCAATTTTAAACAGAACTCCTTCATGTCGGGAATATTTATTTTGATATATAAAAAGAATATTTCACCGTCCTGTAGTTTTTGGAGTTAACTAATTAATAATATGTAAACATAATGGTTTAATATTTTTTATTTATAACTAACAATTGGTTACACTTTCAGAGAAAAAATCATTTTGGTTGGGTCAGTTCTCACTGGTGTTGGCCACGGAGTATTTGTGGCTTAAAATGGATTAAATCAAAAACAAAATGGTTTTATCGAAATCACGAATGTGTAACTACAATTTTTCACTTAAAAATTGTTGATAATTGTAAACGCACAAGAACCGCGCCACTAAAATGTGGACTGTATAAATACATATAATGCATATAAATAAATACAAGTTTTCAGTTAAAGAAGGTACTTCTGCTTAAGGATATCGTCAAAAGCAGCTGTAAGTATGTGTTTATATATGCAAAAAGGTGGCTGGCAGAACCTTAAATGGCATGACATCAATATGCAATAAATATTTAACTTGCCCATCTTGGAGCTGTCTACGCGTTCTTCTTGTTGCCCACTTTAGAACTGCCCATATAAAGGCCTTTGGGACTCGCAGATAAGACTTTGTAGTCTGCCTATTCGAGAAAAGTGCACGACACAACATCGCCGAGCTTCAGCAAAAAAGAACGTAATCTTGCGTATATTTCGTGGTTAACTTCACACATAGCTTCTGAATAGTTGGCAACACATAATTGGTTTTGATTATTGAACATAATCATGATTTTATATCGTAATTGAACTACATGTGTGGTGGTATAAAATGATATAACGCATTATTCTATTGACGATGTGACTTTTGACCCGTTACAGCTGTAGCTAATTTAGTCAACATTATTATTAATTAATAATATTTTTATATAAGTACTGACCGTTTTGGTCTTGGGATAAGGCATCAGCATAGCCCGGGATGATTACACCGAGTACTGCAGATTGCTGACTAGTTTATCAATTAATCAAACTTAGTATACATACATTATCGGATATATTAATGCTTATAAAGGAGGCGTCTTCGATACTATAAAGTGTGTATATTCTCGATCGACTTTACATAACTCTGTCACAAAATCCTAATTGACACATGTTCTTGTAAGCAGTTCGAACTTGTTTCACAAAACCATTAATTCCACATCTTCCTTAAAATCGCCAAGGTTTTTAACACGTATTTCGAAGAGATTGCAAAATGTGTAAGCATATGTATGTGGTGGTATATCTATACTTGCAGATGCATATGTAACTGCAACTCAGAGCTAGGTATTTCTTGATCGGACATATTTGATGTACAAATTCTCGCCTTCGAGATTTTTGCAAATTTTGCACTTATATAACTTATGTTTAAATATAAATATAGTTATGCATGCATGTATGTATATGTATGCATATTTTTCATTTAAGACTTTTGACTAGCTTCGAATTCCGCTTAAACCGGAAAAACGGTATATATGCCAAAAGTTAAAACTGAGATGGCGAGCACAAATTTTTCCATCAAGGCCTGAAGCATTTGGAGTCACCAATTTTTTATTGACCACGTGTCGCGTTACGTCTGGTGTCATTTTCTTAATTTCAACATATAATATTCTCAACTGTACAAGTCAGCACTATCAATTAAAAATTAAAAATCAAAAATGCATGTGCACTCAAAATATACAAAAGTTGGACTGAGTACGTGCATAAGCTCAGGAAAAAATAGCTTGCTTTTATCAAAAAATCGCAATTTGGTTTAACATCGCAGTGATAGAAAAACGTCACAGTTGAGACATGATTACACTGCGCGATTTAACCTAAAGAAGAAGTATAGAAAAGGGAGCGACTAACCTCGTCAAAATACTTATGCTTAAGACTGTCGGTGTTATCGCTTAGATCATGCCAAAGTTGCCTGCGAGCAAATGTGCCGATTAATTTGATTATTCGCGACTGCGACTGCGACTGCCTAGCTTCGAATCAATTGGAAGAGTGACATTAATGTAAGCTACCTCTAGATTTAGAGACCCCGAGGTAGCATGCGTGGAACGTATGTTAAATATGATTAAGAGAAATGTAACTGAATTAAGAGAAGACGCTCTTATAAGGAATGTTGCTTTCGCTTTCAGATGCATTAATACAAATCATTTGAAATTTAAATTAAGCCAAGACTAAACTAACCAAAAGCACTTACACTCCTCGAATGGGATACCTCTTAAGTTTCTGTTCTATCGTCCACTGCTCCCAGCCCAAGCATGCTAGAGACAATTTCTTTTTACAAAACTTCGTCTAATTGTTGTAATTTAAAGTACTTACAAAAAGTCTGTCTTGAATGGCGAATTCTGATTGTTTTTAACAAAAAGAATATTTAATGTCGGGGAAATTATAGCATAATAGATTTTTTTTTAAATGGTTGAATAGTGCGTGAGGGCAGTTTCTGGTCAAAACCTTGAAACAATTGGTTCTGTGACATGCGGTTTTTAGATATGCGGTTTTATGGGTTTCTGTGCTAAAATAATTTTAATTTTATTCATGTGGACATGTATATAAAAACATACCTAACATTTATTTCAATTTCTTTTTTTATGTATTATAAAAATGGCACATAAATTCCATATAAATAATAAGATTATTTATTTACTCCTGGGTAACTCTTGAGTTATATGCACATTTATAATTTTGACGGATAGATTTTATTTTAACTGAATGGAGCACATTTATACGGCTTTTTGATGAAACTATGCGATTGAATTAAATCAGGTTTGGCACGCCGATAAGGACAACTTTCACTTGATTTTACTTATAAGTGGGATGAGCACAGTCAACCGATAGAGAAATAAGAGTTTGTTTTATCACATAGATACAATGATCAACAAGTATTAATATTCGTTAAACTACCTGGTATATAGTATAAATTACCACTCGGCAGCCGATTCATTCAGGATTTGAATACATTAAGGTTTTCACTTTTGCCAACATGGCAATGGCCGATCAAACACACACACACACACACAAACACACAGGCACCCACATCAGTTGGCCAAAAATCATTTTAACCTGCTCAAAAATCTGCGAAACGTGCAGCACAACAACAAAACTCTCTGTGGCTGTGGCTCTGGCTGTGGCTCTGGCTGTGGCTCTGGTTGCGGGCAGTAAAAGTAGTGTGGCAAGTTGATGTTGTTCGTCTGGCGACTCTCTAAGTCTCCATGTGACAGCAGTTTATTTGCAAACGCTCTCCAACACACGTGACCCCAATTGCCAACCCCAACATAATATAGCTTTTCCCAAGCGAAATTGAGGTCAGCTAAGTAACCCAAGACGTCCTGCAATTATAATCGACGGAAATGCCGTGTTTCCGAGATATAAGACTGCAGACACATTATAAGCCAACACAATTATTATGATATTCTGATATCATCATTTGGTTAGAACGATGTCTATTTTATAGCTGAGCCGACGATTTGATATTTTATGCTAATTTTATTTACTGATCTTTCGATCTTCTGTATGCGAAGATTTCACTTTTGATTTATTTTTGCATTTCGTTTCCTGCATTAGCAGGTTTGTTTGCATTTTGGTTTTTACCTATAGACATATAGGCAATAGAAAGTATAATCTCTTAGAGTGCAAATAAAGAACCGATGATTTCATCTAGTCACACTTTATACTTGAAAATTCATCAGTTTTTTTTTCTTTTAACTCTTTTACCTTTTCAACTTCTTGAATTATAATTTATTTCACAAAAATGAACACATCATTGCAGAGCTTTATATAAGACCTTCATGTGCAGAGAAAACCACAATATTTAGAAGGTATTTTAGTTGATTAATAATCCCACGAGCTGTTGCAGAATGCCAGATTGCTTTTTCTTTATTATTTTTACAGTTCGTTTTGTGTACACATAGTTAAGCTGGTGGGGCTAGCGCGAAGCTCGTATTAAATATTTGAGGTAAGCGCGCACGATGATTATAACACCTGAAGACACAGGTAGCTGGCGTGGAACTGACTTTGGCGACCATGGCAGCACCGCGGCAACAAGTGGGCGCTGTGTTCGAAACGGTTAAGAAATCTGGTTTGTGTGTGTTAAACTGGTTTTGGTACTTGTTTGGCTGGTGATACAAGTAAAAGGATTATGTACAAATGAGTATGTACATACATGCGCATGTGTGTGTAAGTGTGTGAGCTGTGTGTATGAAAATATATGTTGGTAATAGTTGATAATAATAATTCTATTACAAGTGTTAGCAAAGTAAATGTAGTTCATGTAAGAAATAGACAAGTGTGATTAATTAACATAATATATTTGCCACTTAGCACTTGGTAGTATCCACAAAATGCTTAAATTTTCTCTAACCCTATTCATACGTCGAGGACTGTTCGCATATCTGTATTTATTCGATCGCGATCTGCAGGTGCAGCGTATAGCAAGCCAATGAAATGCGAACTCCAACCGGTTAACAGTGTCTGTTAAATTAACATTCAATAAACAGCTCCAACTTGTTTTAGTTATGTTGTGTTAAAAACCAGTTCGGACTTCTTCTTCTTTGTTGTGGTTTTTACAGCTTCTCAATTGTTTTATTGGTTAGCGTGTTTTTTTCCCCCTTTTTTATTCTTTAACTGCTTCTCTCCGCTGTCGACCAAATTTTTAGCTAAGCTCTGAGGTCCTACCTTTTGCCGCATTAAATGAATGAAGTTGCAGAAAGGCAGGTTACCTGCATTTTGCGTTGCCAGCGCCGAGTCCGTATTCTACTGCTGCCAGTCTCTTTAATGCTTTGCTACATTTTCTTAAAATTGCCAAGCGTTTGGCTATTGCTGTTATGCTGCACCATTTGCATAAATCACAGCCACATGATTGTCATTAAACACCTGTATTTATGTATATATATGCATATGCTACTTATAATATGTTCGTATGTATGCATATACATATGTATGTATGTATGTATTCCAAATATTTGCACGACAAGTGGAGCTCGAAAAATATACACATACATACATATACAAATGTATGTGTACATTTGTAAGAAATACCAAAAATGGCTTAACAGCAATTCAAGCATGCACATATTACGCTTGTATATATGCATGTATTTATTGCATTATGTATATGCACACATTGAAAATTCCGTAAAACGTATTCGCATAGAATCCAGTTATAATGCTAAAAAAGCGAAATTAACTACGTATAAATAACAGTAGTAATGATTACCCATCGCCATTAACTACTGTAGCCAATTTTGTGCTTTGCTATTTTAAGTTGAGATAGGTCTTTAAACTTACCCGGCTTCCTCTGAAGACGAATCCATGGTTATTTTTAATCGCATAACAAAGTTAAGGCAATAACCGGATCGCTGAGCAGGTGTCGATGCTAATGCAACGCTTAAGTGTCGCAATCTGACTAAAATAAATGCGAGGAGCATAAAGGCATTTGTCTAGGTTACCTTATCACTTAATCGTTAGATTATGCTGTATTTATAATAAATGATATACCAATTACAAGCTTAAAAGTAAAATTTATGTAAATTAAGCTGTTGCGCATGCCGTCCACGGTTGACAAGCTGTTTAAGTGTCCAGGCGAGGGTAACTGAACACGAGGATCGCTCTTCGAGTCCCAGTCAATGTATTAATTAAGTATTGTCTTAGACGAAAGCCAGAGAAGACAGTTTGAATTAAAAACAACCTTACCTTGTCTTTACGATTTATTCTCGTCTGCGCTGCAAAAAAGTTATTTATAAGAATACTTTAATTATTGGAATATTTAAAAACATTGTAGTAATGTCTTAGCCGAAGTCTTATTATAATTATAACAATATCTAATATTAGCAATATGCTTTTATTAGTGCATGTGTAGGAATAGTAGCCAATTCGATGAATACTTTATAATTTGCAATGAAAAAATCGAGAAACAATCGTATGTAGCTGCCTCTAGCAGACATTTTTGCACGCCTGTTGCTGTAGCTGAATAATCCTTCGGTCGCATTCAACTTACAATTCGATTTGAAAAGCCTCGCGCACATAATGACCACTGCCAGAGCACGGAGAGCAATCAGTGGGCAAAGATCAATTACATACAATGGCTGCATTGACGGTGACGTATGTTGTGCAGAGGCTATTAACTTTGCTTAATTGAATTAGATTTCGTGTTGGGATAAATGAAAGACACCCTACTGTAGCATGTTTGATGCAATTAATTGAGGAGCAATACACCTACTTGCCATTCCTCAAATGGGAAAAGATCGAACATACTCTGAAAACTTCCACTATTTGAACGCTTACTCCCTAAAGTGAGAATGTAATCATATGTATGTGTACACAACTGTACATAGAGTATACAACAGTCGAATACTCTCGAATGAAGAACATGCTTGTATGCTATTTAACTTGGTTAACCAACACCCCGATCGCTGTTTGGAGTAGCAGGAACGTATTACTTGTAGGAGTTTGCATGTTTTAAAACAATTTTAATTGCCTTTGCGTGTTTAGTGATGTTTTGATACGTTTACTTCCATTATGCGTATTTAGAACAGCCAATAGGTACCTTGGGACACTAAAGGCAGTGCTTTTGTTTTATTTTACTTTATTAAATGGCTGCAATGAATTGCTGTGAAACTGTTTGTACTGCGCACACTATTAGCAAAATTAATATTTTTTTTTTCTTCAAATAATTAACTAGTTCTGATTTTAAAATGAAGTCAACTTAACATAATGTTAAATTGACATTTCCGTCTGAAATGTGCTCGGGACTGCATATTAAAACAAGTAAGAGGTTCTAGTCGGGAGCTCCCGACTAGGGAATACCCTGAACCCTCTTTGAGGTGGTAGCAGGTATAAAATGAAAGACACTTGATATATATATAATATTCTAGAAGCAACATATCAAGTTTGGTGGCTCTAGCTCATAATATTTACCCAATTTGCTCAAAAAACATGTCGTCGATATTGATGCTTATCGATTGCTTGGAAACGGAGTAAGTTATCGATTATCGGAAACAAAATCGATCTGCGTAGGCACTAGGAGGAGCTACAGCTAAATTTTCTCCAGCTCTTATAGGTTCTGAGATCCTTGCGTTCATACGTACGGATAGACGAACATGGCTAGATCGACTCGGATATTGATGCTGATCAAGAATATATGTACATATGTACTATGGGGTCGGAGATGCTTCGTTCTGCCTGTTACATACATTTACATTTTTCACAAATACAATATACCCTTTTTTCCCATTTTTAATGGGTTCAGGGTAAAAAAAATACGGGCCGAAAAAATGTTATTTTAAACTTATAATTTCCGCCCATTCTACTGAAAAAATTACAAGCCGTACACATTCATATGCAAGTTTATCTACACCCCAGTTATCTGTGTTTTGCTTCTGAGTCTCCCACGAAAGTTTTTTTACAAACCAAACCATTTATTAGAAAAATATTGTTCGCTCCGGTTCAGTTCGATATTGGTTTTGCATCCTTGAGAGTAGTAACTGTTGAAAAAGATGTAAGGCTAGAAAAGCAACTTAATGATTGTTTTGTTTTTCCTTTGTTAATAATTTTACTAGATATCATTTTAATTATATATATAATATTTTTTTACTGTATATATAATATAACAACTACAAATTTATTGAGTAATGAATTTAAAATTTAAATTGTTTTAAACAGTGGCATAATTACTTCTAAAATAAGGTAAAAATTTGATATTTGCCATCAATGCGGACATGAGCTCGGCTCATTACGTTATTTACGACGTAATCGAACTTGGTATTTTTTGTATTTTTGGGATTCCTAGATTGCCAACTTATCGTCCAACCACCACAGCAAGAAACAGCTGTTGATACCAAATTCAAACGATGAACAAAACGTTAAATTTCTAGCTTCGCGGATCACAAGCATATTGATATTTTATTGCCGAAAATAAATCCGGATTCAGATCCCGAAAAGACACAAGTATAAAGAATACGTGCTCGCCGTTTTTCAATTGTTGATAGTAACTTTGTCAAAAGCAACAATAGCTCGGCAACCAAGTGCCATCAAATGAAACGACTCAGCCCTTCAGGAAAGACTCTAAATTGTGCAACTGGATAAAATAGCGAGTGAAAAAAAACAGAAAGGAGCACGTTGACGCTACCACAAATGATATGTAACGATGGTTGATAAGCATTAAAGAAAAATGGCGCAATACAACGGTCAGCGATGTCGGCAGTAATAGAAGTGTGCTGCTAGTAGAAGTGTGGGGAAATTAGACAAAATATATTTTCACCATAGCAAAATACAGGCAGCCGTTTAAAGACGCAAAAATCACAAAGCGGTCGGGTACGGAAAAGCACACTTCAGACGGATTTACTGCGCGGAAATGCTGTAAGTTACTTAATTTATTAGTATACTTAAGTATGTATGCATGTGTGGAGTATGTGTGATGTGAGGGGGATGGGGGGTCATTTCGGCTTGCCATGGTGAAATAGTTGTCAGAGCCTTTCGTACGGAAGGACAGTTGATAAGCTTGCGCTTGCAAATTTTTTGCTGCTATATTTGGTTATGGATCTAAGAACGCACGCGCGGCGTACTCGCGTTTTCCAAAACCCTTCTTGGCTGCTAAGACGACCGTTACAACAAAAACCTAATTTTTGACAAACAAAGACAGCGTAATTTAATGCACAACGAGGTGAGTACCGATTAATGAATGCAAATTGTGGCCCAGAACATTGGTCTTCTTTTTACCCAGGTGTGTCCTCTGCGGTGGAGCAGACGTCAAAAGATGCTATTGATGGGAAAAGGCGCGGCATTTGGAGCGACATTCAGTAGCCGTGTACAGGCATAGCATCTAAGTTGACAGCCCCATGAAAAAATCCGACGAGCATGGACACTATGTACCTCGTCAGCCGGATCTGTGAAGTCCCTGAAATGAGTCAACAGGAGTCAACAGCAGAAGTCAGTCTCAAACTCAGAATACAAAATTCCGTAGAGAACATTTTTAGCAAAACAACCAATATGATAGGATGATTGAGCGGGGTTTAAGTATAATAACAACCGACTTGTGGCATTTATCTCATTTCATAGCAATATATATATATATATATATGTGTACAATTAAATAATAATTGATTACTTTTCTCTAGCTCAAACCATTGGCCCCAACTGAAGCCTCTGAAAGCCCGCCTTATGGAGCAGCCACAAGCGGCGGCCAAGTACGTTGTGGCAAAAGATCTAGGAACTTTGGACACCCTGCTTATGCATAGAGATCGAATCGCAGCGCTGATTGTCATAAATGGACGCCGTCGTGTTGCCACCATAGACACGGGATCGACACGAAACATTATCAGCGCGGACATCGCCAGTAAGATAAAAAACAGATTCAAATCATCTGAAGGTTGGAGTTAAAATCCTCTTAGCTGACGGTTCAAATACAAACGTATCACAGGCGATGGCAGTGGAGATACTGCTGGGACAAACACGCACGTATATAGTGGCACTGGTGATGCCCAACGTGATGGACGACGTTCTTTTGGGCTTGGATTTCTTGCGTCAGACCAGAGCGGTGCTCCAGGTCGGCGTAGACCATCTTCGTTTGTTTCCGTTGCCATTGGAGCTTAGGTCTTGGGAGGCAGGCGGCAGAATCGAGACGTGTCCAAATGCAATAGATCTGGCAAGAAAAAGAGCCGCCAGCTGGATGGCACTGGGGGAGACGACTCCCAAGGACAATGGATACAACCGCATGGTACAGAGTAAGGCATCATTCGTGACAAGGGAGAGCAGTTCCACCTGCGAAACACCTGCAGACGGATCTCCTAGCGCAGATGTTCAGTTCAAGCCAGAGGAGGATTGGGTGGTAGCGCCCACAGATTGGTGGGTGACAACACCAGACCGACGCCTCCTATCGATGCTAATCAAGTCTGTTCTCAACTATATCGAAATGGGCGGAATTCAAAGCAGACGCTTTAGACGACAAGTGGATGGCAGCGTATTTCGCGTGTGTATGTCCGCCGCCGGCAGGATAATCATTTATCCTCGTTAGAAGAGTAAAGAAGGATTGGTGAAGAAACATATCTGACCAGCGCCGCATGCATAGTTTCCTTTAATTGACTAAATAAATACATTTTTACTCTACATGTCTAATCCGTTCAGATTCCCCATGAAATGTGACAAACAGACCTGGAAGGGCTTTATAACTAAATTGAATAAAATTAAATCTAAATCAGACTCATTGTTTCTATTTATGAAACTGTTTGTCCTGATTGATTGACCGAATAATTGGGGATCAACGAACAGCCCAAACCGTAAAAGTTACGAAGCCGAAAGTTTCATTCTAGTTACCTTAGGTGATGAAGGGTATCTCACACATTTTGGAAAATCCATCCCTCTTTGGTTGGGGGTCCAAAATTAGATGGGTGATGTTCCGGGCTCAAATTCATTTCTAATTATTTTTGGGAAAATTCATTTGAGACGTGTTTTACACTTTTTGCAGAATACTACCTCGGCAAAATTTTGAAAATGTCATCCGCAGCAGTGGTAAATTGGCGGAAAACGGTTGTATGAGCGTTTTTATACCCTGAACCCATTAAAAATGGGTAAAAGGCGTATAATGTTTTTGTGCAAAATGCAAATGTATGTAACAGGCAGAAGGAAGCATCTCCGACCCCATAAAGTATATATATTCTTGATCAGCATCAATAGCCGAGTCGATCTAGCCATGTCCGTCTGTCTGTCCGTCCGTCCGTCTGTCTGTCCGTCCGTCCGTATGTATGAACGCAAGGATCTCAGAACCTATAGAGACTTGAAATTTTAGATGTAGGTGCTCCTAGTTCCTACGCAGATCGAGTTTGTTTCCGATAATCGATAACTTACTCCGTTTCCAAGTAATCGATAAAAATCGTTATCGACATCCTGTTTTTTATCAAATTGGGTAAATAATAAGAGCTGGACTCACCAAACATGATATGTTGCTTCTAGAATATTATATATATGCCAAGTATCTTTCATTTTATACCTATCGCCACCTCCCCTCTAACACCGCAGAGCCATAAATCATGTTAATAACCCAACTTATATTGCCAACCAATCTAAGCCACAATTTTAATGCAATTGACCTTTTGAGAATACACAAATATTCTATGGTACAATAATATATACTGAAGAAAATTTCATTAAGATCGGTTAGGAGAAAACCAAAGTTATATGTACATAACTGCGCAATTGGATGGCACAGCTAGCGAAAACATCAAGAATTTGTGTACACACACACATTCATGCGCGTCTGCTTCGCATTCTATCGCATTCTAACAGCATTGTAATTGCGACTTTTTTCTGCAATGCTATTTTAGTTCGTTTTTTTCTCAATGATAATTAATTATTGGTGTGGCTGTTCAGTAGAGGCATAGCAAGTGTTGCAGTTTGTCGCAAGTTCGAGCCCTTCTGGGAAACTACGTTTTTTTTTTCTGGTTTGTCTGTTTAGTAGTCGTCAGCAAGTAATACGGTCAGTTGCTAGTTCGAGCCCTGCCAAGGGAACTTTTTTTTTTTAATTTATCTTTATTACTTTAAACGAGCGCAATGCACATTGCATTTGTTGTTGGAATGGGAGGGTTCAGGGTATTCCCTAGTCGGGAACTCCAGACTAGAAACTCTTACTTGTTTGCTTATCATCTAATTGGCCTCAAAATCACACATTTCGCAAATTAAGACTTTTTGAATGCGGGTCAAATGTTGAATAAGCGAAGTTTCGCGTGTAAGCTTATTGGAAAAGATCTTTAAGAAGATTCATTTGAGACGTTTTAAACTTTTTGCAAAACTCATGCCTCTTCTATGGAAAATTCGGGTCAAAATTTGTTGGCGGGGTAGCTTTATGTTTTTTCCGATCGGCTTTAAATTCACTTTCAAACCCCTACAAAAGAGTAAACACATGTTTCAGCGATTTCAAAAATTCCATCCGCAACTGTGGGCAGAACCTATTAGTTTACATTTAGAAAGAGATTTTCGAAAATTATTTTCAGACGTGTTTAAGACTGCTTAAAAACCCTCCCCTTGCGGGTGAAAGTTATTTAATTTTAATTTTTATTTTTTTTTATTTTTAAAGCACTCTATAAAGATTTAATGAATACGTGTTTTAGCGATTCCAGTCGCATCTATGGTGCCTGAGTGGAAAACTGTTGCATGCATGTTTTTTGTTAAAATTTATTTGACACGCTTTTCGATTTATCCACAGCTCAATGACCGTAACTTTACTTTTTGGCTTCAAGCTTTTTTCCACAAGACTAAAATGGGCGGAAACTGTTGCTTTCAACATACGGTTCTCGATTCGATGTTCCTTAAACGTGTTTTCATAGAATAAATGTCGAGTTCAAGAGAGTATGAGCAAAATTAAATATTCTTCGGGCGGTAACTGGGGGCAAAACTAATATTTTTACATTTTTAGTACAAAATTTGCCACGGGAAAGGCCGGGTGATACCAGTAAGCTAGGAATTATATATAAACATTTTAAGCGCCTCGCATCATCGGTATATTTTTTATTCTGCATAAGATTTTAAATTTCATGGCTTTAACTGTCGTGTCTTAAAAAGTTCTGTTTTTAACTGAAAAATTTAAGAGGGACCACTGTATTTTCATCTACTGACTCCCATACTACAACCTTTTTGCACAAAATTTTGACTTCAAATGTTTTTATTGTAAATTGCAAAGAAGTTTACTTTCAACTACTACGAAGGAACGAAAGAAAACTTCCGGAAAATAGAATAAAGCATGTGCATGTAAAATTAAAATGAGAACTGGACTCATCTTTAGCGAATGCAGTTTGTGTGTCTGTGTGTTTAAGTATAGTTCGTGAGACTGTACGTTCCAAGTCTTATTGGGGAAGAACTGGTGACTTCACTTCTTAAGGGCTTGCACAAAGTTGCCCAGATCGTATTCCTCCTCGTACTGATGCTCGGACCAAAGCTCCGGCAAATTCTCAATGATTGTATTCATGGACATGCCACCGCTGCCACCAGCGGCTGTTGCTGCCGCTCCGCTGTTACTGGCCTTATTACCGCCATTGAACAGATCGAAGATTTGTGAGGTGCCCATGGTCTGAAGCGAGGCATTGTCGGCACTCACCACCGTATTGGCGGTGAGTATCTTAAATTTTTGCAGGCTCATAATCTTCTCCTCGAGCGAGTTGCGCGTAATCAAGCGATACACATTGACCACTTTCTTTTGTCCGATACGATGGGCACGATCCATGGCCTGCAGATCCTTCATGGGATTCCAATCGTGCTCCACAAAGATGACGGTATCGGCACCGGTAAGATTTAGACCCAAGCCACCCACCTGCAAAACATTTAGGTTACGATGCGTATGGTAACCAATGAAAATGAACTTACCAAAGTGGTTAGTAGCAGCACATCAATGCTGGGATCACTGTTGAAGTTGTTCACAATGTCCTGACGCAAGGAGGCTGGCACGCTGCCGTCCAGGCGAAGATACGTAACGCTGGGCAAATGTTTGCGCAACAGATCGTGTTCCACAATGTCAAGCATGGCCTTCAGCTGGCAAAATATAAGCGCCCGATGCTGACTGACTGACTCCGTTTGGACACCAATCCCGCAGTCTAAAAGCAGTTGCCTATAAGGATAGAGAGTTGAGGATTAGAAGCTTCCGGAAATGATTCTTAAAGATAGACACTTACTTAAGAGCTGGCAATTTGGCCGAGTGCTCAATATCGTCAAGGGTGCTATTACTGAGTGCCAGCTGCGCAGCAACATTGGTCAGCTCATCGCCGGATTGACGCAGTACCAGCTTGGGATGATTGCAAACGTTCTGCAGATAACGTAGTGCCTGGAAGATGTGCGTTTTGGTACCGAGATTCTCCGTATCGTCCAACTTATCCAAACAGTCTTTCAAGTGTTTATTGCTAAAGTCTTCGTAGAGGCGCAACTGCAGGGGACTCAGTTCGCAAAGCAGATCCTGCGTGATTTTGGGTGGGAGATCCGTGAGCACATCCTCTTTGACGCGACGCAGTAGGAATGGCAGCACTTGGCGGTGCAGGGCTTCCATGGCCAGCACACCGGCCTCCTGCTCCTTGGGCGAGCTCTTGCCATCCCGTGAGGCCAAAATGGGTCGCGAATAGCGCTGAATGAACTGTTTCTCGGTGCCCAGAAAGCCAGGCATTAGGAAATCAAACAGCGACCACAGCTCCAGCACATTGTTCTGTATGGGCGTACCTGACAGGATAAGCCTATGGTTGGCCTTTAGCTGCTTTATGGCCTTGGAACTTTTTGTCTTTCCATTCTTTATGATATGCCCCTCGTCCAGCACACAGTAGTTGAAGTGAATGCCACTGAAAAAGTCAATGTCCTTCCGTATGGTATCATAGGAAGCGACTACCAGGTTGCAACTGGTGCCAATTTGACTGCGAAGCTTCTCGCGTCCAATGGGAAAACCAAAATAGTGCAAAGGCTTTAACACTGGTGACTGTGCCAGAAACTTTTCCACCTCATACACCCAGTGGCCGGTGAGTGTTGGCGGACAGATGACTAGGCTGGGCAATGGAGCCAGCTTGGCCTTTTGGCGCTGCACATGATCGCCGGCCAATATGCAGATGGTTTGGAGCGTCTTTCCGAGGCCCATGTCATCGCAGAGAATGCCATGCAGATTATACTTGTTAAGGAACCACAGCCAGTTGATGCCCGCCTGCTGATAGCCGCGCAGCTCCACACTGAGCGAAACGGGCACATTATAGTCCGGTATCGTCTTGGGCGCAAACAGATAATCGAGGAACTCACGATCTCGTGTCTTGCGTTCCTCTAATGGCTCGCCCTTGAGCTGTGGTGCTGTCTTTGCATTGGCGGCACCGTCCAGTGGCATTAGTTGAATGAGTGTGGCAAACGAGTGCGTGGCTAGCAGGCGTACTGATTCATCTGAATCGCTCATGGCGCCCAGCAGCGGCACCACGAGTAGCACAATGAAGGGCACAACACGGATTTGCAGTCGATTAACCACTCGCTCAATGGCCTCCACAGCGCCCTGCCGTTCAATGGGTCGCTCAATCTTGAGCAGCAGTCCAAGCACCTCTGCTACCACAAACTGCATGGTACGGCACGCTTCAATCTCAGCCAGGGCAGCAAAGCAACGAGCTGCCATGTGGCGCAATACCTTCAACGGATGCCGCAATATGAAGCCGAGGTGTGGCAGCAGTGCAAAAAGCTGTTCATGTAGCGCGACGTGCAAATGCGGCGCCGCCGTTTCGATTAGTTGCAACGAGCTAATCAGATCATTGCATGGCGTCAGCTCAGGCAGCGTACTAGACAGCTTCTCCATATCCATGCTTTTGACAAACTGCTCCAGTTTGCCAAACATCAGCTGCTGAAAGATGGGCACTTTCTCTACAATGCGATCCTCGAATGAGCTGCAGAGCTTGGCAATCGCGCAAGCTGCACCCAATCTCTGTATGCGACACTGTCGCGCCTCAGCTTCTTTGACCTGTTGAGTGCTGATCTCTTTGCTAGCCGCAGCCGCTACTGCAGCAGCCAAGGCTTCACTGGCTGGTGGTCTGCCGGGCCCCCTAGGCGTTGGCGTTAAAGGCGTGCCGCCAGCTCTTATGCCTGCTCCGCCTCCGCCGCTGCTGCCGCCCGTCGCCTGTTGTTGCTTGAGAGTTAGGATGCCATAATAGTCGCAGGTGTCATGGACACTGACAGAGGCACTGGAACGTGTCGCTAGGAACGTGCGCAACGGCATCAACTGCAAAAATGGGTATTTGTATTAGCTATGGTATTTAGGGGTATTCCAAGCTACTTTCACTTACCAGCTTCGGCGTGTGCTCTGTATCGCTACGCAGCAGGGTGCACAGATTGTTTAAAATTTTACTATTGGGACTAGGATTTCTATCACAAACTTGTTCCATAAGATGCACCAAAAAGTCAGCAGACAATTGCTGCAGTGGCACGCACTGTTCCCGCTTGATCGACTCCATGAGTGGCTTGACCACGGGATTCAATTTGTCTGGCAGACAGTGCAGCGCACAAATAGCCCCCGCCAATGCTGCCTGGGCGCTGACATGGTAAGCGCCTTGTTCACTGGTCGTTTGTTGATACGAGGCCTGTAGGCTACGTCTACGCTCCAGGAGCGTATCCAGCACCTTTGGCTTGAGCGCATAGCTGCGCAGATTGTCACTGAGTGTGGTGGCCACCGCCTCTATCTGGTCAAGCGTAAGAATCTTCGCATTGTTGAAGTCGTTAATGGGTATCTTGTTTTGCTTCAGCGTTGCTATGAAGTCCTGCGCCTCCTGCAGTAGTCGTGTTAGCGACGTGGCCACCTCGTCATAATAAAAATACTCTGACACACACTGATGCAGCTTCTCCTGCAGATTTGGAGGTCCCGGCCGCACGGGCTCATCCTCGAGTGCCCAGAATGCAATTATAAGGCCGCACACAATCCGCTGAACCGCCGAATGGGCATTCAAGTGGCCCAGCAGCACCTTGGTATAGCAATCTGTGGGACTCTCCATTTGCGGCGTATAGAGAACTCCCGGTGCCGGCTGCACCAGGTAGTGCGAGAGAGCACCCAACGCTCGTGATGCCGTGATGCGGGCGCGCATAAAGTTCGCCTCACGCAGTTCCAGTGGTGTAGCCTCACTGCCGCCCAAATACAACTTCTGCATGGCATTCGAGTGAGCCAATGCGACGCCACCCAGATCATCGCCCATGCGCAGGTTGCGGCGGCGGGTACTCGCCGCTGATACGGCGGCTACATCGCTGGCACCACCACTACCCCTGATGAGCACGGCCGGATCAAAGGCCAGACGTGGCGGCTGCATGGCCAAACATATCCAGGATGATACATACGGGCAGGCAGCGTGCAGCAGCGCTCCCAACCCCGCGTGCTCAATGAGATTGGACCAGACCTGATGCGCCAGGGTCTGTATATCCACCTGCGGCTCCACCAGAATGCGTTGATAGATATGCCGCAGCCCCTGCTGCAGCAGCTGCCAGTTCCAATCTACAACGCCAAAATTCAGCTTCAAAGATTTCTGTACGCCATTGGCACTGTCAGTTGCCTGCTCCAACTCCAACTTGGCCCCGATTGGCTCCCGTTTGGGCTCAGCCTCGCCACCGCTTGTTAATGTGAGCAGCGTCTTCAGTGTCGAGCGACGCACTGAGCTGGTGCTGTGCGAGAGGAAGGGAAACAGGCGTGGCACCAGCGTGCCTATTGGCTCCATTTGAATCCAGCTGGCTGCCTGTGGCAGGCACAATATGGCCGCCAGTAGGCCCATGAAGCTGTTGCAGGCCGAAGTCAGCTCATCTTGATCGAGCAGCAAATCCCACAGCATTTTCACAATTGATGACACCTGCGTGGCATTGAGCAGCTTGGGTAGCCAAATGGCCACTGGGATTAGTGTAGCTGCCGCCACCGCGCCGACGTCATCGACAGCATCCAGCAGGCCTGGCAGTATGTCCGATATCGATTTAGGCAGGTAAATGGGCAAGAGCTCCTCGCGCACCACAAACACATACTTCAGGCCTAGCAGACCGCCATGGCGCACTTCCCACTCGTTTTTGTGTCGTATCAGCTGCAGCAAAATGTCCACGATGCGATGAACCTTGGGCTCATCGATGGCTTTGACCAGGGTGCCCAGCACTTGGGCACAGGTCTCTCGCACCGGCGCCACTACCTGATCGGAGACAAAGTCTCCGAATCTATCGAGGCATAGCACACAAAGCAATCGTATTGCCGCATCCTCCAGCCATCGACCGTGCGCCTCGTGCATTTGGTTGGGACTCTGCTGCACACACTTGCCCGCTCCGTTGCCATGTAGATTAATGAGCTGACGCAACGCAGTGGCCGCCCCGTGGCGCACCTCCCATTTGGCGTGAAAGAGATCAATAAAGAGGCGCGCACAAAAATTCTCCAGCGGCCAGGAGACAGCATCGACCCATGTGCCTGTTGCATCTGGCACAGCGGCTGCAAGCAGTGAAATAATATTAATTAAAACAGTGATCAAACGAAGTATTAGCGAAGTTCAAGACGCGTTCCCAAAATGTCTGAAGTAATCTACTTTCATATTGACTTTGACTTTTTGATAATAACAAATCTCTATTTACGGAAGAGTATCAGTATTAAATACCCTCATCTGATCTATAAAGCGAAATGATTTTCATAAGGCTCATTTTTCGAGCGACCTATTTAGAGTATATTGTAACTGACACCTTGTGTTATGTAAAACCATAAAATTTCTCATATAGTACATAATTCTTTACAGATTGTTGCAGGTAACTGGACAAAAGGTGCTCTTCGTGAAACACCCAGAAACCTTCTTTTTAATTAATATACTGTGTGTACGTTTAAAAGATAAGCCTATTCCGGGTTAGCGGAATTAATAATAGTATTGTGATGAATGAAACATTAAGTGCTTTAAGGGGTAATATGACATCATACTGATTTTACGACTGAATCACGTACGTATGCATAGATATTCGTTTAAATTGAGAACAGTCAATACGCAACACATTGCAAACTTTTTAGTGGCATCTGCAAGCAATTGGATACAAGTATACTTAAAGGAATTAGTCTGAAAAGAGAAATCAATGCGATTGCGCTACAATTTGAACACAAAACAATCTATGAAAATCCACGAAAATATTAGAATATCGTTCCAAACTGTTTTGTGATAATCATATAAGTTTGAGAGGTGAACACTCAAATAACGGCACTAAAACTGGCTCACCGGGCAGGTTCGATATTGTACAATATCAAAATAGATATTAAAACCTCGGTATAAAATTTGCACCATTGAAATAATCACTTAAAATATCTTTAAAAATATCTACGGATTCATTGTTAATCCGCCCACGCACCGTTCAAGTTGTAGAAAATCTCGTGTCTGTCGTTTGCCTTCAATTTCTTCTTCTCTGGCTCATCAGTTGTGCTGTTGCCGTTGTTGTTGTTGCTGCAGCTGCTGCCTCCGCTGCTGCTGTTGCTGCCGGCACCGATTCCAGCTGTTGAGTTGCGGCGACTGCAAGTGGGCGTGACTGTGGAGGCAGCAGTGGCGCTGCCTTGACGTGCTTTGCGCTTAGCACGATTCATTTCGCGGCAGCTGAGCCGCTGGCCTGCAGCACTGATACCAGCTGCTCCTCCTCCATTGGCCTGATTGATGTGTAATATTTGCTCCACAGGCAGTTTCTCGGCATTCACATTGTAGCTGGCGCCAGTGCGCTGCAGGGCCACATCCTCGTCGGTTATCATGTCAGTCAGATTGACGCCCAGCTTGGCGGCAGTGGTGAGTCCCAGCTTGTCATTGAGCAGCGCACGCTGGCGAGTCAGTCGAGCAGCCACACTGTGATCCTCGGCAGCGCCGCCACTGGCCGGCTGCTCCTCCTGCACATCGAATTCGTTGCCCTCGGAGCCGATCAGACGGGCGCCTTTTTGCAAAATTTGCTGTAGATCGAACTCATCAAAGCTAAGCAATCGCTCGCTGCACGGCGTTGTGGTGGTGGATGAAGAGGCATTCGATTGGCAGCTGTCCTCCTCAGTGGCATCGCTGGCCGTGCGCTCTTTCTTAAAATGTATGGAACCTAACTGCAGTTCGGGCTGCCATGGCGGCACCTGCTTCAGTATTGCTTCCACCGACTGCGCGGCGGCAATGCGCGTCTCCCACGACGTACTGTGCAAATATCCCACGAGCCGATTGAGCAAGGCATGCAATTCGTGTGGATATAGCTTTTGCACCTCACCAATTTGCTTGGCCGCCGCATGGCGCGTGGCTGCCGTGGATCCCGACTCGAGTAGTATGAAAAGACGATCGAGTCTGCAATCAGGAAAAGTTGTTAATGGGGTTTATTAAAACCAGTTTTGAACACTTACCGAGATGTCATTCTTCAGTTGAGATTTGTGATACCTTTCGGTTGATTGTGCGATTAAACTCGTCTATAATTACTATATGTAACTAATCTGCAAATAAAAACACAATATTACTATTATTATTAAAATGTTATAAACTAATTAGCACTTGTTAATAAGACCTTCCGCAAAGACAATACTACTACTAACATAACTAACATAAACTAAGCACGGCTTCGAATCATAATAAAAATTAGTTCGAGTTCGATTCTTAGCATTGAAAAGCTACATTATACATTATTTTCATATTTGATCAAGTAAATGTAAAGCCAGGCGGCGTTTACCCACCAGCTGAATCAATATAGCTACCTTACTACTATAAACTAGTGTCATGGAGAGGATAATAAAAGATTTGTATTATGTACTCGCACATTTTGTTATTGAATTATTAAAATAATTAAAATTGTGTAGTGAAAAATATGAAATTTTTGGTTGTGTGGTTTTGGTTTGGGGTTTATGACTATTCTCAAAAATTTGACTTAAGTACAAAAAATCCAGAACATAGAACCAGCTAAGCAAAAAAAAATATATAGGAATTAAATAATAATTATATTATATAAATATTATAAGGTCATAATACTTTCAGCAGATTTTGGATAAGGTCTGCTTACATTATTTTCTCACCTAAAAGCAGAAATTGATTTATATGTTAAGAAGGATGCAAATCTTTTGACAAACAAAAGACAGTTGGGCTGGATTCATCGGTTAGTAGAGTTAAATACAAAAAAAGCCCTTCAACTGAAAAATGCATTTACGCGACTGGATAACTTGAACCCAAGGATTTAACTATATATGTTTATATATTCACTACTTGATAAGGTAAAAACATATATACATATATGGTACTGCAAATATTATATATATATATTAAAAATCATATTTGTGTACATATTTACTATCGTGTTGTTAAATACGCCAAATTGCAAATTGTGATGCATTGTGATTGGATCAAATCCACGCAAAATAACAATCAGCTATAAGTACGAAGAGGCCCTGCCACATCCAAAATTGGCCTGGATAATTTTTGTTTTTTGTTTCTGCGAATTGAAGGTAGAGAATAAATAGCACATAAGAACCTAATAATAAAAAAGGGGACCGGTTAGGAACCGTTTGACATCAATGTCCGACCCGGCTACAAAGAAGGAACAAAAAAAAAAAACAAACAGAAAACGAGAAACTCGCGTGGTGCGAGTTCAAAAAAACTGTTTGTTTCTTTGAATTTATTTCTCTTTCTTTTTGTATAAGGAAGCTAAAACTAAGCTACTGCGACCTTGAATATTAATCAAGTCTTTATATAACTATACGTATGTACGTATCGGAGTGTGTTTCTTATTTTTTATAGCAAGCGCGCCGAAACCGAAACACATTACTACGAATTTTCGGCCGCAAACAGAGTATTTGTTTATTTCTTTGGCTTTTTGGGTCGAACCCATGAAGCACGCAACGAGTAACCAAAGAAGCGATAGCCAGAAGTCGATTAGAGGAATAAACATACCAGACTGATTACATGCTGCACACAAAACTCTTTTGAATACATATTTTATTTACAACATTTTAGGGGTGGATTTAGCGGAGCGTTTGCTTATCTGCAACGATATAAGCCGGCTATTTATATTAAAATGAGACAATCTGTCATAACCAGGACTCATATGACGTTACGTAATCCCAGTCCCACGTACTTCAGGTGCTTGCGCTCAACTGGTTTATGTAAGAATACATTTTATTTCATTTGTAGCATAAATGTTTCGGCGTGACTTTAAAAGCACAATTTTATATGTACTCTATTTGTATGTTGATAAACATTTATTTATATAAAGTATTTCGGTTGATAATTATTGGAAGCACAAGTAGAAACCCTCATCAATTCTATACAACTAATATTTTCAATTTCTGAAATTGAATTCTTATGGAATTACTTTGAATTTGCAGAAGAGTTCATAAAACGAATTGGTTGCATTTGAAAGAAATATTCTTAAGATCTATTGCTGCTTTTGGCGAACTTTCTTTGAGTAGCAAAATAGTTTCAATCTGCACGACAAGAAGTGCGGACGTGTAAAATATTATACGTTGCATGTTAAATTAATTATTTAATAACATTGATTTTGATGTTAATTGTTTTTGTCTCTTGGTGTCAGTGTCCGAAATGTACCGGAAAAATATAAATTAGAGCAAACAGCCAGCTATATAGTTTATATGCAAACATTATAATCTGTAAAAACTTTAGAAATATTTTCTAATTGTACTACTCAATTTCAAAGTAAAAAATAAAAATATTTTAGAAGTCACACATAATATTGCGCTCGAATTTACTATTTATTTCGACAAGGATGAGCAACAGTTGGTGCACGTCATAAATGGTACGTGATTTATTTGGCATGTAATCAAATTACTTTCAACTATTGAAAATACGTGAATATGCCCATGATTTCATGAATAAGTTAACCGAGTAAACCAAGACAATGCAAACTATAAACGTTTGCATATTCGTATTAATTACAGATATAATTGTACTTTGTCAAGATTTGAGCACATTTCACTCATAAGTCCGCGAATTCAAAATTATTTCTCTGAACTTATCTATGGAATGTTATATACCCACACATGGAAGGAAGTATAGAGATAAGCACAAAATAGCTGTTGGTAACGAATTCTTATGTTGATAAAAACAATTAAATAATATACATGCATAAACAAAAATATAAGCACTATAGTTGTGTGGTTCACTATCCCCAATAAATGAATGATAATTTTATTAGAAACGTACTATGGATCAAATAAAACGAAATGCAATACAAATGACAGTTTAATGTAAAATTGATTTAGCTTTATCAAGCTAAACATCAGTATAATAAAAGCGTCAGATTACATACTTAGATAGTGCACATCGTTAAAGTTATAATGAAAACATTTGTATGACATGGTTTGATCATGAATTGACAGCAATAAAAATTTATTGTATTTGTCAATAAAGCAACAGCAGCCTTGCATGGTAATTCTATTTGTAATACGATTGACAATGAGCTAGGGCTACATAAGAATTAGCTAGATTTGGAAATAGTAACAATATCATATTCGAATAGACTTCTGAATGTCAACTGTCTTCAATTGTCCTCCCACTGAATTTGCAACGAATCAACCACTACTAATTGTTTTTGTGGTTGGCATACCCTGGACACAAAATGAAAAAGAGCATATTGGTTTTGTGCAATGTGCGCGTCCGTATCGACGTAAAAGGCTCTTCTCAACATGTGAGCCAGGTCGGCAATACCCGTTCTTAATTATTTGTATTGTCGCCTGGTACACGTATTAATAAATTTATTAACAGACATTTTGTAGCTGCAGATAAGCCAAGCAAAAATTTGTATTATCAATAATGGGCATATAATGATTAGCAAGAGAGGGACGCACACAATCAGAAAAGCGAGCTGAAATGTATAAATGTACAAACATTCATTCATAAATACTTGCATACATATTTACAGCATACACTCCCTACTTGATTTGTTGTGATTTGTTGTACAGTGTTGAACTTTAACTTTCAAGAATTGTCTGAAACAGTTTCAAATGGTGACCAATCATTTCAGTCCACGTTGGTTAATAAGCCCCCATATCCCTCTTTACCTTTCTGAGTCATCATTCCCGTATTTAGATGAGTTTTGTTATAACAAACGGAACGCTGACTTTTTCATTGAAAGATTGGGGCGTATACAGTTTATTTAATTAATTCTCAATATTTAAAGTGACGAGTGACTTTCAGTCCGCCTGTCTGTCTGTCCGTCCGTATGTATGAACGCAAGGATCTCAGAACCTATAAGAGCTAGAAATGTTAGCTGTGGGTTCTCCTAGTGCCTACGCAGATCGAGGTTGTTTCCGATAATCGATATCTTACTCCGTTCCCAAGCAATCGATAAAAATCGATATCGACATCCTGTTTTTTGAGCGAATTGGGTAAATAATAAGAGCTAGAGTTACCAAACTTGATAGGTTTATTCTAGAATATAATATATGTATATGTCAAGTGTCTTTCATTTTATACGTGTCGCCACCTCCCCGCTTCCACCTCAAAGAGGGTTCATGGTAACCCCTAGTCGGGAGCTACCGAATAGAACCTCTTACTTGTTTTTTTTTTTTTCGAAATGTGTAACACTATTAATAAGAATTAATGTAGAAATAAGAATAAAAATAAATAATTGTCGTTGTAGGTTTATTGTAATTGTGTCTATTAGCCTGAATATCTTTTTGAAAATAACTTCTCTTCCCAATTGTATGGTTAGTGGTTCCAGTAACAGGCCTGCCAGGCCCTACAGATTTCCCAGATATAGTTCCCTGCAAAAACAGGTCAGACGTCGCTGAAGTAGACGACAGATGAGATGGATCGAAATATATGTATGTAAGCAAGTACACTTGAGTTCGCAAATTAAAGTTTGACTTGAAAAATATTGAAAGTATGCAAATCTCGTTAATTATCTGCGTGTCAATATATTTAGAGAAACGCATTTGCAGACTAAAACGAGTTACCGAAAGTCGTGTGCTTGATTCCATGTTTAAGAAATTTTGCACATATGGAAACACTAAATGTCTTTAAATATTAAACAGTTCAAATTTGCATTCATACAATGGCAGAAACATTTAACAAATATTATAACAGCTGCTGTTGCATACATTGCAAATTATTTTTTAAGCTATTATTGAGGGCGTCTGTTTACACAGATCCATCTCGAATGCATCCAATGATAAAAGTATCCACGAAATGAACTATTTTATGGGAACAGGAGAAATAAACAATATACAAAATAAAAATAAAAATAATAATAATGATCTTTTTAAAATAGCTTGAGAACTTTTTATTGTATTTTTTTTTTTTTCGTCTTAATTTGACACGTTGCGTTATTTGTGTATTAATTAAAATGGTTGTATACAAATTGAGAGTCAACTTTTGCAATTTCTGTTGTCATTTTTAGTGCCAGTATAAATATCTTGAAGATATGTATGTTATATTTAATTTGGACCAAAATCAGCAGCTGACAGCGTATTTTCATCGTATCGAACGTATCTTGTGTTCTCCGAACTAACCTGTCTATAATTTTCGGATATGTTAAAAATGTCAATCAATATTAATATCGGTAACGCTGTAAACGAAAATTAAAAATGGAAACAAAAGGTTTGCGTTCACTTTAAAAATGAATAAAATGGCAAAACATAGTTGGAACAAAATACATGCACACATGCATGTATGTATGTATATATAGCTAGTCCAAGTGCCCTACCCCACTAAAGAGTCATACATACATGCATACATACATACATGTACATGTGTATGTAAGTGCACACATATAAAGGAAAGAGAAAAAGCTGGGGAGCGACTGCTTCAGTCGGCAATGTCGATTACGGTAGCAGACCATAAATAAATATAAATGCCGCTTGCTGCTGCTGCTGGGTCGCCGTCAACGTGGACAACGCATATTGACTGAGTTCGACTGCGGTAGAGGCAAGCGAAGGCACTTGAATATTAGGCAAAACCAGCAAAAGCTCGTAGTCAACATTTACGCTTTGCGCCGTTATTTCGTCAATTGGTGCGCATTGAGCGCCCAAAAAGTAAGTACATGAACGATGGGAGGAGGCAGCACTCGGGAGAGTGCCAGACACCAATAGCGAAAAGCCGAAAAGCAATTCAAAACGCTAAAAACAAAAGTATTAGGAAATGGTTGAGACTAAAAATACAATGGGGACATGTCAAACGCTGCCAAGAATAAAAAAGCCAATAAACTCCACAGCGAAATGAAATGAATTAAACAAAGGACCTTTAGCTTTGCTATATTCTTCTGTATAACCTCACACACTCACACGTATATATAAATATGTGTATGTATATACAAACGTACGTACATGTGCCCACATAATATGTACATACTTATAAAATTTCTTAAATGTTAGCTTATCACAGCACAGCATGCCCCGTTGCCCCTCCTTTGGCTTACTTACGCAGTAAGAAAAGTATCAGAGGCAGCGCAATCACGCACACTCTACTCACACATACACAATTGCAACGGAAGAAAGACGCGCTGTGTCGGCAGCGTCAAGGAAAGCAGCGCAGTCGTCACAACGATAAGTAGACGAGGGACGCGTCTCCGCGGAATAGTCCGAACTAATGTAATTAGTTTATATGCTTATATACACAAACATATACACACAAACACACTGATGTATAATAGCCTGCCATATTTATTAACACATTACGCGGCACTTACCTTTGGCAAATGTTACGATTCGGCTGGTGCTGTCGCGGCGTGCTGAGCTAGCAACTCTGCTTACTGCAGCATACCTATGGCGGCGTCGTCGTCGACGTCTGCTGCGGCAGCACTGCGACTGCTTGCTGTCACTTCAACTCATGCGCGCTGTATTTAGTTGATGCATTTTTGTCCACTTTTCACCGCTAGCTAATAATTTTTGTAGAAAAAAATTTCCTATTTAATGTTTTGTTTATAGCTTTAGATTGTACAGTTCACTTTTGCTTGCGCGTATGTGTGTGTTAAGCTCTGCTGCAGCGCTGCTCTGCTACGCGTTCACTTATTTTTTTTTTTTTGCAAGCGTCACAAAACTGTTCTTATTCACTCGCACGAGTAGCCAATTCAACCCATCGATTTTACACGCACACATACACGCCGGCGTAGGCGTGAAGAGCACAGCGGATTCGATTGTGTCGCAAACGTCGTTTGGCCGAAACAGTCAATGTTTTAATTTAACATTTGGTTTGACACAGACACAAATGCACTCAGTCCGCTGAATGTTCTCAAATTTTCGGATATAAATATTACCAGGGAAAGCCATGTTCGCGGTGTTCAAGTCACATTTATACTGTGCGGTGCTCGAATGGCGCATGAAATAAAATTCAAACAGGGTTGCCACTGACCAGTTCATACTTTTTATTATCATATTATACAATAAAAATATTAATCACAATTTCAGCAAACAAATGTCATAATTAATGCAAAATTATAATATATATTGAAAAGTTGGTCGAATTATAACAATAACATTTTTTTATAACAGAATTGGTCAACGTGTTTATTTATGTTAATAGACAACACTATTTAGATTTAGAGATGGAAATATTTGTTTTGAACTAGTAAATATGAACTAGTAATATGAGCAGAGTGTTAGAAAAACAATTACTTAAATTACTATCTAAAAGGCAAGAGAACGACATAATATAATTTGATATATTTATTGTAAGTAAAATTTGTATAACCCTTAAGAGAATATACAAAATTATGTAACTTCAAAAACTTGTGAGCTAGCTCCATTACTGGTTAGAATCGAGCAATTATTTTATATCGATAATAATGCACGTCAATACTTAAATGGTATCGATACTCCGCCACCCCAATTGTGTGCGTCTATTGTGGCTGCAGCATTTTCAATATTCGTTTTCGACGTGAAACTGTGCACCAAATCAAAGAAAAGCATAAAAAAAGTGTTGCACAATGAACACACTCGGTCCTAAAAAGGACGGAAGTCCCAATATTGAGTTTTTCCAATCGCCGGAGACGCTGCAAGGCTTTGAGTCTATACGACTATGGCTACAAAAGAATTGTAAAAAGGTGAGTACAACGCCGCCACCGTAAGCGAAAACAAAAATGGCGCTTCGCTCAAATTGAAAACACACGACAACTTACGTCTATTTGTATTGCAGTACTTGGCGCATAGCTCAGAGCCAGTAACAAAGGAATCCCTTGCACAATTGCTTATATTATTTCTGCAATATGTGGAGGCCAAATTGGGAAAAAACTCGGCTGAACCACCGGCAACGAGAATCCCGGTAAGTGTGTGTTGGGGGGAACAGGGTGTTTGGGTGTGCAAAATGTTTTGTATGTACACGCGCAATAGAGATGCGCACATGCGAGAATTTCGAGACGGACACGAGTTTTCAAATAAAAATTACACGATTCAGGATGTTCTCTATTAAAATAAAAAATAAAAGGCGGCAATCATAGACAACAAAAACAATATTTGGATTTTTATAAATATTGAGAAACCTTTAACTTATTTATTTTTATTTAAATATGTAAACTACATATATAAATGTTATATTGCTTTATGTACAAAAAAGTAGTTATTGTTTATTAAATATCAGACAAAAGTTAAGGAAAAATAATAATTAATTCCATTATTGCAGATGCGCTGTTTTCTGGATTTCAAAAACGGTGGGGGTCTCTGCATAATTTTCTCCACCATGTTTCGTTTTCGGGCCGAGCAACGTGGCAAAAAATTTGACTTTTCAATTGGCAAGAATCCTACCCGCAAGGATCCCAACATTCAATTGCTGATCGAGATCGAACAGGCCCTTGTAGAGGCAGATCTCTATCGCATACCTTACATCTATATAAGACCAGAGATTGAGAAGAGCTTTGAGGCACGTCTGCGTGAGATTCTTGACAATCGGCGGGTTGAGATCGTCACTGATGAGGAGGATGCCACGCATATTGTTTATCCTGTGGTGGATCCACATCCTGATGAATATGCTCGCCCAATTTTCAAGCGTGGCAATCATGTCATGCTTCACTGGTACTACTTTCCTGAGTCATATGACTCTTGGACACTGAATAGCTTCGATTTGCCGGAGAATATACCCGAGAACCCAGAATCGCCTGCAGAACGTTGGCGGGTGGCTGCATCATGGATTTTAGACCTGGAGCAGTACAACGAGTGGATGGCCGAGGAAGATTACGAGGTGGATGAGGTGGGCAAGAAAAAGACGCACAAACAGCGCATGTCCATCGATGACATTATGTCCTTTGGTGATGACAAAAAGAAGCCCACCACGAGCAGCGGCAGCGGCAAACAAAAACGACGTCGGTCGCCGTCACCCACAACCTCAACGTCTACATCGAAGCCGGGAAAGCGAAAGCGGTCCCCAGCGGTCATTCACAAGAAATCGCGCAACGATGACGACGATGAGGATCTTACACGGGATCTCGACGATCCGCCGGCTGAACCTAACATCCAGGAAGTGCATAAGGCAACGCATTCAGCGCTGCAATCGACAGCCAGCCCAGCACCCGGTGGCAAATCACGAGGTGACAACGATATGATGCCTATTAAAGGTAAGTTATCCATGTGACCCGATTGGCGTTTTATATTTATCATTATCGCTGCTAAACAGGTGGCACCATGACTGATCTGGACGATGAAATGACTGGCGGCAGTGCTGCCCAGGCGCTGTCCACCGGCGACGGCGAAAATTCGCAAACTGGCAAGACCAGCGACAACAGCAATACCCAGGAATTTTCATCCTCGGCCAAGGAAGATATGGAGGACAATGTGACCGAGCAGACGCATCACATCATTGTGCCCTCATATTCGGCCTGGTTCGACTACAACTCAATTCATGTCATCGAAAAGCGCGCCATGCCTGAGTTCTTCAACAGCAAGAATAAATCCAAGACACCAGAAATTTATATGGCCTATCGCAACTTTATGATAGACACCTACAGGTGCGTCCAACAGATATCGCCGTGGCTTAGCCCGGTTTTAAACTGAGTTTTTTTTTTAAATTAGTTTTTTATATGTTGCAACCTGTACGGCTGTATTTTTCTAAATCGGGCTAAGCGTTGAGTCATTTAGTGTCTTGTTTTGTTGATATTTACTTGTTTATTTCTTACCTACATATGTTTACTATGCTTTACAATAACCAATTTAAAATCGTGATATCGTCTTAGCATTTGGCCTGAATGCACACTTAAAGTACCTTTCAGCAGGATATATATTTATTAAAAAATCATCTCAAATTCTAAACTGTTAATTGCTTTTTCTTGCAGGCTTAATCCCACAGAATACTTGACCAGCACAGCGTGTCGGCGTAATTTGGCTGGGGATGTGTGCGCCATAATGCGCGTACACGCGTTCCTGGAACAATGGGGTCTCATCAATTATCAGATTGATGCCGATTTGCGCCCCACTCCTATGGGGCCGCCGCCCACCTCACACTTTCACATACTCTCGGATACGCCATCTGGCTTGCAGGCAATCAATCCACAAAAGACGCAGCAACCGTCGGCGGCCAAGACGTTGCTTGATCTTGATAAGAAACCGCTGGGTAAGGAAGCTGGCGTCGATTGCGATAAGAGCAGCGGCGGCGGCTTAGGCATCAAGACAGAGACACTGGAGAATGGCGCCGCTAGTGGTTTAGCCTCTGGGGTTAGCCAGTTTGGCCTGAAGTTGGATCAATATGCCAAGAAACCGGCGGCCATGAAAAATCGTACTGCGGCGAGCATGTCGCGCGAGTGGACCGACCAGGAGACGTTGCTGCTGCTCGAGGGCCTTGAAATGCATAAGGACGACTGGAATAAGGTGTGCGAACATGTGGGTACCCGCACCCAAGACGAATGCATTTTGCACTTTTTGCGCCTGCCCATCGAGGATCCGTACCTTGAAGATGATGGCGGCTTTTTAGGCCCTCTTGGCTGTCAGCCAATTCCATTTAGCAAGTCGGGCAATCCTATTATGTCGACAGTTGCATTTCTAGCATCCGTGGTGGATCCGCGTGTTGCTGCTGCCGCTGCAAAAGCTGCCATGGAGGAATTCGCCGCCATCAAGGTAAGTTTCCCAAAATAAAAACAAGCATTAAACTTATTAATGAATGTTTAAACCCGCAGGACGAGGTGCCAGCTACTATTATGGACAACCATATGAAGAACGTGGAGAAGGCCTCAGCTGGTGGCAAATTCAATCCCAACTTTGGTCTGGCAAACAGCGGCATTGCAGGCACTGGCAATGACAAAGACGACGACGAATCAAAGGAGGGAAACAATAGTAGTTCCACGACAGGCGCTAACGATGAGGAAATGAAGGATATTAACAAAAAAGACGGTAAGCCAATCTACAATATAAACACAACATTTTATTATGCATTTGTGAGTGGTGAACAATTTGTGACCTTTCAGTTAAATCTGAAAAAATGATTTTCCGCAATTTAATAAACTATTTGATATAGTAAGCTGCTCATAATAGCAATATTTAATGTATTGTGTTAGCGGATATTTCTTGCTTTATCTGATTTGTTAACAGCTGGAACTATTTCACCCAACAAATTTCCACCCATCCTCTTTTGTTGGCAAAATGAAATAAGAAATAAAAATAAAAAAAAAGCGCTGTAATTTTTTCATTACCTGACCTGAGAAGCGTCACCAAATGTTAAGCAACAATTAAGTCAAATGCAAATTATTTAAATTGAAATTACATTTATATATAACATTAACAGGCACCGCAAAATAAACCATTTAAGCTAGTTTTATGTTGTGACTAAACAAAATTAGAGACCTCCTGCTTTCCTCGAAAGTTTCTTCATAGCTGACACTGATTAAACTACATTATCTTATAATAGTTTAAACTTCGTCTTGCATATTTAATAATAATCAAATTTCAAAATGTATGATTTTCGTCGGCTTGCCGATAAAAGGGTCGTTTGTTTTGCCAGAACCTTTTAAGTTTTCATTAACATTTCTTTTATTTACAAAATTTGCAAACATGATGAACAATTGGCCTATTTTGTGTTGCCTTTGTTAACACACAAGCTACAGACGAAGCCAAGTCCAAAGACAAAACGAAATCGGATAAGCTCAACACAAACACAGACTCAAGTTCCACATCAACAACAACAACTACTACAACAGCAACAAGCAACACGCCCACCACCAATAACACAGATAAAAAATCTAAAGATTCGTCGTCGTCGTTGGCCGGCGGCGACAAAGCCAATAAAATCGACAAAACGAGCAACGCCTCAAACAAAACGGCTTCCAACTCCTCACCCACAGAAACTAGCACCAACAGCGATGTTGAGATCAAAACGGAAGACAACAGTGGGGACGGCGAGACCAAGGATGGTAGCAACGATGCCAGCAGCGGTGGAGCTACAGCCAAGGACGGGGCCTTCAGCGAGAACAATATGCAAACAGCAGCAGCCGCAGCATTGGCCTCGGCGGCCGTCAAGGCGAAGCATTTGGCAGCGCTGGAGGAGCGCAAGATTAAGTCGCTGGTAGCATTACTGGTGGAGACACAAATGAAGAAGCTGGAAATCAAACTACGTCATTTTGAGGAGCTGGAGGCAACCATGGAGCGTGAACGCGAGGGTCTTGAATACCAGAGACAGCAGCTTATCACGGAGCGTCAGCAATTCCATCTGGAGCAGCTGAAAGCTGCCGAATTTCGAGCGCGCCAGCAGGCGCATCATCGCCTACAACAGGAGCTACAGCAACAGGGACAGCAAGTGGGCGCTGCTGCGGGTGCCATGATCATGCCGCCACAACAACAACAACAGCAGCAGACATTACCGCAGCCGCATCATCACCAGCAGCAACAGTCGCAGCAGCCACAACCGGTGGGAGCGCCTACAGCTCAGCATCAACCGTTGCCGGCGCACATAACTGCAGGTGCACCGGCCAATGGTGCACCTTTTCCAGCGCCGCCAGTTGTCCCTCCTGCAGTCGCTGCGCCGCCAACACCGCCCGGCGAGCTGCCTGCACCTGTTGCGCAAGCTCAAGCGCCTACGCCAATGGGTGAGTAGAGTACTGAAATTAAATTTGGAATGAAAATTGACATGTTTGTGTTTTAGAAACTACACCGCCAGCTAATGCAGCACCTGTTGCCGAGGTCGCCAGCGTGGCAGCAGTTGCGCCCAGTACTGCGCCTGCTCCAAGCATTCCAGCGGCAAGCGTTCCGGCTGTTAATCCTCCTCCTCCTCCTCCTTCATCTTAAAACTAAGTGTGTAGGCATGAGAAAAAACTTTAGTTATAAGTTGCACGCTCTCAGTATGTATTGTATACTCTTCCCTCCCGTAACCCAATTGTCTGTTCCCGCTTGAAATCCCTTCATTAGTGTACTTATATATTTTGTTGTAGTCCCTTTGTGGCGCCTGCTCATTTGTTCTGATTAGGTGCCCTTTCATTTATTTACACAACTTTGAACCAAGTTTCAAACCGAAAACTGCATTAAAATAAAGTCTATTCATATGTATGAAACTCAGCAATATTATTTATTTATATGTATTACTAACGACAATAATTCGTTGATTTTGTCAGTTCACGTGGAGTAATTTGAACAGGATCTGGTAGAACACGACATATGCATGTGTAAACATATCATAAAAATCACTATGATCTTATAATCAGCTGGATTTTCTCAAAAAGTTAAAATCGATATTCAGTTATTTTAACACGGTCGGACGGAAGGTGCTGATCATTATTTATTTTTTACGATAAAATATTTTACGTTTCTATATTTATTTATATTTTACATTTGCACAGCTTTACTGTAATTCTTTTCCATAGGAAACGAAAAAGATCTGTTATTTTCGGGATACAAAAAAATGTATTTTCTATATGCGTCCGACTGCGATATGCTTATTGAACCAATTTTAATTAGCGGAATTGAAAGTGCAAGTATAAAAAAGAAATTATTCAAGAATATATGCATATCGAATTTAAGGCGATTAACATGCATAAAACTAATAGACGAGTCCTTTCATCTGACCTATCTAATCGTTCAACTCAATATACCCATTAATAAATTCAGTTCTAGACAATTCAATTTCAAATTCAAATTCATTCACAATGATATCCCCTAAAAATCAAACTTTAGGTAGCATAGTCAATACGCTACAAAAAAAAAATGTAGTACACGCATGCGTATGGGCCTCGAAAGAACTTAACATGCAAGAGCCCAGTTCTGGCGCACTCCTGTGCTCATTGGAAGGTTGTGCGTCGTCTGAGTATATTCGGTCGCTTGGATATGGATGTGGGCTTGCCCAGCTCTTCGTTGGAGTGTGCACGCTTGAGATTCTTAGGCGTCGCCGTCTCGGTTATAATTTTGGCCCTACAGCCATTGGCCATGCATATGCGTGGCATTGCCTCCGGTGAGACGAATACATTCGTGTTGTTGCCACTGCTTTTTAAGCGCATTTTGCTGCTGAGCTCTTGCAGTGGCCGGTGAACAGAAATACTTTCATTTCCGGCTGAGGATTGCTCACAGTGTAAAGCACACGCGTACTCGGCCATGCGCTGCACATAAACTCGATTGTAGAAGGTGATGATGTCTGTGTTCGGCTGCCCATCGGCCAAGTGTACGGCTCGATAGATGGCACTTTGGGCGTGAGGCTGGCGTCGATACTGTTGAATGATATCGCTAAAGCTGATTCGCAGCTGCCTCTTGCGCACGCAGAGGTAGATCGCGCACATGAGCAGCTGGTCGAGGTGACGCTCCCGCAGCAGCTCGTAGCCGTGCACAATGATGGAGTGTTCTAAAATGTGCCAGATTTGCGTGTAGCTCGCCAGCAGGGATAGACACTTGCAAAGGTATGCCAGCCTTTGGTTGGCCAGGTGATAAAATTTGCGCAAACAAATGTTGATTGCGCCAGGCGCAGCTCTTACATTCTCCTGGCCCGAGCTCGATTGCACGTCTTGGCAACGTGGCAGCCCCGTGCTGGCATATATACGCCACAGCTGCGAGTTCTTTTGCCAAATCAGCGAGGTCAGGCATTGGGCTTCGATGTCATGCAAATGCTTGATGAGATCACGCGTCAGCAAGCCGCTCTCATGTCGCACAACTAGCTCAATTATCTTCTGAAACTCATAAGCATCTATGTTAAAGCATTTCAGCAGCCAAGGAAACTTAAGCTGCGTATCCTGTGCTTCAAAGATATGCAGTACCAGCTGCAGGCAGCAGGCAATGAGTGCGACATTAAAGGTGCGCTGCAGCTGGATTAGTAGCTGCGCAAGTTTGATCGTTGGCCTGCGACGCAGCTCGGCACCAATGATCTTATCCAACAACTGGTAGTACAAGCCCCTAACCAAGTTAAATCGGCTCTCAGTTGTGTTCGTGTTTAGAGGCGCTGCACTCTCAAACTTGTGGCACATCTTAAGCAAGGATTGCTGCAAAAGCTTGACATCGCTCTGGCCCAGAGCGCCGCTTATGTAAGTGGCCAGCGTTTGCGGCAGTGCGTCTGTAAGCAACTTGGTGAGATTATCGCGTTGTGTGTCGCTTGTAAGCTCAGAGATTAGTTTGCGGTTTGCTTCGCTTATGATATTTTGCTGTTTCTCTTCCCTTAGCGCTGGTTCCTTGTCTGCTGAGGACTGTGGTGTGTGCTTCAAAAGTACTCGCTCGTCAATTTCGCTGATATCCGAGACGTGCACAGCATAGCTGCGATTCAAAGATGCCAAGTTTACCTCCAAGATGCCGTCTTTAATCAGTTCGCGCATAACCCGATCATTGCCCAGCAAACGTTGATCCATAAACAAGCCCATCACAGCCTTGTGAAAGAAGGCATTCTTCATGATGCGAGCCCCCTTTGCTGGCAGCTCCGGTATGAGACCACATATGGCATCCATGGCACTGTACTTGTGCAGCAGATCAATGTCGAAATCCTTGTTGCACCAGCTTAGGGGCACGCCCTGAAACGCTGTGTTGATAACATCCGATTTGTACACCTCAAGCGCATTCACATAGACCAGTTCCAGGGCGCAGACCAGCACCTGGCAGCCATTGATTATATTGGTTGTTGCAAACGGGGGCAGCTCGTTGCGCACCACCAGAAACAGCAGCCAGCCAAATTCATAGATCATTTGGTAATGAGCACGACTATCTGTTGTCGCGGGCAGCACATAGAGCTGCTGAAAGATGCGCTTGTAGTGCTGTAGTAGAAGTAGCGTGATGCCGAGTCGTCGCTCCAGGTCGTTTACTTCCTGCTGAAAGACCTCCCCATTCTGTGCGAGCCAATTCCAATGTTCCATGCGTTTTAGGAACTTGTTAATGTTTATACCAAAGCTTCGGAGCAATTTGGTCAGCGATATGTTCCAGCTTTGGCATCGCGCCTTCTTATCCCATGGTTCATTGTCATCTGCTTTTGTGTTGACCACTTCCTGCCGCATGTCCTTCATTTTGGTCTGTTGCAGCTCGCTGTATACAGCGCAGCAGAGCCAGTCGTCAGCCTCATTGGATAGGACGCCATCAACGTTTAGTTTATGAAATGTTTTAATAGCTTTTTGCCAAATATTCTGCTCAATTCTTAGTTTCTGACAGTTTGCAACGAAGCGCTGAAGGATTGTCCCCTTGTCCTCGATCTTCATCATTCGTGTGCTGCAATAAAAAGACAATAATGTTTTAGCTATACAGCGCTTGTTTTTCTTTGCACTATTACTTGCCTTTGTTTATAAAATTGCTCCAAAAATTCTTAATTTCACGTATCTTTCGGCGCGAATATCAAAATGCGACGCAGCGCGGTGAGGTTGGTCACACTATTTTTTTTGTAATGGCGCCTGTCAGTCCCGTTTCTGCAAGCAATCAATATAAATATGCATATACATATCCTCAATTTCATAAACCTGTGTATTATAGAATAATTAGAAACAATTTTCTAGAAATACACAAATTATTGTTTTAAAACTCTCTTGAGCAACGATGTTCTAAATTACCTACACAGATTGTGTGACCAAATGACTCAAAATGTTATGAATGCGCGGGTTATACTGCAAAAAAACTTTAAAATAACTGCGATAATTATTTGCTGTTAGGGTCCTGTTATGACTCTGCTACAGATAGCGTTGGAAGTTAGTTTGCACCTGTTAAATTTAAATTCGCGAATTCTTCACAATTATTATCGAAAACAATTAGTTTTTTAGTAAGCTTTAGGGCTTAGTAATTATTAACACTATTTTACAGTGAAAATAACACTTGGACAAAATGTTAGCTCAACAGAGAGTACTGTAAAAACAAGCATCAACAATAACTTGGCAACTCTATAGTTGTATTATCGTTGTTGCCAACTTAGTTAATATGCTGCAATCAAACCGTGTCTTACAAAAGGAGCAGGCTGATTTATATGCCATTGAAAGAAAGCTAGTCAAAGTGCTTCCAGTTGTTCAGGAAGCCTTGAATTCCCTTAAGGTAAGGGCATCCACACAGACGCAATAGTTTAAAGAACCTTTCCTACTTTAAGGTGGAGGAGCTACATTTAAAATCACAGTCGGTGCAGCGAACGATCTCTATGGTTCCATCTAATTCTAATCTTAACATTGATACTGAAGCCTCTGCTCAAAGCGTAGTTACACCCAACGAGCAAATTAATCGGCAGCAAATTGACTTGGAATTATTCGGTAGCGAGTTGCAGACGTTTGAAATAGAAACCGATTCGGACTAATCAATTTCACAGCTGTTAGTCATATTTATTGGTACGAATTTAGCTAAGTTAAAAGAATTCCAAACAGAAATGCGTTCTAATTTTAGGTAACTTTGGTTATTTTAAAAGAAATTAAATACGACGTTGCAATTTTTTGTTAATCTGGTGAAAGCAACCGGGAAAATATAAACTAAAGTACTAAAGCTATGCAATGTATTATACGCATTGTTACAATTATTATTATTCGGGCCAGCTCTACGCATCGTGGACAGCGCCATCGGACGATTCACCCGAGCTATCGCGCCGTTTCTTCTTCTTAGGTGATGAGTTTTCCTGTTCGTCGCCGCTGTCACTGCTTTTGCTGCTGGAGCTGGAGTCGTCATTTTCACTGTCGCTAGAGGAACTAGATTCACCATCGGAGGAGCTGCCATTGTCGTCTTCATCGGAACTGGAACTATCCGAGTCGCTACTGCTGCTGCTTGAATCCGAATTCGATGATTCTGAACTGGCTTTCGAGCTATCTGAAGAGCTCGATGATGAAGAGCTGTTGCTGCGCTTTCTTTTACGCTTAACGCGCTTCTCGCTATCGAGACGTACTTCAGTGCCGGCATCTGGAGAACGTGCCTCACTGGCCGCCGTAGACTCTGCGGCGTTCGCGCTTTTCTCAGCTAAATGTTTGCTAAGCTGCTTTGTGCGTGAGTTACGGTGCACGTATTTTCGTTTTTCCTTACATTCGTAGCTCCAGTGTCCTAAATTCAGACATTTCTGACAGCGAATGCCGTTTGGAAAAGCAGCGGCCAACTTTGCAGATCTGCGTATAAAATGCTCAGTTACGTTTAATTTGATTATTTTGTGTTAAGCTTACCGTTGCTTTTGAGCCAGCTTGCGGGCTGCCAACCCCACCAAAGTCATCCTTATATAATAATCTCTGAGACGGTGTTTGGAGCCAATTTTGACAGAGACTTGTAGTAACGTGTAGTAGGAAAAATGTATAAGCTGCAAAAATGTTTTTGGTACTATTTTGTTTTGTTGTCACACACACTGAGTGTGGCCGCAGTAGTCCAAAAAGCCTTAAAAATACCGATTATGCCAAATTGGTATTTAATGGTATACTGTTATCGATTACAAAGTCGATAACATTAAAACATTATTTCTTGCAACTAGTTGTAAACAATTTGTTATAGAGTTATTTGCGTGCAAATATGCATTATTGCTACCTACAACATTAGGCAATAATATATCATAGTTTTTGCGTAATTAAGGGACAGGCAGACACATTTTTGCCTTACAATTGCCAAGATTTGTTCAAGATAACCCAAAACAATAACAAAACCTTTTGGTGACTAAGAGGCGAAAGCTGAAGTCCAAGAGACAATTGCAGGAAAGCAGGTAAAGGTAAGCTGAGTACTCTATCGATTGCCTAATTTGTGCACATTTAACTTTTACATAGAATCAACTCTCAACAATGACCGAAACGGATGCAGCTGTCAGCACGGCGGGGACAGGCGTGGTGCCAGCAGCTGGCGCCCGATTCATGCCGCCCGAGGAGCTAGCCATGCAATCGCTTACCAAACAGCTATACAAATCGCGACTTTTTCGAGGCATTTACCTCGAGCGTTGCTTTGTCGAGCAGCTTGGTGGGTATCGCGATGTTATAGCCCTGCAGCGCAGTGAACGTGATCTGGAAAAGCAGTTGCTAAGCAGCGCAGCCAAAATTCAACTGTTTTATCAACGCTTCGTGCCCCATATGTGGGTGGGCATTACCAAAGGCAGCGTGGGCAGCTATAAGCATACACCACATCCTGCACAGCTAGACACCTGCGTTTGGACAGAGCTCAGTGATTTGGCATTTGGGGAATACTGGTTTAGCATTAGAACACTACGGTTTCGAGGTCAGGAGGTGCAGCTTAAACTGAAAATGATCCGCGCAGTTGAGGCAGACTCAACACCGACACTACGACACTCTCTCTCGATGAAAAGAGGCAGCCCCAGCAGAGCGCTTACATCTGGTGTTAGTGCTGAGGCAGGAGGAGCTGATGATGTCATCAGCGAGGAAAAGCCAGCGCAAATCGGTCTGGACGATTTTCTGGCTGTTCTACAGCAATGGCGTCAGTCAGTTGTAACGACTGTGTACGAATTTATGGCCAACGATGTGAACAAGCGCAATATAATGGGCACCATACGTTTCCTTGGTCTGCTTATATTTTCCATATTGAGCGGCGCAGTTGTTGCGCTCCGTTTCATGGGCATCTTTGCGGTGCGTTTTCTTTTTGAGCTCAGCCGATTTACACACACCGCCACACCAATTGTCTTTAAGCTGATCGAGTTTTTCAACAAGATTGTTGGCGCTTTCTTTATATTGATAGCAATGATATGGAAAGATTTGGTTGTAAATCGTGGTGGATCTACGCCCAGGCAGCCACTTGAATCAAGCAATCATTTTAAGAGCATTACGTATGAGAAATCCGAGTCGCATCGTCGAAGTCCACGCTATGGATCGCCACACTATCGGTAATCCTAATTGAATTGTGTAGCTATATCTATGTTGTCAAAATTGTCTAGTGGAGCTGCGCCTGCATTTAGTCACTGGGGGTAGGGGTTCAGGGCATTTCCCTTTGAAAATTGTGTTATTAGCATTAAAATATATATGGCACTCAGTCCCTTGGATTTCGTAGATGTTTGTTTGGCAAACATTTTTAAGTAGAGATTTTTAATATTTTAAGGTTTTCAATTATTGGGCAATTATGTATTTTGTATTTTAAACAATCGCATGCTTATTAATTTTTATATATTAATACAATGTGTATTGTTTTCAAAATTGTGTAGCCTATCTAGTAAATTTTATTAAATTTTTGTGAATAAATCTGTTAAAAATGTATAAAACCATTTTGTTTACGAATAAAGAAGCACGTTTTAAACATACATATATCCGAATTGTTATCAAGATATACGCTGTAGGCATTACGGAATTAATAGAAAAGCAGTTTTGCAGATCTGTAAAAATATTCTTTCAGACTGCGTCCGATTACTTTACCATGTCATTATCATAAGCGGCAATTGAGAGTTTTTCACCTGAAGATTCTGTATACCCAGAACAAAGTGTGCTTTAAATAAAATTTTGTAGCGTACATTCTCTACCCCACATGTTTTTAGTTTAAATCTAAAATCTTAACTTCTATTACAAGAATTTTAAAATGTGAATAATCAAAAACTAGCCATATAAATATATCATAAAGCTGCCATATGAACGATCGGTAAAAATTAACTTCTTAAAAGTAAAAATTTTTGACCAACCTTGAACTGTTCATGGTTCTGTGATAATTATAAAAAGCAGCATAGAGTAGTCTGCTCGAAATCTTTTCTCTTCCTCTAATAAAGTCTTCTATTCTATACAATTTAGCAAGTAGATAGTCTTAGTATATATTCATAGTTCGTATTCATTTTGCACTTCGCGAATCGTGACGTACGACTGTGCCCCTCGGCCGGTTGGGCGGGACATGTACATTTCATGGGGACTCGTGCGAAAAAAAAAAAAACAGGGGTTTTGGGAAATTCCAGCAGCATGTGTGATCCATCCGATCGTCCTCAAACTCATTTTCGGAGATCGCTGTTCAAATTTATTTGAGGAGTGTTTGACACTTTTCGAAAAATACATTCATCCTTGGTGGAAATAGGGGCCAAAGATTTGGTGGGTGACGTTTCGAGTTCAAATTGATTTTCAAAGATATATTAGACAAATAGTTTGAGACGCCTTTCACACAATTCGCTGAATGCAAGCTTCCTCGGTGGAAAATGGGATTCAATGATTTTTTTGGCTAAGTTTTAAGTTTTATCCGATTTGCCTCCAATTTATTTTCAAAGCTGGTAAATTGGCGGAAAACGGTTGCATGAAAGTTTTTTAAATTCGGTTTCAAAGCCATTTGCAAAGATCTTTGAGAGAATTTATTTTATACGTGCCACGGGCAAGGCCGGGGTATACTAGTTCAAAATATAAACTCCCTGATAAAAGACGCGATTGCACGCCGAATCGCGTAGGATACAAATTTAAATAATAAATGAAATGAAATGATAAAACTGAATAACACCGGGCTAAGCAACTCACGATAATATATTAAAAATCACTTATTGAGCCCGCTAAGGCCCATCGAGATGACAAAAAATACCCTGAGTTTGTGAATAAATTAAAGACTTCTTTGTTTTGTTAGTTTTAATAGTTATACACTTTCATTTTATTACGTTACTTGATGTTATTCTCATTAAATTGTTGTCATATATTTATGTATTTATATATGTAGACTAGTATAATTTGTCGGTTTGTCACTAAATCTTATACAAATGATCTTCTTTTCGTGTTTGGTTTATTTGTTGCCTTGTTTTCAAACTTTTGCATGGGGTTTCGTGTACTGGTACTCCTTTAGTATGCGCTCTAAATATAACTTGAAATTCAATTTTCTGTGGCATTTTATGGATATCATTATTTGTTTCTCGCTAACTTTAAAGTTTTTCAAATTTTATTATAGGCCTGCTCTTTTGTCTAAATGTTGTAAATTAATAATGTCCAGTTTTATTAGTCAACTAAATAATATATTTTTTTCTGATACATACATATACTCATAAATATTTGATATTGTTATTTGTTTGATTTATTTTTTACGTATTATATTTATGGAAATTACTGCGTGTATTTTTATTTTCGTATGCAAATGCTTCAACGTACTTTGCTCATAACCTTTAATTAACGATTTTATTTCGTATATTTTATTTTCAATAAAAAGCCTGTTAATTGTTTGCAGACAATAAAATATGTGTTTCTTAGTTGTTGGTATCTTATTTGAGTTTGATGTACTGTAAAATATGTTGTCAACATTCCATTATTTGTCATTCCTTGTTAATATTATGCGTGAGTAAATTTTGTTTCGTGTTAGTTAAATTATGCTTAAATCGCTTTCTATAGTGCCGCCAACTTGTTGAGGAACGAATAACGAATTAAATACAAATTTTAAATATGTTTAGTTTTACTCTTGCATGTTATTGTAAATACTTTCCATTAGGTTTAAAGTAAAATGTACAATATACAGTTTCAGTGAAATGTCATAACGTGTTATTAACTTTTTACTTTCAATTATCAATATAATCTGCCATTATTAACAAATAATTACACATTTATAGCGTACGTTATATTTTATTTAACACGTCCTTGCCTGCTGAAAATAATTTGTTTATTATTATTTTTTTTAACAATTAGTTAGACATTTAGAGCAAAAACATTGATAATATAGATTGTTTGCTTTCTTTTTTAGTTTATGCATAAAAATTTTTCTAGTGAAATATATATGTAAATATATATATTTATAAAGGTTTTTGAACTGCTTATTGTTTATAATTGCGATTTTGTTATTTGTTTTCTTTTTGTCAATTGCCATGTTCATTTCATTTTGTCAAAAGTGTTGTCTGATTTTAGTTATTGTTTTTGGCATTTATATTAGAAGGAATATGTGTGTGGTGTTGGTGAAAAGATCGGTAAACTCAGCCTAAGGTAAAAGCAATACAAATATATTGTTTTTCAAATACTTCTAATATTCTTGCCTGTGCCTCTATATATATAAAACTGTGTTTAATTTAAAACAAATATCATTCAAAAGTTATGCGAATAATTCGTCAACATACTTGATTTAAAGTAAATAAAATTTAAGTTTCATTTAAAGTTCATATATTTATTGTAAAGAAAGTGAAAATTAAAAAAAAAAGATTTTGCAAATGTATTTTATAATTTTATTAACTTATATTTTTTTAATGGTTTTTATATTTATATTTTTTACAGAGTACATATAGTGGGTATGTATATATATATATATTTATACATACATACCTGCATAAATATATATATACATATATATATATATATATATTTATGTATATAATATTAATTTTTTACACATTAAATTCAAATGCATTAATTTTATCTGTTTTGTATATATATGTATATGTATATATATATATATATTTATATATGTAATTTATTTATAAATATAAATAACAAAATGTTTCCCTTTGAAGCTTTTTTATGTACCATTTTGTTTATATTGAATTTATGTATTCATTACTATGTTTAAATACGATTTATACGCTGCTGCTTTCAATTATATTTTAACCAGTTTCCTGTTTAGCTGGAAATTTTGTGTATGTATTTATATTTAATTATAGTTAACTGTTTGCCATTTTTCGTGTGCTGAACAATTGGCGAAAGTTCCCGACTCGTCACCTTATGTGACCAAAAAAACGAAAAGGAGAATTCGACGCACCGGATTGATTGAATCATTACATAATGTACTTGAGTTTTGTGTCTTATATCATCTTTAAAGGTAACTGAATAAAACGGTTTTGCTTTTGGGCACTGCCAATGGCCAGATCTCAACCAACTTTTCCAATAGGAATCGAGGCAAACTCTATTTACATTTACGAACATTTTACGCCAACACTAGAAGAGCGTAAAGAATGCCTCGTCTCATTGATAGCCCAACATGGTGCGTTTTAGGCACTTCAAAGTTCTGTTGATGCGGCAATTGGATTGGTTGGGTTTCGGGTTTCGTAACAATAATGTGAGTAATCAAATAATGTGTTTGTAAAAGAGAAACAAGGGGTAGAAAGGAATGGAAAGAAACGTTAAGTTATAAACTTAGAGCCAACTTAGAAGAAACTACGATATAAGCTCTTAATTACTTTAAATCATCGGTATCCTCAATTAAATCGGCATACTCCTCCCAATCGTTGTTAGTCGAACGTGTGCGCAAATTTGATATTGTCGGTGTCTCCTCATCCTCCTCCAGATCCGGCTCAACGCCGTGTTTGCTGCGACCACTGCCAGTACCGCCGTCGTCGACCACCTCGTAGTCCTTGAGCTCAGCTTCCAGGTCCTTCTCCCATTGTTCCTCTGAGAAAGATTTATCAAACTGACCATTACTATGTGTGTGGCTTACACGGGCGTATAGACAGGTTAGGTTACATATAAGTTCATATAAGTAAATAAGTTAAGTATAGCATACATTGTGGCATATCATGTTATATTATTGATTATATATATTAATGTGTGTCTAGCAAGCATTGAAGTTTGGCATTTTGTGACACTCCAAGCAAGTACATGGATATTTTATTCATTCTTTCTCATTTTCGTTTACCTTGGACACCTCGTAACTAATCGCGTGGTATATAACTAAGGCATAGGTTTTCACAGACTGTAATTCGTTTTGGAATGCGCACCGTAACTGAAAAGTAATCGTCTACAAATGGTAAAAATGTTCTTTTAATATGGTAACTAGGCCAATACAATACAGTTTCCCCTCAGCCTAACTGATTAACGAATAGCGTGCAATACCCACGAACCGAACCAGTAAAGAAGTGAACGAAGTGCCCTTTTGCCATGACTTGCTTGTTGTTCTAACACCAAATCGAGTGCCAGAGGTGACACCGAATGTAGTATATAAGGTTTAGGTATACATACATATATGTCAGTTCAAATGTTTAATAGTACGAAAGTAAAAATATTGTGTGTATTTACAGCATATTTAACATCGAAATTAAAAGCAAGCTAAATATTTGCTATTGTTTTTACAAAATTTACTTATACAAAGCACGCCAAATATATAATAAAAGCTAACTAAAAGCTATTAAAAAATTTACAATTATTCTCGAAAAAATTAATAACTTAGGTTTCTGTACAACAATCAAAATTGAAAAATGTCTGGGTATACAGTATATGGACAGACTGACTTACATTGTTAAGGAAAGATACATATTTTTGTTTGGGCTTGTAATTCTTTCTCTGGATTTTGTGTGATGAGTTGGCTTTATTACGAATGCAAAAACACATTTAAAATTTAAAATCGGATTGTTTTCTATAATAACATAAACCTGCTCACCTTTGTGCAGTTAAAAAGCTTTGAAACTTTGAGTTGACAATAAATGTAATTTCTTGATTTTAATTTTGAAAAGTTTGTTTTTGTGGGCATTGTTTGGAATATGCAAAAATACACGAAATAAATAAAGACTATGCTCAGAGAAGGATTGCATTTACTTTGATGAATTTAATAGCAACTACTTATGCAAATTCTAAACTTTTTTTTTTTGCAGAAGAAAATCAAAGGAACTTAACTCAATACAAATAGGAATAAACACAGAGGCAGACAATATTATAATACTTATATGGACACTCGTATGGACACAACAGAGATAATAAATAAACTAGAAATCTGTGGCAACTATTTTGCTGAACACAATTTGTATGCAATTGAAAACCAACAACGAAATATTGAAAAATTTTGTATAATTTTTTTTATATAAGTGAAAATTGGAATTTTTTAACCAACAATTTCTAACTTACCACACAAAATTTTGTTTCAGTTTTTAAGTAACATTTTTGTTTTTTCTTTCGGTTTATATAAATAATGCGTTTTGTTTAAATGTTTGTCAAGTGAATATTTATATATATATATATATATATATGTATATAATTTGGTTTGTTGCTTTTGGTTTTTGTAAATCGCTTAACATTTTGTTGTATTTTTTAGTTGGTTTTCTGTCATGTGGGTTTTTTATTTGTATATATTTTATGTTTGGTTTTTTTTTTTTTTTTTTTAATTTAGCGTTTATCCGTTCAATCTTCTGCAAGATGATTTGAGAATAAATTAAGAAATACATGAAGAAAAATAAATATTTGTTAAATGTTTTCAATATAATTCATATTGTGTTTAATACTAAGAATTTGCATCGATTTTTTTGGATTTCTTTTTTAAAGTTTTCCGTGTTGTTGGTGGTTGTGTAAAAGAGGAAAACGCGAATTGTGATTGGGTATACAAATCTATACTTATTTTGTTTTAGATTTAGCCGAAATAGTTGTGGAAAGAATATGTGTATAAACTATAAATAATAAACTCGAAAATGGATAAACACAAACATGTTGTATAGCGAAATTCAACAATTTAATGGATTTGCAATTCAAAAAGCACAAGATTGTAAATAGTATTTTAATAATAAGAATTTGTATCATTTTGGTCATACTCAACTTGTTCGAAATTGATTTGTGGCTAGTTAATATTTAAATCATTTTAGTTTGTTATAGTTCATAGATACTTAAGTGAAAATTATAGAATTTTATTTAAATATTTTGTATGCTAGTTAGAAAAGAATGGCAACAACAGTTTAGACTAGACTTTAATTGTCGGTTTGTGTTATCATATATATATATATATCATATATATATAAGTATATTGATAATTATATAATTTATAATACTTGGTTATCCGTTAGATGCCATAGGGTTTTGCATATACGTTTTATGTGTTGTTGTTGCTTTCATTTCAATTGATATTTATTATTTAATAATTAAATGCCAGAGCTTTGGTTGGTTGTTAGTATAGTTCGACAATAAAGAAAACGATTCGACAAAATTTAATTTATACAAAAGAAAGAAACAGAGCAGAGGAGAAAAAAGAGAATTGTTTGGTTTTTACACTTTGTTTTGTACACACATTTTTTGTTAAAAGTTTCTATTTGTTTTTGTGTTTTATTCGGAATATTAAAATTTTGTCATTTTTTGTGAAGATTGAAAAATAAATATGCACATTAGGTATTTGATTAAAGTTAGTTTATGTATGATAAGAAATTAAAATTAAAATTCGCACAGCCAAACAGTTCAAATGAGGCAAGGGCCGAAAAGCAATCAAATAACAAATACGGATAGACACAAACAAAAAGGTGAATTCATTTATGAGACGATGCAATGGAGCATGAAATGATCTAGTATAGACTATATATGTATGTTGAAATAAATGAATTCTTCAAATGAACATTATGTACGGACACACAAATTGTGAGACTTGCATATTTTAGACTCGACTCAATATATCGACTCGTAAATAGCTACATTTATGTGAGTACCATTAGAGAATTATAATCTGTGTGTTGGCAAGCTACGAACCTACAACCTCTTTCATTTTCTAGCATTTCAGTCTCTTATCAAAGAAATATCGTCTATTTTTAAAATGAATTATCACAAAATGTTTTTATGTATGTGTATATTTTTGTATGTGTATGTGTTTGGCTAGATGCAGTCCCAACTGAAATTTGTAGAGTGATTTGCTTAGGAAAACAGATTTCACAGAGGGCACAGCATGAAACCAGAAATGTATGTACAAAATGTTGAAATTAATAAGCGAAAACAATTTTTAAATCAAGCTTGCTCGACTTTTTTATGCCCTCTACTAAGGATTGCGGTATGGGTATGCCATATTTATGGATAGTTTTTTAGATAGGAAAACCTTTTGTTTTAAGTAGAAAAAAAATCAAATATATACATAAAATTTTGATTTTCTTTATATATTTAAACGTAATTTTTGTCTACTTTATTGAATTGACTTTGCTTTTCTTTCCTGCTTTGATTTGTTTAACCAGCAAGGAGAAATAGAATAGGTCGTTCATTAAAAACGCCAGAATATCATGGGATTTCAGATATATTTCTCTTAGAAAGAATACTTTAGACGGACAATTGGGTGTTCATTCAAATTATTCATAGTTACTTTCTTAGTTATTTAAGGGTAGTTATAAAGGGCATAAATCTGAAGAGGCAATAAATTAATTTACAAAAATTAAAAAAGGAATAAGTAACATCAATTTGAAAACTTAATAAATAATACAAATTTAACCCATAAATAATTATATGAAAACTTAATTAAATCATAGTAAAAATTGCAGGCTAAGACCTCTTACCATCGCTGGCAGCAAGCGCCTGTTGGGTCATGCTATCAATGCCCAGCTTGCGCATGCCATCTTTGATTTCGGCCAAATCGGTATCATTGGATGTTTGAAATTCATCCGATACGAACTCGGACTCGGAGATTTTTTGGGTCAAGGATTTCTTGTCGCTAGATATGAGCTCTTCGGCGACCGCAATCTCTATAACAGGCTTGGGTTGGTCAGAGACAGCGGCTTGAGCTGCTGCTGCTTCTGCTGATGGGGAATCGGCGATTGGCGCACTTTTCGCAGGACTGATATTTTTATCAATATCTTTTAGATCTGGCAATTGTTTAGCTGCTTTTTTATGCATTTCAATTCATCACAGTTGAGTTTGATTGATTTTTGTTTTTATATTTTTCACAAAATCGTTGTAATTATGTGTATAAAAAATCAAAAATCATGAAAAGAAAAAGAAAATAAAAAATTAAGAAAAATAAGGCCAAGTGAAAGGCGAATTGAGAAATTGAGTTGATTTTTGATTATCGATTTTAAGAACTGAACGCGCGACGTCGTGAAAAGTGAAAATGAGAATCGGGAGTGAAAGGAAATCGCGTCATTTTCACAGGCGACAGCAGCCGGTGCAGTTATAATTATAAATTAAAACTAAACTGAAGGTAAATAAGAAAACCTAAAAGGAGAGAAACTTAACGTTCAGAGCATACTATAGGCGGTGTATTACAGACACTAGTGAAATTGAAAACAAAAGATCTAGGGAGCTTAAAGAACTTGGAGCTAGTTCAAAAATAATAAAAGAACAGGCGCGTGTGTGAAAAGAAACGTTTACAAAATCAAAAATTGAAACTTTGACTTAGAGAGAGAGCGAGAGAGAGAGAGGATAATAGAGTTTGATTGAGAGCTTTAAATAAAAGAGCGCGCGAATAGCGAGTGTTTGTATGTGTGTTGGAGAGAAAGAGAGAGTTCAGTAGAGAAAGTTACGGAAGAGGCAAGCGCGAGAAAATAAAAAAAGTGGGCAGTCTAGCCTCCTTCTGCTCCAGCGCTCAATTGTGTTCTGTTATTGGGTCTTCGGTGTGATAGCTGATAGTTGGGCAGTAACCGACTATGAACTTACCATCTTCGCCGCTGGAAGCCTGGCCCACACCATCAGCGCCCAAAGTGCCCAGTTCGGCGGCCTGAATGATTAGTGAGACCCTATAGAAATAATTTCGCCAGAAGTTCTCCTCAGTAATGCTGCGCGGTGTTGAAGGATATCAATGAAAGTAATTCGAATTTGTGTAGGTTATGGCTACTCACATCTTGGGCACCAGCTCAAAGCGCATCGTTTCGAGCGCCTTATCCTCGGCCATAATGGCTATGGCAGTGGGATATGCGATGTCATAACTAAACTCAAAGTCCACGCCGGCTGGCGGAGCGCGCACAAAGTTGCGACGATCCTGTGATAATCCCAAAATTTCCTCCTTTATCTTTGTCTCATTGGCATGCCCAATCCAGGGGGCGGCTCCATTGCCAGCACCGCCTTGACCCTTAATGAATGCCTCCTGCTCCTTATTGAACGAGTCGAGAATGGTCTAAATACAAAAACAAAGGTACAAGATAATGTATTTTGAACTATGTAAAAGCATATCACGATTTTACTCACATTATCCTTGACCGTTTCCTTGATCTTGCTGCCAGCCTTGCTGATGGCCGATGACAAGAATGATCCAAAATGTTTGGCCTGTTGTGTTACTTTTGTGGTAACTGTTGAAGTGATAAACATTTTAATTAGTTTCGTTGCTCGGAATAGATACAAAGTGTAAGTAAAAGTGGTTGCAACTAATTAATGCAGTCAACCAAAATCGCTAGGCTAAAAAGGAAATTGATTTTAGGTGTGGGGTTATCAAGGTTTTCAGCTATGGTTGAATAAATAAGTGTGTACTAAAAGTTCGGGAGCATATTAACTACGTATAGTACTGTAAGCTGATTAGTAACCTGTCACCGCTTTCTATCATTTTATTCGCTTTTCGTTTTGGCAAATCGCATTTGACTTTCTTGTTTTTTAAGGTTGACATTCATTTGACATTTATATAACTTTTTTTTGTTACCAATCAAACTGTGACACGTACTTTTCACTTCATCGCCCTTACCCTGTCCAATTTGACCCTCATCGCCAGTGGGCGTGCCGCCGCCCGATGCTGGATGCGAATCAGCGCCCTCTGTAGCACTGTAATTAGAAATTGCGTCAGCGTGCAACATAGAGAGAGAAATAGAGAAAGAGAGAGAGAGAGAGAGAGAGAGAACAAAATAAGCTTGTGTCAGATTTGTGGTCGTGAATTTGGGGAAACGTTTATACATAATATATACATAGGATATCTAGTGAGGATATTGCAGTTCAACTCATGCAGCATGCAACATTAAACCCGACCAAATGATATTTGGCAGTAATCCTATTGGACTCGTTCAGCAACAGATATATTGACTGAAAGTGCGTTCGATTTAAGTCCGAGTCCCTAGCTTGTTTGGGTACTAAATGTAGTCATAGACTAAATCAATAGCTTCTCAAACAAAATATTTGTTGGCCAGTCGATTTTCGAAAAAGACATACATGAGCGTTCATTTTTAAATTTCTTTCGATATTATACAAATTTCCTTTGAATTAATGCGTGAAATTTTCATGTTGATACATATTAAGGTCCATGTTAAATAAGTCTACTTGGCAACATTTGCAAGGAAGGCTAAAGGCGCCTTGTAATACACTGATTTACATAGAGCGTCAAATTGTTTTTACGTGTCTGCAGTCAAGCATAAATAAATTTGAAAAGGTTCCACAAGAATATTTATTACTGACTAATTAATTGTATTTTAGTTCTCGTTGTCGATTTTAACTGATAAATATGAATAATTGGTTGGAAAATATTGAGTAATATGCAAACATAGGTTCATTTAGTATTTAAATGGCCCTAATTTTATTTTTTTAAGATCTCAGTTATTAAGTTAGTCTATGATTAGCTACATATTTGTTTTAATATTCACATTAACGTTTATGTATATTTACACGTTTTCAGAGCTTTGATTTTGGCATTAGTTAATATTGAAATTATTTATGTTGATTGTCGATGCAAATGCAATGTAAGTAGATAATTCAAATGAATTGTTTATGAAGGGATGGAAATTATATAAAATGCATTAATCGGAAATGAAAAGGCCAAAAGAGAACACACTTAATGCATGCACTAACACTCGGATCATCTTTAATGAATATATTTTCAGATCGGTTCTTGAGTTTTTCTTTTTTTGACATCAAATGACAGAGAACTCTAGTAGAGCACACACTTAGAGAGTTTGTTTGGAAGGAGCTGCCAAAGAGCTGAAGAAAATTATATAGTCTCTACACACACAAAATAGATAAAAAGTAAAGCGAAAAAAAAGCGAATTACTGACACAGGATGAGCTACACATCGACACTGAGAAATTGGGGTGGCATATAAAAAATCATTGTTAACTAAGACGAAAATAAAAATGATAACAACTAGTAACATCAATTAGTTTTTTGTTTTTATCTACTGCGTTGCCACAAGAATAGTTCCAGATTTTAGTATGGGTTTTGCTTAGATCCTTGAGGTTGTTTGATGGGCCGCTCAATAATGATGGAATCTGATACTTGAACATTTCTGTCTCTACTAAATGCTATACAAATTGATTTTATTTTTATATAACGCGTTACGAAACGAAAATATGAAATGAATCAAAATGTGAAATCAACTAATGATGAACTTGGAATATGTTGTAGAGGCATGTGTAATATCAGCATGAATTCAAATTAAGTGATTGTATAACTGGATGAAGATGGATGGTTTATTTATGTTTCCGTTTCTTAAAGAACATTTTTAGAATCTAAACATCATTGTGTCCCCTTACAAAATGCCTGACTTATGGAATTCTGAAATACAGAATGACTTACCTTTATTCTTGAAAGTTGTAATTGATATTAGTCTTAAAGTATATATTAACACTTTGTTAAGGGACATAATTGATTTTGATATCCGATCGTTTATCAATTTGACAAACATTTGTAAGATTCTGAATATATATTTATATATATACATACAAAAACGTTTAAAATGTTATATATGTGGCTTGAATTAAGGTATTTGTCTGTACAGTTTTAAGGGTATACGCTTTTAAGATAAAGTTATAAAGAGTTAAACTAAAGTAAGCACGAGTGTAAGAATATGAAGTTCAAGTTAAAACGGAAAAAGGTAGAGACTTTAGTGAGTAGCAGTATTCAGTGATATTTTGTATTTTATTTTAAAAGCTAAATAATTATTAGAGGAAAATTCGTGAATATATAAAGCAAGACTAAATGACAATAGTCATATATTTGAGGTAACTTGTGTTTAAAATATATTTTTATGGTTTTCTGGAAGTATATTATTGTAGCAAAGTTAGTAAAGGCTTGTGTATAATTAATTTGGGGCTTCTTTGAAATTCAAAAGTTGCCTTTATTCCTCAGGGTGTGAACAAAAAACAGACGAACAATAGCCGTCAAGTGAGTGAACGTTGAAAGACAGGTTAATTTCAAACAAAGGACGCAACAATTATTTTGAATAAGTTGAACAAAAACTAAAACAACAAAAAATAAATACATAAAACAAAAATTATGAACTAAATTACAAACGCGCTTTTATATAACTTTTTTCTCTTCACTGTTGCAGTTTCTTTTCGTATATAATTCCGTCATTCTTAAGCAGGGGCCCATACCTAATATACCTCGACTTGTCGTCATCATCGCCAGCACTCACAGCACCCGCAGCATTGACATCTGGAGAACCTTCGACGCCCTCAGATCCATCGGCAGCGCCGCTCTTACGCAGTCCGGGAATCGATGGTATTGATGGCATCGCTGGCATCGAAGGCATCGATGGCATTGCCATGGCTGGCATCGATGGTATCGAAGCATTGCCCAACCAGCCCTTGGCGCTGCCTAGCCAGCCACTGTAAAAGAAAAAGTAAAGTTAATAAAGTGCACGAAACTTTTGGACATTGCGCAATAATCAGACAGCCTGACCGACAGCCAGCCAGATAATCAATCATGCCTTAATTTGACAATGTTCATTGCTTGGATGCTCATGAGCGGGCCCGATAATATTTATACAATATGTATTTTGTCAAACAATGAGCAGGCGCGTCAATTTGACAAACGTTCACAAAGCCCACTTCATATAAGCACATACCCTTACAGGGTGTCACAACAGAGAAGTAACTCATAATCTTCAAAAAATAATACAGCAACAAATTAAAATGTAGCCATTAATACATGTATACTGGATTGGAGTTGTAAATTTGCATTGTATCTTCCTTATTGGGAGGATACAGGATACCCAGGATAAAGTAATCCAAAAATCTAGACTTCCCTCGCATAGGGCATTGACTATTTGAAATTGGAGCGAATTAAACTTGGATTTTGAACAAAATTTGTTTCCTTTAACGCCTGTCAATTTCATCTGGGAGTTCCTTTTTAAAAAAAGGCTTTGGCAAGTATACGTGTCCAATTAAGAAGTGTGTCAATAGAAAAAGCTTCCTTGTACATATAGGTACATGTTATTCATATAACTCGAAATCAATTAAATATTATTTACTTAATATTTAGGTCACACACACACTTGGGCTGCGCTGATCTGACACTCTATTTGCAGGATGTCTGCCAGTGTCTGTGTGTGTGTGTGCAATTTTCCTACGTTTATAGGTCTGCGATTTATTGAATCAGCCATTTTTGCAGCCGTTTCCTTCCTTTGTTATGTGCTCGCTGTCATAAATAAAATGTCACTGACAAGCTCATGTAATACGTGGCGTATGCTTAATATGTGCTTGGTGAAACGAAAGAATGAGCGTAGAAAGTAGAAAGCACATCATCAAATAAATTCGTCTTTGCGCTAAACTTCACTTGGGTGTATGAACGACTCGTCATTTTTGTAGCACATACATAGAATAAACTAACATTTACAAAAAAATTCAATACAACCATAAAATGGACGATACTGAGGACTATTGTGCAATTTGTCTGTGCCGCAAACATCGCATTGTAAGCACCCCATGCAAGCACACATTTTGTAAGCGCTGTCTCAAGAAGGTCTACGATGTCTGCCCCACCAAGGTCTGTCCGCTGTGTCGAGCTCCTTTCGAGTATTATATTGTAAGTAGTTGGCTTCACTTGACGGACGGCAAACATCCAATTAGGCAGAGACTGCTCTTTAAACCCCTCTAATTGGCTGCTTGCTGTCCAAGCTAAACCGTTTTCAATTCCATCTAATATATAAATATATATATACACCTATACCACAGCGGGAACGTGGCTCTGGCATAAAGATCGTATTTTTGACATAGTGGCCTGTGCCAATAGTCGAAGTTGACAATAACTGTCTAACCATAATGTTTAGTTAATTAAATTTAGCGGTTTTTATATTTAAATTTCTTTTTTTTTTTTGGTTTTCCATTTTTTTATTTTTGGTTTACATTTGTTTAAATAAAGTTCATGTTATTTTATTAGACATTTCATGAGACTCTGAAGGACTGCATGTTTTCAGACTTCCGAATTTTAGCTTTAATTGCTGAGTTTGAAACCAAAAACTATAATGAAATTAATTTTAAAACAGAAAGTGTAACCAGAATGATTTCAAGAATACAATTTCTTGGATTGTGTGTATTAATTGACAGGACTTTTTCTTATCAATCGACTTGACTTACGCCCACCAATTCCATATGTGCTGCAGAGCTCACGTGATGCGTTCTTGGCCACAGCCACTCTTCTATTCTAACAACAATAACACAATTGATGTGATATGATGCGATTCGATTTAGTTATAGGGAGCTTGCAATGCCAGGACGAAACCTATTGAAATATTGAATGCTTCGCCTGCGGCAATACAACGCGCAAATATTGTTGAACACCGTGCTGCCACGCTCACAAACGCCGTTTTAGCTCGTGCATGCAAAATATTGATGATGCACACGTTAGAGCTGTGAAGGATAAAGGAAACGACATCAAATTGACAAGCAAAGGAATTCTGTAGCCTAACCGACATTCCATTTTATTATTAAGCTCCATTGGCGCATTGACAAGGCAAGGCCAAACCCAGGGCTGCAGCATTATTATAATGGATACACCACCTCCACCCACCAGCCACCAATTGGAATACGAAGACGGACCGACACCCAGAAGCAGCCGCTGAAGCAGTGAAGCGGCAAGGACTGAATTCATTTGTACAAAAAGTGGCCATAAATTGACGCAAGTTAATTTTATTGCATTGCAATATTTATTGAGTTACGCTGTGTTCAGCTTTGTTATAGACGGCCTATACGATCAATTCAATTATTAAGTGGAAATATGGCATATGCCAGTCGTATATAGCATGTATATAACGCATACGCCATGTTGCGCTCAATTAGCCATATACAGAGCTCATTTTGCAGCTGCTTTTGTAAAGCATTTCAAGGCAACTTTTACGGCTCCTTGAAGCTGATAAGCCTTGTACAACTATCATTAGCATTTGCCAGCTTGTCACACCCTCAGCCCCCCTCTACCTTCTGGTGTGATTTATGGGTTTTGGGGGCGCGACGCTTTTACGCAGTTTTGTTCGCCTGACAGGCGGCAACAGTGTTTATTTATGGGCCGCCTAGGACTATCCAACATCCGTATAATGCTGCCCAGATTCTGATAAGTGGCATACTTAAAGATATCTTTCTTTTTCTGAGTTGAGCAGCGGTATCAGGGTAACAAAACTTAAGTAGATTAAAGTGCTTAGACATTACATAATAATACATTTTTTTTTACTTTCGAAATTACTTTATAATTACTAATTTGCAACAATTTGCTTCTATACATATGTTCACCTTTGCTTTAATGTTTTTGGTGCGTTAATATTAAAAATATTCAATGAGTGTACTGCTGAAACCTTGGGAATCTGTCTGTGGGATGTTAATATATGTACTTTTAACTTTTAGCTATGCTGTACAATATTTTTGGTTCCGTGTAGGGAAAATATTTCGCGCATATACTGCTGAACAATTCATATATACGCATTTGCTTGTTTCTTCATTTTTGACTCGAGTCGCAGCGGAAAGTTTTAATTATAAAAGTTTGCCGCAGCGTTCTGCGGGAAACCTAGAAAGCGCACAGAAAAATAAGACGGCATGTCTAAAATGAAAAGTGTAAAAATTAAATCCAACTCACACGGACATGGAATTTTGACGGGAATCAACGGTTTTTAACTTTCAGCTACGGATCTTCTGTGGCTTTGAATGCGCGACAAATAAAAAAAAAACCATTTATTTATTTAAGCCCTGACCAACTTAACTCAAGTTTTAAATTGTACAGCACAGCACAGCTTTATGTTTGATGATTGACTTATTTTTCTTTCCTTTTGGCATGCAAGTAGTATAGCAATAACATGCTTGCTTTAATTACGTTGGCGTAAGGTATACTAATATATCTGTCGTCAATTCGCAAAGCAAATTAGGAAAAACTAATTATTGACATTTTTCCTCCTATTCGCCATTCGCGCAATGAGGAAGGGTAGTCTTTTATATATATCTATATCGCATTAACACTTATTTTCTATATACATATATACTATCATATGTATCAGCAAACACTAGTTGAGTAATACTACTAGATAGCCTGCATAAGCAGGAAAGATGATATTAAACAAGAATTTGTAAATTCTTTTTAAATTTAATTTTATTTTGTTAAGCTACAAAATCAGGCATAACATAAGCAAATTTTGCTTAATTTAGTTTTAATTTAGTATTGTCAATATTAATCGCTGTCAGTTCAGTTTGAATAACAATGTTTAATTAAAGATCTAAAGAATCTTTAAATAATAGCTGTCGTGAATGCTGCGTTTTGTCAAAATGACTTGAAGACAAGAAATTTGACAAAAACACAATTTCCTGTTGAAAGTTCTTAAAGCAGTTGTGTGATGTGCAGCAAAAAGGTGAATAATTGAATGTGTCAAATATGTTTTTAGCTGCTACTGAACATAAAAGTTTCAGAATATCCTTGACATCATATTCTCGGAAGCATCCTTCTATCTTCGGGATTTCCGAATAAATGTTTTGGCAATACAAAATTACCATTAGATACAAAAAACGAATTTGTTTTTTATGTTTCTAAAATCAGGATAGCAAGAAATTTAAACGAACAAATATGCAAATTGAAGTCAGTAAAGCGAGTAGCTAAGCTGCAATACACAACTGCAGTTTCAGAGAATCGCAAATGTGGGAAAGCCAGAAGTATATGTCCATGTGACAAGTCCCCTATGGAATGAAGACCCGTTCCTTCCTCAGTGTCTCGTGCTTGCTGATGCGCAAATTGCATTGCGAGCCAACGCAGCTTATATGGCTTTTATTTTTCAGGAGAACTGGCTGATTGCTTATCGCCACTTTTTATGGCTGTTCTCTGGCAAAAAACAAATAGCGATAGACACCAGAGAGGGGTGAGATAGGGGCGGGGGGTTGGCTTTGTTGGAAGTGGTAGAGTTTATTTCAATGGCTGTAAGTGCTATTTTTAATTGAGTTTGTGTCGAGAGTCACGCGTGGGCTCGTGCTGTAATTGGATTGCATTGGCGAGCTGAGATTTCGCAAGCTTCCATTTCAAAGGCGCCAAGATACGCAATTTTAAAGTAAAGTCAAACCTCAGGAGAAACCACCAGTGCCCAGCAACGCCCCCGTTGCTATGCTAAGCCTCTGATGTATACACGTGCACAAACAACAACCCCACCTCCTTCCCTCTCATACACACATACAAACACACCACACACAGAATCACATACACACGCGCCCAGCATATTTAGGATAATGCTAAAGGAAATTTATTGCATTTGCGCAGAAAAATAACACTAAATGCGTATAAAAAGCTAAATAATATCACGCAGTATAGCAACCAGTCGGGTAGTATGAAGCTGAGGCTTTCTGCTCAGACAGCTCAGCAGGCCACACTGTGCGAGGGTTTTGAGAAAAGTTAACAAACGATTGATACTGCGTCTGTATCACAGCTTTCATAGGTACATTTTAACTTAGATAATTATAAAGGTGCAAGCTAGCTAAACGGGAGGAGTTCCAGCCGGAAACTCCTTATCTATTTTTATGAAACTTTTATTTTTTGACATATGACAAGCCAAGGCTTGCACTAAAAACCAAACTAAAAGGTAGGGAAATGCTTCGCACTGTGAACTAAATCACCGACTTTAAATACATTTTAGCAAATACACAAAGTTTTTTTTTTAGTTGTGTGCAAATTCACAAAATGAGGAATGTACTACTACTTGACTTCACATTAAATAATTTAAGTGACGAAGTGTACCTTATAAAGAATTCAGTAGAATCTGCCATTTCACTGGAAGTTTAAAAAGGCAGCCTGAACAGGAATATTTGATGAATTCGCACAACAAAGAATTAATGTATTCTGTAGTTAGTCCGATAACAGCTCAAAACTTTTTGTTTTTGCAGGCCGAAGTGAAACTTGACTCTTTAATGACTAGGCCAAAACTATGTCAACCCTTTTCCACATTTTCCACTAGGTGTGTGGGCACGATATTGTTAAATGTCTAGCTAGAGCTTGCTTCTATTTTAAAAAGAAAGTTCGTTTGTCGACTATCTCTAAAAATCATTCCGAGCTACCCTCGTTTGTCATGGGCTGCACGTGGCAAAGGCGCAACAGCGGGCTAAAGAAATGAAAATGAATGGCAAAAGCCACATTTGACAAATTACCAGCAAGCAGGTAAAAAGCAGGTTAAGAGACAGCTGGGGGTGTGGCAAGTAAATAGAGTAGAATAGGTCCTGTAAGGGATGCCGCCCTCAAAGTAGACTGTGCAAAAAAGGACGTTATGAATGTGTCAGTCAGTAAGACGTTTCATATATATCTATTATAATGACCATGTGGAGCTACTAATATGTTATGAAAGACACATTTAACGCTTGCCAACTTCCAACGCCTCCCACGCGCACCAACCCAATAGGAATAATGGTTTTTGCTCGTCATATGACATTTGACTTCTCTTCTTTTCTGCCTTCCGATTATTTTCTTTTGAACATTTTCTTGTATGTCTTATTATTTTTGTCCTCATTTGTTCATTTTCCGTTTTCTTAACTTCCCCTTTATATTTCCTTGAATTTATTTGTTTGTAAGTACGCGCAGTCTTTTTCAATTTCGTATTTTTATGTGCAGACGCCGAAAAGTGCGAATTAAAATTAAAATGCAGTGCAGCATCGGGAGACAAAAGGGAAGAGTTTTTAGGACTTTTCCGAAGAAATTCGCTAAAATTGTTTACATGTTATGGTGAAAAGTCAACAATAATATAATATGCTTAGGCTATTTATATATGAATGCATTATTATCTGCATTTTAATCAGCTGAGACTACCATTGACGCAATTGCGGTGCTGGATGGAACAATCGTCACACAATAGATTTATTGTACCCTCTTTATAGAGGGTACTACTCTTGAAGTAAAGTCTAAAGCTCAGTGCAAAATTAATTTTTGGTGATTTGGAATGTGACTGTTTTACCAATATTCTTACATATGATTAAAGTCTTATTAGCACCCGACTGCCATAAAGTAAGGCTTTATTATTCTGATTTCGGATTTTCTTAATAGGTTAATCCATCAAATTGACTCTTAAGTTAAACTAAAACGCTGAATATAAGCTTCCGTTTAAGTTATTCTGACTGCTTCGAAATGAAATGAAAAATCGGACACAACTGAGCAGCTTAATGGATCCGCGTAAAAACCCCGGGTATGTTTATGTCCATTAACTAAGCGACGGTTCATAATAGTTGAGAAAGCTAGATTGTGTTTCAGGGACATGTGCAGATCATTTAGTTGTAGCCCAAGGCGCACATCTAATCTCGAAAAGCCGCAACATAATTGTAAATGACACCGCCAGCTTTATGGGTATATAAATGAAATGAGCGCACCTCATCTTCAATCCCCGCTTGTTACATTCTGCCCTTTAGGTGTCGTCGACGCCGCACAATCCACTTAATGTGATTGCTGTATGTTTGTGGCGCCTTTACCATAGACTTCACATTGGCACAGCCAACATTTTAGATACTCTGCACCAGGACAACACAGAGTTTGAATCTTTCTAGGCATAAAATGAGAAAATAAAATAATAATTACTACAAAAGGCCATCAAAAACTAAAAAGTTGCACAAATGTCTAAAAATATGAAAACCTAAATTTTGCATGCTAGTGACAGACGAGAGAAAGGCTCTGAGAGGTCCTTTGATGGTGCCTAATGTGTCCGTGTGTGTTATATGTGCTCTAAAACTTTTGACATTTACCGAAGTACGCTTACACGAATACACAACCCACACACACACGGGGGTTATGTGTGTGTACCTTATATGGCCTCGTTTGGTGTTTATAATTTTATTTTGAGCTCTCTGCAATTTAATGATGTGCTATGGACTAATACTTATACCTACACACACACGCTCGATACACAGCAACAAAAAAATCGCATTACCGGCAGTTGATACCTTTTCTGATTTGTGCGTGTATTTGGATAATATGTCAAGAGCGTCGAAAGCAAGTTCCATTCATATCACATTCACATGCGCATAAATAAATAACACAAATACTGTTGGGTCTTGAACGCAAGAGTATTACTCTTGCTGTATTACAAGTGTATGTAAGTTAAATAAGACATATATCAGAAACTGAGTTTCTTTAAAGGTTTCAGGGCTAGAAGACCACAATAATTTTGTTGGTTCGGTTCACGGTTCCCGAACCAACTTCCAGCCCTTCAGTGCGGTTAGTGAACCAAACTGTTCACGTCGACAATTCTAGGATTTGGTTTGTAGCTTCTTCAAAATTTAAATAAATAATTTAAATTCTGTATTCAAAATCTGATAAATTTGAGATCGGCGCTCAAACTGTTAACAAATTATAAATAATAATGTCCATCTTGTAAATGATAACTATCATGAATTCTTATATGAGGGCGTTCCCCATTGCCAGGGTAGGATCGGGTATTCGAAGCGAAGACAAATTTGTGAAGGATAAACAATTGTGTCCATGGCAGCGCACTCAATCAAATGCAGGACAGGACGTGCAAAAGGTTGAGTCCGCACGCGAGGCAGTAAAAAAGGTGCAAAGTGTCGAGGATTTTATGGGCATTAATTAAAGGCAAGCAGGACAAAAGACGAACCCAAAGGTAGCACTCGAGCCCAGATCACAAGTGAAATATTTAGTATGATATTTAAGCTGATTGAGATGAATTATCTTGAAATGAACGACAAAAAAAAAGTAAATAAATAAATTCTGAACCATTGGGTGTGCCATTGAGTCTATGGCTATGGTAATTTAATGCTCAATATGTGGGCGGGCACAAGCGGGTAAAGAGCTGAGAGCTGTAATGGAATCAGCTGCGCTGGTCTGCTCAACCAGCGCTAGATTGCCCAGAATATAATTACAACAGATGGTAGGAAACCGAGCACCAAGTCCTTCGCAGTCCCGCGCAAATTAAATATCGCCCAACGGGGACAGCGTCCGAAGTGTCATTACAAAATCTTGTTGCATACGACGTGGGGCTGTAGCTGCCAGGCAAGCGATTAAATTGCGCAACTTTTCATATGAGCTACTGTGTGTGTATGTGCGTAAGTGTGTGTGTGTTTGTGTGTGTGTGACGTAGCAGTTACATTCACAAGCACTTTGACGCAATTAAAGTTTCAAAATGCCATCGGGACGCGGCTCCCATGGCAGCAGCTTTTATTTGACTTCCACAATTATAGAGCCGAGTTTTTTCAGCTTTTGCCATTTTGAGGCTTAAGTGCCTGCCGGAGGGCATGGCCGCGTGTGGATTTTATGGTGTGGAGTTTTCCTACCATTCAGTTAATAGTTCTGTATTATGTGTACTTCAAATGTGCCGACGTGGCGTTAACATGAGGGAAATAAATATTTAAGCTTATTTCAAAATAAACCAAGTTAAAGAATGTGGAGACAAAATTTGTTTAATTATAGATAAACAAAAGTCAACGATTTGTCAGTCATGCAAATTATTTATATAAATCATTTTGTGTGATGTATCAAATTAAAATAAAATGGCAAACTTACGTGGCTTCGCTGACAAATGAATCTACCAGGGAAGCTGATGTGGGTATGCTAAAAGAAAATATGTGCAATAACTAAAATTAATAAAACAAATAATATAAATTAAAAAAAAAGGAAACTAATGCATCAAATTACATAGAAAATATGAAAATGTAATCTAATCTAAAGTATACATGAGAAATAATATTTGCAACGTTTATCGATTAAAAAATACTCAGAGAAAAAGAAAAAGCAGTTCTATTTAATTTACAAAACTGCGATACTTATATAATCTATTGATAGAATCTTCAGGCGTTTTTACTTGTTTAAAGCTCATCTTTAAAATTTACGCGCAAGGGCTTTAAGTTAACATATAAATAATATAAACATTTTACATTTCCCGAAAATTGTCTATTTATACTTTCATCTTTTGATTGATGGTTTTGGCGACCTTTCCTTATTTAAGAAAATTCGTTGGCTGGCTCGAGGTCCGGGTTTGTAAAAACAAACATTAAAACACTTTTATTTAATTTTTGATTCCGATATATTTCGGTTGGCGTGTAAAAAATTTGCCCTGAAGACGGTTTGCCGATGTGCAACCTATATATATTGGAAACAAAAATTAAATAAAATTGTTTTAATGTTTGTTTTTACAAACCCGGACCTCGAGCCAGCCAACGGATTTTCTTTCATCTTTTGATTTAAGAACCTGACTTAATAATAATAATAACGATAATAATAGTAATAGTAATAATAATAAGAATATTGATTGCCAATTTAATAAGAATATTACACGAGAATACGCTAATTAAATACCTAATTCATCAAGGACTTTTCATCTTGTCCTTAAGTTTACTATACGATGAGTTTTGCCATCATATTTACCTGTGAAGAGGAAAAGTTTTAAATTAGTAAAGATTGCATCGTTAACGATGGAAATGTTAAGAAATTAATTAGACATTTTACGTTAAGAAGGCGGGAAAATTGGGGCGCCAAGAAAAGGATTACCTAATGACCGTACCGACCCGCTCCACATGCAACCGCTGAATGAATGCCTTTTAATTAAGTCTCGAGATATGATTACAAAAGCGAAATGATGTTAAACGGCGCTTCAACATGAAAGCCAGTGAACGGAACTTGATTGTTTTTGCACCACTAGTGAAGTTCAAAGTTCACACGCAACCTAAAAGGGAAGCCGGCCCCAGTGTGCTGTAAGTGCCAATAAGACCAAGGAACAAAATCAGGGTAAGACATAAATCTTTTCACGCAGCCAGGCGTAAATCAAAATTAATGTGAAACCCAAGAGAAATATTGTTATGCTCTTAAAATGTGTGTGTCCAACGGGTATGGCGGGTAACTCGACGAGTATTTCAACAATTTGCCATCAAGGACACTCACAATGTATCTTGTGTTTGTTCTGTTTTAACAATCAATTGATAGGAATAACAGAATCGAATCAAAGTAACACACACAAACCCACTCAGGTGCAAATAGAGAATAAAAAATTAAATTTGCAATAGAGCTGGAAATTGAAATGTAAATCGTGCTGACCTTGGCCCAATGCATGCGCCATGTTGAAGCCTGATGCCTGTGTCCTTAGTCCTGTGATAAAGCACTGAAACAAAACACGAACGACTGCCTCTAAAGGGCAGGCAGCAACTTAACTACAAGTACGGCAACAATAGCAAGGCCATTTAATTCTATGCTGCCACAAGGATCGCACAAAAAGAGCAAAAAATGCATGGACTTTCACAATTTATGCAAAATAATGCCCCATGCTGCAATTAAAGCCCTGGCTCTTTTTATTTAATTAAATTCAGACGAAACTCAACCGCCTACGCAGAATATAGTTTTTCAACTTGTTGAAGCCACAGCTAAACTTTAAATAGCATATCATGTCTGTCTTTCTAATGCTAATTAAGTATAAGCCATGTATACGAGCTGTCATTTGATTTGTATTTGAAGGACACAACAAAGCGATGATGCAATTAATGTAATTTAATTAGTTTGATGAGTTGAGCCATGTCAAAATAATGAATGGAAGGCCGACTACTCCAATCAACCAAATAAACAAGCAGTCGGTTTGAATGTTCGTAATTACAACAATTTAAAAGTTTTATTTGATTCAATGAACAATTTCAATCATTTAGATAAGCAATTATAAATATTAACTAAATTTTCTATACAAAGAAAGAAGAAGGAAGAGTAATATCGGGCACGCCTTAGGTTATGGATATATGGCTTGGAAATGCGTTTATGAAAGCAGTTTTTTATATAATGGAATATTTTCCATTTGTCAACCGATTCTTTCTTTAAACCTATGTTATATTCCATGTTCATAAGATTTTCCGCAGATGTAAGCAGCATCGTAAATATTTTTTTACTTTAATTTTTGACCTATGACTTCTATAAAGTTATATATTATTGTGGTCCGATCCTGCGACACTAGTTTGAATAGAAGCAGACAGACGTAGCTTTATCGACTCGGATGTGCATACTGGTCCAGAATAAATGTACTTAATAGGGCTGGAGACTACTTCCATGTCATTACAACATAATAAAACTCTATTCAAGGGCATAAAAAATAGTTTATTGGCTTTGTGTAAGCGTCCTCTATTAGCTATCTATATGACTCCAAACCCGAATCTTAAAAAGTCATCGAATCTGAACATATGCGAATCAGTTAAATCCGAGTAAATTCTATCTGTTGAATTAAAGAACATTGCGCAGTTGGGAGATTCTGATACTAATAAATAACAATTTTGTTAGTCTACTCATGTCTAGTTAGCTTATAATGTGGAGCTATTGAAAGTCTCGTTAATTTATTCTTTTGAATCAGTAACTTTTATTACTTGCAGCTAAGACTGGAGTTCATAGTTCATATGTCGCAAGTATGAGGGAGAAAAAGAGATGCTGTTCAAATTTTAAAGTCGACAATACCCTCTTGAACTTTCAGTGGCCCGGTCTTTTTTTATTTGCTATGCAAGCGGTATTTAGAGGAGGCGGGCTTAAAAGAGGGCTTCAGCTTTGGTGCGGTGTGTGCGCATATTTCATTAGTCAATAACAAAGCAAACAATTGACAGATGCTAAAGCAGCTGTCGCTTGCAATTTTCAATTAATGACTGAGTGGCGAGCATCAGAGCTCATCCTGCATTATAATATAGCTAAGGTCGCATTGCCACAGGGCACGAAGGCCACTGCGCACTAGATAACCAATTGAGGTGAGCGGCACCAGAAAAAACATCTTAATGAATGAGGCAGTTCCTGAAACAATGCAATCCGATTAAAACGGCACCATGATGTGGCTCTAAGCATCAAGTATTTAATTAAGAAATGTTATTGCATTGGCATGCTGAGGGCACTACAAGATTGTTCCCGAGGTAAAATCTTCATATACAACTTGTAATTGCAGTCATTTCAATTGGATGACATGTTAGATTTAAGATAAAAGGTAAATCAGTAATCTCTTAAATGGAAACGGAGATAATAGCTCTACACAAATTAATAATGTATAAGCATTAAACCTTGTCTACTAAAGGCTAAGAAGAAAAAACTAATACAAATTACAGAATTTTATATATAAGAAAAGTTCATTAACTGTCCCTAGCCTTAACTTTAAGCAATTAAAACTAAAAGAAACTAAATGCATGTAAAGTCAAAAATATAGTTTTTAGTAATATTTAAATTCTTTTTGGAATACTCTAAATATTGAAAATTATACGAGCTATTATTAAATTTCCCAAAATACTAAAAAATGCATCCTTAAAGGCAGTGCCCTTTTCTTTGGTATGTACAGATGAGTTTTTGTGTATGTATGGAAAGAAAAAACTTGATACGAAGAGTTGCCTGCAATTAGAGACAGCTTGTTGCATTTCATATGAACATCTTGTCAGTTTCTTTTTGAGAATCAACATTTCTAGCCGCTCCTCAGGCGGTCAGAACGTTAGGATGCCAAACAGGAGCCGTGGGACGCATTTGCTTGGCAGCACAAATGGCAGTCATGTCCCACATAAGACGGCAGGAAGTGGCTCGAGACGGAAATTGTGTTGGCTCAGAAACACGATATATGGAGTCATGAAGTGGCTTTGTGCGGCGGTCTCCAACGTGCACAACGCTGGAAGCTGCGACAGCTATTTTTAGATAAGGGCAAAGGTCGTGCTGGTCTCCGTTTGTGTCTGGCGCACAGAGATGCCCGACAGCCTGAAAATTTAATAAGTTTTGTCAAAAACATCGATAAAGTTTTACAGTCTGATGATTGCCTGTCAAGTGCACAAACCAACAAGTCCGTAGAAGAGTTGCCACTAATAATTTAAGAGCTTGTCTGATAAGTAGTTGTGGTTTCTACGTACCTGACAGGTAAATAGCCTCAGGAGACTTGGCTGAGCCAAAAAGCTAACGTACTTGGGCGCAACAGCTAAATTTATAGCTCAATCATGTAAGCAAAATCGATTCAATCAATTGAGTTAAAGCTGCATTATCAAGCTAAAGTTGAAGCATTTCTGGAGAACGCTGTTAAAAACGCCCGATTAGACTGTACCGCGTCTACTTCTGCGCTGTTATCTATTGAAGCGAAAATCCGAAGTCAAGATAAGGGCAGCAATCTCTCCTGTTCGCTAGGCTTCTTTCTCTAAAATTTGTATAAGGCAGGTATTCCCACTTCGTACGACCTACACGATTTTGCCACCCCAGGCAAACACCTGATGGCCACGTTTGTCGATGACGTTACAATATTTTACTCCATCCACCTCGAAGTGTCACGCGGCAGAAGCACCAAGTACCTTGCCAGTGCCGCCTTAAGATAGCCAAGACCAACTGGCTTATAACCCCCACGCTGCAAACGGGCAGTTTACGACGTCGTGGTGGCGCCGACTTGGAGATACGGTATCCAGGTCTGGGGCATTGAGTCTCGGACAGATCAAAGTCGGATTCAGACACTCTTAAATTTGGCCTTGCGCCGAATGACTGGAGCTGACTGGTACGTCAGAAACTCTACCTTGCACAATGATCTCAAAATGGCCAGCCAAGTTGCAGCATTTGCCAACCGGAACAGCGAACGCTTGCAGCGACACTGCAATTGGGTAGCAAGAGACCTCTTTGGGAGGTGTGTAGTCAGGAGGCTCAAGAGAAGATCTGTTAAGGAGCTCCTCCAACTACGCCAGAGAGGAGACGCCCAGGAGTCTCCCAACTACCTTCGTGACGATGCAGCCTTATTCAACAAAGCCGCTTTCGTCCCCGTTTGTCACGATAAAGCCCAGACTTGGTGAAACATCACCTACGCCAACGGTGTTGTAATAAAAATGTATGCTAATTTTGATCCTTGTATTGTAGGGCTCGAAATTGCGACATACCACACCACTTACAACCGCCTCTACTCAACAGCCACACCCACAATCGAGTCTTTTTGAGAAAAAACGAATTAAAATAGTAGCACAGAAAACAATACAATCGCAATTGCAATGCTGTTGATATTATTCGAAGCAGACGCGCATGAATGTGTGTGTGTACATGTATACAGAAATTCTTCGAACTGCGCTAGCTACAAACACGTGTTTCTTAACCGATCTTAATGACATTTTCTACAGTATATCTTATTGTACCATAGAATATTTGTGTATTCTTTAAAATTGTAGTTTAAGTAGTTGGGCAATACAAGTTGGGTTATTAACTTGATTTATAGTTATGAGGTAGTAGCGGGGAGGTAGCGATAGGTATAAAATGAAAGATAATTGATATATATAGATAGAGAATAAACATATCACTTTTGGTGACTCTAGCTCTTATTATATACCCAATTTGTTATAAAAACAGGATTTCGATATCGATTTTTATCGATTGCTTGGAAACGGAGTAAGTTATCGATTATCGGACCTCGATCTGCGCATAGACTAGGAGGACCTACAGCTAAAATTTCAAGGGGCTGTCTGTTCGTGTGGTATGGTGATTGGTGTTCGGTGTCTTTTTTTCAGGCAGCTTTGCACGACTGAAGCAAGCCCGTGGAGTCAACGGAAAAAGATAGACCATCCAGTGGTTGCACAGCTCCTGGAAAAACGGCTTTCCGAAAAGCCGTTTTCGAAGAAGTGCAGGAAAGTTACAAAGGAACTGTTCAGGTTTTCCTGTCTGCTCTTTAATCATGCAACTACGTCAGAATTCTAGCTAAAGAATCTGCATCCTTTGTGCCAAACGGCCCATGATGCTGTGCGCCCTTAATTATAAAAGGTAATTATACTTGATATGTCTATGCTATGGGAGATCATTAAAACTAAATACTTGTGGTCGAGCTCATTTGAGTTCTGAGATATGCGTCCCTTAACAGAACATAAATATGGTTTGACATTTCCGAAACCGGGGGTGTTAAAATAAAGCTAACCTTGTGCTATGTAGGATGTCTCCAGGAATAGACAACCTAGACTAAATTTTTTTCGTTTTCTCGCGAGCTCGAGAAACAGCAAATAGCAAAATTATATAGTATTAGATGGTCATTAAAAGTTATGAAACCCACAACCAAAAAGGTCGCCAAATTATTGAGAACATAACAATTAGATTAGACGAGCGGCAAGACAAAGGACAAAGGCGAAACTAAAGAAGCTGCGGTCCAAGACAATGCCAAAAGGTGGACTACAAAGTAGAATTGCGTTGCGATAAGAAAAGACAAACAATATTAAATTGGGAATTGCGTGGGAGAGAAGGAAGAAGAATGTTTCGACATAGCCACAAGGTGTTGTCCTGGTCTTCAGACTGCCTGTTGATGACAGAATTAATTGCGCACGTTAGCGAAGAGCGCGCCAAACAAAATTAAATTGCAACACGACGTGCCGACGGCAGCAGCAGCGGCAGCCGGAACAGGAGTAGCAGTAGCAGTAGCAACAGCCACAGCAGCAGGAACAGCAGTAATGCCGTTGAGTTTGGTCCTTGCTACCGCGGGCGCCTAAAACTGAAATTGAGTTAGGCGCTGTTTTTCATTCCAACTATAAACCCATTTGCCGGGCCAATAGACGATGCGCAGTTGTGGCCACGGAATTGCTGGAAACAATGGCTGTCAAAGGGTTTGTCACTATCAAATTGCGTATACGCCGGGTAGATGCAGGCAATATAACTGATGCTGTCATTTTTATACCCGCAACCTATGGTTATTGACCTAGAGGCTTGACATCGTAAAAGTATGTCTCCCTAAATCGTGCGTAAATCGAATTTATTTCAAATAGTTGACCATATTTCGGAGCATATAAAGCTAAAGATAACAATTTGAGGGCTCTTGTATTGTATACAAGAGTCTATAATATTTCACTTTTCGGATGTTTTCATGTTCCCTTTAAATTGTAAAACTTATATGATGAGGTATAGACTTGGACTTTGGTACCGACGCATATTTGGATGCCGTATTTTAACCCTTAAAATTTGATAATAATGGGACAACAAACACCGAAGCTACTTAAGAACGCATTTCCAATAGAGTGGGCAACAACAGTAAGGAACAAGCACAGCCACTTGCGGCGTAAGTGCTTTTCTGCGTGTGCGTCTGTATGTACATTTATAGTTAAAATATATTTAATGACAGGTCAGCGCTCGGTTATGTTAAGATTGTTATGATTTATGAGTTGAAAGCTTTGAGATATGGGGTTGTTTCGAAATAAAGCATAATAGAAGGACGTTTATTTGGTCATGGTTTGTTTTGAAATGAATTTTGAATAAGAGTTTATTCACTTTTTAAATTTTATGCCATGCTCAACTAAGCCTTATTTGAAACTTCTTCCCCCCTTTAAAAGTTCACTCAGGAAAGCTGAAATGACCAACGTTTACGCTTTGGGCGGTGAGTTTTACACTCGAAATCACCTTTTTATGCCAACATCACACACAAGCTCACATATACATATACACACACACACACACACACACACACACACATACACAACACATACACATATGAGTAGCACCCGTCAGCATCCATTAATGTTATGCAAATAGAAGCAAGAGCAGTCGAAACCCAACCAAGCCCCAACCATCGGTATTAACCCGGGGCTGCGAATAATTTCAAAATTTTAGTAAGTGCGCCTCTTATCAAACTCATTTTGGCGTTTTATAGAGCGTGCGAGTTTTATGTTAATTTTTCGAGTATTCCGTTCGACTAGCTTGTCATAGATGGGGCGGAGAATGATGGGGACACGGTTTTCTATATTATTTTCTGAATCCATTTTCATAACAATGATTGACATTATTATACCCTGTAATCATTCAAACTGCATTAAAAAGTTATAAAGGATTTCCTAGCAACTTGAATGAGATCGGAGAATTGACTTCAAAGCTAATCAATGCTCATGTTCCAAAATGCGGAACTGAGGGAAAAAGGCTGCTTAAAGGCGTGTGTGTTTTTGTATTTGCGGAGCTGATTACAGGGTATCTCCAGAATTAGAATCCCGACGAGAGAACTCCCACTTTTTTAGTACTAAAGCAAAAAGGGAGCGTTGTATGCTGGGGGTTTATTATGACAAGCGCAACTGCATAGTTGAATAAACAAAATAGATATAAGAAATTAGGCATTGTTTGCTTTATATTGTACATAACATCGAAATAAACATATCTGTTTAAACATAAGGCAACCTCCTACGTTTCAATAAATAAAAGTTGTAAGCGAGTATTCTGACGAGCATGTAACGTAAACTGGAAGAAGCCTTAATAAGATAAATATGTATGCTAATTTAAAGCACAAACTAACATTTCTCAAATATTATTTGTACTAAAAGGTTAAGTTACAAAATTTAAACAATATTGGAAAAATATAATAATTGCAACTAACCCGAATGATTAAATTTAAACTATATCGAAAATATTTAATAGTTGCAAGTAACCCGAATGATTAAATGCCTCTGCCACAGCACAGATTTCTATTGATAGTTATAGTTAAGAAGAACCACCCTCTGGATTTCCGGTGTCCTAAACCAAACAATCATTACATTTTGTAAAGATCTAAATATGGCGTCGACATTCACCATTCGTCAGAGAGTTTTACTAGCTAATTTACTAGATAAACTAAAATGACAAGCTATCGTAAGTAGTTTCTCAATGTATATGTATATTATTGAACTGTAAGTGCAGAAAATATTTGCATTTTGTAATTCATGAATTTATTACATGCAACATAAATAAAATTTGTAATATCAGCACTTTCATTTTGTTCAGTTTTGACTTTTGTTTCGCTCAATTTATTTTAAATGAGTAATGAAGTGTACATTTTAAGAAATATACCTTGAGCATTCTGTTAGACAACTTGTCTTGCCGAATTTTGTTTCCAAGCTGGCTTCATGCAATTTTCATTTCGTAAACTTTTGCAAAGTCTTAACTTACAACGTAAATAAAATGTCGCGTTTTGTCGCACTTGTCACCGAACACGTAGCACTTTTACGATACGGCGTAATTTGCTACTTTGTATCATTTTGGCCGCCAGGAGAGATATAAGAGGTTTTATGTGCGTGTGTTTGCGTGCGTGCATTGGCCCAACACCCACAAACTCACAACTGGCCCGTTTTCACTTTCACGTCATTTGTTGGCATTACTTTGGCTGTCGCTTCCGCCGTGCGTTAATATTTCTGCCTTGACACGCCTCGTCTTGGTCCCTGCTCGGCTGTATTATTCTTTCTCTGGCTGCGAACTACTTCTAGTTACATTCACATATGAAATGCGTAACTTTTGCCAGTTTTTCCGTTTCCTGTGCTCTACGCCACTTCCGTGCAGTTTGCCCTTTGTGCCACTTACACATTTATCTTTATTTTGCTAGGCATAATGACGACGGGAATATGTTAGCATATGTTTTGCCAGCATCGTCCATATGCTCAGACAACAACTAACTTCGAACAGTTTTTAAAATTGAATCACTTAATCATATTCTATATATATTTGTATTCATATTCTATACTCTTTCGGTTCGATTTGTATTTCAGGTATTCAGAATCTCTCTAAAAGTATCATTTGTGAAAAACATTGATTGCTTCATGGCTGATGGTAACTCTAAACTGGGATAAAACGCTTCTCGTTGGCAGGTGCTAACAAAAATAATAAAAAAATTTGTCTCTATATCAGACGGATAAAAAGCGCCCAATTAAGGGAATCTAAATACACAGAAGTTAAATATGATATATCAATTTAATTATGTCTGAATAAAACTTACGTATTAAAAAAAGAGAGAATGATAAATGAATAGCACTAATATTTTGGCAACAATAGCATTTACTTGCGTGTTCACAAACTTTATTACAAATCATTTTTTCAAAGCAACTTCACAGCGGGTTTTAAAATTATAAATACAACTTATTGTGACAGTCCAGTTGTCAGAAAGAGCCTGGTTATTCACGTCAACCCTCACTTAGGAAATGAATCGAAAAATGCACTTTAAGTATGAGGTATAGATTAAAACTTTTTGGGTAATAATGTAAATCGATCTAAAACTGAATGGGATTCATCCGGAATTCCAATAATTAACTTGGGAAATTTTAATGTAAGTATTATTGTAACATATTTGAATTTTGGATATTGTGCTAGCGATGTTTTTAGTGCTGTAAATGTTATACAAACAAATGAAAAATGTGATGTATGTGGAAAATATAAATAGAAATCAACCCAAATGGTTATTTGGTTTTCAGCTATGCTTCAAAGTTTACCTGATGTAAGGGTATCTGCTGGCAAAGCAAAATCGATAAAGGTACTACTTTTTTCTTTATTCGCGTGTGCCATAAAAACAGCTGCCAAAAGCTGGCAAAATAAGGGTGTATTTGGCCGCCAATTGATAAAAACTAGGCTCTCTGCATCACGGCAAACTGTGTCTATTAAATTAAAAAAACAATAAAATTGATTGGACTTTGGTTTGACCATTGCGCATCTGGGCAATTGGGTGAAGGATAAGTGTATCGATATTGCGAGCGAATTGACAGCAATGCCGTGCTTACAAACTAACATGTTTTTGAGAGCAGACTTTCAATCGATTGGTATCAATATGAACGTCTAGTTCTACAGTTTTCTATAATAAAATATACAACATATCTATTTTCACACAAGGCACTAGCTTGTAATACAGAGACCGAGACCGCAAAGGGTTTAAAAACCAATTCGATTCAATATTTATTTATTTCCGTGCAATATACTATAATCTTTTCGCTTTTTGGGATTTTGGCGGTTGGACTAGGTCCTACATTTTATGAACTTAAATTAAAACAAAATTGATTCTCTTACTCTCCCATATATTTGTGGAGCTTAGAATAGTCGACAAAGTACAATCAAAATCGTTAAGCCTTATACAAATAAGAAATAGGTCATCAACTATTATTTACCATTAAGTCATTAAGAAAATAATTGCAGTGGTAAAAATCGCATTCAATATTTACGCTGCATACTTTCAGGCGCCCTTTTTCCTGCATAAAACTGCACAGGAAATTAAGGCATGAATTATTGGAAAGTGACACAAAAAAAAATTTTCCTCCCACTCCTTGAAATATAAAATATGTCTTCGAAGGAGGTTATCGTCGACACGTTAATTGCCTGAAAGGCCAAATGGCGGCTCCGTCGTTAGCGCCCACGCCGATATGCGATTGCGATGCCCGTGTCTGTGCCTGTGTCCAATGTCCTGCCGTTCTGCTTGGCATACAATTTTAATATTGTCCTTAAATTTAAATAGCCTCAAGTTGTCGGTGGCCTTTGCGTTTGATTTGGAAACATTTCAATTCAGCACAGCACACCATTTTATTTTTATTTCTTTGCCAACAGTTGGGAAGGCGGTCGACGATAAACTTCAGACTTGCCTTTGCTCTATTTATTTATTTATATTTATTTTGAGGCCATCGCTTTGATTCGATTGTACTGCCGTGTGTTCGCAGCCCCAACTGCCCCTGGTAGTCAAAAGGCAGCTTTACTACTCCTACGCTCGCTTTACAAAACTAACGACTGGCGCAAAAATGTAGGCTATGAAAAGTGCATGCAAACCTTGAAGTCGTTGACGGATTAAAATACATATATGTTTATTTTTATAGTACATGACAAGTAAATGTATGCAAGATGCATACATAGGAGCATATTATATTAATAGCTATAAAGAATTTGTAATATGCTATCGCTCATATTTTATGTTTAGAATTTGTGTCTTACGGATTATTGTATACCCTTAATACCTAGCCATGCCTAAAGTCGGGGACGTTATAAACATACAGGCGGAGGTCTCATTCTATAATCATTCTATAATATAATCACCTTATCTTTGTAAGTGTTTATGTTAGACTTAACAGTAGCACAAGTAGTATTGTAAGTCCCTATCTATACAACTGTTTGTCCTGACTGACTGACTAATTGGTGATCAACGCACAGCCCAAACCGTAAGAGCAAAGAAGCTAAAATTTTCTGTAGTTACCTCATGTGATATAGGTGCACGTTAAGACGGGGTTTTGGGAAATTTAGCCCACAAGTGTGGAAAAATAGAAAAAAACGTTTGTATGAAACTTTTAGTTTACCATCTGATCGGACATTTGAGACGTGTTTCACATTTTTGGCAAAATCGAAGCTTTCTCGGTGGAAAGTACAATTCAAAGATTTTTTTAAGTTTTGTCGGATTTGCTTCAAACATATTATCAAAGCTCTACATAGAAACTTAATAAATACGTGTTTCAGCGATTTTGGAAATTCCACCCACAACTGTGGTAAATTGGTGGAAAACGTTTGTTTGAAAGTTGTTTCTTTATCGTCCGATCAATGTCAAAATCATTTTCAAAGCTTTTTGAGAACATTTATTTTAAACGTGCACCGGGCAAAGCCAGGTTATACCCGCTAGTATTCCTCTAAGTTGTTGAAAAAAAAAGGAAATACCGTTAACATTTAATACAGGTAGGCCACTCTGCCTGTATACATATATAACTATTCGATTTTAATGGGAATTTCAACCTACGCTATATCTATATCCATAGCTATAACTGTTTTGCATACAGGTCGAATACATTTTTTGACATGGTATACAAACAAAAAGTCTCAATGGAATATAAACAGACAATGCGAAAAATATGTATATAAAATTGTGTTCATGCCTGTGCAAGCCTATTTTTAATATCACATAAAATTGGGTGTGGGATGGGATGAATATTGGACGTAAACAATCCGAAACAATTTTAAATCGAAGCAATGCAAATATTTGCGACTTTCGATTTCATGTTAACCCATGGCCATGTTTTTTGGCGAGGCAATCAAAACTTTTCAAGACTTTGGACACACGATGTGCATACATTAATAAAGAGCTGTTACAAAGAGAATTAACAATACGTAGAATACTTCAGGGCTAGCTGTTCGTCCTGCTTATTTGCGGAGCAATTTGAGCGCAAGTTCTGTTTTCATTGTTTTTGGCATCACTTATAAATACGCAGGCAGCATTCGCAGTGAAAACAACAACAACACCTGCAAGGGCATTCTCACACACAGACACACATAAGCAGAGACACACGCAGTCACAGAAAGCAACTGCAAATAGTGAAAATGTCCTTGAAATCGCGCAAATGGCAAAGCTAACATCGTTTGGCCCTGGCGAAGCACAAACAGGTGAAGGCTGTGCAGGACGAAAACGGGGCCAAATTCTTTTTTACTCCATTTTGTAGAAATACACTGCATACTTCTGAGCTCGTTTGAAGTTGAAAAAAACTACAAAAGTAATGAATAAATCTGTTAGCATTCAATCAAAAAACTCTAAAAATTCAATCTAAAAAAATAAATAAACATTTTTGTTCCTCTTAAGAAATGATTCTAAAATGTACATTTTTGAAAAACTATTTGCGGAAAACTTCAAAACAACTTCTAATTTATATCTATTATTTCAAACTAAGCATAGTACAAGATATTCTACAGAATGTTAATATTAATTTTAAATGTTTTTTTAATGTGGGCTCTTTCTGTTTATCTTCTAAATATAAACCATGCAAATATCTTTATTTATTTATTGAATAAGCTACTTATTCTAAAATTTAACATAACTAATATATTTTGAATGTTAGAAAAACTGGGAAATTTGTCGAGAACACACACTTAAGATAACACACAGAATGAAGAATTGTTAAAAAAAAAGACTTGAATTTGTTGATTTGAAAACCTGGAAATTAATGCTACTCATGAATGCGTTTCTTATGATTCAGGCCTATAAGGCCTATACAAGAGGCCTATAAAAGAGGGTGTTATTAGGCCCAAATACATAACGTTAATATTTTCGAGCTTACATTTGTCAATTTAATGAGCAACATTTATGCATGGCAGGCAAAATTAAATAAATTAATTCAACGAAAATTATAGAGATTTAACGTTGATTGCTGTTTTCTGGAGAGGGCGCTTGATTCACTAATGCCAAGCCACGTTTACTGAATGCACAATTATTAAATAGGCTGGCAAAGGGAAAACAACAACTGCTCGAGCAGCAGAGGGCGACGATAGCGTCCTCTGTTCCTCTATTGGTGTGGGCATATCACATGTGCACATTTGGTTGTTTTGCAGACGCAACAGAGCAAGAGAGAGCGACCCAATCACTAACTCCTCTCTGCCTCTATCCCGCTCTGCTGGTGTCGACGCTCTCTCTGGTATCGATCTGTGAAACATACAAAAGTCAACTGGAAACTGGAAAACAACCACCAGAATCCTGTTCAACTGCTGCGGTTTTGCTCAGTATGGAGCAAATATCTCTGACATTGATGACAGCTTTTTCTTTTTTGCGACTACACTGGCCAAAAAGACTGAATGGAAATGGCAACAGCAGCGGCGTGCGTGTGGGTGGAACTATGACTCAACATTTTGTGGTTATGCATAAGCCAATGTACACACGTGCAATGTTTGGGGAGCGAAACAAAAGCGGAAACGGATACGATGCCCGCGACACTCGCCCAACTTGTCAATGTCAGTTGACTGAGAAAGGCAAAAACAGGCAATAACAGAGATGGGTACAGGCAAGAGGCGCACTTCAAAGTCTGGTAGCAGCTGTTGGCAGCTGGCAAAGGCTGCTGGCAGAACGTGCACAGAATTGACTACACACACAAACACAATTAAATATTAATGTGCTAAATTAGGTGAAAAATGACATTTGATGGTGACCATTGTCGACAGGGGTGTCGGGAAATTCATTGCGTTGTTCAAAAACCTCCAATGGGTTGACTGTCGATTGTGTGTAGGATTAGGTAGCAACTTGTGGCATTAAGATGCCGTCAGTTGGGCTTAAGTTGGCTTTTCATATACAATAAATTAAAAACAAGTAAGTGTGCTTCAGTCGGGAGAGACTGAAAAAAACTCTCTTCTATACATATATATCCACACAATAAACAAGCACAGAAGCCGCAAGACAAACACATTATGGAGAGAGTGTGCTCCTCTTCCTCAGCCCAATTCTAAGTGCAATGAGTTCTTAAATAACTTCAGTGTTTATTGCCCGATATCAATGAAATTTGAAGTGCATAAAAATGCCATTGAAAACGGTTATATTTAAGTAAATATACCTTTTTTTTATTTTGTACGGAAACGAGGGGAGTCATCCGAATAGTGAAGAGTCTGAGGCTCTAGATACTAAAATTTGTGTCTCTAGTTTCCATTAGCTCCGGGACGTACAAAAATAAATAAATAAAAATAAAATAAAAATGGTATAGGAAATGATATCCAATTTTAAAGTTTATTTTCCCATTTTCAATGTATACAGTTCGAGAAGGTTTATAAATTTAAATTCATTCCTAATCAAATGATAAATGGATTGCGGTTAATATATTTTTGACTATATCAATACAATCAATCAGTTCTTAATCAATACTAAAAAAAAAAAAGAATATACATGAAAATAGCAGGATGAAAATCCGGGCATAAAACATACTTGACGATGCAAGTCTAAATTCTTTTGAAATGTAACAAAAGTAAATAAAAAAATGAAGGGGATAATAAAAATCTATAAATTCTTATTTTTTTTTTAATTAATAGAAACAGTTTGGATTAACGTTTTTGAAAATTCGCATTAAAGATGTGGTTATGATTTTGAGTTTTTTGAAAATCAGTTTATTGCGTATTTTTTTTTATTTTGCGTTATTAAAACTGAGTGCTTTGAATAAGGGCTTAAAAAAAACCTTTTCTTAAGTCGGATTCTATACTTGACCTACATACATTTATGTTCAATTCTACAAATCTACAAAAAATATTTACAAGTTGAAATAAAGTTAAATTGTACTTATTGCTAAGCCATTAGTTTATACAATTCATAGGAAACAACAAAATTGGAATAATTTAGTCGCAAGTGCAAGCAAATGCTGATAAAACAGACCACATTTTGCTTCTAACCTGAATGTTTTAATTGCATCGAAAATGTCGGTACAAGTTTTTACGAATTAAAGTGTCTGCAAAATAGAGTTTCCGAGCAATCACTGAAGGCCGTAAATGATAATGAAAAAATATTTATCCATTTTCTAGACATAATTTGTTTATTTCTTAGATCACTTTAAATGGACATCATATGAATAATATTCTATTGTTCTAAATGCCAGAATTATTCTGCAGAACCATTTGGGGTTTAGAGCCATCAAATTTGTGGGAACAAACAATATATCAACTTTTTGCGTCAAATCCAGACACCAAGTCCAAATATGGCGAAGCGAGAGCAAACGGAGGGGTGCGGGGAGTAGAAAAGGTTGGCAGAATGCTAAAAGGTACATATTGCAAGGTCAAATTAGCACGCCATAAAACTTTAAGGCCGCCCGTGGGTCTTTGCAGTGGCACAAAGTACGAAGCGCTCCGAAAGGTAAAATGCCAATGGGTTATAGACGTTAGCACAGCATGCACATATATACATACATATGTGCCGCTGGCAGATAACAGAAATTGATATTGAATGGCAGCTGGCAAGAGATAAACACACACGCAGAGCGCTTATCGGTCATAAAAAGAATGCGAGATAAATTCGTCAAGCTAGGTGATGGAAACTTAGTTGACTTACCTTTTGGCACCCTCCTCGCCTTCGAGTCCCTGCTCGCCGCTGGCAGCGGCTGCAGCTTCCTGTTCCGCTGATGTGGCCACCACCTCGGCTGAAGATGTGGTTGCAGCGCCACCGGCAGCATCGGCTGTGGGCACTGGCACATCCTCATCGCCAGCGCCGCCCTTGACTGCGCCCACCAGCGAGGTGAATTGATTTGTTAGACCCGAAAACATGTTTCGCTTCTTTGTTGTATTGTGTTTTGTGTGCTTTTTGCCTGCGTACGCTCTAAAGGATTAGCCTGGCGTCGTCGTGTACACACAAAACGATTGCCACACGAAGCCGATGCCGAAGGCGAAGCGACGAAAAAAACTCAGAAGGCAGAAACGTGCAAACGTGCACAAAGCGGGCGCTTGCTTGTGGGGTGTTGTTACTTTCGGTCGCTCTTTATTGCTCTCTATTCTGTCTGTCTTCCTCTCTCGCTGCCTCTCGCTTGCTTCAATTGACTCTCTTGTCGTGTTCTGCAAACGTCGCTGCTGTTTCCCCTTCTTTCGCTTGATTTTTATTACACTTGGCAGAAATTTTGTAATAGGTTTTTCTTTTGCATCAATGTAGTTTCACTTTTAACTGGTAAGTTATGTAAATTTATTTGCTTTTTTACAGTTAATTATGTTAGCACGCTGTAAAATGAAAAACAATAAAAATTAACTGCAGGACAAGTTAAACTATTGCCAGAGGCGAGGAAAATCAATAAATAGGCAAATAAATTAAACTATTTAAGTACACTGCGGTTAACTGTCAAAATTATTATTGGCACTTTAAAAATGTCGCGCTAAATCGATATTTGTTCACGCCTCCGACTTTATAATTTTATAACGTAACGTAGTAAATTACCACTTCAGAAAGTTTCTTTTTTCTGATTTTTTGTCTGTTGTCTGCCTGGTTAAACGAGCGAAACTGGAATTTTCGGCTGCCTGTGTCGAAGGTCCTCTGAAAACTGACTGAGCAGCGGAATTTTCTTTTCTCAAATACCGTTGTCTGGTGTGTGCTCTCTCGTCAGTTAGAGCTCCAAGAACGATGCTATGAATGTTACCTCCACTGGTGGAAAGTAGTTGTCGTTGACTTTGCTGGTGGTTGATTTCAGCGCTTGCTTTGTGCTGGAATTTCTGTGTATTTTCGCGCATGTGCCAGCTGTTTTGCGTTCTTAGTGCTACTTGGGTTGCGCAAATAAAACAAAATATTGACACGTCTTATTGTACACACAAAAAAATAAACACGTATTTTTAATAACAACGTAGCATTTTATTGGGATCTTGTCTTTGTGTGCCTTCCAGTGCTGCCAAGCATCAGCTGTTCGGCGCAATCAACTTTGCGTAGCAACAAGACAGGGCTGTCATACATCAAACAGCTGATTCTCGGCAATATTAAAAACATTTATGTGCTAAATGGTTTTGTATCTATTTACAGGCAACAAAAAGAAAACGTCGCATTTCTACTTAGAATCTAGTTTAATCAATGTAAAACTAAAGCTAATTTCATTCGGAGGTAGAAAGCATACAAGTTTATTAACGTCTCTGCCTTGCTCTGCTTTGGGGCGCTTCTTCTGCTTGTTGCTCGTGTTTTTGTTTTTGATGCTGCTCCTGTGCTTTTATCTCGTGATCCAGACGTTCCTTGGCGCGGAAGACCTTGGATTGCAGATAAAATGAGCCGCCTTTTGCACGATCATTGACGTTAAATAGATGCTCATAGTTTTTGACAATGGAATCCACGCTCTTGAGGTCCTCAACGTTTAAAATTTGCTTGGCCTCCTCCAGGGTCATACCTGAATACAACAATGTTATTGCTGGAAACGGTTGTTTTAAAAACACCTTCACATACCCGTACGAAGGTTTGACTCGGCACTCTGATCCCCTTGCCTACCGCCACCGGCACGCTTTGCAGCCTCCTGCGATGCGGCTATTTCTTGCTTCAACGCCTTGGCAAAAGCGCGTCCTATTGCCTGACCACCCAGCACAATGATTTGAGCAATATATTTTGCCATGTCTGCTACGGTTACACTAATTTGTCGTCAAATCTTGCAAGTGAATTTAGCTACACACTAATAAGCAAGTTTAAACAAATCTACGTGCTTGTCATTATACAACGTACCTAACCTCCAACCAGACTCGGCACGCATAGCAAGCTAAATCAGCTGTATGCCGTGTGATGGGTAGCACTGGCTTTGTACGGCTTGGTGTTAGCCAATGAAGTTCAGTGCGACCGTCCATGAGCTGTGGTGGACCGTCGATAGAAAAATACCCGATAGTTATTCGAAATTTAAAATCTTTTGATCAACATTTGCAATGAAATTGAAATAGTTCAAAATTTATAAAAATGGTTAAGCCAAAAACGGGTCAATGGCACAAAAACTACGAGAAGCTTGTCCATCAACAACATCTTGGTCAAGTGAAAGCGACGAACCTAAGTCACCAGATCCATCGGTTATTGATCAAACACACGGATATAAAGTTCAAGATTGCACAGGAGGGTCAAAAATATGCTGAGAAAATTGAAATGATGGATCAATTGCGCCATCAACTGGACAAATTGTTGCACTCAAAAAAACTAAAGCTTAGTCCCAAAAAAAAGAAAAGACTACGCAAAATGAAGATGCGACTGCCTTCCAGTTCGCTATTGAATCGCATCAGGCTGATGGAGTTGTTGGTAAAGCTGCCCAAATACCATTTTACCTCCGAAGATCTCCATGTCGATTGGTTGCGGTATTGGCACGGAAAGGACATGCAACGGCTGAAGAGACTTGAGCGTCGGCTGGATCGGATCAATAAAAAGACGCTGATCGTCATCAGTGATATCCATGATTTGCATTCAATAATCAAAAATGTGAAAAAATCCCATTCCTCCAAGTTCCGAATCAAACCCGTCATGGTGCGCATGAATTGGCTGGAGCCCACCAAACATGGTTCTGATGTGAAGGCCACTATTACCACAACGAACAAGAATTATCGCAAGATGCTTGACGTGCGTCCTCGTTTTATACTGAAGCATTTGCCAGAAATGATGCCCAACATGTATAGTTATCTGGAGACTTAGGGGGTTATATGAAATAATTTATTATGCAAGAATTAGTCTAAAAGCCGCGCTACTTAAATGCTAGCAAAATGCTCTATGGCCTATGCTAATATTCTCCAGCCATATATACAGAAGCTGCTTAAGTATGTATTTACAAAATAACAACTACAACTAACAATTAACATTTTGTGTGTGTGTGCATGTATTTATTTTGTTTAGAACATCTTTGCTCATATGGCCTGCCTCTTTGCTTTAACGTGTACCAGCTTCAGCTTGGGATCCCTCAACAGAAACCTGGATTGGTATGCTCAATGATGCAGCGCTTGCAGTACTTCTTGACCGCCCGATAGCCCTCGATGGATATCTGGCAGTCCTGTATGTTAAGCTGCTGCAGGCCGCGACAGTAATAGGCTATGCATTGTACGCCACGGTCCGTAATCATATCACAATTGCGTAGGCTGAGCTTTTTTAGGTTCGGGCAACTCTCGGCGAGCGCGCGCAGACCCGCATCGCTCACATCGCACTTGCCAATGTCTAGGGCACGCAGGCGGGGGCAGGAACGAGCCAGCACTGTGATGGAATCATCGCTGACTGCCTCGCAGCCGCGCGCATTCAAATAGCGCAACTTGTAGCAGCGGCGTGCAATGACCTTCAGGCCCGCATCAGAGACTCTCTCGCATTTGGCCACAGATAGATAGCGCAAGGCGGCGCCCAGCTTGGCTAGCTCATACAGACCAAAGTCCGTGATGTTGACGCAGTCCGAGACGCTTAGCTCCTTCAGCGAGACACAAAAGCTGGGCACAAACTTTAGACCCGCATCTGCATCATGGAATTAATGAATTGTTATATCATTAAATTAAGATTCTGGCTATAAATCTGATACCTGTAATTTGAATGCAGCGGCGCAGATACAAATACACCAGCTGTGGACAGTTTTTGACCACAATTTTGAGGCCCATGTCATCGATGGCCATACAATCAGTCAGGTCCAGATATTGCAGCAGTAAACGACGCGGCGGCTCCATATGGGGATTCGGACTTATGCTGCTCACCTGACTACAGCCTGTGTGCGTTGGGGGTAAGAATATCTGTTGCTTTTTAAATTGAAATAATATTTTATAAGCTCCAACTCACCCGTCACATCTAGATGCTGTAGATTGCTACACTTGGTGAGCGCCTCGACCAGCGCCTGATTGGACACGCCCTCGCAAGTCTGCAGTTGCAGATGCGTCAGTTCGGGACAGCGACGCGTGAGCAACTGCAGACCTTTGTCTGAAATGCGACATCCATCGGCGAGCATAACGCGTTCCACCTCCGGGCAGGCGCCATTGCAGCTCTGTCCGCACAGCTGGCGGAAGATCATCTTCAGCGTCTTGTCACCATTCAGATGCTCACCGCGCAGCGTGATGCACTTCCAGAGTACCGGACGCCAGGCGAGCTGCTCGAATCGTCGACAGACGCGCGCCACATTACACAGCTCGCAGCTATCCAGCCAGCTGAAAATACGTACAACGGCATCATCAGGTAGCCGGTCAAAGTAGGGTCCGCAGCGATAGGGACCCTTACGGTTCCAGGGTGGCGGCCCAATGGCTGTGCCATTGACCGTGCCGCTGCTGCTGCTGGTCAACCCACGCCGCGGAGTTGTAGCGGGAGTGCTGCTGGTAATGACACCACCGCTGACCACGCTAGGGCTGCTATTCTTGGGATTGCTGCACACAACAATGCCACTCGTGCTGCTCGGATGATGGCCAGTGGGTGAAGGCGAGACCAGCGTGGCATATCCTTGGTCCAGGCTAGGTGAAAAACGACCCATATTGCACAGGCCATCGGAGAGGCTTTGGACTTTGGTGTGGTGATGGTCCAGCTGGAAGGCATTGGCGGGCGAGTTGGTGCTGCGATTTAGCAAATAACGATCCGAGCCACTCGTCTCACTGGGACTGGAGTTACGCGGATGATGCAGACGTTCTATAAAGAGAAATGAAGAGAATTAGAACTTTGTAAGAATGTTTGTTTCGCTTGTAGCGAAGCAAAGACAGAGTTCTAATTTTCTAAAATACCTTTTGTAACTGTTATTTAAAAGGATAAGAAGGGGTTAACATTACCATCGAGGTGCTGTGTATTAAATACCCTTGCAAAAAAATGACAAGACTTCCTATATGGCTATATGGTAAGTATAATAGCCTATGTGAAATAATAGTCTAATGTTGATTATATATTTTTTCCTATATTTGAGGCTACATCATGAAAACCATATGATTATATTATTATAATTATATTATATTATATTATTATAACCTATAAAGCAACATCAAATTTTGTAATCAACAGTTGGTTAAAAGAATGGGCACCCGAGAAAGTTGCTCGCGTTCAAGCGGCTAACTATATTTTTTGTAACAATTCAAATTTTCTATTATTAATTTATGTAAGAATAAAAAAACCTATGAAAACCTATGTTCTACAACCCAAATAAACGGTAATATTATTCAACCCAAATGTAAACGGATTAACAATTGGAAAATATATGGTATATTCTTGAATCTACAAATTACATTTTACAAAATTTCAATATATCGGAGCTCATGGTGTCATTAGATAAACTGAAAAGTATATTCATTTAGTTTTCCCGCCTGTCTTCAATATCTGTCAAGAAACTGGATTTGCCTTAAGTATACGCGCTTCAACCCATAGGATTTAGCTGTAGGAATTCATATGTCTCCATCTGTACTCACCTGGCAATCTCTCGTTGCCGCTCCCGCTACTGTAGTCCTCCAGGTAGTAACGCTCGTTTTGGTACTGGCTGGCTTCGGCACCCAGCGGCAGGGCACGCAACGCATTGCCCAGATACAGAGACTCCATCTTCTTGTCCAGCAGATACTGGGCACTGTTGCCATTGCCCAGCACCGTGGGCACACTGCAGCGTCCGCCTTGGGCTTGTCCGCGTCTTCTACCGGCGCTGGCAGCGCCTCCAGCATTATTGTCGCTGGAGTCTTCGGTGTCCGCGCTATTGCCATGCAGCCAGTCCAGTGTGAGAAAGTTGCGCGGCTGCGGCACAGGAGCATTGGTTCTGGTTGCCGGTGCAGGCATCGTCTGCAGTTCCGGGGATTTCTTCGCTTGCGCATGGCGGCCTACAGACGCGGTGGAGTGTGCACCATAGCTGGACTGATCATGCCGCGTGTGCCGGCCACGCAGCTCGAATGTGGCCGCCTTTTGCTGCACCATGTGCAGCACAGCGGCCGTGGTGGCCGTTGACGATGGCGTCTGCTGGTCGCTGTGTGGCGTGGAGCTGCGCGAGGCTAGCGGATAGAGCTCCCCGTTGGCGACGGTGTCGTTAACATTGTGGCCCAGATTTGGTGATTTGCGCGACATCTTATAGGCTTGCGGGTCTAGCGGACTGGAGCTCAATGGATGCGGATGATGGTAGTGGGCTGCCGCCAGCTGATCCCGCACCCCATTGCTGGTTCGCCCAAGCGAAGCCAGGGGGCACTCCAGATCTGTGGCACGTCGTGTGCTCGTCTTGTGTGACATATTTTGTATTCGGTACGTTTTGTATTATTTATTATCTTTTATACAGCGACCTTCGCTTTAAGGCCAGAAGTCTGCAAATGCGAAGATAAATAACACGTTATTTATTAATTTAATATTGTTTTTTAACCTGCATTAGAAAAATAAACATTAGTATTTTATGAACGCATCTGTATTGAGGACCAAGGATGTAAATTGGTTCTGTACCGAACAGATTTGAGCCCGGAATGACAATTTATTTTTATACCCGGAACCCATTAAAAATGGGTGTAATGTATTTGTGCAAAGGTATGTAACAGGTAGCAGGAAGCATCTCCGACCCCATAAGGTGTATATATTCTTGATCAGCATCAATAGCCGAGTCGATCTAGCCATGTCCGTCTGTCTGTTTGTCCGTCTGCCGTCTGTCCGCAATCATCTCAGAACCTATAAGAGCTAGAGACTTGAAATTTTAGCTGTAGGTCCTCCTAGTGCCTACGATAGTGGATAAATAATAAGAGCTAGAGTCACCAAGGATGATATGTTGCTTCTAGAATATGTCTAGAATATGTCAAGTATCTTTCATTTTATACCTATCGCCACCTCCCCGCTACCACCTCAAGGAGGGTTCAGGCTATTCCCTAGTCGGGAGCTCCCGACTAGAACCTCTTACTTGTTTTAAAAGTTGTAGAGCTAAAAACCCATTCAGTAATCCCGAAAGCTTCTGGAACTGTTGCCATGTTTGTCTATATGAATTTAAGTGCTGTAAAAATGACAATGTTCATTTTATACTCGAAGTATTTGTGTGGATGCGCAATCGAGCAATGGAATTTGGGTCATTGACAGTCATAATAGCAAAGTAAAATAAATAATAATAGAAGTATATATAAATTATATTTAGCCTGAGCCTCGCCAGTCGTTGGCTTCTTTGGCCATGGGAATGGACTGTGCACCGGCTGCGTGGGCAGTTCAAAGTAGGTTTCCTACGACTCCGGCTGCCAATTATTAGAGACATATTTTGTATGCGTATGTGCCCACCTATTGGCAAATATATTTTTTCTCTCTGCGTGCCACACCTTCGAGTGGATCGATCGGATTTGACCTTTAAGATCATTCAAAGCTAAATTCTAGCCAATTTATGTTGCTAGCTAAAAGCTTCGTTGAGACCACTTCAGAGAGCAGAGATGTGGCCAACATGATTAGCTATTTAAATGCGGCGCCAGTCTTATATTTATTTCGCTTAGATTGTTAACATTTCAACAATTAATAGGCACTACGCCCACGCCTTCTATCAATTGTACAGTTGATTTTTTTTTGTACTATTATGGAGGGTATTATATTTTTGCCTTGAAAAGCCAAACTCATAGATATGCATAGAAGAAGTCTCGATCCCATAGAGTGTATATGTTATTGATCAGAATTACAGTAGAGTTGAAATAGCTTTGTTCCTCCGACTGAACTGTTTCCAGGCAAACTGTGTTGATTGAACTACTTTATCGTGAAAATGTGTAGAAAGTATTGATCGAAATTGAATTTGTTTTATAAAAAACTCAAAGACATCTTGACAAAACTTGGCATTTACGAGTCTTACCACGTTCCTTAAATATGAGCAAAATCTTAAGAGCATCGCAAAATAAGTGTTTGTGTGGAAAATCGGTCTTTTACCGAGGGTATTTAATCTTCTTGTTTTATTTTTTCAATTTAGTTTTTATGTTGGTTGATTTTTCAGACACACGTATGCCGTCATATTTGCCTTGCCGTCAACGAATTATGGGAGCCCTAGTCACGGCTCGAGCGCCATTCATTGGCAAGAGCTTAAATATACTACTATTTATTTTATTTATTAATTATTTATTTTTTATTTTTTTGGCAAAAAACCAGTTTGATGTGTCGCTCGGAACATTGGAAACCTAATCACAGGCCAGGCGTGGGCTGTTCTAATCTTAGTCCGTGGCCATCTGCAGCTGGGCCTGGCCTGAAAGTCGGCTGCTGCTGGCATTGTTTGTATTGTTGTTAGTGTAGCCTAAGACCTTAAAAAATGATGTTGAAAGTAACCCAATTCGGCAAATAGAACCAGAGAACAGCCATAAACATAACCATGCGCCACTTTAGTCCCGCTTGTCTCTATAATATTTGTTTAGAGGCAGCTTTGCATAATTTGCTTACATAGAGACAAATATCTAAATAGAAAACAATAAATTTATTTGAATTTATTCTCGCTGTTGACTATGGTTAAAACTGCTTTAGTATTGGTTGGCATTTTGGGTTGGGCCGTCACGGCACACAACATACACACACACACACCTGGAGAACTGCGGGGACTGTGATGGGTCTTTCATTTGCCTACCTAGAGAGGCTGTTTTGGGCACACTTTGGGACGCGTAAATCAAATGCTGCTTACAAGTGGCTCGATCTCGGATCTGAGGTGTGTGTGTGGCTTTATTTTTATTGTAATCAAATTTGAAATTAATTTTTTTTCTAGCTCTGCCATAAATAAACATTATAACAATAATAACACTAGGCCGCATTCGAAAGGCCAAAGCAACTGAGCATTCGAGACAAGTCCAAAAAAATACAAAAATGTGTCTTGTCATTTGGCTTATGGCAGCTGATTAATCTTAGCATCTCCCCCAAATGGACGCCGCCTGTCGCGCCTCAAATGGAATGTCGCTCAACTGGTTCAAAGCAAAAAAAAAAAAAAGGGAGAAAAAAAGAAAAAACGAATTCAATATAGCCAAGTAAAAGGCCCAGAGGAACAGCCGCCGCCACGACAGCCAGTTGACTCCATAGCGAGAGATCTTCTTGGTATTTGCTTTCCATAATTCAAAAATAGTTGGCACAAGAAATAATTAATAACCAAATCAGTTGCGTGAGGACAAAAGTGTCAAATAACCTATTGGCCAACACACAACATACAATTTGCATAAATTTACATTTGTTATTTGTCACTTACAGCCACAAGATACATATTTATTCATTCCTTTAAGGGGCTATCGCTTACACATGTTTAACTTTTACTCTTTACTTTGATTTTCACAGCGAAACTATTTGTTAACTTTGACAGTGCGTAAATCAAAGTAGTTTTAAAATCATCGTTGTACGATTATCATGATTATGATGAGTATGATGATGGTGATGATGATGATGTATGGAATATGTTTTTTAATATTTCTTCAGATATTAAATGTACACCAAATGTAACTAATGTATTTTATTGAATTTCTGATAGAGGTGCGCAAAAAATAAGAAGTAAGAAAATGCAACAGGTTGTGAAAAGTCCTATTTTAAGTTTCTAAATTATCATTACCTATACAATTTTTCATGTTGATTCTAAGAGAAAATGCCATTAAGTTACTTTTGCAGGGCATAAGTATTATTTTATGAAATTCGTGTTAATTTTTATATATTTTACTTCTTCGCTCGCTTAACACATATTTAAGATTTGGCAAACGTATGAAAAATATGCACTTCATTTGAAATCATACAAATATTTGTATTATTAAAGCGATATTTAAATAAAGTAATTTCGATGAATTTCCGTTTTTTTTTAAGTTTTTTTTTTTAATTTAACTAAAAAAGGTTAACTAAAGATCTGCATTTATTTTTAAAAACTTACTAATATTTCCCAACTTTGAAAATATTTCTTGAACAAAATATATATATAAATATAAAAAAGGTACAAGTCAATTGGGATTTAGTTTACTTAGTATATTAACGATAAGAATTCGTACTTTCTAATATTGGATCCACTAACAGTGTTGGTGAGTTATGAGGGAAAAGGATGAGGGTTGTGCAAGTGGAATGACCGAAATCGGGTACAAGAATAGAATAAGACAAGATGTCCATTTATCTTAAAAAATTAAATGGAACGCATCAAAACCTTAACTTGCACGTTAGTCACAAGGTTGGGTGAACTTATAAATTAGGCATCCTCTTTGTTGTCTTTTTTTAAAGTATGGATCACCTTATAAGCGGGGCTAGTCGCTGGCTATTCAATTAAGCCGCATATTTTGCCGATGCCAAAAGGCCAACACTTGAGTTGGCCATTGAAAACTGGTCCTTGCCTATGCTTAAGCTGTGCTCAGATGCCAAGCCTCTCGGCGATCTTAACTAGCAGCAAGCACATAAAATATGACAACAACAAGTACTAATTATTTAATATGCTTAATGAACAAATGTCACCACGGTGGAGGCCACGTTGGTGCAGAAACCAGAGTGATTCACATTTATACTGACACCACCGAACAGTGGTTCAAAAGTAATCGGACTTGTTTCCCCAATTCGTGCAACTGCTAACCCTTGCGAGTTAATAGAGTATTTTATTATTGTATTTATATATTGCAAATTTATATTGCAATATTTTCTTCCATTGCGCTGATATTATATAATATTAAATAAGCTTTCGACTTATAAAGTTTAGAACTTGAGATTGAGAGAGATTGATTGAGTAATTTCCTATAATTGATACACATTTAATAGGTCTTTAACACGTTATATACTTTCTATATTACATTTTTGAATTTATAATTGATATCATATCTGATATATATCTGCCCCACTGTGCGGTGTATAAAATCTAATAACTGCTGTGCTTGCTGTTTGTGTGTGGTGTTCGTTGCCTGCACATGGCTGAAATCTAACGCTAACACAGAAATTACTTGGCGCCACAAAACAACAATAACAGCAGCAACAACAACAACAACGACAACAACAACAACACACATGCCAATGGAGCCCGGCTAGGGGCACCTTTTGGCCTCTATGGCTTGGCACGCTGAGCGCCTGGCCCCAGTCTGGCCCGAGAATCAACTATGTGTAAGAGTGTATGTGTATGTGTATGTGTGTATGAGTATCTCTGTGTGTGTGTGTGTGTGTGTGGCTACCGTGTTGCAATTTGCGCTCCGTGGGTTGGCTTTTTGCATAGTGTCAATTTTGATTTAGCAAAATTTTGCAGTTGCCGCTTTGCGGCTCTGTCAGCGCCCCGCCCGATAATTGCCAGGCAAATGGACTCCTACATGCACACACATACATACAAACGCACACACACACACATACATCTGATGTGGCCAGAAAGTGGGTGGCGCTGACAAGTTTTTGAGAAACAAGAAATATTTCTTGCAGCCAAACAAAAAGTGGGTGCAGCTGCTGAGTCGAGCGTCGAAGCGTCGCTCATTTTGCTATTTTTGTATAATATCTAGCAGAGAATGCAATTTGTTTTAATTATAAATTAGCCTTAATGTCATTTAAGTTTATTATATTTATTTTGTTAAATGATTGCACATACAATTTAATTTTAATTTCATAAAAAAGTTACCAACAAATCATGGTCAAAATTCAATAATCGTTTATGCACACAAACAAAGTTATTTATAAATTTATAAACAGAATTTAATTTGATGACATGAACGTATATAGAGCAAGTGGGCTTTTATTTTGTTTTTAAATTTACTATTCATAGCATTTCATTAAATATTATTAATACTTAATATGCAGCTTCTAGCTTAGATATTAACATGAATCTTAATATATATATTTTTTTTATATTTTATTCATTTTGTATATTTGTGAGCGAAAGATGTGGTAAATATAACTTTCTTGGCTTATCATTTTGTTAGAAAGAAAACTGCGGCTGCTTTATGTAAATGAGCATACAAATTATTGAAAGTTGTTGAGGCTTTGACACAGTTAACGTCAAGAAAGAGTGCGAAAATGGGCTCGAAGCGGATTTTGGAATGTGTGAAATGAACTTACAAATTATGGAAATTGTTTATTTAGATTGATTTATAGACGGACACAACAATTTTGAGATGATTGCCTGTGAATAGCTCATTAGAAGAAGGTCTGAGAAAGTTTGAATAAGTCGCAAAGAAGATAGAAAGTATGTATAGTATATTCTATTTATATATTAAATTAATATTTATAGGCCCAAAAATATTCATATAATCATGTTTATTATTTGTAATAATTAAATAATTAATAATTTCGTGTCGGATAGCTTAATTATGTGTCAATTACACTTCTGTTTATTCGAGATCAAGTTTTAGCTTTAAATGTTTATTATTTATTATTTTCATTTATACGAAATCTAAACAATCTGAAATATAGTCAACTTTCTCTCGGGATCATTATGATTTGTAATACCCCACTTTTGACCACCAATTGAGAATATTTCTTTAATTAAAATTTCACTTTGTGTCGGCAGATTCATTAAAAATATGCAAAAAACTCTTTAGCCCAACTAATTAAACCGACGCTTATATAATGAACCATGAAGACCATGGGGCGAATGCCCTTTGCAAGCATTTGTGCCTCGCAATGGTTTCCTCCCTTACACGCAGCATCGCGAGACCAATGGATGAAATTTACCTGTCATTAATCAATGGAAAATAGTTACGAAAATCTTTCTCTCTCTCTCTCTCTCTCTCTTGCTCTCTCCCTGTGTCTTTGCTGCTTGTCTTGTTTGCTGCTATTTGCTGGGGGAATATTTCAAATTCCAATGCAAAGTCAAAGCAGACGAACCAGTTCGTTGCTTAAGTCTTTTGTTTAATGACCTAAATTTCCAACAAAGCGACAGGCGCAACAGTCAACTGTGCATAAACGCCACTTAACCCAAAATGTAATGTCCAACAAAACAAAATAAATCACAACAAGCCCAAAAGAAACAAGAAGAAGCAGACTTACCGCAAATTACATGCTGTGCGACAGCAACAGCAAAAGCAACAACAACAACCACAAGAACTGCGGACGTGAATGATGGCGCATCTAATCCAAGACAGCGCATAAATCCAGGCCAAACTTAATCCAATAAAAATGTCGACTAAATGCAAACGCGACAAATGCTTGACGAACGAAACGACAGCGCTAATTTATTTAAAAGATTTGCCCGACTTTTGCACGGCATGCGAAGCAGTTAGACATAAGAAGAGACAGACTGAAAGAGAGGAAGAGAGAGATCGCCTGACACTAAAATTTTAATTAAGACAAAATATTTGAAATTCTAACGATGACGACAACGAGCTGACTTCAACAAGCTAACAATTTGCCGCGCGCAATTTTTTAAATTACATTTCATTAAAGCGCGGCAGAGCGAAAGAAAGTAAGAAAGAAGCAGAAGCCACCAGCCTGATGAGCAAGTGAAGAGTGAAGATACACATAAAAATACAGGTAAGTCGACCAGGAGATACCCCAGCACTCACATAAACACACGGCGCAACGGGCTGTGCTTCTTCTTCTCGTTACTACACACTATATTTGGAAAATGCATTCTTAATTAATTCGTTATTTGTATTCCGATCTTTATAAAAATTGAAGATCCTTACTATGGTACCCAATTCTGGCTATATACTAAAGTGCAAGGCTCTATCTGAATAAAAATGTTTCTCTTTTCTACCTTGGGACAAATAGGAGAAGTTTCTAAAAAGTATAATATTCTTAATCTCTCTTCTCTGACTGACTGACTAAGAGCTAGGAAGCAGAAGTTAACTAAAGATGATCAAGATGGGTACACTTCAATTTTTCACGACCGTATACTTAGTGGAAAGGTCATATCTAACATTTTTTACACAAAACGTTCCACGGGCAAGGCCTACATACTATGTTTTTGGGTTATCTAGTTCCTAGAATTTTCAATTAAAGCTGTACAACATAACGTTGTGATGAAAAAGGAAGGAAATACCGAAAATTAATGATACTCAGTCTGCCTATGGGCAATGCTTTCAGTTGCATGTTGCATACGTTTGCCATAACCAATATACCCCTTTCTTCCATTTTCAACGGGTTCAGGGTATAAAAAACGAATGTAAAGAACCGTTTTGTCTGATTTCTGCTTCACACACACAGATGCATTAGAGATTTCGATGCTGAGAGGCAGCAACGGCAACAGGTTATCTGTATCTTTGTATCTCCTGCTGGCTGCCCGTATGCAACAACGCCCGCATAGGGTGACTTTTCTCGTAACACTCTTTTTTCTAATATGCCACACATAAATTGTGTGGTTCTACAAATTAAAACTTAAAGTTCAGGCGGCAGTTGCCCAGAACAAGAACAACAGCCACGGCAACAACAACAAATACTGCTGTTACAAAAGCAACAACAACAGCAACAACAACTATGTCAGTCACTTGGCAACATTGCCAACTAGCAACGACAACATTCCAGCTACCTTCGCTACCCGCCAGCCGCTCGTCGCCCGTCGCCCGCTCTCCCCCCACCGTCATCTCAGTAGTCATCAAGCCCGTAACTAGCTGCAGCTACAAGTTGCCGTTTCTAATACAAAACTGTCGCTTGTGGCCGTGAGAGCTGCAAAACTGCACTGCAACTCTCTGGGCTCTGGCTCTAGCTCTGGCTGGTTATGGCTCTGTCGCTGGCTCGGGCTCGGACTATCTCAGACTCCGTCTCTGGCCAATGCTGGCAACAACAGCAAAAATATAAAAAAATTGTAAAAAATACATCGCATTGCATTTTAGTATTGCCTATTGCGCCGTTGCAAGCGCTATGGAATCATATATTGTGTGTATATAAAAAAGTCATACAACAAAAATTGTAGACAATGAAGTCAATACAACAGATGGCTCACAACGAAGCGTATGTTACTCTATAAGCAACCATTATCAATTTTTTCCGTAAAGCATATCCGTTATTAGTATACATTTTTTATTTTTTCGAATTGTGCAAAATATGTAAAAACTTAATTCTAATGATACAATTACAATGAAGCAAACCAGTTTTCTTACAAATTAAGTTTTGGTTCGGCTTAGTTTTTTTGGGCAACTGGTTTGGTATAAGGTTCCGTTTAAAGAACAAATTAATTAGAAACTCAGGGCTCAAACCGGTTCGGCTTAAAAAAGCGGTTCATAACCTTCGTAAAAATAACCAAATATTCAAGATTAATCAGAATGTAAATGTGTTTGTCCTTCTATATCACTTTTCATATTGCTGCCAATTTCAAGATTTCTGAATGTGTAAATGTAATGGAAAATATTATTATTATATATTAAAATACTACAATTTTCAGTACTCAAAGATAGCATGTATAAAACTTATCTGTAAAGTCGCGGCTTGGACTGAAATAATACTATATATACAAATATTTTTGTTGTTCATATAATACATAAAACACAATCTGTAGCTCTTTGAATATTTTTATTAATAACCCCTTCAATAACAAGAAGAACACAAAAAAAAGAAAATATGCCACAAGATTAAATGGTTTTTAAGATTAATACTTGAATAAACAATAAAACGTCAGCTCATTATATTAATTTGGCAGACATCAATTTGCAAACTGGATGGCATAGTTATCATACCCAACAGAAATATTTGAAAGATTGTTGAAAATCTCATAAAATCGACGCGCGGCTTTTCCATGTCTGTGGCGGCGTGGTTGTCGATGTTGTCGGCTGCTTTTGGCTTGAAAGCTTTTTGGCTTTGATAGCCCGTACGAGCGGGGGACGGTGGGGGAGGCATTGCTTTGATTGAGGCTGCGGGCCATGGCTGACTGGACTGACTGAGCGGACTGTTGGCAAAGTAGCGACTGGCTGGCCGGCTGCTGGCTGGCTTGTCATTGCAATGCGCATATGTTGACATTTTTTTTTAAATTCTTTAAATTGTTGGTAAATGCATAAAATGGCTGGTCCCGCCAGGCGGGCAAATCTTTGGCCTATGATATTTTTGTGAGCAGATCAAGTTTGTCGCCTAAGTCTTTTGTTTAGCCAGGGACATTTGGAAAGCTACCAAATGGCAACAGAAAGCAGGCACTTGCCTGTTGTTGTTGTTGTTGCAGATGACGGGGATATATTGTTATAATGACGTTCGGCATGGAAAGTGCTTTGCCCAAATGTCATAATGTTATGTCAAATCATTGACAGATATCAAATTAACAATATATTAACATTTAACCTTTTGAAGCGGGCATCACACAAAATAATTGCCATATGTTTTCCGCGTTGCTGGCTGAACACAGCGGATACCCGGCAGGCATTCGAATAACGTTAACAGTATTGAAAACATTTGGCACACACACATGGGCCATATTGAACAGCATGGGGTGCGCAAATACACATGGACATTAACGCACAGCAAATAAAAAGTAGAAAATTGTTTAAATTTTAAACCATTTTGGTGTTCATATGTATTCAAATGGAGAAGGAATTGAATACACAATGTGAATGAACAATAAACTTCAACTAAGTTGAAAAATTTATAAATATTTACAAATATTATTGCGAAGTAAGCTATGAAATGGTCTATTATTATTATTATTATTATTATCTTCAGTTATTATTTCCTATTTTTGTGATTAAATGTTACTCTTTTTCTTATTTTTAATATTATTTAATTAATAATGAGAGTGTAATAAAGAGTTTGTGTAATAAACGTTACTCATAAAAAAGATTCAATTAAAAATGGCATTTCAATTAATTTGATACTTGTCTTAAAATCCGATTTTAGTCCTATTTTAATTTAAATCAAAAATATTGGAAATTCTTTGGTCGAATTTGTAAAACCTATCTATATTCATAATTAACTGTATACCATGGAATTGACTGATGTGGTATCAAATGTGGGCAATTTCAGATTTTCAAAGATGTCAAGTTCAAGAATAAAATAAAATCTAGACATGTTTTACTCTGTATACATATACACATATAGCTAGGGAATTGTAATTACTCGAGCTTTTGCATTCTGCTAGAAAGGGAAAAGACGGGAAAGTCGCTGTACCAATCGGGATGTAATTTATGTACATTTGCTGCTTCTGATCACATAGCCAATGAGTATTATAAAATGAAATTAAATGGCAATAATCATATCCTATGTCTGGCTGAGTAAATGGCCGGTAATGAGAAACTAACTAGCATTTTTTGCTGTCTTAATGTTTATAACATATTTCGCTCATATCACAGTGAATGTGTGTGTGTGTGTGTGTGTGTGTGTGTGTACCAGTTATGAAAGCAAAAAAAAAAAAAATGAAAATAAAAAAAACAGCATGCAGCCTGTTACTTATAATGGGCGTCTATGCAGATCAACCAGTTGCTGCAGCAGCAAACACTGAGGCTGTCTGACTTCCTTTACGTAAAATTTGCATGCGAAATTGCCAGGCAGCCAGAGAGGGTGTACCTGTGTGTGTGCGTGTGTGTGAGTGTGTGTGTGTGTGTATCTGTGAGAGCGCGAACGAGTTATGGGCAAAGTGGTGCATATGTAGAAAACCACAACAGTCGCAATAGCAGCAGCAGCAAAAACAAAAAAAAAAGCAAAAACAACAACAGCAACAACAACAATAAATATTTCTTCGAAGGTGTGATTTTAATGTGACAACTTTGCAACTGGTTTGAGAATGTTGCACAGTCGCAGCCCATTGCAAAAGCTTTGGGGCAGATGCGTAATAATTTAGCAAGTTAAGGCCAGTCTAGGATATCCGTGTGGCTACAATTATATCTTTACAATTTTACGGGCATGCAGCATAAAAAAAAGAAAAACAATAAAAAAAAAAGAGCTTAAGCATTTTTTGCGTTTACTGAAGCCACACAAAAACATAAAAGATGGTGACAAAGAGAGCGAAGATTGGGAGAGACACACAGAGTAAGAGAGAAAACCTGAATTTGAATTGCAATTTAATAAATAGCAGTTGCTACCTTTTTTATACACGTCACTCGTTTAGTTTTCATTTATGCATCGCACATCTTTTCATTATTTGGCAGTTTTTGCGGCTCCATTAAACTCCGTTTTATATATGTGTACACATATATGTGCATTTGTTTTAATTTCCTTTTGCTATTCTATTTCACACAACTTTTCTCTACTTTATTTTTATTGCAGGTTGGGCTCGTGTGTGTGTGTGTGCTCGTATCTTTCACTGTGGCTCTTTTACTTTGCTTTGTGTTAACTTTTTTTTTGCTGCCTTTGCTTTGAGCACCACTACACGGACACACTACTACACACTCACTCACACTCACACACACGCGCAGGCCAGGCACGCAACGTAATGCGGCTCCTCAAGATTCAGTTTCATCCGCAACGACACTGGACGAATTACAGCGCACGGCAACAGGTAAATGGCAACTGAGCGTGCGGCCAGCGCGTCCCTCTTTCATCGGCAACCATGGTGAACATTGTGTGTATGTGTCTATGTGTGTGAGTGGCTGCTCTTTGCATATGTGATCAGAGAGAGTAAGTGAGCACAGAAGAGATAAAGAGATTTTCACTTGGACGACTGCGTCACTCTTTATTGGCCGGCGTTGCCAGTAAAAACAAAAGACTTCGACAGCAAACTTGCGGCAGTGAAATGTTTTTGTAAAAATTCCAATTTAATTATTGAAACTATGAAATATTTTTATATGTTTTTGTCATTTTTTTTTTATTCATTAATTTATCCTTGTTTGATTCAGATAAATAACAGTAATAAACATAAAGTATGAAACAAGTTTTATTGCGTATTGGGTTTGGACTCAAAAACTGTAACCTCAAGGCAGTGCCTTTCAAACGGTGACTGTAGGATGAGTCAATTTTTGTAATGTGTGGGGCGGGGTGGGTGTGAGCGCAAATGTTGGCTTCATTTTTAGGATAGGTCTTCAGTAGTTTGCCTGTGACTATCTTGACTCTAGCCCAAGTGGGCATGGCCAGTTTGTACATTAAACCGATAAAAAAAGAGTATACATATCGTACTTCTCTATAATTATTTTGTATTTATTTATTTAAAGTATGCAAAAAGAAAAATTATTTGCGCTACCCAGCTTTTAACTTTTTATATTATTCATAACAAAGTGCACTGGTGATATGGTTACCGTACTCTACCGTACCCAGTAGAGGGACGTATAATGTTGTTGTGTAACGCATTGAAGGAGACATTTTCGACCCCACAAAGTATATATATATATATAAGTTGCACAACCAGCCAGATCGTGCCACTATATCATATAGCAGTCTTAGGATTGAACAATCGAATATTTAGTTCCTGTATACATTTTTTTTATACATATATAAACTAAATCTTATACAATTTTATGATAATAATAATAAATAATTTATGGAATTAATTTTTGTTTTTATTACTTCCCCACACTCAGTTTTTAAAAGCTGCTAATATGTCTAAAAAGTAGTTTATAAGGGAATTTATTCTTCGCCGTGGTGTTTCTTTCTCATTTCAACATCAATTATGCCACACAATAAAGTTCCATGTCTAATCTGTACATCCAATTTATTTCATTTGCTTTTGAAATATATAAGACAGAGGAGAATTTGATTGTACACATTTTTATATAAATTATACAAGTTAATCAATTGACACCGGCTCTACATCTCTACATCTGTATAACACTTCCGATCAGAAGGTTATTCGATCCTATGTTTGCTGGTTTTTCTTAATCTTAAGAATTATTTAAAATAGTTTACCAACTATCTTTAAATATGATAACGTTGCATTGCTGAGATGCAAAAATTAAACAGCTCTCCTGGATGTACAATGGCTTTAATGCTGCCTTCCTCGATGAGTACTCATTTAGCTTATCTTCTAGCAACAGATCTTTAACAGAACTTTAATGGTATAGCTAATTCCTACCTCTTGAATTGCGAGGTTGATAACCTCTCGAATAAAACGAACTATCAAGGCAAAAATGGGCAGAAGTATGCATCTTGGTGCCTAATGACTTATGAATGAATGTGATTTGAAATTTTCTACCTTTTCTGACTATAGCCAACCAAAATGTGGCTAAACTGACAGACAGAACGTCGGTTCAGTTTATGTTTTACTATTGCTAGTTTAATTCATTAGACAATTTTATATTAATAGTTAATACAAATAAATAAAGAAGTAATTAATCGACATTTATATACACACATAATCGGTTTTGTTTTTGTCTGGGCAACATTAAAATGTATAGTATTATAATATTTTATTTATGTTTTCAGCAAGTCAGATATTTGCCATAGATGCTGCTCCCTCAACTGGGACCGCCTGGTGAAAATTCTGTGCTACTTTTGCAGTGGTCACCCGTTTGAGCTGGCCACTCAGTTAGTCAAGTCATTTCACCATGGCATTAATAAATATCCCCACAGGCCGTCGTCAAAGAGAATCAGTTATTCGAAAGTGAGCGAGAGAGACAGCGACCAAGAGGGCAGAAGAGAATAACAGAGCTGATCATATACGTGTGTGTAAAAAGATAGGTATACAAATAGTTATAGTGCTCAGTGCCAACAAATACAATGGAATGGCAACAGTTGGAAAAGAGAGCACAAATCAATATGTAAATGTGTCTGTGTGTGTGTGCTCTGCGAGTTGGATTACATGCGAGCATGCGCAGTGTACGCCTCTCCCACCGATCAGTCGCTCGTTTTGCCTCTTTTGTTTGCAATGGAATTTCTTTCTTTTCATAAACATGTTTCGAGCGCACATTCGATGCTGTTGTTGTTATTTTTGTTGTTGAGGTTGTTGTTGTGGGCTTATTACAGCATTTATAAGGCAGGCAGCTTGGGCAGCATTTGTTGAAGGAGCGCGCGCTCAACCGCACACACACACATAAGCTAAAGTGGCATAAAACAAGTTCATACCACGGCTCTGGCTCTGACTCTGGCTCTGACATCGGCTTTGGCTTCTTGAATGACTGCGGCGCAGGAATGCAGTGTTGTAAATAGTTGCAGCAACGACGACGTCGACATTGTTGGCTTGGCTTGGACGCAGAATCAGAGCAACTCACAGCCAGAGTCCGCCAAGGCAGCAGATCGCGACAACGATCAGAGCACAACATTCAAAGCCACAGACACAGCCACAGCCACAACCACAGCCACTGCCGAGCCAGAGCCACGACAACGGCAGCAGCAGCAGCAGCAACGGCAGCGGCAGCAATGAAAATTGCTGAGAGCGCCCCGAGGGCTTCCACTTGGACTTGGACTGGGCCTGGATCTGACCAGGTCTTGAGTCCGGGCCATTTGCTGTTGCCAACAACATTGACCACGATCGATAACACTTACAGCCACACACTCGCACACACACACTCGCACTCGTATATATGCTAGTCACTGTTTATGTTTATGAATTGTCTTGCAGATATTCACATCGGGACGGGAATACGGAATTATGCGTTTATCTTAGAGGGTTAATATATTTCTTTTTTCTAGGCCTTGCATTGTTGTCTTGTGGTAATTAAATCGCAAGAAGCTGATAATGATGCAAACAACACAAGCGTAGTCGGGCAACAGCAAAAGGGTTTCTCTGCTTCAGACTCATACTCACAATTACAGCCCCAAATATGCCCTCTAGGAAATTATTCATGATAACACAGATTGCATTGATTGATTGCGCGCGCGCTGGGCCCGACTCAGCTGGAGCTGGACTCCGGCTCGGCCACAGTTGGCCTCCTGGTAGCTGGCACTCTCTCAGCCTGAGTTATTTGAGCTATTAAATGTCTGTGATTTGCTCATAAGTTACTGTTGCGATCTCTAGATCAATTGTTGGCAGCCCGAGCGCTTCCACATGTGCCTGTGCATCTGTGGTTATTGTGCTCACCGCGCACAAATTAGTACAGGGCATACGACTTTTTAAAACTCAATACCACTTGGGTTCATCTCATTTTAAGACAAATATAATAAAATAAACCAAATTCTCGTTTATTATAATTAAAGATAAATATAATAGATATATTTATCTAATTGAATGAATAGCAATTCAAAATTCTGAAAAATTGATATTCCAAAATATTGTTAAAATACTTAATTGGCCTTTCGCAATTTATATGATCTTTTTCCCGCAATTTTAGCTTCTAAATTAATTAAATATATATACATATATATATATATATATAAATAAAGGTAATATTCAAATTAGTGATAATAATAATAAAGGAAGACGGTCTAACCATTTGGCCTTGTTGGGACTTATACCTAATTTTTAATAATACCTTAAACGTCAACTTCAAAATAGTTGAAGGAAATAATTTGTGAGCGGTGAGCAACTGATTTTTGGCCAACTTGTCAATATTTTGATTTTACAATAAAAAACACACAGCGGCAAGTGCTACTGTCAATGGCGACTCGCGAGTATTTATAAACCACTCGCAGAAACCCTAAAAATATGCACTGCTCTTTTGTGCTTTATTTGTGTATACATTGCACGTATGGGGTAAATAGGGTATATAGGTATGTAATGTATGTAACAGGCTGAAGGCATCTCAGATCACAGGGTATATATATTCTTGATTAGGACAACGAACTGACTCGATCTCGCCGTGTCCGTCTGTCTGACTGTGTGACGTTTGTGCTGGAACCCCTAAGTTTTGTTTATGTTCTCTATTCTATATCTTTTTAAATACCTCCTCGCGTTCCACCAGTTCCCGCAGTGCGAGACTATGGGGGGAAAAAAAGCACACTTTTGCCCAATTATTCTAAATATTGCCTTTGAATTCGGGCCTAAGTCCCTATTCCTCATCTCATTCGCCCTATTTAAATGACAAAAAGTAAATAAATATTCGTAAAAGCAGAAAAAATTTACTTTTACATACAAAAGATTTCAAAATATTGAAATTTTGTTTCTATAAAGCAGAAAATATTTTCGGAAAGTACACAATTGTCTTAAAAGTTGAAAATGTTTTCTAAAAATATTTAAATATTAGTGATTGGCGATTTAGCGAAACGATTTTCTTTTGAGTGAGTTCAAAGTTTTGCAGTCCCTCGCTGGGCTTAGGGTATCTCTTAGTAGGGCACTCCCGACCAAAACACTATGTACTTCTTTTTGGTGGGGCTAGAAATGTTTTTGGCCCCGTTTCAGGCGAGTTGAACAACCGGGGCAGGGCTTGAGGGTTGCGATGATATATCCAAATATTGGTACAAATGTCTGAGCGTGCTTTCAATACATTTTGGTGGCGACAAACGTCCATTTTCATTTCAGCTATCGATCAAACAGACGCACCGCGAAATTGCCGAGCAGCGGCGTCTGCCACAAAGGTCACTTGGGATTGGTGCCCCATGGCCCCTTGGGCGTTCCGCCACTGGAAGCCATTGCATTTGCACAAATGTTAACATTATGCTGTGGAATTTCTACCTGGGAACGCCATGGCACCAAACACATTAAAAGCACACTAAACTATATATACATAAACATAGTTCGGGGGCCGTTGCCTGCCTACCTATGTCAAGTCTGGGGATTGTGTTGCAATACCGAGTCTATAAAAGCTTTGACCTGAGAATGCGGCCGTTTCAGTTTAACTTCAACGGGTTTCAACGTCCTGTCGTCCTGTCTTCCTATCGCTCGCTCCTCAACCGCGTCCTGACGCCTGCTCAAAGAAACAATTAAAGCATAACCGCGAAGCGGAAGGAAGTGCATACCACAAGTGCCTTCCTCCCTTACACTTATCCATTGCATGCCAGTCAAATTGCAGAACAAATTGCAACAAAGTTTTAAAACTTACCCCGACCCGCTCAAGACCCAGTTTTTGTTGTTATTGGATTTCTTTGTGCCCCCCCAGGGTTGGCCGCGCCATTTGTGTGTAAAATGAAAACTGAAAATTTCCTCAAGTACGGCGCTCCTTTGTACAACTTGAAAAGTACTCGCGCTCATTCAGAAGTCCAACCGCAGAGTGTCGGCAACAGCAATCCGAAAAACTTTACATCTTCGTTGACAAACGAGAACTTGCGTAATCTGACTCAGAACCGCGGTTCCGGCTATTCCGATAGGGAGAGCATCTGCAGCTTGAGCAGCGCCGGTGGTCGAATTAAGAGGCGATCGAGGTAGGAGCAGCAACAATATCCACTTGTGGATTATGTGTTCATCAGTTTATCTGATGTGTTTTTTATACCCTGAAACCATTAAAAATGGGTAAAAAGGGTATATTGTATTTGTGCAAAATGTAAATGTATGTAACAGGCAGAAGGAAGCATCGCCGACCCCATAAAGTATATATATCCTTGATCGGCATCAAAAGCCGAGTCGATCTAGCCATGCCCGCTGTCTGTCTGTTCGTCTGCTCGTCCGTCCGTCTGAACGCAAGGATATCAGAACCTTTCATAGCTAGCGACTTGAAATTTTAGCTGTGGGCCCTCGCAGTGCCTACGCAGATCGAGTTTGTTTCCGATATTCGATAACTTGTCCCGTTTCCAAACAATCGATAAAAATCGATATCGACATCCTGTTTTTTGAGCAAATTGGGTAAATAATAAGAGCTAGAGCTTTTAAGTAGCGTTCAAATATCAATTGATTAAATATATTTCAGCATAAATCCAAGAAGTTAGACAATTGAAAGCATATTAAAAATAAAAATAACAATATGAATATAAATGATATCAGTAAAAAAGCAATCAATTGTACATTATTTTGTACTCTATTTTATTTGTACAATAGCAATTAACAATTATATTTCTATAAGTTCTGTCCCATTTCTTGTTTATGTTTATGTTTGTAAATTTTAATAGCCTCTTCCCCTGTAATTTTACCCCTGTTCTCATTGAAATGAACGAATTTATCTCAAGACTATAAGAGATTGAGACTTTAAACTTGGAACAGAAGCTCACCTTACATTTCCGTTCACTTCCGACACGGATCCTCGTATTTTAGTTCTCTGTATTACTAAGTTACTTCGACAACTCATCCACCGATGACTGTTCTTTGTTCTGGTCTTATTTAAATAGTTCTTCTATGAATAGAGTCTAAAATTGTATAGAAAATATATCCATCCAAAACATAAAAGGTTTATAATAGGTCAGTAAATCTAGCAACCCCCTTCTATGTACCTACCAGTTCATTTTCAGTAAACTGAGAAAACACCCGAGCCCCAATCTGTAAAATAAGTTAAGTTAAACACGGTTTTTTAAGAAAAATGGTTGAAGGAGACCCAGCTCAATACATAATTAACTTGTAGTTCAGACTGAGGCGGTACGGCTTTCAATAGTTTTAAGCATACGAAGAATTATAAATTCCAAATGAAAATGCCGTCAGATTGTTTTGAAAATATATGAACCAAAACCTACGTTCCTGGATGTGAAAAACCAGGCAAAAGTATTAAACCGAAATGCATTAAACGAACAGTGAACCGAAACACGGACAGTTTAAGGACCAGTTAGGATTAGTTCGTACATCTTTAAAATCATGGATTTTTTGTTTCAAATGTGTTACTTATTTCCCTAAAAAAATGCTAGTACGCTCTGCAATGGCAAGAAAAAAGAACGTGACCAGTGAACCGTGACGGGTGCACATATGGTCAAAAGTGTATGCATGTGTGTTAGTATACCCGGCAGGGTTAAAGGACTGAACACATTTGTATTTTGGCCAACTCGTCGTCCCGGCAACCGTTCGAGGCCCGTGGCACAAGTGCAGCATTTGTCACCCCAATGAAAATGGGCAGCCTCAGTTCTCGGCCGACTCGCGCACTATGCGCTGTTATATGGATACATTTTTTACTTATTAGAACTAAAAAAAATGTGATTTAGTATAGATGTAAATCGCTCAAGAGTCGCGTTTTTCTGCTTTGCTACCCTTAGAAATTTCTCGATGAAGTCCTCGAAGGGTATCAGCAAGAAGAGCAAAACGATGGATTATACAAACTATGCGTATAACGAGGCGGTGGGCCGCCTAAAGGTAATGCTGGCCGATAGCTCCTATGCGGCCACGCCCAAAATGGTCGGCAGTTCGGCGGCCTATTTGCGCAACTTCAATGAGGACTCAGGCGATAATTTCTCGGACAATTTGTCGGTAGGTTTGGCACATGGAATTTAATATTACCCACCAGATATTGTTTGCTCCATTCATTCAGGTCATTGAACGACCCGTTTTCTCGGACATTTCCAAGTATTTGTCGCCCAGCCAGAAGACACGCATCAGCACCTATCGTCCCAAGAAGAGCTATTGCTCTGGCTATCTCTCCGCTTCCAAGGAGAATCTAGCCACGACACCAGTTCTGTATCCAAGCAATGTGCCAGCGCCTACTCTGCCCACGGACAGCGTTCAAGCGCCAGTCGAGATCTTCAATTTTATTGAGAAGCAGGAGGATTACATTGAGCAGCTGGAGAAGGAGTCCAAGTACTGTCGCAACGAGCTGACAAATTTGCTGGGTAAGGTGAAGGATGTGATCAACGAGAATGAGCATCTGACGGAGAATGCGCGCAGCGAGCTGGCGGCACTGGGCAGTGGCACACCCAAGCTCCCACAGATCACCACCACAAGCCCCTCCTCGGATAGCGATGAGCACCTGCTCTTTGCCGCCGGCCGTAAAACGCCAGGCACGCCACGCAAGAGCAACCCAAAGGTGCCATCTCCACGCTACGCCAGTGCGCCCAACATTGTCTACGAGGCACGCATCAGCGAGCTGGAGGCAGAGCTGATGCAGGCCAACATCGATCTAAAACGCGTCCGGAACGAGAACGAGGAACTGAAACGCAAACTGGCCCACACTGATCCCCTCAGTGCTGTGGCCACCTTGGGCAGCGGCAACTGTGAGACGCATCGCAAGCAGCTGGAGCTGCTGCAGCAGGATAAAAACACCCTGGAGGAATCTGTGCGCCAGTTACAGCGCCTGCTGGATGAGGCCAAGTCACAGCAACACAACAGCGCTAGCTCCAAGCGATATATAACTGACCTGGTGCAAATGGAGCGCTCTCAGGCTGAAGTAAGTGGCATCAAAACTAATTACAAGAAATAGACTGGGGGCAAAAAGGTTCTGAATAAAGAACTTGTAGGAGTAATTCCATTTTTATACCCTGTATGGGAAATGACTTAAATGGGAATTATGGCATTTCAAAAGTCTATGTAGCAGCAGAAGAAGTATATTTACTTCATCTTAATCAGCATCGATAGCCACCTGTCTAATAACATCGATAAATATTGATTTTGAGACATAACACATATACACACTTGGCTGTGACATATTCAAGTCATATTTAAAAGGGATCGGACACTAAAGGATAGAAGTTGCACAGAAGATATGAGTATTACAAGCAAAGACAATATAAACACTTAGATGAGTAACGCCCATACATTTGAATGCGACGCAAAATTTCTAGCCTGGCCTTTCATCTCGCCTTTGAGGCTTCGTACGACATGCCTGCCGAATGGCTGTTCGTTCTCCAAAGACCAGACAAACGAATGCCGAAGTCGCGGCTTGCTGATGCTGACACGAGCAACGTTAGTCGCCAGCCTGCCTTCAGCAAAGCTGGTCGATGGTGCTTTGCGTTGGTTCGTTTTTGAAGTACATTTAGCGATAAAGTTTAAAACTTACGATCGACGCAAAGTGCTTGTGCTTTATCCATGAAATACATGCTTTATTTAAATGATATATTACTCTAGATACTAACGATTAATTTTACAGGAAAATTTAAGAATTAAATAATTTTTACACAAAGCGCATCTTGTGCAAAAACTACGATAAGAAAATAGCACACATAGATTGATTTCACTTTTTTTTTTGAACAGTGTATGCTCGAGAAAAGTTCTTGTCTCAGCCAATGGCGTGCAAGCACCTTTGGTTGTATGCGTAAATTATGCATGCATAAGCTTTAAAGTATGTACATATATATGTGTTGTTATTCACTGCTCTGGCAGAAAAAAAACAACAAATTTGCACTTTTATTTCTTAATTTATTTTGTATTACTTAAAAATAATAATTTAATTAATAATTTAATTTAAAGAAGTTATATAAATATTTGCATCGACTTAAAAATAACTTTTTTCTACGGAGCCAACCTCAGTACCCAACATGCATTCATATGTGAATACAAATTTGGGATTGTTCATGATCAGCGCTGGAAAACTAAGAAATTTTTTTTCTTTGCCAGCCAGAGACTTTGCTAAGGCAGTGAATAGCAACACATTCAAATATGCTGTTATGTATGTATGTATATTCACACGCATACAAACATAATTGCTTGCACAGCCCTCATAGAGCCGAAGCTGAGATAACATTCTATTTTTAGCTTTTTCGCTCTCTCGGCCGGGAGAGCGCAATGATACAGATTTCGTTTGCGTTCTCAATTTTCAAAAAATCAAGCAGCATAGAAACATTTTGTTGTATGGCGTTACTCATCTTAGTGTTTATATCGTCTTTGGTACAAGGTATACCGTAGTCAAAGATTGACAACTAGAGCACTCTTGTTTTTATGCATGGCGCCTTTTTACAGGATAGTTTTACACAGTCGTGTTGACTGGTGGAATTATAAAGAATATATAACACGGCCTTGCCTATGAGTTTCACAAGTTTCTTGACTTCTGCAGCTGGAGGTACGCCATCTTCGGGATGAGCTTGACAGGCAGCACGAGCGCGTCCGAGAACTGCAACATGACATGGCGCGACGCTTGGCCGATGAGCGAGCGAGTGCGGAGCGCCGCTACAACAGCCAAGTGGATCAGCTGGGCGGTGACCTGACCAGCCAGTGGGAGCAGGTGGCCAAACTGCAGCTGGAGCTGGAGCGTCAAAAGCGCTACGAAACGGATCTCAAACGCGATGTGGCTAATCGAAACTCGCAAATAGACGAGTTGAAGATGGAACTGCGCGCCAATCGTACTACTTTCCTGGCGGACATGGCACAGGCCAATGCGGAGAAGCAATCGCTAGAGCAGGAGATTACTGCGCTGCGCCTACAGCTGGACCGTGCGGCACGCGAGACCAAGACGGAGGCGTCTCGGCTTACGGCGGAGATCAATTCGCTGCGCCAACGTCTGGATCGTGGCGATGCGGATCTGCTGCACTCGAAGCGAGAGGTCTTACGCCTTAACGATGACATTGCAAATCTGGAGAAGGAGGTATTTAGTAGTATTAACTGGAGCCCTGCATCGAGTCAAACGAAATACGTCTCTGATACTTAAAGAGTTATTTCGGTCGAACGATTCAAGGCTTAAATTAATGAGACTCGACCTGCTCGACTTGACCTGATCAAGGCGGACTCTTTCGGTGCATTCGAGCGACGATTATATTACCGTCAGCTCGAACATGTTGCTGACTCGAGCAGCTCAAACTTCGTTTGCATGAATGCCTTCGGGGTTGGTGAGTCGTTTATTGGAACACTGCTTAGTCCGATAATCGGAAGCTCGAGCCTGCCGGTTTTCGGTTAAATCGATTGAGAACCCAACCAAATGAATTCACCGACGCAGGGCTCTAGTGTTAACCATTTGGTAAACAAATATTGAAATCAAATTTGCAGCTGGCCTACGGTGAGCTGAAGAACGAAATACGACCCACAAAAAAAGATTTGGATAAACGCATTTCAGAGATGCAAGATAAGCATGGTATGTGACAGTTAAATGCAGTATTTCATTAGAAATAATCACTTTACCAAATAACTATTACTATTTAATAGTTCTTCAACTTTTCTCAAGCACTACTTACTCTTTCTAATCTATCATTTTCTGTAAACTCTGGTTGAGCTATTGATTTTCATATTGTGTGCGTGAATATTCTGTAACTACGTGACCGTAACCGAATTCCATTGAAACTTATTTAATTTGATCAAAAATAAAACGTCAATAGTTTATCCATGAGTTTGTGTTGTAACGCGTTGCCTATCCCATAATGATATTATATAGTTAGTATACTCTCGCACCTGATCCACTAATAACTCACCACAATTTGTCTGTCTGTCTACTTTTTGTAGCGGAGACGGTTAATGAGCTCGAAGAAATGATAAACTCTCAGAAGCAACTCATGGATAAACTGACGAACGAGTGTAAAACGTTAACCGGCAAATTAGAGGATACAACATATAAGCACAAGTAATTATTATATATGTATTATCAACTGTTTCAACAAATTTTCTGGCACGAACAGCAATATTTTGTGCAATCCTAACCATACTTTGAGAACCATCCCCAAGTAACTCGACTGTCACGGCAAATTGTTTTGAATTTTTAGTTCGAAACGGAAGTTAAAGCAAATGATTTCAGATTGAAGCAAAAGTAGTCTCACCTATGCATTTTAATTAACTTTTAACAATAATATTATTCAGCTTATCCGAAAATTAAACACAACCCAATATGAAATTCATGGCCAGCCAATTAAGTATTGTAAGCACGCAGTGCAATTTTATTTTGTTTTGAGATACATTAATCCGTAAACCACAAACAACAACTACTAGAGCTTGACACTGGATTAACACGCTGTACTTCTTCAAACCTCTTTTGTGCTGCCTCTGCCAATTGTAAAATTAAGAATCAGTTTGCGATTATGCGATGGCAACAATAACAACAACAACAACAACAACAGCAGCCCCATCAACAACAGCAATAAACGCACCTATAACAACAACTGCAGCAGCAACAACAATAGCCACAACAGCAGCAGCAGCAGCAAACGCAAGCGAAAGCGCGTCCACTTTGCCACCTGAAATGGAAATTCGAAATAACAGCAAGCCCCTGGCTGGGCATGTCGCTGTTGCTGCTGATGTTGCTGATGTTGTGCACGGTGATGAGATACTCAGTAACATAATCAAGAGCAATGAGCGTTTGGCCGAGGAGTTGGCCAAGATGCCGCCATTGCCAAAATTCACAAGCTATAAGAGGCACAGAGTGCATAGCAATAGCAGCAAAACAGATACTACAGCAGCATCATCAACAGCAACAACAACAAAAACAACAACAACAACAGCAATGGCTTCCAAGCCAAAATGTTTTTGCCCCAGTTTTATGCGTCACAAGCACGAGCATGAGCACGTTTATGCGAAGCCAATAGTGCGTAAGCGCTGCAGCAGCAGCAGCAATAACAGCGATTTTAGTACTGCATGTTGCAGCAACTGCAACAGCAACATCAATATAAACAACAACAGCAGCAACAGTTGCTGTCGCAGCGGGAAGCAAACTGCAGCAGCGCGTACACAAACCACGCTGAGCAAAAGCATACATTGTCATTCGCATGAATTCACCCTAGACACACACCCTCAACAACAATATCGCACTGCACCAACAACAACAACCGCGACAACAACCGCGCCAACAGCAACAGCAACCTGCTGCCATCCATGCAAAACGGAGCTGTTGCCCTGGCTGCAACAGCACCTGGTTTTGAATCAGACTATTAGCAGTGCCAATCGCTGTCAGCCCCCATGTCAAAGGTCGAATTTGACGGTGGACGCTGAGACAACAGCAACGGCAACAACAACAGCAACGGCAGCAACATGCAAGGGGCCCAACATCAATGCATTGAGTGCCAGCATCAAGCCTCAGCTGTATTTTGAGCAACTGTTGCAGCGCGATGGCTGTCACAAAAAGCCACGCCCCCCAGTCAAAGTAGATGTCAACGTGCGTCTGCTGCCCAAACCGTCGAAACAGTCAAAGCCAAAAGTCAATGCACTGAACGAAACTTTTGTCAAAGAGCTGGACGCAGTTGCACAGGCCCTAAACGAGACTTTTGTGAAGGACAGCGCGCCAGAATTGGCGAGAATTGATGAGCAACTTGCTCAATTTGAGGATACCCTTGATGATGCTGATGATGATAAGGATCAGGAGCAAGCCACCAAACTTTGAAAATGTTAATATACTTAAAAAAAACCAACCTCTAAATCTCAATTTGAAGAATATATCCCACAATTAGTTTTCAATTTTCATAGCTAAAGACACCAAGTTAGTCGCAATGTATGATATATACGTATACACTCTCTCTGAAATTATTATTTTGATCTCACAGTTATTAGAAATTTCGGACTGCTTTAAGGTTATGAACGATTTTTTGGTTTTCGTTTTTTATGAAAGCTAAATTCCAGTTACTTACCTTAAGAAATGTATAACTTATGGTAAACTATAGAATTTACTCGATAAAAACACATTAATATATACCATCAGAAAAACAAAAATTGAACAAGTTTCAGATAAAATTGTTTGTCTTGGCTGACCGATTGACTCAGCCCAAGCTGTAAAAGCTCCGCAGATCAATTTACTGCAGTTACCTTATGTGATATCATAGCAAACCTAAGTAGGCTGTTTTGGGGAAAACTATGTGAAAACGGAGGCATACAAATGTGCCCCAATCTAATGGGGTTCAATCTCATTTTTAAAAGATCTTGTAAATAGTTATAAAATCTGCTTCCCGAAATACGTTCATCAAGGTTTTACGAAATAACAGATTATTTATTTAAAAGCACAGTAGCTTTTATTTTTTAATTTAAGTGAATTTAATTGGATTTGATGTGAGGATCGAGTAAATAAGGAAATCGAAATTGAACTAATTAAGAAATTACAATTTTTTGAAATGCATTTTATATTGGTCTTCCTCATGAAACAGAATTTTAATTATTTAGTCTAGTACTTTGTGCTCATTTGTAAAATTCCCGTCTCAATTTGATCAGCCAAGAGAAGCTACAACTACGCGCTACCAATGAGCAGCTAATGGAGCGTCTCAGGCAAATTTGGTCAAAATATAAGTCACAATTAGTTCACAATAGCAATAGCGAGCTTAGTTCCGAAGAGCCAACACCCAACGATGAGCGCATTTGTTCACCAAAAATGCACCCAACAGAGATCCTACAGGTAATTGTCAATGAAGAATATGTATTTGACTAACAAGCCCTCTCTCTCTCTCTTTCTCTCTCTCTCTCTATCTTATCTTTTTTCTCTATTTCTCTACTACCTTTCAATGCTACATTCTGCGTTACTCTCGATCTATCGCTTTAGAGAGGAAATATCTGCTTTACAATCGAATCTAGAGTATTTGTCGAATCGCATGTTAAGCAATGAAGAGCATATGAGTAAATTAGATACCACACCACATGATTATACTAGCTTAGGCACTGGCAAAGGTAAATGTTGAACTTCTGCGAGCTTTAAAGAGCTACCCATTAGCACACGCATACAACACTCATAGTCCGATCATGATTCATATAATTGCCTAGGCCTAGGCAGACTCTGCCAGAGAATGTTAACATTTATGTACTATAGTATACTTGCACAGTATTTAGACTAGATTTTTCCATTTAATTGGCTGGCCACCCACTAATCAATATTTCTGTGACTGCAGCCGTATACGACTACGAGCCGTCCACATATGGCACAACAATTGAACCCATGCAAAGCACCCCACAACTACACAACAACAACGCTGACCGCGACTACAGCAAGCCGAGTGCCAGTGCCTACGGTTACGATGCATCAGCGGCAACAGCAGCAGCAGCAGCAACAGCAACAGCAGCCGCAGCAGCAACAGTTGCCGACAGCAACACAGCTGCTGGCACAGCTGAAACAGCGCGCAGAAGCAGCAACAGCAATGGCAGCGCCAGCCTTCTGCCCGACAGCAGCCGCAGTTATGGACTCAACGATAACGATGACGAAAATCTCAAGGACAACCTTGGCATGGGCGAAAAGCAGCAGCAGCAACAGCAGCAGCAGCAACAACAGCAACAACAAGAAGTGGAGCAACAACGCGAGCGACAGCGTGAACGTGAAGAGCGAGATCGGGAGCTGCAACAGCTGCGCGAGCAACGCGAAAAACGAGAACGGGAACGCGAGCAAACGGACCAGCAGCAGGCGCAGCTCAATCGACGGTACAGCAATGCCGAGCCAGAGCAACTGCAACAACAACAGCAACCACTTGGAGATGCCAGCATCTCCAATGCCGATAGCGCCAATCTTGCCGCCTACAACACAGACTACAGCGCCTATGATCAACAACAATATGATGTCAGTGGCTATGATGCCAGCGCCTATGCCCAGCAGCCATACGATGCTCAGCAGTATGGCTACGATGCCAATGCCGGCTACGACTACAGCGCTGGCGACTATGCGCAGTCCGGATATCAGTATGATGCCTCGCCAGATGCAGCCAACACAAACAACCAGCCACAGTATCAGTCAACTGCCGGAGCCGCAACGGAGTACACGCGATCACCACCGCCGACAACGACAACAACGACGACGCCAGCGACAAGTGCCACATCATCAACAGCCCCTGTTGGAGTTTCCGGCGTCGGTTCTGTGCCCGTACCAACAGCGAGCCGTACACAATCGCGCCCGAGCAGCGGCACTGTGGGGCCAGCAGCTACAGCTGGAGCCATCGGCGGCGGCAGATCCGCGCTGTCACAACAGTCTGCCACGCCAGCCTCCGGAAAGAAGTAGCTGGAGTCCCGAGTCGAACGATCGCACGCCAATCGATCCGCTGCAGCTGGAGTTCGGCATTAGCAGCCCCAGTCTGATGCGCTCCAGCGATGCCTCCAATCTAGAAGACGACGACTCTTGTGCCGATTTGAGTGAAACCTTCGTCCTGCAGGCAGCGGACTCCGATGCCAGCCTATCGCCAGCACACACCACCATTGTCACTGTGCGCCGAGCAAGTGCACCGGCGGCGGTGCAACAGGCACAGAATCTCAACGAGACTTTAATAATTGAGGGGCAGCCGGAGCGGAATATACATAGGTGAAATTGCCGGCCGAAACGTCGATGATTGAGCGTGACTATCGTGCATTCTAGTTGTAAGCACACGTTTTCCATTTGCTAGTCCAACCTTCTCCATTATATTATTCTACTCATATGTTTCGGATTGGCTTTTACAAATATAACCAACATTTGATATTAATATTTTGTAATTACAACCATTTTAAATGCAATACAAATTACTTTAACTAATCAATGGTGTGGCTTTTAACTGGTAAACTTCCACCCACTGCACCTAAAAAGTGCTCGTTCAATAAAAAAATATTTGTTTAATTCATGGTTATATAAGGAAATTAAAAGAAATTGCAACCTCCAAAAAATTCATTAATGTTTTGGCTTACGGTGTGCATCAAAAGCATGCCGCTAGCTTCGGTTCGTGAGCCACGTTTTCCTGGCATCAATACAAGCTAATTATGCCTTGGGAGATTTATTTTATTTATTTTTAGGTTTAAATCATTCAAAAACAAAAAAGAGTTCGTCTATAGTTTTAGTTCGCCGGCTCATCGCAAAAAATTCCGGATCCGAGCCGGTTCGGTTCGAATTCAGTTTGTAATTTTTGAATTTTTAAAAATCATTTGAGGATAATATATTTATATCAATTACTTTTTATACCCTAGAACCCATTAAAAAAGGGTAAAAGGGTACAATGTATTTGTGAAAATGTATGTAACAGGCAGAAGGAAGCATCTCCGACCCCATAAAGTATATATACAGCCGAGTCGATCTGTCCGTCTGTCTGTCCTTCCATCTGTCCGTCCGTCCGTATGTATGAACGCAAGGATCTCCGAACCTATAAGAGCTAGAGAAATTTTAGCTGTAGGTCCTCCTAGTGCCTGCGGAGATCGAGTTTGTTTCCGATAATCGATAACTTGCCCCGTTTCCAAGTAATCGATAAAAATCTATATGGAAATCCTGTTTTTTGCGCAATTTTGGTAAAAAATAAGAGCTAGAGTCACCAAACTTGACATGTAGCTTCTAGAATAGTATATATATTTGCATTTGGTGTTGAAAGAAGAGGGTTCAGGGTATTTCCTAGTCGGGAGCACCCGACTGGAACCTCTTACTTGTTTATATGTTAGATTCCACCAAAATATATCAATTTAAAAGTCGAGTAGATTTTCGTTGCGAATATAGTACATATGCAAACTATTTAAGGTTTTACTCATTTTTTTGGAAACGAAACCTCTAATTCAGAGATAATCCTTGCATCTTTGCAAACGATAGGACTGCATCCATAAATTGCTTTTACCAATGGTCGCAGTCACAGTCTGTTTGACTCTATAAAATAAAATAGTACAAAAGAACGTAATGCGTCATAAAAATTGAATAAGTAATAAATAGGTTCAAAATTATATTCCCTCATAATGAAAAGTTCGTGCCAATGTAAACGATATAAATAATTCTTAACAATTTAATATTAAAGCCTGCAAATTACTTTTGTTCGATTCTGACAGCCTTTTCGCGTCTATTACGCACTTTGCTTCAATGTCAAGAGTGCCATTTAAGGTCAGCAAATATTTCTGCACACAATTAATAAAAATAAACGTTAAAACTAATAAACAACTGGGTAGATATAACAGGGAACGTCTTAATACCATACGAAGCTGTCAAAACAATTAAACTGAGCTGTTTGGCTGGCAGGGAGCCCATGACTGACAGGCGCAGAAATTGGCGTTGGCACGCACTTTAGGCGTCACCAGTCGCCAATTACCTCTCCGAAAAAGCCCTTCATATTGACACACATTAACAGGATTTTACTTTAAGAACAGTATATATCGAACCTATATATCTTACACTGAGAAAATACAATATAATAAGTACAAAACTTGCAGTTTGTGCGTTAAGACAAAAGCCAGTGTAAAATGCAAGTTTTTTACGCGGAATATTATAAACAGTAGCTGATACAAAATGCACAATTAATACGAACTGATACGCACTTTAAAGTATGCGTATCATGATTTAAAGATTAATAAGAGTTCCCTGCGCTAAATGAAGTTTACTTGACTATAGAATACTAGAATTTGTGCTATGTATATCCCAAGACTCAGTTGCACTTATGGAAACTCAACATATGTTGAAGCTATCAGTCGCTTGCCCTTCCAGTCCCAGACATGCGATACAATGGACAACTTGGCCGTGCCCAGCTGTATTTCGCAAGGTTCCTTCTCTGCTGTGGCTAAAAAGCATACTGTATATAGACTCATTTCCAGCTCTGGCGAAGTGCCCACAAGAAAGCCATTGAACGACTTTTCTATTCCAAAGAAGCTCATGCGAAAAGCCAACGCAAATTTATTGTGCTACAAATAAATTAAATTATGGAAAACTATGAAAAATAAAAAATATTTTTCAAATTGCTAATGGTACACACCCTTCCCGTGTCAAATCGATTCAACCAGCCCTTGTAGTTCACGTGACCCTGCTCCTCCTGCTCGGCGAAGTAAAGCCAATTGTGCATGCCAAGTACCTTTTGATCCCGAAGTTCTGCCATGAAGACGTGCTCGAAGCTGGAGCTGCCCACAATACCTTTTCCTCTGGAATATGGCGTAAACCAAAGCTCCTGCAGTAACTTAAGCTGTTCATCATAGTCGCTGCTGACAATGCCTTTAGGTAAGTAGAAAGCATGTGAATAAAAGCATTTTTTATGTTAACAAAAGGCAGACAGATATTATTTTAATACAATACAATAACAATATAAATTAGATTTAATGCCCTTGTTCACATATTGTTTTTATATCGACAAAACAATTGAATATATATGACGGCTCTAAGATATAGAAGTTGGATTCGGATCATATGTCAGGAGCGATGAACAACAGACAGGTGTTCATACAAGCTCTGAAACAAAGTTCCAAATATTTATAACAAATATGGTTTCAAGCTAAGTTTATTGAGAAAATATACTGTTCATAGAGACGAATATGCCTAGTGCTGATTTTTTACCCACTTTTTTCGAACAGGGGTTCGCGTCTTTTGTTCTTGATAAACGGATTAACTGAATGTTGATACATCGGATATAAACGGCGAGCTATAAGTCTCAAGTTTTTTGGAAGCGTTAAGCCCCATTTTTAACTCCAGGGGTAATCAACACTTGCAGCTTACCTCTTTTCACCAGAAAACGCATGGAGATTTTCATGACGCGTGTGTTCATGACGGCTCGGAGAAAATCCAGCTGCTCCTGCTCATGCTCGGCCGTAATCTGATCCGGCACCGCAACATCCAGTTCATAGTTGTTGAAGAGCCGCATCAACAGAGCTGTTGTGGAGTTGGCATCTCTAGTCAGCAAATCGTAATGCAGTTCAAAGAGACTAACAAGAACACATAGCTTTTATATCCATATGGCACATATTCATATACCTACGGGTGGGGTGCCCGATCATCATGTGCGCCAGATCTCGTCTTGACCTGCAAATTTACATTGTATAGATACGGACTGGATGCTGTTTCTTCGGCAAAGAGTGCTTGGGACAAGGTCAGCACATCATCTGGCGTTTTGGGCAACGGCTTACTATGGAAGTATTCTACAAATAGAAGGTTATATAGGTGGTGTATCGTTGGAATGGGTGTGTGTCTGGATACGCACCGTAGAAATGCCAGCTCAGAATGCCAATGGTGATAAGTAAAGCGATAATTACGAATCTCTTAATTTTCCGACACTTGTCGCTGTCACATTTGATTTTGTTATTCGTTTGGTTTTCTTGCTGTTGTGCATCCATTATTATCTAATTACATTTGTTTTTCAGTTTATTTTTGCGTTTCCTTTGTTTTGATGTCTCTCCGCAGATTTACTTATATCTTGCTGTTCCAACGTGCCAGCATCAACTGTCAAAACTGGCCGCAGAGAGAGAGAGCGAGAGAGAGCGAACCGCTTCTGCTACGATCTGGCGCTCGCGCTGAATATGACTGAGTTTTGGTTACCAAAAACGCTCGCATATCCAAACTCTGTTATTATCTATCTCTCTTTCTCTCTCTCTCGCTGCCTCTGTGACATTCAGCGCGTCTTGCGTGTGTGTCTCTCGCGCTCTCTGGGGAGCATCCATCTGTCAGTGTTGTGTGTTTGTTTTCATTTCATTTGCATTCTGCTTCTGTTCCTGCGCTGTCTTTTATTTTTGTCTGCTGAATATTAAAAATTGTTTGCAAGAAAAGGTAAATTAATAACAACAAATAACATGTGGTAAGTTAGTTGCACAATTTGCAATTAACGGTACATACATACATGCATACGTCAGTCAAATCGCGTTATTATTTGAGCTCATTTCCACGCTTTTATAAATATTTGCCATGTGCTATAAAATTCCTGATAGTCAAGGCATGTCCAGTGCAAACAATGGTTCTAACTAAATAAATAAAATAATGTTTACGTTTGCTAAAGGCTTGGCAGAGTTTACACATACATACGTCTGTATATGTGTACATACATACATATATTAAGTTCGTGCATTCCAGAATGGCCAACGTGACTGGCATAGAGTAGCAATTGTTTAAACAAAACAAAATCTGAACATACAATTGGAATAATCTACATATTTTTTGCCTGTTTTAGAAAATATTCATTAGTATTTGGGTCTCGACTGGTTTATAATGACCGCCAATTTTGGCATAAACAATTGGCTCCATAAAGCAAAGGAAACGGTGACGAGACAAAAGTTTGATGTGCATTAAAAATGATTACATAAAATTTGTTCGAATAATAATATTTTTCAATCATATATTCTGCGCATGTTAATTGAATTAGACGAATAATTAGCAACAATGATAGACACTTGTAAATACGCTTTTCGACTCTACAGGTTCCATTCGGCTTTGAAAAGCTCGGGCAATATAAAAATACTTTTTATTTTGATCAATTAAAATTGATTCTCTTTAATTTGCATTATTTATTAGACCTGGAATTGAAAAAAAGAAGAGAAGACTGATCAATTGGGAGGTCTTAATGTGGCTACTTTGAGATTTTTCCTATGTGTTTGAATAAGTTTAAGCAATTGAAACTTTTTATTGTGGCCAACTCACTTAAAGAAAAACTCAGCCCATGGAACAATTAACAATGGGACACTTTTGTTGTTAGATCATCAGAAAGCAACTCAGCGAAGATAATTCATTAGTGGCTAGAACTGAAATAATTCCTTTTGGTCAAGGAGTTGCCATTGTGGTTGTGGTGTGAAAACTTCCTTGAAAACATGCAAAGGGTACATTAAAAGTAAACGAATGCTTCGTGACAGTCGAAAATAATCTAGAAGTTATGCAAAGGTCAAGTAGATGTGAATTGTTAGGTGCATAAGAATTAATAAAGCTAGATGGAATATTCCTAATTTTATTGTCTGACAACACAAAACAGAAGTAGATATTCAAATGTGTTTGAAAATGTACAGCGTTAATTAAAGAACATATTTTAATGAACGCACAACTTGGCCCTTTGACCCCTAACAATAAAAATATACATATGAATTTGTATGTGTGTGTGTAGCAAAACAAATAATACTATTTTCCATGATGTATATTTTGATGCATACACATAACAATATATTAGGAATTTCGTACAAGCACCAAATAACTCACAACTGAAATTACACTAACAAGTTCTTATTTCAAATATGATTTTTAAGAACGAATACACTTAAATTAAGTTCAAGTCAATCAATCGATTCAAGCTTTGATGACTCTTAAACTAAGCTACAGTTTCCACTAGTGCACGCAATATTTCCTCGATCTGATGAAATGCTCCATTGTTTTCTAATACATCAGTTCGATAACCCCTGCGCTCCCTAAATGATGATAGATAGAAGTGTCGACAAGGGAGAAGTGTTTGTTGTTCTCAACTTTGTCTTCCTTTAAGTCGGAAAGTTTTTTTTACTGTGCGTTTCTTTCTTTGCTTTTGGTTCGTCCGATTCGGAAATCGCTTAAATAGCCGCCCGAGTCAACGATGCTTCTCAGTTTGAATTTTAACGGCGTTGCGTGTGGTTGCAACAGTGAATAAAGTGAGTTCTGTTTGGACAATATTTATATAGGAACTGACACTTTATATCGTATCTATATAAACAACATCGAATAAGTGCAGTGTGGTGTGACTTTTGCGTTTTCTTTTTTTGTTTAACTGCGCTGTGACATTAGGTTTTGTTTTCGCTAATTATCGATAAGCTATTGGTGTTGGTTTCTATATGGACGTCATTCAATGAACTGATAACAAGTAGAAAAGCTGGAACAAAACAACAGAACTTGGCCAGATAGGTAGGTTTATAGAAATGCGGTTACCAACGAGACTGAAAAATATATTGAAATTTCAATGCTTGCGTGAATCAAACGATTGGTGTTGGCCAAAGGAACTCTTGCCAAATAGGTTAATAGATTAAAAAATGTCCACTTCAAAGTGAAATTTATTTAATGTGTGATTCTTTGAAATTAACGAATACAGGGGTTTCTTTTGGCGGTAGAAAAGCTTAACTCTAAGCTTTAAGAGAGAAAGAGAGAGGGAGAGAGAGAAAGAGAGACTGTGTAGGAAGGCTTAGCTCTCTCTGTCGAAAGTTTTTGCTCAAATAAAATGGTCTACAGGTGGCACCTGGCACTGCATTTCCGATAAGCAATCGTAAAATGAGCCCCACTGGCGACGCCTCTGTTCTGTTGCTCTCTCACCACTCGGCTTGCACGTTTTTGGCGCGTACTCAATAGAAATAACAGCAAGTGTGCAAATCTGTATTTGCCGGCAGAGAGCGCGTTTTGCTAACGCTGAAAACGAGCCGTTTGGTCGCGTGCTCAATCAGTCTGGTCTTAGCTCTGCCTCAGGTCTCAGTCTCAGTCTCAGTGTGTGATTCGAACGCAAAGCGTGCGGTTCACAGTGAAGTCGACGGCAGCGACTGCGACGACAGGCTAACGAACTGACAATAAATAATAAAAATAAACAAATTGCAAAAAGAAAAAGTGTATTACTTAAGGCGCAACGCCACAGAAAACGATTGGAAAACCAGCTCGAGGAATTATGAAAGAATTGGGTGCGACTATCATAGATTACTATTGCTATAATTATTACTGAATGTCAATTGCAGTTAACTGTGAATTCAAGTGCAAATATTAGCTTGTGTCTTCTGGGAATTCTTTAAATTTGCCGCGCTCGCTCAACAGGCTACAGCTGATTTAAAGTTGCCTGTTTCTGCTTCTGTTTCTGTTTCCGTTTCGTATTTAGTTGGTTTTGTTTTCCCTCTTCTTTGCGCTCTGGCGCACAAAAGCATGCTTTAAATTTATGGATTTCTCGTGTGTCCTTGCGAACAAGTGTCGTTTCGTTGTTGTTTTTGTCATTATCGTTAATGTTTCCTATGAGCATATGTCTGCATCTGTATGTGTAAGTGTGTGTGTGCGTGTGTGTGTGTGCTTCACTCTGTAAATACGTGCGTTTGCGAATAAAACGGCCATGCTTTAAATTTAAAAGCCTCTCGGCTTTTTGGGGCAGTTGCAGGAATCAAATTTAACTCGATTTACCTAAGCAGGAAAAGTATTAGATGCTTTTTATTCGATTTATTCTCAGTCAGTGCCGAATTTGAAAGGCTTGTGTTTAAGTTATCTAGGATTAATTTTATATTTATTTTCTATTTCTAAAAATAAACAGCTGAATCTTCATCGTATTTTTCTTGAAAAGCATTTTTTGTTTAATTTCCATTTCTACAATATATTAGGTTTAGTTAATATTGTAATAATATTCAAGCATAAATAATATTAGATTTGAACTCTAACTTATTTTTCTATTTGTTGTGTTCAAAAATTACCAGAAATTAATTAAATAAAATACATTTTTAAAATAAGGATGTCAGAGATGCAATTATTTGGCTGTGATTTCTTATTATATTTGGGAAAAACAGTAGAGTTTTATTTTGGTGAATTGGTGATATTTTTGATGGTACCCAAATCAAGTTTATTTTCATACGTTTTATGTCAATCCTAAAAATATTTTATTGTTGTCTTAATCTTTTTATAATTTGTATAAAATATATAGAATATCGAAAGATCAAGCCTCTTGGCAACAAATTGTAGAGTTTGATCAAATAAATAATTTTGTGTTTTTCTCCAGAATAGCAATGAAATGCTCAACGACATTTGAGTGACAGCATACACTCTATAGACTCACGCACACAGGCAAGGAGGCAAATACAACCAGACCCACACATGCACATGTATATGGGCAAGGCTAGAGCATCCCTTTAGCAACACCTGAATGATTGGTAGGTTTTAATGCAGGGCCAGAGGCAGAGGTAAATGCAGGGGCAGTGGTTGGGACTGTCAGGCCTGCGTCTCGTTGTCTAGTAGCTGTCCATCAAGCAGCCTTAATTTAATTAAGCGCTCAATGTCCTTACAGACTACACACAAGTACACGCAAGGCAAGTGTGGCAACGCTTGATTTGTTGCTGCTTTTTACTCTTGACTGCAGCAGCACACTCACACACACACACACACACACTCACATATCATATATTCATTCATATATATATTGATGTATGTGTAGTGGAACACAGGCCTGTAGTGACATCAACCAGAAAAGCCACAGGACGCTTGGAATGAGGGGAATTATGCTATTCTTGTTGATGTCGATGTTGATGATGTTGATAATGTTGATGATGATAATGATGATGATGATGACGAAGATGATGATAATGATTGAGTCTCAAAGGGGTTCCGACACAAGGTTACTTACAGTTGGCACATTTTCAATACCTCGCAAATGAAATGATTGTAAAGGGCTCTTAAGTGACTGTGACGGGCATAAAATGATTTGCTAGGAGTTTCTTGACATTTTCCGCATTATGTTAATTGTTAAAATTCTACGTTTTTCAAATTAAGTTCGACCTCTTGCATTTTGTTAGTTTCATTATAAATTTATATATATCAAATTTGATTGTATATTTTCTGCCAAGAATCGATGCTTGTTTCTACTGATATTCTGCTTTCAAAACTCTAAATTTGTAGTACTAATTCAGATTTTAATGTTGATTGACAATTAGAAATGGAAATTTCGTACTTATTAGATGGTGTCTTTCAGTCGAGCTCTTTTGATAACCGCACTTATACTTGGCATATCCACAACCCAGCTTATAATTCCCACCCAATCAGCCCCGTTGCGGCAACAATAACATGGTGGCCACCTGCTGCGGCTGCACTTGAGTCCATTTCACTTTTGTGCTATCTGTTTGTTATTTTTTCACATGATGTCTCTCTCTCTCTCTCTCTCTCTCTCTCTCTCTCTCTCTATGTGTGTGTTCGTGTGTAAGTTTGTTGCCTGAGGCTGGCCTGCCAGCTTGTAAATTTTTAATAAACTTTCAGCTGACTTTTGCAGTTGCCGTTTCGAATTAAGTTTGTTTTTGTTTAAGTGTGCTTGTCCTTAAATCTCATAAGAAGAAGAACCAAAATGGCATATATTAGGGTAAACAATCTAGCTTTGTCCGCAGCTCATCACACTTTATTCATAAATATCTCATGCAAATTTAACCGTCGGCATAAATATTTATGTGTATTAGGCGTATTGAATAATCATTATTATTTGCATTGAAATAAGCGCCAGTTGACCAAAGTTTAGTCCAAAAAAAAAATAATTTTATTGATTAACAATCCCTGTGAAATGAGATTTGATTTGTGCGCTTTCATTTTTGGGGCATATACGTATTATTTGCATGTGTATTTTTGCCCTTGCTGTTTATATTTCCGTTTTCCGCATGGGAACCTCCAGCCAGATCTCTCTCTTTATTCCAATCCCTATGCCCGTCGAGCATCTGAATTGAATGTGTACTTCACAATGCAAATCAACAGCCACCATAATTTATGTAAACGAGAGCAAGCCACAAGATTTGCTTATTGCGATGAGCGACCACAACAAAGAGGGGCGAGTGGGATAGAGGCAAAGCCAAGTCCACAGAGCTGAACACGAACTTGATTCGAGATGAGCTTTGCTCAAAATTCATTTTAAAAGTTTTAATTCCATTGAAAGTTATATTCAATAAATTAAAAAAAAAAATTTGTATTCTCATTACGATTCATCTTTAAATTGCTTTTATTAATGTTTCTTGCAGATTTAAGATACATAAAAAGAAGTGCAGAAAATATTTAAATTATTTTCTTGTTCTTAAATAAATGGCAAAAACAGTATAGTTTTTTGTGTAGATGTCATAATAATTTTTATTACTTTTACATAAAACAGATTACGACTTAATTAATATAATAAAAAAAAAAGATATACATATGTTTATACATATGTATATATAGATATATATAATATAATATTGGAAACATTCAGATTTACTTATGATTTAATGTAAACTATTTTATTAATTGAATAAAGTAGTTCAAAAATGAGGACTTTTTTAGTATATGTACTAAATGCACATATTTTTTTGTTGAAACCCCTCAACGCAGACACGTTTCCATCTCTATAATGGAATATAATGTTTTGTTGGGATTACCGGTGGACGCTGAACGTTGATTCACATATGAACTTTTGTTTGTGTTGTTGTTCGTGCCATAGCGAAGCCATTGACTTTTAGCACGTGGTGTGTGCGCACATGTATATAACCCACTGTTGTTGTGGCATTATTGTTATTTTGATTTTCAATTGTTGTCGGCTTGTTGCTAGCGAGCGCTCATTGTTTGCCGGGCCCAACAATGCGAATGCTAACTGACAATTGCAATGTAAAACTGTCAATCTCAATTGTCTGCTGGAGAGACAGGCAGAGCGATATAAAGAGAGAAATAGAGAGTAAGAGGGAGAGAGTGAGGGTGAGGGCTTGTACTCTGATTTATAACAATACTAATGCGTACGTCTCATTTGTTTGACAGCTTAAAACCCAATACCGAGGCTACCATTTGAAGAGCAGCAGCAGCATTAGACGAGTATTTTGAGCCGAAAACATGAACAGCGATGAGTTGGAAATGATCAAGAAGACCTGGGAAATACCCGTGGCGACACCAACAGACTCTGGAGCTGCTATACTAACAGCTTTCTTCAATCGTTTTCCGTCCTCGTTGGATAAATTTCCATTTCGTGATGTACCATTGGAAGAGTTGCCCGTAAGTAATAAGTAAAAATCACTTCACAGCTGAGGAGTTCGTTTAACGTTTTGCGCTTCAGTCCAATGCACGTTTCCGGGCCCATGCCGGTCGCATAATTCGTGTGTTCGACGAGTCGATTAGGGTGCTCGGCCAGGATGGTGATCAGGAGAAACTGGATGAGATATGGACCAAGGTGGCAGTTAACCACATACCACGAAGAATATCTAGAGAATCTTATAATGTAAGTGCCATGGGATCGTCGTATTAATATAAATATTTTATTTTTGTATTTATTTGTGCTTTTATAGCATCTCAAAGAAGTTATTCTGGAAGTGCTCACCGCTGCCTGCAGTCTAAACGAGGGTCAAGTAGAAACGTGGACTAAGCTGATCGATCACGTCTACGACATTATATTCAAGGCTATCAACGAAGACGGCGATGCCATCTAAGCAGAGAGAGATAGCGAGAGACAAAGAAAGTTAGCGAGGGCGAGAGAGTAAAGCATGTAGCTCATAATGCAAGGCACGGCTTATGTAGCTTTAAGTAAATGATTATTGATAAATGTTAGCAACTTTCATTTTGTACTTATCAGTACAAGTCCAACATACACAAACACAGGCAAACACACACACATTAAGCACTAACACACACGCACATTGCTCTGTAAAGCTTTAATCCATTGTCAGCCTTAAGCACTTAATAATAATAATACAAACAAATTAAAAAGGTCGCTTGTAGCCGTAAAACTGCAGTTTCTCGTTGTATCAATCAGGGCGGTTCATCCGTACCCATTTAGACAGAAACAACTTTATAATTTTTCGGTCATTTTCCAGTTCCTAGTCCCCCTTGCTTGAGCTGAATAAGTTCAGTGCATAAGGAACAATTTTTATGAAAAGTTCAGAGCACACTTGTGAGTGTTCCAACCAAAACGTGGTGTTATATCCCCAAAAATATTTTTATTTTAAGAATAAATGGGGAAAACACAGTATAAAATATTCTTAAAATGTATATATCATACGAGAACCCATATGCCAAGCTTTGTTTATCTAGCTCTTATAATCTTCCAGTTATATTTCACAAGTCCCGTCTCAATTTATATCGATTTTATGGAGACAGATGTTAAAAAAGTATGATACATCATTCGAAGTAGAATATGCGAGAATATACATAATATTTGAAATCTAATGCCCGAGATCGACGCGCTTACACATACGGACGACAGTCAGACTAAACCGACGGGCAGACAGACGGGACCAGATCGAGTCAGCCTGCCATTTTGAGGAAAAACAAATACTTTATGGGGTCAAAGAGTCCTTCTTTTGACAGTTATACACATTTGCACATAACTATTATATATATTTTATACCCATGTTCAATGGGTGTGGTGTAAAAAAAGTAGCTGCTGTAAAAATTCACCTTCCTACGGCTCATTCTGCTTTATGTAAGTAAAAAGAAGAAAAGCATTCAAATGCATATTGCGAATAAGTGTTAGCCACACTCGAAACCCATTTCCCATCATACCATCACGTGTGCAGACGAATTTCCTTTCTGAAAAGCGAACACAACAACAAAATAATAGACCCGCCTTCATTTAAACGGCACTCGGCACGGCATTTTAAGACGCACTTGTGATAATCGTGTCTCCGCAAAGCAGAAAGCCCTGCAGCTCTTGAGTGCTTGGCGTATGCGTAACGTGCAAATGGATTACATTGCGCATACGACGTGTTGTTTGTCAGGTAATTTAATGATTTTTTCACGTCTCAATAACAATATTTAATATGTTTGATCTACAGAAAAATTCAGAACAAGTTTACTAAGCTACTCACTAAATAGCTTTATCGACTAACGAGTTGTTTGTTTAAAATTTAAGCGCTGAGCTGCTGTATGTTAGGAAAAACTACAATTATTTTTGTTTTTAAAATCTATTTCGAAAATCCTTTTGTATTAGTCACCTCACGAATTATTAAAGGCACAAATGAGCCAAACAATTTAGTAATAATTGTCAAACAACTGTTTAAAATCAACCAAAAGTGTAAAATTGGAGACGATATTAGTACTATTATCAGGAAAATGATTATTAGCGCTTGGCAGATAAGAGCACTATTAACAGCGTGTTAACAGCAGCTCTGTTAACTGCCTGCTCATTAACAGCAAAAGGTGAAGCATCTACTAGCCTGCTGCCTGTTATCGGGGCGCTTTCTTATCACTAACATGGCCCATTGTTGAGTTGGTTTTGCATTGGTGAAATGTGCTAAAATTGATGGTTAGTAAAAGTGTTGGCAAGCTTTTTAATACTTCGCCAATAATAGTCGAAAAATAACAGTTAAGCGGAATGCGCGCATTTCGGGTTAAATTACGCGGCGAAAGGTGAATTTCCGAAACTGTCAACGATTTGCGAAAGCGCGAGATTGTGTGTGATATTGTGTTCTGATGTTAATGCGGACCTATCAGAACTTTATTTCTGTACCATGAACTGTTGTGCAGGCACAAGAAGCATATTTATCGCACTACTAATTGTTGAATCATCAAAAAAAGAAGCTAATTGCGTGTAGTTCGTAAAGTGCCTGAGAAATAAATAGAATTGCTATCAGTATAACAGTGTCTTACTCAAATAAAGTATATAATAGCTGACATCAAATCAAATAGATGTTATAGTGTCTCACAGCCACCCAGAATAGGTAAGCTGCATGATGCGTTCAAAGGATTCATTAACGGACGTACCAAAGAATTCCCCGTAGTGCAAGAATATATTATTTTTGCATTTACTTTCATCAAAGAAAAAATAACTGACACAGTCGCTTAAAAGGCCAGTTATTTTAAAATTCTTTTAATTTAAGACAGATATAACTAAGGTTTTGACCTGGCTGTTGACCTTTCGGAACATCTGCCGCTAACGAACAAAACAGTACACGTTGGCAAGCACATATATTCAATATACTGCCAGGACACACATAAAGTACGCACTTATGTTGTGGTCCGACACAACTCCCCTCTCACATTTCCGCTTACATTTTGTTTCATGTAGGATGCTTGTTTGACAATTTGGACAGCGTTTATCCAGTTAAACGCAGTCATGTGTAGTTCAAATTTGATTAAACGAATATTTGAGAACAAACTCTCCTCTCAAAATTAATACAAATTTAAATATTTTGTATATTATCAAAAGAGGTAATAAAAGGAACGATTAAACAGAATTTTTAAAAGTGTCTCAATTAAATATAATTTTCCATGAATAATTTTAATATATTTGATATAATTTTACTTTTAATTACTTAATTAAAATGATATGCATATATTAAAAGCTCAACGATTTTTTTTACAACAAATAAACACCAAATCATAGAATATATACTATTTTTTTATTATTGTATATTTTTATTATTGTTTTTTAAATTAAGATAAGATTTTATTTTCAGTTAAATATCAATTGAATTTTGTTAAAATTTGTATATTAACATGATTTAAATCAAACTAAGAAAAAATGGACAATATTTATTTCTGAATTTTAATTTTCCGAGCTTGCATTGAATTCTATTTTCTTATTAGTTGCAAAGGCCATAAAGTATGCGTATCATTTGGATATGTGATTTCTGCTTGAGGTCTTCTCATGTGTTTTCGAAACTTAAAATTAGAAATTTTAATTATCTTTTAATCTTACCAAGCAAAGAATTCTTTCGCTTTTATTTTCCCTTTTTTAATTGCAAACTCTTGATGTACTTCGTTAAGTGCACCGTAAACTGCATTTTATAGAAAACGCGCACAGACGGACATTAATTAGCTGCTTTGTCTTTTTTTGTTCTTAACTTAATACATTCTTTTTATTTAATTGAATGCTTTGGCCTGCAGTCAGTTACGCTTTGATCCCACTCGAGCAGCTTCCAAACATTTATTTCTACACTACGGTGTGCCAGACCGAGTTTTTGTTGGGATTACACACTTCGCATCAATTTGTTAACTCAGTTTGACATCTAAACGGGTTGTGACAGCTGGCGACCCAGTATGCAGCTTTTCTCGAACACTTTAACTCACACCCACACAGTGCGTATGCGTAATGCAATTCAGCATTGTTATGCAAGCAAGCGGACCCGTATTGCTGGCGGAACTAAAAGGACCTGCTGTTTCCGGCAACCACATTACATTATGCACTTTTTCCTCTGTGCCCACATACGACACACCCCACTCCTCCATTGAAATTTCAAACATGTCTGAATAACTATATCCAGAGATATGTTGTATCAAATACTTGACTTTTGCGCCAGCTGATGGCCTAATAAATGCGTAAGCTTGTGCCTAATAAGAGTTGAGCCTTTAGAGAACCCAAGCAAATATTTATCAAAACAATTGAAGTCGAGTTGTATTATTGAACCGCCCGTCGACAGATACATAACCATAATACTCGTATATATGCACATGAGCAGCATATGGATGGACCTCAGAAACTTAAACACAAATTGTGTGCACATATATTTTATTTGCATATGTATTTCTGTGCTGTTAATACCTTCTACTCCATTTGGCAAACAGCAACTCACACGTTTTTCACGACTATAGCTTTAACAGGGATTTCTACATGTATGATTGTTTTTTTCTATCGTATGCTTGACTGAAATATTTTACTTTAGACATGCTCGATAGCCTGTTAAATGTATGTACTATTCCATTATTTAACTTTTAATTATAGAATTTAACCTTCTTAGCTGTACATACATTTTAAGGACATTTGTCTGTTGCTGGGAAATACTGATTAAAAGATAGTTTAATTCATTTTTAAATATTTAGCATATTCTTTAAATAAATAATAATTATGATACCTACCTCATAGACCATTAAGTTTTTCACACTGTGCAACAGAGTTGCGTTCAAGTTTTGTTTACTTTAAATTTTTGCACTTGACTTCAGAAACAAAATATATTTACGAAAATAAGCGGCTTACTTTAAGTGCAGGACATTAAAACTTAAGAGAATTTATGAACATGTCAGAAACAGTTCTTAACCATTTGCCAGCCATTCGTATATTAAAAAGTTTTCCCTGCCAATGGCCATACATGTTAATAAATTTAATTATAATGGTGCTTAAAGCCATTTAATTGAGAATGTCGTTGAGGCACGCAGCTGACAAACTATTGAGGATTTTTATTAAAGTTTCAAACACGCCATCATGTTGCTTTATATACCCTGTGCCCAGTAAAAATAACTAAAAATGTGTGTACAACAGCAACAAAAAAAAAATATACAATAGATACATATATATCAACATTTTCAATTTAGATTATTTTCTTCATGAAAATAGTTTTTGTGACATATTTAGTAATAATGTCAATTAAGCTGGCTGGTTTATGATTTGTCTTTTTATACCCATTAAAAATGGGTAAAAAGGGTATATTGTATTTGTGCAAAATGTAAATGTATATAACACCAGAAGGAAGCCTCTTCCACCTCATAAAGTATATATTCTTGATCAGCATCAATAGCCTAGTCGATCTAGCCATGTCCGTCTGTCCGTCTGTCTGTCTGTTCGACTGTGCGTCTGGCTGTCTGTCCGAATGTATGAACGCAAGGATCTCAGAACCTATAAGATCTAGAGACTGAGACTGCAATTTTAGCTGTAGGTCCTCCTAGTGCCTACGCAGATCGATTTTTTTTCGATAATCGATAACTTACTCCGTTTCCAAGCAATCGATAAAAATCAATATCGACAACCTGTTTTTTGAGCAAATTGGGTAAATAAGTAGAGCTAGAGCCAAACATGATGTGTTGCTTCTAGAATATGATATATATATCAAGTATCTTTCATTTTATACCTATCGCCATTTTCCTGCTACCAGCTCAAAGAGGGTTCAGGGTATTCCCTAGTCGGGAGCTCCCGACTAGAATCTTTTACTTGTTTTCTATATATAGAAGAAGGAATTTATCAATAAGAAGCTTGTTACAGAGTATTTTATAGTAGGATTCTTCTATCTGCCTTAATATTTGAAAAATTGGTCCTCCTAGATACAGATTATGACCTGTTAATTTCTCATAGAAGTTATTTGTGAGATCTACGTGAAAGTGACGGATGAAATAGAATAGTTATATATCTCTTAGTAGAAGAATAATTCCCTTTCCAAACAACAAGTACGGCCCTCGCAGCTTATTGAGCATTGTTGCTCTGAAAGTGTGTCAAGATGGAAAATCAGTTCGTGCCGACAGAATTCACAAAAGAGACAGCAATTTTCTGGTCTTAGATAAACCCCGATTGCCATTTTGGCGGTTAACGGATATTGGATGTTCGACGGCAGTTTATCTTATGGGGTGATTATATGGTCTTCATTTCAGCAAAAGGTTTAAAAATATATTTTGTGCAAATTTCGGGCTAGTTGTTATCGTACTTAGCTCCTGGTAACGTGTCTATATTTAAATAAAATTATGCACGCATTAAACATTCATAAATAATATAAATTTAGTTGCGGCAAAGCCGGGCCAGTTTAATGTAATTAATTATGGCCATGATGAATGGGCATTTAAGTTGCATGCAAATTACTAGATTTAAAAACAATCTATTAAAAGAAAAACCATTGAGGACGGAACGTTTGTGGTATTCATTATATAAATTGTGCGAATGTTTCAGCCTTCATTGAGGCTTGATTTCTATAAGTTTACCCATAGGCAATCGGCCGAATTTGTGAACATTTCGCAATCTTATCAGAGTGGACGCGGCTCATTGATTAGAAAACTAAAAATAAACAAATGGCTATAAATAGATAAATTTGAACTGTAGACGTTTTGTCTTGGCGGGTTTCAGATTCGATAAATTGCAATAGAACTGACTAGAACTGGCTTGACGAGGACTTTGCCTTGATTGCTCCACTTGCTACTCCAGTAGTTTACATAATAAAGTGCTACTTAATTTATGACATTGAGCAAGTGGATTTCTAAAAGGAAATTAAATCTAATTAAGCTGATAGTTGAAGTGTTTCTAGTCTCGAAAGACCCTGACCTAAGCCTGTTTTGCTGATGAAGATCAAGCTTCAAGACGTCTCATATTACTAATGTACATATGACCAGCATCTACTTTTTTTTTCGAATTCATAATAATATAAAATGATAAATTGCTTCAAAGAAACCGCTATTTCTGTTCTCCTCAAAGCAATTTTCAAGCTCATTTGCTTTTCAGTTAAGTGCTCGAATTAAGCAGAAAGTATGTGTAAGTAATACACGAGCCGTTAACACGAAAACAGCTCGGAGCTTAATGATTACGATTTGTATGTATATACCCAGTATCCATAGAATAGGGGTACAAAAGGCTATGATAGTTATATATGTGCAAATTGAGCTCCAAAAATGTTATAAGATCGGGTTGTGACTATTGAAATTAAATAAGATATCATCAATGTGTGGGAAGAAAAAAAAATTTAGGGAGGTTCGACTGTTTCTTACGACAGCGCTGGATACAGGGTATCTGTAAGTACTCCTGCCTGTTTCTTTATTTTTGGCTTGTATTTCCAACAAGCGCACAAAATGTGCACATGTGTCGAGGTGTCTGGGTACAAGCTTTGGGCTCACGGGCTTATGGCCAACCAGGCATAAGTGCCCATACATATGTATATGTACCATGTCTATATGTAAGGGGGTGCTTATTAATATTTGTCCATTTGTACTTGTGGAACCGTGTGTAAACATGATTGATTCACTCGAGTTGCAGTTCGGCCCGAGTGGGCACTGTCACCTTTTCCGATCCTAATCAATCAGCAGTTATTTAATTTTGTTAACGACCTAAAAATAAATTGACGGTTACCAACTGATAAGCGTTTCCATGTTCCAGTCCAATTTGTTATTAATTTATTTGATTTATATTTTTCATTTTTTCATTTTGAAATTTTTTATAATGAGACCACCTTTAGAGCTATTTATAGCTGCTAGTCTGTTAAATGGGCTGTTAAGCTCAGTACACTCTACTTTCAAATAATCATAAAAAGTGGAGCTCCCTTTTAGTAATTTGAATTTAAATATAAATAAAATGACATGTCACAAAATATATGTATGTTAGGACCGATCAATTTAATTTGAACAGCAAACTTTATTTGTTGTACTTACATGTAGACATTAGCTGGGTATCTTCAACTTAAGAGCTCGACCCAGATATTTCACATTAGTAAAAATCTCGATGTTAAAATGGTTCTATATGATAGATGTGGGGTTTCTTTCAGAACATGTAGCTGGCGTTTGCCATATCATAATGAGGGTATTCCAAGCGTTTAACTGAGCTGTTGATATGAAGCACATGACCCAAACGATTTGATATTTGGTATCATTGGCATTTCGCTTTCGAAATTGCAAATCACCTTCTGCGCCTTCCACTATTTGCACTGTCAAATGCTGGTGATGAATTCTTATAAGTTAATCACCAGCTGTTGCTGTGCTATTCCGCGCCACTGGCGCCCACCTTCGACTCTGATAAGCAGAACATACCTTCCTTCCGCCTATTCATACAACTGACACTATGTTCTTTACATAGCTGCTTGTGCAGACTTTCAGACCACAAGACAACGCTGGGAACTGTCAGACGCGTGGCATTCCTGCTCCATGGCGCCAAGTTCTACTATGCTGAGTGAACACAATCTAAACTTTTTTTATCAATCCACCCAATAAAGAAAGTTCAATGCATTCAGCGTCGATTTTTCAATGTTTTACTAATTGAACATGTTTAAATAGAGTATGGTAAAATCGATCAAATTTAGACCTTTGAAGTCGAGTTTTTACATTCAAAATCGCTGTTATTAAATTATCGCTTACTTCTACGATTCGCCTGGATTCGAAAAATTTCGATTTTCAGCTACTTTTAATAAAATGATTTTATCATTTTCCTGTCAGAGTAAATGCCCTTGCAGACTACATTTTTATACCCTGAACCCATTGAAAATGGTTAAAAAAGGTATAATGTTTTTGTGCAAAATGTAAATGTATGTAACAGGCAGAAGGAAGCATCTCCGACCCTATAAAGTATATATATTCTTGATCAGCATCAAAAGCCGAGTCGATCTAGCCATGTCCGTCTGTCTGTCCGTCCGTCCGTCCATCCGTATGTTTGAACGCAAGGATCTTAGAAACTACAAGAGCTAGAGACTTGTAATTTTAGCTGTAGGTCCTCCAAGTCCATGCGCAAATCGAGTTTGTTTCCGATAATCGATAACTTACTCCGTTTCCAAGCAATCGATAAAACTCAATAACGACATCGTGTTTTTTGAGCAAGTTGGGTAAATATTAAGAGCTAGAGTCACCAAACTTGATATGTTGCTTCTAAAATAGTATACATATATTAAGTATCTTTCATTTTATACCTATCGCCACCTGCCCGCTACCACCGCAGAGCTATAAATCAAGTCGATAACCCAACTTGTGTTGCCAACTAATTTAACCCACAATTTAAATGTAACTTACTTTTGAGAATACACAAATATTTGGATATTATGGACAGTAAGATATGCTGTAGAAAATTTCATTAAGATCGGTTAACAAAAACCCAAAAGTTATGTGTTTTACTACGCAATTAGATGGGGCGCCAATTCCAAGAATTTCTGTATAAATGTACACACACACATTCATGTGCGTCAGTTTCGAACTCTATCCACAGCGTTGCAATTGCTATTGTTTTCTGTGCTGCTTTTTTAATTCGTTTTTTTTTCAATAAGACTCAATTATAGGTGTGAATTTTGAGTAGAGGCAGTCGCGAGCCCTACCGGGGAACTATTTTTATACCCTGAACCCATTAAAAAGAGTAAAAAGGGTATAATGTTTTTGTGCAAAATGTAAATGTATGTAACAGGCAGGAGGAAGCATCTCCGACCCCATAAAGTATGTATATTATCAAGTATCTTTCATTTTATACCTATCACCACCTCCCCGCTACTACCTCATAGCTATAAATCAAGTAAATAACCCAAGTTGTATTGCCCACCAATTTAAGCTTTAATTTTAATGCTATTTACTTTTTGAGAATACACAAATATTCTATGGTACAATAAGATCTACTGTACAAAATTTCATGAAGATCGGTTAAATAACACACACGTTCATGCGCGCCTGCTTCGAATTCTATCAACAGCATTGCAATGGCGATTGCATTGATTTCTGTGCTACTATTTTAGTTCGCAAAAGAGCGCGTAACGCGAGCTGAATTTGGTGTTGAAATAAGAGGGTTCAGTGTATCACCTAATCGGGAGCTCCCGACTATAACCTCTTACTTGTTTTTCTTTTGTTTGTCAAGACATTTACTCTCGCAGTTACGGATATACTCCTAGCACATGAAAATAGAAGAGTTTGTTAACTACCTAGATATAATACGAAAAGCACAGCTGGCTTTTGTCCATAAGGACATTAAAGTTTAACAACTCAAAGGCAAAACTTCTTTTTTATACCCTGAACCCATTAAAAATGGATAAAAAAGTGGGCAAACTGGGTTTCTGCAAATGTATGTAAGAAGGAAGCATCTCCGACCATTATGTATGCATATTCTTGATCAGCGTCAATAGCAGAGTCAGTCTAGCTATGTCCGTCTGCCTGTTCATTTGTCCGTCGTTCTGTCCGCATGTATAAATGCGTCAATCTCAGAACCTATAAGAGCTAGAGACCCGAAATGAACCTAGGTCCTCCAAGTCCTCCTAATCGTTTGTCCCGTTTCCAAAATGGATATGGATTTAAAGGACTAGAGTCACCAAATTTGACATGTAGTTTCTAGAATAGTGTATACATGCCAATTATCTTTTATTTTATTTATTTTTAAAGCTACCGCCACCGCTTACCTTCCCCATCGCCATAAATGAAATATATTAATCAATGGAAGCCATAATTCTGACTTCATAAGAAAAACGAATATTCTATACCACAGCTAGATCTAATTTCTTTCTTTCTAATTTATTTGAGATAACCGATCTCAGCACAGAAGTACACAGAAAACGTGTGTTTACATTGAAAAGCCCCGTGGTTGCGGCACCTAGTGCAAAGCGCAAGAGTTTCTATACACATACATACATTCAAATACCTCTCTATTCTTAATTCGATTCACCGAATTGCAATTGCGATTGTATTGTATTCTGTGCTTTTTGTATTTGCTGCTATTTTAATTGAGTTTTTATATGAAAAGAGTAACGCATAGAAGGAGAAATTTCCGACTCCATAAAATAACTATTCTATATCAGCATCAACTGTCATATCTGTCCGTCCGCCCTTCTGTTTGTTTCTATGCGAACAAGCCTCTCAGGGCAAATGTCTCAAAGGGTATTAAATCGTCGGTATCTTGGTATATCCTTACTTTCTCTTTTCTCATCATCATCAAATTTAATTCTAGGTATGGCCACGTGGTATGAAGCAGTGGCAAGTTCGGTTAAAGGTAGTTGCGACTTTGACAACCGCAGAGGGAACTATCTTCTTTTATTTTTATTATCACTAAGGCATTTGGTGTTGGTAGAAGAAGGCTTAGGGTATCCCTTGGTCGGGCACTCTCGTCTTAAGCACTCTTACTTGTTTTGTTGTGTAAAAATGCTTAAAGTTTATTTGGACACTTTTGATATTGATTAAAATTTATTTTCAAACTATATCAAATTCCAAACATTTTAAATTTCTTGATATTTTCAACAAAAATTTGATGAGCATGTATTTCATGGCCAATTGTAGAGGACGACTGCTGTTAAAATTGTTGGCAAACAAGAAATCATGAGTTTTCAGTGGGCTCCGATAAGATTAAAAATCAAAAAAATCAATCAGTTGACAAGGTTAACATATCAACATGGAAAGGTTGCTATGAGTTTTAAAAAGTTTTCAAAATCCGCCGGCTTATTTTTTTCTGAAATACTGAATTTCCACCGAAATATTCCATTCATTGCGGCCTTATCAATAGGTTTAGTAAATGTACACAATTCCGCTGAAACTTGTGTAAACAATTGAACCTTTTTATACCCTTGCATAAAGCGAAAAAAGTGTATTCGTTTAATATTACACCTTTAATTTACCAGAAGCTAGAGATGAAAATCTATTATATATAGTTTTTTAGCCAAGTACATCTCCACGATATTACAGACCTTTAAGAGTCACTTATAAATGAAGCCTATTTTCCTCTGTCTAACTACAAACAGAGTATGGCGCAGTTGGTTGCACCCGAGTGCAATGTACTCTTATACGCTTGTTTATCACTGTAGGCGAGCTCAGCAGCAAATAACATTGTACACGTTTTACCATAACATTTCCACCATGATTCATTGTATTTAATTAATGAGGGACCATAAACCATAATACGTCAGTCAATCGGAACATATGTGTACAAACATTTGATAGCCAGAATGAGGGGTTTTACGGACCGTCGTAAATGATAATTAAAGTGGCCAAGTAGTTCGCTGTATTGGGTGCTAATATATGTCTGATCTCGCTTGGCATATTAAATATTCTTCTCAAAAATTAAATACTATTTAATAGTATTAAACATTTTAAGTTCTGGCTAATTGACTGACTAACTGCTTGGTAATCAACGCACAGCCCGCACAGAATTGCACCCGCAACTGTGAGTAATAGGTGAAAAGGGTTGGAAGAAAAATTTTTCTTACCATTCGATCGGATTTTAAACTCCTTTTGTGGGTTGTGTTAGTGAAAGTATAATTTTTGGTCTGAAACTAATTCTTTTTCTTTGCTTGATCTACTTTTTATCATTTAAAATATTTAAATCAATAAATTTTTTATACGGATGGACTTAAGCTTCTCACGTGTGGGAAATGGGTGGAAACGTAATGAAATCAAAAAACTTGTTTGTTCAAAAGCCGTTATGATAGTAAGTCTCTCTGCTGCTGATCTCACAGAAACGTACCTAGTTTCCTATTAGGTTATTTTCAAACGAAGTTCAACGTACGATAAGTTTATGGTATCAAGTAGATTGTAAAATCGAAATATATACATATATCATTGTGGAGACTTTGATTTTTAATTGCACGGGATTGTGTGTGCTCTAAGCTAGTGCAATGAAAGTTTGGAATAATTCATTTTAAAGTACAATTACAGCTTTTATTGCAGCACCCCTACAAACAACGATAAAACAAGCCTTGTCGTAAAGATAATGGATCCCACTGAGCAATAAGGGAGCCAATAGATCATTAAAAGTATTAAGCAAACAAAATCAGATCCCTTGCACGTAAACTTAACACGGATTTTAACAGAACGGAATTCATAATACTTAGGATATACCATTGCTTTCCATAGCACCATACCTTGTAGATTTAGCAAATTCATTCTCTTCAACAAGCTATAAAAAGTTAAGGTTTTAAGATTCAAATTTTTTAACAGTTTGTTTATCTCTATATATTAAACTGCTTGTCCCGACTGACTGCTTGGCTAAGAAAAAGTATGAAGCGATTTGGGAAATTCCACCACCAACAGTGGTCAATTAGTGAAAAATGTTTGTATGAAACTTTTGTGTTTACCATCCGATCAGCCGCAAACTCATGTTCAAAGATCTTCGTTCAAATTCATTTGCGGGAGGTTTGACACTTTTGTGGGTCAAAGATTTGGTGGGTGACGTTCCGCGCTGAAACTTATTTCCAAGGATCTATATGAAAAATCATTTGAGATGTGTTTCATATTTTTCGTAAAATCAAAGCTTCATCGGTGGAAAATGCGTTCGAAGTTTTTTTGGGGCAGCTTTAAGTTTCGTCCGATCGACATCAAACTTACATTCAAGGCCCTAGAAAATAATTTAATGAATACGTGTGTCGGCGCTTTCAGAAATTCCATTCGAGACTGTGGAAAATTGGCGGTAAACAATTCTATGAAAGTTTATTGTTTACCGACCGTTCGGCTTCAAAATCAATTTCAAATGCACTCTTCATGGATGATAAATGAGAATGAATATATATAATTTTTTTAGCACAAAACTAGCCACGGGCAAGGCCGGGTAATACAGGCTAGTTTATATATATTCGACTGACTGAGAGTCTGTTTGACTGGCAGATTGACTGACGACTTATTTGTCTGACAGAACAGCTGACTGACTGACAGAATGTGACATACTTAAGTGCAAGGGGAATTGGTGAATTCCACCAGCAAGTGTGGAAATTGGCGAAGAACGATTGTATGAAACTTTGGCGGCTGTATGGGTGTTCAGATATTGTAGAAAATTGACACACAATTCATTCAATTTGGTTTATTTTAACCCGCTCGGCCGCATATTTATTTTCAAAGTCGTGCGATTAAGATTACATGAGGGCAATGGGTGAAAGAAAAACCGAAAACTTGAAGAAAAACTTGGCTCGGGAAAAGTTGAGTAATATGCGCTACTAATATTTATAATTATATACAAATACTATTTATGATGAAGAACTTTAATCGAAAACATCTTTAATTATTTATTTTAGCGGCAACATGCTGCAAAATCTATCAACGTTTAAATTTTCCGAGCAATCAATGCAACTTAATTGATTGGTAAATTGCACTCACAAAGCAAGTCCAAGGAGGAAAGGCAAAGGCAGGCTGTGAACCAGAGGCGGAAGGAAAACGCTGGCGCCAATGCAAATTAGCCTAGATTGCGCCCAGAGGAAATCGCAGCTACAAAATGCAGGCGTGAAAAATTGCAAATCACTTGAAATTATTAGAAATCTTGGAGCCTGGAAACGGCAACAGCCAGGTGTAAAGAATGCGAGCATGGGGCAGCTGTTGTTGTCGCTGCTGTTGTGCCTGCAGTGCCTGGGCATCTGCCAGGCCAGGTGCCGCGACGAGCCGCCACGCGATTGTGAGGCCATCTGCGATAAGACTAGCGCCAACTGTTCTATACGGGCCCTGGTGCTGCTCCCAAATGACGATGGGTACGAGGCGTCGCTGCAGCGCGTGCTGCCCATTCTGAAGGTGGCAGAGCAGCAGATCCGTGCCACATCGCTGATACCATCGTATATTGACCTGGAGTGGCTTGCCCACGACACCAAGTGCGATGCCTCGCTGGGCGTTATCCGGGCCATGGATGGCATCATCAAGCAGTGTGCGCAGATTATTTTTGGACCTGTCTGCGACTATTCGCTGGGTAAGCTACGGTGAAGCACAAAGTCCATCACGCTACTCCACATAATGCAACAACTTTCAGCTGCTGTAAGTCGCATTACCAAGTATTTCAATAGCCAGGGCACGCCCCTCATCACCGTGGGCGGCTCCACCTACGACTTTGAGCAGAAGAAAACTGATTGTGGCGATGAGTTTTACATGCTACTGCGCACAGGAATGCTCAGCTTTGAATCCTTATCCGAATTGACCATAAATGTGATGAAGCAGTAAGTCGGCAATTGTATTTTTTTTTGCATTTCCCAATCAATGTTAGGCCCGTTTACCGTCCAGGCACAACTGGTCACATTCAATTTTCTACTATGAACGCGATGGACAGCGCAATGTGGCAGGCTTGCACACCTGTTTTCTTATGATGAAATCCCTCGGCAAACAAATGCGCAACGAAAACATGACCTTTGCCCAATATCCGCTTGAGCCAAATATCACGAATCGGTCGGAGGAAATGCGCCGCGAAATTGGCAATAAACATTCAAGTAAGTAAAGCGTTTGCAATGTAAAAATAAAATATAAATATAAGATTTTATATATTTAACAAAAAATATATATGCTATACTTCTAAAAATAATAATAATAAACAAGATAAATTAATATGCATTAACAGCCAGCAAGGCTGCTGAGCTAACCGCTAACAGCGGAAACTGACGAGCTCTGTTAATAACATTTTCAACAATACTGGCGCTTAGCAATGACAACAACCAACTGTGCTTTCAAATGCTTCCATTGTTAACATTGCGTAAAAGCAATATTAATAATTCAAGAAAATACGAAAGCAACATTCTGAAAGTTTAAAGAGTGGTTATTTATAACACAAATCCATAAAACTGATTTTGAGTTCAAAATGTATGCAGCTGTTGTATTCTATAAGTCATTTATTTACACAAGAGTCTGAATCTAAGGCTGAGCTTTCTGTGAATAAAAATGTACATGCAATTCTCATGCACATTTAATTTTACAAAGAAGTGTAAAGTGTCTCTAACCTACAATTATTGAAGCAGCATCCAATCCAGTAAGCACTGTTTGAAACATAAACGAAGTCCACCCAATTTTAAACCTCCAAAAGCTTTAACAGCGCCTTATGACTCGTAAGTGCTTTCTCGAAGAGGGATATCAAACAGCTGTTTACGCATACCAATGCAATTGGCAAAAAAGCCGGCTGTAAACTCAGAAACAATTTCGATATCGAAAAGCAACGGTTATTTAGCTGCTTGCTGCTGCAGCCGCCAGAAGCCGGCGTCAAATTGTTTAATGCGGACCACAAATCCAATCGGACAAACGATTTTTCCAGTTAGAACAATAGTCAACTTGACAACAATTAAATTGGTGAAGTAAATAAGTGAAAGTGACATGAAACTCTTTAAAGTAATGAATTAATATACAGAAAGGAAAATATCTTAAGGCAATTGAATAAAGTTCCTGAACTAGAATTATTTAAATAAAACGTTGACAGCCACGAGCCACGCTCTGATAAATGTTCTATCACCAAAAAAGAGATTCAAATAGTTGACTTTTTTTTTTTTTTTTGGATTGTTAGCCTATTTGTCATACTCTTGTGCTGACATCCTTTGTCGCTATTTAATGCACTACGTGAAACGCATTCTTCACATTTTCCATTTCCTATTTACCTGTCAGCCACACGCACCATTTTTCTGTAAAGTGCTTCAAGCATTTCTGAGCATAGGGGAGATCTGCCAATCCGTTGAGGGTATTCATTGTTAAAAATTGAATGTCGCTCAAGAAGTACGTAAAATATATTGTGTTTTGACTAACTGCAGAGCTCATTTCAGCTATAAAAATTTAGCCTTTTTTTGAGTGTATCTTAAATGTGAAACAATCCCTATGCAAAACTATACCCGCAAGAAATAGTAAGATATAATGCAAGTTTCTTAAATGAAATGAAAATGTATTTCAACTTGTTGACTTGTTCAAGCAAAATATAAAAGTCTTGAAAACAATTTTTTTTTATATAAAAGCTTATTTTCTAATACTAATACTTCATTCTATACTGCCAATGCTATTCCGATGCTGATCAGATTTTTCCCATAGTTAAGGACCATGGGCTCAAGGCGTAAATGTTGAATTTAGTCAAGATTACTTGAAAACCCCAAAGCTTTTTAGCACAAGACAAAATCTTTAATTTTGTAACATACTAATACACGACTTAATTTCTTTTCCTCGCACTTTGCTGTTCGTAGCACATTACGATATTTTGAACAACAAACTGTTTAGTTTAGCTGTGATTTCTATATAACATTTTTGTTTTCCTTAGTTTTACTAAACCCAAATATAAATTGCTCTTTGTGACTTAAGAGTCGATTAAAAATACATTGTCGATGCTAAAAAACATTCATTTTACCTTTAAGCCCCTCTTACAAACTGCAAAATGTTTGGCTCCTTCGAGTTTGCCCACAGGAGCAAAAGTGCATGCGGTCACCCACTCAGAATGGAAACAAGCACAAAACTGTTAAAAACATGTGCTAACAGCACTCGTAACTACCCAGTAAGGCATAAGTTTTATCAAACAATTTCTTATAAGCTACGTTTGAATCAATGAGTTTGTGGTTTGGGGGTAGTATATATCAGTTAGAACATGGTTTCGAGTGCAGAGAATTTATAAAAACAAATAATAATGCCGAAATATACACATCTTTTGGGCAAATCTTCATGAAGGAAATCACAGCTATAAATAGGCAATGCAATGAGCTGGTTCAGTGAAAACAATTGTCCTTTGTACCTATTCCCTACCAGCTTCTGTTCTGATTCTCGATATTATTATTATTATTAGCTGCAAGCACCAAATACTTTGCAATCCCATTTCAATTTCATAGAGCTAAGGAGACAAAATCTTCATGTTGTCAACTTAAAATTTCAATTAGTCTATTATCTCTCACATAAAATCAACTAGCTAACTTGCAAAACATAAGTTAAAAAAACGTTCAAATTAAAATGTACATAGTACTCTAATTCAATTCACAGTTGTTAGGCTTGAAAAAATAATTTAATTGCTATTTACATTCTGTACTATTGTAATTTTCGAGAAGTAAAACGGATTTTTAAAACCAGCTCCCAATTCGTAAAATCTTTCTAGAGAAATAATAGCCCAAGTGGATGAAAAGTGAGCATTGCCTTTAATTCAAGTTGAGTACAAATCCATTGGGGCTTAAAAACTTGCTGCCTACTAACCGGCGAGTAAGACACCGGAGATAAGAAGGGCACCGAACTGTACTTTTTTCCAAAATTGTTTGGTTCAAAATGGTATTTACTTTGCCATATATGGAAGATGCCAACATTGGATATAGGTCAAGTTTATACGAGATATGAAAATATGTATGAAATGTAAAATTTTATGTACAACGGGCAATTGTAAATTTTATATTGAACTTAAAATCACTTTCAGATAGAGATATAGTGAAGCTTTAAGTTTTACCCGGTATGCTCCAAACTTATTTTCAAAACTCTATATAAATACTTAATGAATACTTGTTCCAGCGATTTGGGAAATTCCATCCGCAGGACAAACAGTTTTATATATAAAGATATTCGATAAGATTAATATCATCATGAGTTTGATGCTTTCAAAAATATCTTGACCGTAGAGATTTAAGGTTGTTATGAAAAGCAAACGAGTTACTCTTTTTGAAAGATGTGAATATAATGTTTTTGGATTTTCGACACATTTCGAAGAAATACCCAGCAGCTAAAATTAGAATGGAATACGAGCTAACAAAAAATTGCCACTACCCAAAAAAAAAGTGAAATAATAAACATTTTATTATTTTTATGGAGCCGCAGTAATAGATATTAATGTCACAAACGAATTTCTGCAAGGGAAAGCTTGGCAAAAAACGAATGGCCAAATGTGCTTTATTTAAAAAGTGCTGTGTCATCCATTCGGATTTTAAAACAATTGAAACTTTGGCATCGCAGTCAATTGTCGGCAAAGAGGCGTATGTGCAATATTTCAGTTGCGGCTGCAGTTACATTCGTATAAGGGTCGCATTTTTCATTATTGTATGAATTAAATTGTTATCTGTATCTGTATATATATATATACTAGTGAGTATAGCCCGGCCTTGCCCGTGGCACGTATAAAATAAATTTTCCCAGAAAGTTTGAAAATGAGGTTGAGGCCGATTGGATGGTAAACAAAAAACATACAACAGTGGTGGAATTTGCCAAATCGCTGAAAAAAGTTTTCTTTAAATTACTAAATAGAGTTTTGAATATGAGTTTGAAGCAAATCAGGCAAAACTTTAAATTTATCCCAAAAAATCTTTGAATCACATTTCTACCGAAATAGTTTGGATTCTGCGAAAAGGGTGAAAGACGTTTTTGCATATATATCTCTGATAATGAATTTGAGTGCGAAACGTCACCCACCCCCATTTCCACCAAGGAGAAATGGATTATCAAAAAAGTGCGAAACATCCATAAAATGAATTTGAACAAATTTCATTGAAAATGAGTTTGAGGCCGATCGGATGGTAAACAAAAAAGTTTCATACAAACGTTTTTCGCAATTTTTCCAAACTTGCGGGTGGAATTTCCCGAAACCCCGACTTAACATGCACCTTTATCACATAAGGTGACTACATTGAAAATTTCAGCTTCCTAGCTCTTACGGTATGGGCTGTGCGTTGATCACCAATCAGTCAGTCAGTCAGTCAGTCTGTCAGTCAGTCAGGACAAACAGTTTTATATATAGAGATAGAGTAGTCCGATTTTAATAATCCTTTTCGTTCAATATATCTAACAAAAAATAAATAATACTTTTTTAACAAAAAATGTTTGATAGAAGATTTTTATTTACGACTGATCGTTCCTATGGTTATATATATATACAATATATATTCCTATATATATATACAATATATATTCCTATATATATATATATATATATATATATCCCCCTCTGCATCAGAAGCTGGACTTGTTCAAAAACAGGCGGATGGACAGAATGATGGCTATATTGGTTCGGCTGTTGATAATGATCATCATCTCTGCAACATCTATTTGTTTCTTTGTAACACCAAATTATAAAACCGAGTATTGAGTATTATAAAACCATCATAGCATAAATATATGCGTATTAAACTATCATAGCATGGCGTATACGAATAACATTTTTGCTGTTATACGATGACACATATGTGCGTTGGGGCCAGCATATTTCCGCCATTAGTGACAAATTAAATTCAAGTGTGTCACACTTGTTGAGAAAATGTGCGCAAGTCACGTAACTCGCAAGACACGTTACGCTGAATATATTGTTCCCCGCACAGCTCATACGCCGTGCTGACCGCGGGCTTATTTACGTAATTTGCAATTGACTTTCATATTGTTGTCAATGATTTGAATCCAAATCGTAATCGGTCATAGTTGAATCACTAAAATGAGTTGGTTTTGAGGTTTGTGTTTTCGATAATTGCTAATGTCATGAATTATGAACAAAATCATTCATTGATTGATTTTGATTCATCATCTCAGCTCAGTTGCGAGTGATGACAATTGAGCATCTGAAATATTTACATGCCTTGATTAGTGCTCATTTTACTGCTTATTCTGTCCCCGCCGGGACGACTATGAAAAAATTATATAATCTAGATTCATTATGCATATTTAATTGTTTTCGCTTTTTCAAAAGCTAATTCCCTCTCAAGATTAGAAAAAACATTCATCTTAAATGAAAAAAGGAAATACGTTTATGGGTCTATAATACATTTATAAGGCCCATTGACAGGAAAACAGATAATATGTGGCAACAAGCGCATTTTGGGGTTTCCAACCAGCTATTCTCGATGAACTAAGGCATATCAAAATATTTCTACTAGACAAATATTAAAATGTATATACACGCTAGGAGGCGATATAACCGGGAGTCACTTTGTGGCTTGCTCTGCATACATTTCGTATGCTTTGTATCTGGGGGTGTTTCCACTCTTTGGTTTTCATTTCCTAGTCCCCTTCCTGCTGCATTGCGTATTGTTTTTGCCTACCCTTATGCATCTCCATGTATTTCACAGTGTATGCCTTCATGCTAATGTTGACTTGTGGCTCGCTTGTCTGCGACGTCCTGTCGTTAACATTTCGCCTACCGAGAGTATCAGAAAATTGACCAGGGCGAAACGCCTACGAAATGGCAGGTTCTCTTTCCCGTCGTAGACCCAGGTGCAGTATTACGCTTTAAAAGCTTTTAAGAGCATATCTAACGGTTTAGTTAAGTCTTTCTACTTAATACAGATATATCATTAGTATGATGTAAAAGTAAGAAGTGAGAAGTTCGCACAAGAATTTAATATTCGACCGACCCTATGTCAGCTTTATGATGTAGTGATACTACCGCACGACTAAAACCTATGCACTGCCAGCACCAGAGAGAGAGACATATGCAGAACGAGGTATATGACGAAAGCTCTAAAACGGCATAGAAATGTTTTCAGTCGACTTTTGATAAAAATAACGAATATAGATAACTTTGAAGGTTCGGAGATGGGTGGCGTTGTCTATTGGTTATCTTGACAAAAACAATAAATGCAAATTAATGCAAGACTTTTAGACCGTTTAATGTGAATGTCAGTTAAACTCAGTTATTTCAAAATATAACGATGGTAATATGCAAAATATGCACTGAATATTCAAGGGTCCTTTACCGATTGCCTATTGCTAAATCGTTGTTTGGATGCGCAAATGTATGCAGTCGAAATCGATAGGTCCAGCAACTTGGGAAGTACTGTAAATTGGGAAGTTATGAAGAGGTAATTTGCATATGCCCGAATTGCGAACAATAAACGGCAGTCTATTCAGAGTTGTTAGAATTTGGCTCATTTTGAATTTGGAACATTTTCATGTTCATAGTAAGCCATGCAAATTCTTTTCAACTGCTTTTCCAGTTGGGCTGCAAAAGGGGTATAATATATTTGTACAAATGTACGCAATAGACAGAAGGAAGCATCTCCCGCAAAACAAAGTGTATAAGTGTATAAGAGCTGAGGCAACCTAGCAGGTCCGTCTGTCTGTCAGTCCGTGTGAACGCGTCGACATCGAAAATTACAAAAACTAGAAGCGTACAGTTTCAAATATATATCCTTATATTTATCCATTAATCGATATACCCTGCCACCCTCATAATATCGATAAAAAATGGTTTGATACATGATTTTTAAGTATTAGTATACTTATATTAGATATTTTTCACTTTTTGATATCGTTACAAGACCCTTTTAGATTGCTCCTTTTATATTTTTTATCTTTCGTACACATTAATGGTAAAGCGCGTGTTAACGTTAATGATTAAGGTAAAGTGTGTGAATGACAATGTTACATGGAACTGAGTGATGTATGTAGGACTGTATATAAGTATCTATGTTTTTGTATCTATGTTGCTATGAGTGTCTATCCTGCTCAAGTCTTGCACTTTAGTGCACAATTTTTTTTGCCTTATTTCAATCCAGAAAATCAAGAACGAAGAAGCACAACTGCTGCCTTCCTGTGTATATGTGTGTGCCTGTATAAAGGGAATCTGAAATTATGGTAAAGGTGGAGGAGTATATCTCCCGAAAATATCTTGTTATATTATAATATTTTTCTGCACCTCTTTGCTTGTTCGCACGCACCTAATTAACATAGAGGATAAGTCGAGCTATGTAGCGCTTCCCCATAATCTAAAAGCCATTAGATTACGGCTATGTAATAACGCAGTACTTATCTGTGCCAATTGTTGCACTGTTGAAATGTGTGTAATTTATATGCCATCTAAATACTTTTTTCAGTCCACGAAATGCGCTTTTGTCCCATTGGCATTTCTGGCTCCACCGCAGCAGCTGTTTATTTTGTATACCCTGAACCCATTAAAAATGGGTAAAAGGGGATTAATGTTTTTGTGCAAAATGTAAATGTATGTAACAGGCAGAAGGAAGCATCTCCGACCCCATAAAGTATATATATTCTTGATCAGCATCAATAGCCGAGTCGATCTAGCCATGTCCGTCTGTCTGTCCGTCCGTCCGTCCGTCCGTCTGTCCGTATGTATTAACGCAAGGATCTCAGAATCTGTAAGAGCTAGAGACTTGAAATAACTCGTTAACTTCCTCCGTTTCCAAGCAATCGATAAAAATCGATATCCACATCCTGTTTTTTGAGTAATTTTGGTAAATAATAAGAGCTAGAGTCACCAAACTAGACATGTAGCTTCTAGAATAGTATATACATATATCTGCATTTGGTGTTGGTGGAAGAAGAGGGTCCAGGGTATCCCCTAGTCGAGAGCTCCCGACTAGAACCTCTTACTTGTTTGTTGTTCGCTTTGACTTATCTGCGGCCTTACCGACTGTTGGTCTTTCATTTGGCTTCGGCCTGCTGAGTGCGCGCACACGCACGTTAATACACATATACACATCACGCGCCTGTAAGTATGCAATAAAATACGGAAAACATAATTTGTAAATTTGTATATGCCTTAGCCAGTCTTTTGGCAAGGGTTTCATTTTACTCATTTTAAGCAGATTTTCAAAAAAATAAGCTTCTGCAGATTCAATACAATAAGACAAAATGTATCAGCTGCACCATTTTCTTTAATATCTCTTAAAGTTAGCACACAATAAAACAAGCATTTAATTAAAGTATGTCACAGAACACAGTGGTTTCAGCTGCTGCAGAACAAATTGCATTTCTGATTCAAATTTGTCCCCTCTTATTTTCCACAGAGCAGTTTTAACGAAGCGACAGCTTTGTTGATTACTTTTTGGCAATGTTCACGCTAAACTCTTGTGACAATTTTCGCGTGTAACACAGCTTTGTTTTTATACTCTGCAGACACGAAATACGTTCAAATAAAAGGGGTATGCCACTGTATCAGACAGTGCACGACATCTTTGTCACTATGCCTATATATGTTGTGATAACTACTCTTGATTATCATTAAGTTTATTTTTATACCCTTCTAGAAGGTTTTGGTATCGAAATGTAACACGCACAAAATAAAATGACTACGACCCTATAATGAGTATTTTAGTCCCTAATGTCTTCCTAAATAAAAATGTTTGCATATTCTTAACATGTATCTCATTAAAGGTGTTTTATGTTTCTGTACAGGGTATATTCTCATCAAGAACTGCTTACGAAAGCACTGCCAATTGTTTATACTTGTTGAGTAGTTATCCAGAATTTGTATGCCAAGCATCAAAAAACGTTCCACATTGTGTTTTAATTTTAAAAAAGTATGCTGGGAAAATTTAATTGTAAGGCGCTGCAAGGTAAACACTTGCTGATTTCCCGTCAGCAAATTTCAATAGCATCATGTCTCGATTTTTTTGATTTAAATTGACGCGTCGCCATGGCGGATACATAATATGTCAACTTTTGCTGTGCGGCCAGAGGCTGCTGAACAACTTTTTTTTCTTTTGGCAATGCTTTATTTAGCATCAAATAACTAAGCCCTCCCAAAGACCGCAATACTGTGGCAAAAGTCTCTGAAGCAAACTCTTGACACAAACTTTGGGACAACTTAAATTTTCTGGCGTTCAACTAATTGTGTTTATCTTGCAAATTTCATAGCCACTTGCTGGCTCGCGCTTGAACAAATCAAATTTTTAAACTGATTGTTATCGAATTTTAAAGCATGCTATAAAAAAGAATTCAAGGCAATATATTAATTTAAAGCATCGGTAGAACGGTCTGAGTAACCCAGCCTTATTAGGATATAGCCAGCCATATTAGGATATAGTTGTTAATAATTATACAAATAATCAAAATTAATAATGATAATGATAATGATAATGATAATGATAATGATAATGATAATGATAATGATAATGATAATGATAATGATAATGATAATGATAATGATAATGATAATGATAATGATAATGATAATGATAATGATAATGATAATGATAATGATAATGATAATGATAATGATAATGATAATGATAATGATAATGATAATGATAATGATAATGATAATCATAATCATAATCATAATCATAATCATAATCATAATCATCTTATCTTATCTTATTGCACCATAGAATATTTGTGTATTCTCAAAAAGTTAATTGCATTTAAAATGTGGCTTAAATTAGTTGGCAATACAAGTTGGGTTATTAACTTGATTTATAGCTCTGGGGTGATAGCAGGGAGGTGGCGATAGGTCTAAAATAAAAGATACTTGACATATATATAATATTCTAGAAGCAACATATCATGTTTGGTGACTCTAGCTCTTATTATTTACCCAATTTTCTAAAAGAAACAGGATGTCGATATCGATTTTTATCGATTGCTTGGAAACGGAGTAAGTTATCGATTATCGGAAACAAACTCGTTCTGCGCAGGCACTAGGAGCACCAACATCTAAAATTTCTGTAGCTCTTATAGGTTCTGAGATCATTGCGTTCATACATACGGACAGACGGACGGACGGACAGACAGACGGACATGGCTGGATCGACTCGGCTATTGATGCTGAAGAAGAATATATATATACTTTATGGGGTCGGAGATGCTTCCTTCTGCCTGATACATACATTTGCATTTTGCACAAATACAATGTACCCTTTTTACCCATTTTTAATGGGTTCAGGGTATAAAAATGTAGGTTTGAGAGTTTTTCAACAACACGAAAATGCAAAAAGTTTTATTTATATGCAAATAAATTCGTCAAGTGAAAAACTGTGTTCGTTTCCGATTAGCCGGATTATCAAGTTGAAATGCAACTGCCATTAATTGGATTGTTTTGATTGAATGTTTGACGACAATAGGTGAACGTCGCATTTTATTTAAATAACGATGTCAATTAAAAAACTTCAAAATTAAAGGGGTCGCAAATCGAAATGAATATATAGAATATCAATAGAAGCTTAGTTACATACATAACCTTGTTTTTTTTCAATTCTATTTTAATTTTTAATTATAATTTTCAAAATGCGGCTTTGAAAATAGCACATGCAACGTATATATGATCTCTTGTCCGCCCTTCTTTCCCTCTAACCGCAGAGCTCTGTGTATGTTTGCATTTTAATTTTATGCTAATAATTTTTGATTAGGCAACATTGCAGTAAAATAGACCCAACTGGGTGACTGTGTAACTCACACAGTCCACACGCACACGCACACACACACACAAACCACACACACATGCTATGTAGAATTATAATCTTTATTCATTATTCATACAAATTTAAGACATCTCACATTATATAGCTGCAATTTTTCCACATGAGCTGGGAATTTTTCATTATTACAGTTGCTGTCACTGGTCTTCTACTAGCTTTCAGCTTCTAGAAGCATAACCAGTACACAAATTTATAGTATATAGATAGATATACATGATTGGACCCATTGGAATTCCTACTGTTTAGCAGAAAATTGGCAGCTCAAATGCAAATTAATTTGTCATATGCAAATTGCCCTTTAAGTTATGCAATGAAATTTGTATTGTTTGTATTTTCACATTGATTGACTCTGTGTATGTGTGCGTTAGTTCGTTTTAGCCTCTTAATTAAGCTAATTTTGGGAATCAAGCCTATCCATATCGGACACAAGATACATGCGTGTTTCTCACACCCCTCACACCTCTGACATCTCTTATGAGCTAACAAGCTATTATTCATAAATTGAAATAAACATATCCTGGTTCATTCACTTGCAACGTGTATGCAGTTGTGCATAAGTATACTTTTGTACAGTCATTTCACCAAAGTATAAAAAGGAGGACAACATTTAATTGAAAAAATTATTTTTAATCTTGAGGATATTTGTATAAATCGGCTGCAATTAGCTTATAGATACTTCTACTGAAATAGGGTTATTGGAAAATCTACCCGCAACAGTGGAAAATAGGTGAAAAAATGCTTATAACATTTTCCGTTAATCGACTTTTAAGATAAATATCAGTGTGTTCATTCCTTAGAGACTTGTTTGAATTGAAATAGTAAACAGGCGATGTTTCGGGGAAAAGTTTCTTTGGAAGTAAGATTCTTTGTCTGAATTCTTCTGAGAAATGGTTAAATATATATGACAAAGGTTGTACATACAAAGTTTTAAGTGTCGTTTGATTGGCTTTAAAATTATTTTCAAAGCTTTACACAAAAAACGTGTAAATTACTCTAGTTAGTTATTTATTCAATTGTCAGTGCCAATAATAATCATTAAACATCTACACATGACATATCAATTAGGGGTCATCAAATTAAAATTGAATTGTTTTATATAAGCATGTCAATATCGTATGTTGCTTGCGTGCTCGTTAGACCAACTGCATGCCAACACAGCCAATTGGCAAATTAAAAACAAATCAGGCGAATTGGGTTACAAAATTACCTGTTATTTGTACAACTCACGGCAGCAACAACAAAACTGTATCATGTGCACTTTAAATCCTCAACGTTTGTGGCATGTTGAAAGCTGACGCCTTAACATTACCTGAACCTGTGCCAATTAAACTGAAGAATACCATTTACAGTCAGACATTTTAAAGTAGACTGTCAGGTCAGTTGAATAGCGTAATTGACTTTCCTGATTGTAAGAATGGTGTTTGTAAAAAGAACAGTTCACAAATTTGCATAAATCAGACCAGAGAAGTGGTCAGGCAGTCAGCCAAACAGCAAACTGTGCATCATTAGCAAAGTCCGGTTGTAATTTCGTCGACTACTTCAGCTTTGTCGACCACAACTCTCTCCCAGTTCTCGGAATGTGATTTGTCAAACGGTCTCATGAGTGACTCCGATTAAAGATTAGCAAAGCAATGAATGTATAAGGTAAAAGAAACTTTTCTGCACTTTAGTTAACAGCGCTTAAGTGTGAGATACTCTAATCCTTGAAACCTGAACAATAAAACACATACACATTTCATACGGCAAATTTGCACAGCTTACTGGACCGTCTTGTGTATAAAACTATAACCGATTCTATCAGGGAAATAATAGCTGCAAGTATATGACAATTTAACAAGGTATGTGGCTTATAGAGGAAATTGAAGTTAATAGAGATCGGCAGCCAATTCTTAACTGTTTACTGTAAAAACAGTCTTTTGACTTTTTGTAAGCATTGTTCTTTTCATAAAATATTTATTGTGTTTTTTAATTATCATTAATTTGAACGTCGAAAACTAATGTGTTTAAAATTATTTTAAAATGCGGTTTTGTTTTTGGTTGGATTTCAAAAATGGTCGAATTGTCCTAGAAATAAGTAATAGGTAATATGAAACAAGTATACTTAAATTCTATTTTTATTTAGTTCCATGTGGTTGATTTTTATAGTTAATTGCAAATTGGTCAGGCCAAAAATTAACTAATTTTTTGAATATTTTAAAATAGCAAGAAAAGCATAGTTTTTAAACTAAGCCATCTATTTGAAAAACATGTATTCAGTTCAGTTTCATTCAAACCAGTTCGGTTCAAGCAACAAACATTTAGTTTAGCATTTCCTGAAATCATTTTTGTGTTTGGTTTTGTTCAAGATTTCCTTGCAACTGACACACGGCGCGGTCGTAAAGCATCCACAGCCACTCATGCCCACTCAAAAACATTCACACAAACACACTCACACACTGACACCTGCACAGCGGTGGGAAGACTTTCCATGGCCGACCACAGCGAAGCCACTGCCAGGACAGCCAACTGGAAGGGCAAATTTTAATAGAAAGCCTAGTTAGGCGTACAAGTTTATAGCGCTTTGCTTTATGGGACATACTTTTGCTTAATATTTTATTAAAAATTGTAAACTTTCCGACTATCAAAAATACAACTAGAATTATTGAACACTTTGGTGCATTACTAAAAAATGAAGCTTCGTATTTTTCTTTGCATTTCAACTTAAAAGCGTTGACCTGTATTGATTTTAATTACCATTTGGGAAGTTAAAAAGTGATAAAAACAAGAAACTAGTTTTCGAAAGCGGAAAACTTATGTGGCCCCTTGACAATTAATTAAATATTTAACCTGCATTTAGCCCTTTTTAGGAATGGGTGCTCTTGCATATGCATATTTATTTAATATTTAACATGAACAACAAGTAAAGCTAACTACTACAATCAAATATCTATACAGTGAATGCTCCCATAACCGGACACCCACCGTCGCCATATTTTTCTCCAGTTAAGGCAGCTTGCCGCTTGTAGGCGAACCCATTAAAACGGGTAAAAATGGTATATTGTATTTGTGCAAAATGTAAATGTATGTAACAGGCAGAAGGATCTAGCCATGTCCGTCTGTCTGTCCGTCTGTCTGTCCGTCTGTCCGTCCGTCCGCCCGTCCTATGAACGCAAGGATATCAGAACCTATCAGAGCTGATCGAGTTTGTTTCCGATATTCGATAACTTTCTCCGGTTCCAGGTAATCGATAAAAATCGATATCGAAATTCTGATTTTTGCGCAATTTTGGTAAATAATTTGAGCTAGAGTCACCAAACTTGACATGTAGCTTCTAGGATAGTATATATATTTGCATTTGGTGTTGGAAGAAGAGAGTTCAAGATATCCCCTAGTCGGGAGCTCCCGACTAGAACCTCTTACTTTTTTAAAATGTAGTCCTTGCATTTGCATGGAATAACATTATAAAAAGTCTGCATCGACAAAATTTGTCCGGTCAATGGACCTGTCCGATTTAAGATTTAACTATATATACAAAAGTACTTGTCCTGACTGATTGACTGATCTAGAGCTAGGACGCTTAATTGTTGCTGTATTTACGTTATGTGATGTACATATGTGCAGCCTGGGTTGTTTTGCATAATTCCACCCGCAACTGTGGAAAGTGAGTGGAAAATGCTTTCTTTCGATTTTTCTTAATCATCCGAGCGGATGATAAGCGGTAAGCCTATTTTAGGCAACGTAAAATCGACGCGTCCTGGTTAAGTCGGGTAGCACCCGCTATTATCATTTAATTTCATAATTGTGCATGTACACCAAAAATCGATTAGAGAAGTTTTATGAAGTTGTTGAATTATTAAAAGGCTGAAAGGGAGTCGTTTACATTTACTGCTTTTCATTTTCAACTCTTACATTGCAGCCTTTCTTGGCTATGACATTTTTGTTTTGTCATCGCGTTCAGCACTTGTCGGTTCTTTTTCAATTGTCACACAGCAAAGAACCAAGGCATGGATTCGAATTAAGGGAAATCGTTTACATATTTAGCACGCAGCACTTGGCACTTCATATGTAATAGTTGCAGTGAAATGGTGCAAAGCTGTTGATTGTCCCATGCCAACTGAAGTTGTTAGGAGGAAAAAGGAGCTGAATATTAGATTTGATGGAAAGGTTGTTCTTATCAATAAGGAATATACTGCAAAGTATTTTATAATGTCCCTCAACACTCAGATGGCAATTGAATCGTTATTTCTGTGAACTGAATATTGTTTGAAAACAAAGAAAAACATTTTAAAATTTGTTATGGATATTATTAGATAATATTAACTTAAAGCTTTCCCATCGATCCAGCAATGATTCTTTACAGAGATTCTGAATTACTGAAAGGGATAAATTCTTTTAAATATGCAATTTTATCAAGGATACGAACCGGTTCGAACTCAGAATTCCAATTCCGAACCTTAATAAAAAAAACTAATATATACATAGTTCAACCGAAATTGAAAAACTGGCAATTCTTCTAAAATGCTCTGGTTCCAAATAAAAAATGATGACTTTTTTTCTGTAACCCTGTTTTATACACATTTGATTAACGTTAATGCGTTTATCAGCCTCCCTTTATCGTTCTATTATTATTATTACTATTATTATTATTATTATTATTATTATTATTATTATTATTATTATTATTATTATTATTATTATTATTATTATTATTATTATTATTATTATTATTATTATTATTATTATTATTATTATTATTATTATTATTTTTATTATTTTTATTATTATTATTATTATTATAATTATTATTTTCTTTACACGTTTTTTAAGTAAGCTGCTAATAGAAAAAAACCGTTTTACACAGTGCTGGTGCTCATTGGTTTGCAATTGCAATCGTGCATTTCGTGTTCATGGTATTTACCATTATTTAATGGAATAAAATGCAATAATTTATCTCTCAAGGAAATGTACTTATATTAAATTAATAGCACGCGAACACATACGTAAAGCCATAATAGCTGGGTGTATCAAAAGAATCCAAGCTGACATTTTGCATTGATTCTTCAATCTGCCGCATACAGCCGGATATCCTTCGCCATTTGATTGAAATCCGTCCTTTGCTGAAAGCAATCCTATCTAACTGCTATTCGCAAATGTATTGCCAGGCATTGTGCGTAGCCGATTGATTTGGTTTCGTGTCAGGAAATTGGAAATTGCCATTGAATTTATGCGAGCTGCCAAGAGACAGAAGCAAGAAACTAATTTATATCGCACTCGCCTGGGTCCCGGTCCCAAGTGCACACGAAGTCAAACGCAACGCATACAATAACAAAATCAGCGTACCAAAGTGTGTTTTCGTGTGGTAATGTGTGTGGGTGCGCAGCACACCAAAATAAATGCATATGCTGCCAGCGCAGCGTAAATTGATGGCAAACAATTACCGAAATCCAGCTAGCAAATGATAAATAACATGCGGAACCAGCACCAGATGAGTTGCCAAAATTTGATGGGCAACAAGTGTGTCATAACGCGCTTGCACGCACACACACTCACACAAACACACAGCCACACTTTGACACCAATTGCACGTGCGAGATAAGACTCAATGGCTATGTCCTTGCCCGTAAGCCCCCATCGTCTCAGGCATATGATTTATTAAGTTCAACTGTGCCTTAGGGCAGTATAAAATAATACAAAAAAAAATACAAAGGAAATCCAACTATCTTTGCCACGCCGATGACCAAATACCCTTGTAAGGTCAGTCGTATAATACTGTAGTCCGATGTAAAACAGATTGGCAGAGATATTAAAAAAACAAGATATCTTAAAAAAAAATTTCAGATATACCAATGATGATAAGGTTTTGTTCATTTATAAGAAGCTTGTTTATGTGATTTATTTTCAAGATATCTTGAAAACAAATATTTAATTATGGTTCGATCATTCTTCTGGCAGCTACATGATATAATGGTCCAATCCAGCCGATTCCGACGGACCGAAGAACATGGCTATATCAGCTCGGCTATCGATACTGATCATAAACATACATATATGTACTTTATGAGAGCAGATACACATCTCGTGACAAAATTATAATAGCCTCTACAGGGGTATAAAAAGGAAAAGCAGAGCACAGAATTAAATGCTGCCCTTCACTCATACACACACTAGTACAACTGTTTCGGCGTGGCATGCAATGTATGATATGTGAATGAGTGCCTGTGTGTATCTGTGTGTGCTTTAAGTAATCTAGGCAAACGAACTGCATTACGCACATATCCAAATTGAAACTCCATAATGTGCAGAACAAGTAAAAAATTAAAATCAAGAACAAAAACTGCTGTCAAGAATAAATGATGTCCCAAGTTCAAGTTGAATGATTTCCTTTTGTGGTGTTCGCTTCAAATATTTTAAGGGGGTGGCATTGAATTTATCGTCTTGGCAGTGATAAAATTGTCATATTTGAATAAAGTCTGAGGATAATCTATAAATGTATATAAATTAATCAAAGGTCATCAAGGCATGCATTTTAATTTAAATATGTTTTTAATAACAAATAATCCGAAATTTAATATATTGAAAACGCGTTTATACACATAAAACTATTATAATTAATTCACATATATTAGGTTCTAATAGGATAAATTAAAGAATAAGCTTATAAATAATAAGCTGGCTGCCTCAAGGCTATAGTAGGTATTTTTTTATTTTTGTTTTGCATTTTAAAACCAACAAACAACAGCAAACTATGAACAAGCATAGCAAAATGCCGGTTATCTGATTACCTACTATTTAAAAAAAATCTATCATTAGCACACTTTGCTATCAAGCCCAGGTTTGCAAACACCTTGCCACTGTTTCGATGCTTTAACTAATACTGTTGATCAAAGCACAAGTATGTGAGTTCGTTAGAGAATGAGAGTTTTTGTTTGTGTGCGCGCTTTTGTTTAAAGCGTTCATTTTGTTAAGATTTGCATTATGCGGCTTGCTTTCCATTCAAAATGGATCGTGTCAGCTGTGCTTTTGACGCTCACGTTACTGCTGCTGCTGCTGTCTCCGCCGCTGCTGCAGCTGCGTTTACGTTTACGTTTGCGGTATCGTTTACGTTTTTACATACGATTTCGTTCGCATTCTCCTCGGCGTCCAGCTGCGTCGCGTCGTTGGCGGCATCGGCGTCGTCGTCGGCGTTGGCGTTGGCGACGCGTCGATGCGTCTGACCGGGTCTGGGAGAGGGTTCGTGCGTTTAGTTCGGTTTTCGACTCGAGACTCAACGCAACGGCAAACAAAACGCGCGTTTCTTACACTTTCAAAATAAATAAAATATTTTCAAAACGCATTCAGTTGGGATACGGAAACCGTCGCGGTGAACGTAACTTAAATTACAAAAAAAAATAAATGAAAAACTTAAAATTTTGATTGCTTGGGCAAAGTAAAGTTAAATATAATAGAAATAGAAAACGAACAATTGTAAAAGTCCGTTACAGAGACTTTGTGAAGTGGACTTTATAAATAGCCAGCAAATTGCGGCAACTAAAAAGTGAAATTGAAATTAAATGAGAGAAAAAATGTCAAGTGCGTTCGATTCCTTATCTGTGCGAGCGAACTTGACATTAATCTGTATGAACAAGTAAACATTTATTTTTATCTTCTCGAAGATATAATATACATTTTGTTATTTTTATCTGAAGCTGCACAATTCTAAGAAATCAAAGAGTAACCCACTCTGATTTGGAAGCAATTAACACTTAACGATTGCAACCCTTGACAAGCCTTCATGAATGACAATTCTATGGAACTGATTAGAAATATATATACCAGTTACTTATGGATATCTATTGATCAATTGATTTGGCAATATTATCGCCTCATACATAATATTGTTTGCATCTTTTCGGTTCTGTTTAAAATCTCAGCCAAATATTCAGGTGTATACAATAAATGTGGCGCCCTTTGGGGCCATTTACCTGTGGCCATAAATTGTGTGTAGTTTAAATAACGACATTTATGGAACTATTATAAAAGGCTTTCGACATTTCTTTTCTTTTGTTTTTATTCATTCGCTAAAGGGTAATTCGGGTTCTTTTATGGCTAAAGGCCGTTCAATTAATTATTCAGTATATATTAAAGAAAGCATTGAATGTCATTTTCAAAACTTTTCATTTCTATGAGCTAAATGCAATCAAATTCTATGCTTTAGTAGATTCTATCACGTCCACATTTATTTTGTGCAACCGAAAAGAAAATTAAAATCACGCTCGATTAGCCAAACAAATGCTGAAACTAATTTTTTGCTGCCTCAAAACTAGTTTGCTAGCAAAAATGTATTTTTATTGGAATTTCGTTTCGTGTGGCTCTAGTTTCTTTATATGTGCGTATATTGCAAACTAATTGATTTATAATTAATTGTTGGTGCTTTTCATCGCACAGTCGCAGCAATAGTGAAAGCTACAAACTATCAATTCTGGCCCAAATCACAAAAGCGACGCCGCTTTGTCTCTCAGACGCGTCGTACTTGAAATTTTTCAATCATTTTATTTATGTTTTTCATGCTCAGCAAAATGCTTGTGTAGAGTATATACATACATAGTTGTTGTTGCGACTTCTATTTACTCTGATTTATTGCTCGGACGGAAATTCAGCTTGATTGTTGCGTGCAACTCAGAAAAACAATATGCGTTCTTCGTAATCTACGATATTATCATTTTTAATTGAAATCTATCTTAACAATTTTGAAGCATTTTAAAGGTACCTGCATATTTTAGGTATACTTTGATAAGAGATTTATTTTAATTGATATACAACAAATATATATGAGTTTATATTCAACTTAAATTATCGTATACATTTTCAACTTCTATTTTTTTTTTTTACAAATTAAACACATTCACAAAGTGCAAGCTTTTTTCTTGGCACAAATTTGTAAAGATCATAATTATATATGAAATATATATATAAAGAAATTTTTATTTCTTTTTAAGCAACAAATTGTTAAATTCCCTGAGAAAGAAATAACAAATTTATTTTAATCATTAAACATGCCCTAGATAATTTTCAGGCAGATATGAAGTATGTTTATTATTTCATATTATTTTTATTTCTTCCATTGAACAATAAATAAAATTGTTATAAGAAGTGCCATTAAATGGGTTCCCAAATTCATAATATATACCATATATTTTTTCTTGAAGATTTTCCCACAACCACATATTTATTTTTCTTGCTTTTTGCCGATTTTGTTTACATTACCAAACAATTTGGAGCAAGCCGAGTTGAATGGATTGACTTAGACGTCCAACTCATAAGTAAATAAAGCAATTAGAGTCGGCAATCAAACGCCAACGATTTTATTGAGGCAGTCGAACTGATTTTGTTTTAAGCTCAGAAAACCTTTTATTTATAAATACTTGTGGAGCAACCTATTCCTATAAACTTGATATGCTCTCCGATAAAAGCGACAATTGTGTACATAATATGGTCATTGAACTGCAGATCATTATTTATGAAAGAGAACTAGAATGCTAAAATTTTTACTGGTAGTTCCTTTTCGGTCGAGAGTGATTTAAGTGATCGGGGTTTTGGAAAAATCAGCCTCCAAATGGTGGGATCCGGTGCATATCAACAACTAAGCAGTCATATCTGCTCTTTGCGTGTTTAAGCTTTGTAATGTTTAAGCGTCTGGCCAACAAAAAGAGGGTCGCATGTTTAAACCCAGCAGAATTTTTCAATGCAAAGATGCATGGTAGGAACTTTGCGCGTTTTTTGACCAGGGTGCACTTATAATTTCAACTAATACATTATATCCTCTCAACTTAGTTTATTCTAAAGTTTTGATAGACGACAAAAAATGTTTTATAGCAACAAAAATTAAGCACATTTATTTTAGTTTTTTTATGTGCCACTTTTCATCGAACTTTTGTTATTTTAATTGCTCCGTTCACCTGACTAGCGCGCATTGCGGCACTCAATAATATTTGAACACAGCAAAAATTAGATCAAAACAAGTAAGAGGTTCTAGTCGGGAGCTCCCGATTAGGGAATACCCTGAACCCTCTTTGAGGTGCTTGCGGGGAGGTGGCGATAGGTCTAAAATGAAAGATAATTGACATATATATATTCTAGAAGCAACATATCATGTTTGGTGACTCTAGTCTAATTATTTACGCAGGCACTAGGAGCACCTACATCTAATTTCCATCTCTAGCTCTTATAGGTTCTGAGATCCTTGCGTTCATACATACACGGACAGACGGACAGACGGACGGACGGACGGACGGACCGACGGACGGACGGATGGACAGACAGACGGACATGGCTATTGATGCTGATCAAGAATATATATACATACTTTATGGGGTCGGAGATGCTTCCTTCTGCCTGTTACATACATTTGCATTTTGCACAAATACAATATACCCCTTTTACCCATTTTAATGGGTTCAGGGTATAAAAACGGCAGAAACAACCAAAACAAAAATATAAGCCAACAAATAAAAACAGTCGTAAAGACTGGGGAATGCTCAAAAAAGAGCCTGAATGGTCATAGAATGCAGCTCAAATTACTTAAAAAAGCACAGACAAACAAAACTTTAAAAATATTCATACAAAATTCGAGCTTACCAAGAGACTCGACAGAGTCTATTTGCTGCGCGTATTCTACGTAAGTTTCAGATCTGGGGAAAATGTAGGGGCTGGTCGAAATCAAGTAAACGAATTATAAAGTGTGTGAATCTGGCATTTGGCAGGCCAAGATGAAACAAATAGACAAAAATAAACATATGTATATGAATTTGAGTCATGATGGATCGCTGGGTGAGAATCTTACATTATAAGCTCATAATTCATAATCATTGCGCGAACAACAATTAAAACGCAGCTCAGCTGTCAATAACTGTCCGCCGCTCTAACGGCACACAAACAAGCCAACACTAATGACCGCTGACCACGGGCAGCTTTCCGCCCGCTGTGCGGCTGCCCGGCGATCGATCTGGTAATCTGCGGCACGTGTAAGCTCTTAAGATCTGCTTCGTCCAAAAAAAAATAAAAATAAAAATAAATAAGTACAAAAAATAAAAACCCACGACGAAAGGAAATTGAATATTCGTAAACGAATATACAAAAGTAATAAACATGCAAAAAAAAATTGGCAACAAGATTTAGGTACCTGTCTTTTTCCTGCTGGGTCCAAAGTTTGGGAACGAAGTGATTTGACCCATATTATTGTCTCCGGCTCTTTTTAAAAATAGACATATGTGGGCTTTCAATTGGTAGCTGGTCAGCAATTGACAATGAGTAATGGATAAAGCAAACTCTCTGTATTTATATAATAAAATATATTTATATAAATATGTGCAGACCCGTATTTCTTAGGGCCCAAATATGGCACACAAATGTGCGCATAAACCAAAGTGTAGGGCTCTATCACTAACCATACAATGCATAGATACTCCAAACAGCATTTTAATCGAAGCAGGTTTTTTCGCAACGAGTGAGCCCCATGGGTGTCTGAGACCGTTTTAGTGTGCCCAGATAAAGTAAGACTGCTGAGAGCAGCAGCCGAACGCCGGCCTCGAAAGCCGAACGTTCAGTATGAAGCCGCATCTCGCTCAGCGCACATCGTCGCTGCGGCTGATATCTTTTCTTTATGTATGTATGTATGCCTGTTTTAAATGCTTACAGCCCAAATACATATGTATGTGTATACGCATTTGCCTCGCCCTCACTCATTGCTTTGCACACTTGTGTGCATCTCTTTCTCCCTGCATATCTTCTCACAAAACCCCGAGATCTACACACATACATACATACATATGTTTGTGTTGTGTGGATATGCACACAAGTAGATCACGGCGTTTGTCGCGAGCCAGAGGTTTTTCTTCAATTGTGTGCCCCTTGTGCCTGTGGTAGCAAAAGGAACACACATTCAAATGCTCTATCATATATTTCTTCGTCCAGGCAGGTAAAATGAGAAGAATCTGATCTATATTTATTAAATAAACAATTCATTGACCTAAATAAAATAAATATATTTATTTTCTATTTACTGTAGAGACTTATTTTGCTTAAAATAAAAATATATCTAAGTCGTATTTCTGCAAGGGTAATTCATCGTCGGCTTGTCAAAAAATTCTAAGAGAATACGAAAAATTGAACATTTTCAAATTTTGCGACTTGCTACTTGTGCACACGCACACTCTTTCGACGGAGCAGTCGTGTGATATTATAAAAGGGTTTGGCCTGTTTATCTGCAAATTTGCTATTTTCCATGCTTGTTGTAGGGGTAAGGGTACCTGAACGTTGGCATTTGTGCATGATAACTTTTTGGGCCTGCCAAACACGCATACTTACACACTTTTCTATATGGATGGAAGCATTTATGCGTTTGTATGCGTGTTGGTTGCTTGCCTGCCTGATGCAAATTTCACAAAATTTGAAGTTTTTGGCATTTCTTAACTTCGAGCTCTACACACACACCCATACACACACTCACAAATGCGTGTGAATGAGCCGATCAAGGGTTTGTCGTGAGACGAGATATTTTCATGAATGGGTGCGTAAATTTGGGCGACGGGACGGTCTTTGTTTTTTTGGCATGCCTACGGTGGGCTTGCGGCCGCAAAAGGCACAAATGTGTGAAGGGTCAATAAAAATGGGTAAGCCGCACTTGTCGTTCGTTTGCATTTTGTTATGGATACAGACGCATGCTAGACATTTCGACCGTAATGACCAGCCATAAAACCCTTTAACTAAAATTCTATACAATGTCAATAAATGCATAAACAGATCAATTGCATTCTTGAGAATTTTTTGGCAGTTATGGACATTTTAGGCGTTAAATGTCATAAAAGAGACTGCATCTCATAAAGCCCACCGCAGGCAAGCCAAAAAAACAAAGACCGTGCCCGTCGCACAAATTTACGCACCCATTGATGAAAATATCTCGTCTCACGACAAACCCTTGATCGGCTCATTCACACGCATTTGTGAGTGTGTGTATGGGTGTGTGTGTAGAGCTCGAAGTTAAGAAATGCCAAAAACTTCAAATTTTGTGAAATTTGCATCAGGCAGGCAAGCAACCAACACGCATACAAACGCATAAATGCTTCCATCCATATAGAAAAGTGTGTAAGTATGCGTGTTTGGCAGGCCCAAAAAGTTATCATGCACAAATGCCAACGTTCAGGTACCCTTACCCCTACAACAAGCATGGAAAATAGCAAATTTGCAGATAAACAGGCCAAACCCTTTTATAATATCACACGACTGCTCCGTCGAAAGAGTGTGCGTGTGCACAAGTAGCAAGTCGCAAAATTTGAAAATGTTCAATTTTTCGTATTCTCTTAGAATTTTTTGACAAGCCGACGATGAATTACCCTTGCAGAAATACGACTTAGATATATTTTTATTTTAAGCAAAATAAGTCTCTACAGTAAATAGAAAATAAATATATTTATTTTATTTAGGTCAATGAATTGTTTATTTAATAAATATAGATCAGATTCTTCTCATTTTACCTGCCTGGACGAAGAAATATATGATAGAGCATTTGAATGTGTGTTCCTTTTGCTACCACAGGCACAAGGGGCACACAATTGAAGAAAAACCTCTGGCTCGCGACAAACGCCGTGATCTACTTGTGTGCATATCCACACAACACAAACATATGTATGTATGTATGTGTGTAGATCTCGGGGTTTTGTGAGAAGATATGCAGGGAGAAAGAGATGCACACAAGTGTGCAAAGCAATGAGTGAGGGCGAGGCAAATGCGTATACACATACATATGTATTTGGGCTGTAAGCATTTAAAACAGGCATACATACATACATAAAGAAAAGACATCAGCCGCAGCGACGATGTGCGCTGAGCGAGATGCGGCTTCATACTGAACGTTCGGCTTTCGAGGCCGGCGTTCGGCTGCTGCTCTCAGCAGTCTTACTTTATCTGGGCACACTAAAACGGTCTCAGACACCCATGGGGCTCACTCGTTGCGAAAAAACCTGCTTCGATTAAAATGCTGTTTGGAGTATCTATGCATTGTATGGTTAGTGGCTCTATCTAATCTAAAAGTGACTTTTCAATTTAAATTTTGGTGGGAAATGGAGGGTTGTATCAAAAATGTCAAATATTATTAACTTGTGTACACTATACGAACACCTACATACAAAGTTTTGTATCTTAGTCGTTGCAAATTACACTTAAAACGTAATTAGGAGGAGATATACAAATTTAAACTGTATACTCTCCAGCCGGGATATAATTTCACAGAGTTATTGTAGAACTCTTTACCCAATGCCAATGAATAGATTTTTTCCATAGATATACTCTTCATGATGCCTGTTCCAAAGAAAAACACGTTTTGATATTTACAGGGAAAATTAGGTATTTGGAAAGATTTAAAATAGCTAGAAATGCAAATGATATCAAAAATCAATAAGAGCAATTTGCAACAGTCTTTAAATCAACTTTAGGTGTTAATCAAATCCTTTGCAAATTCAAAACAGAAGCCATATCGTTAAATAAATTTATGCTTAATTATAAATCTTGCTGCAGGGCCTACACACAGTTCAGTCAGTGTTAAGGTCAGAAATACTAGAAAATTAAAAAGCTGGGCAACAATTGTGCCGAAAGCAAAATAAAGTTCTTCAAACGTGTTTTTCTTTACTTTTAGAGATAGCACAAAAAAAAATACAAAATATTACTTACAGACTCTTAGGGCTTAGGGCATCATTTCGAATCGTTGTGCCAATCTTTTGTTGCAAATTGTTCCTTTCGTATATTTATTGTGTTAATACTATTGTTTCTTGTGGCCAGTTGGCACGGCTTGAGGTCATTTTTGTTTTGTGGCTATTTTTAGCAGCAGCTCATTGTGACTTAGCCGTAGATTATCATCCGCAGCATATTGTCCGAAATGAGGGAACAGTTTGCCATCCAAAAAATAAAATCTATTGTATTTATAATTTGTCAGTTAACTTGAGCTCTTTTGTGCCTCAAATTGCCAACACCTTTTCGCTCTGGTGTGATTTGTGGTTCAATAAACCGCTTCTTTCAATTCATTCGTTTCCTTTTGTATATCTCCGGTTGGCAATTATTTTCTTTGGTAATTGCCGTATAATTTGTAACCGATTTCGATTAGATTCCACGATTCTCTGACATATGTCAGGGGAGTCTCCAAAGATCTATAAGTTTTTGACGTGGGTACGCTTTTATATTTATCATCCACGGGCTTATTAAATTTGTAAGCCAGTTAAATACGTGCCAGTATTTAATACAAATATTCTCCGACGTGTGTTATTAAACAATAAACAACAAAAATAAAAGTGAAGGTCAATAGAATTGTAAACGCCGTAGCTGGTTTATTTTTAGCCCTTTTGTGTTTTTTATTTCACAACTCGTAAATTTCATGTCTGTATTTTTAAATAAAAAGTTCAGCAAAAATGCAAAACAGAACAAGTTCTTTGTGCTTTTCTTTTTAAGCGGATTTTGTCTCGGCTAAAATTGCTATTGGCAATCAATTTATTGCTCGAATTTAAACAGTTAATTTTTTGTATATAAATTAAAAAAAGTTGCAATTTAACTGTAAGTCTTCGTAAGTATTCCAAAATTGATCTCAAAATAAAATAAATATATTCTATGTGCAAGTATTTTTATTGAAAGAACAGTTTGTGTCTTCTTCGTGAAGCTCATAAGAGACTTTTAACTTAATACATATATGTTTAGTATATGTATATATGTTTAGTATACATTTTTATTTTTTTTTGTTTTTTTCTTGTGATAACTTTCTTAAGCAATCGCTGTTATATTCTCTTTACATTTGTTTAAACACATAAATAACGGGATAACAAATAATTACAAGTGCAATCAAATTTCTGAATTACATACGGCCAACGTCAATAAATTATTCAGACAAAAGTTTTTATAATTAAAAGTGCAATAAGACTTGAAAAATAATAATAATATTAAACAACAAAAATAATGTACAAGCAAAGATACAATTTAAGTGCGCACACGTGAAGGCTTAAGAGCTGAATAAAATTACAATTAAACACAATTTCACAAATAAATAATTAGGAATTTTGCGTTAATTGCCCTATTGTTGTTGCAGCAGTCTCTGAGATTTTCAAAAATACACATATAAAAAAAACGAAACGAAAATGCAATTTTTAATTAATCGTCATAAATAATAATATCGCCCTTAATGTAACGCTTGCCAAACGCTCGAGTACGAAAACAATACCCCGACGATGTTCACTTAAGAAAACAAAATAAAACTAATTGTTAAACAAATAACTGGCAGCACCGATAATCGAACACATCGAAGAAAGCCTCAACTAAGACGAGCTGTCGCAGAATGTCCAGCAACATTGTGCGACAGCCAAAAGAACGACAACAATTTCTAAAGCTACTGCTGCTGTTGCTGCTCCTGCTACTGGTTCCCAGTCAGCGAGCGGGACCAGCGTCAGCGTATGCCTGGTTCTACGATGTGGACAGCGTTGCGAGCGTGGCCAGCATCAGTACCATAACGGACGTGCACAGCTTTAAAGTGCCCGACACGAGGAATGCACACAAATCCCAGAGAACGCAGATGGTGCAGCAGTTTCCCAGCACTGACAGCCAGGGCAGTCATCATCATCATCATCATCATGGCGGACATGTGGTGCGGCGCCAGTTGGTGTTTGTGGCACTGCTGCCGTCAGTGGAGTCGGACAACAAGAACGACTGCATCATGCCCAAGGTGCTGCCTGTGCTGGAGTTGGGCATTGCGCATGTGCAACGCTTGGGTTTCGTTGGTGGCGTTCAGATTGATATTACACTGATCTCACGTGACACATTTTGTTCCTCCACGTATGGACCGTTGGGTTTCTTTGAGATCTATACTCAGTGGCCGGAGATGAACGCAATATTTGGTCTGCCTTGCGAGTACGTCCTGGCGCCAATCTCCCGGTATGCCGATGTCTGGCAGATTCCGTTACTGACGACTGGAGGCAATGCTGGAGAGTTCAGTAAAAAGACGGAGAGTTACTCAACTTTGACCCGGCTAAAAGGCGCCCAGGTCAACAATCTGGGCAACATGGTTCGTGCCATTTTAAGCACCTACAATTGGACACGCACGGCCCTGATCTATCAGAACGAGAATGCTAAAATAAAGGGCAACTCGGTGTGTTTCCTGTGCCTGGCGGCAATACATGCCACCATCGAGAAGGAGTCGGTTTATCAACTCGGCTTCGACACTGCGCATTGGACCAAGGCATATATCATACGACTGCTCCGGAATGTGGCCATGCGGACAAGAAGTAAGTGACCTTGGTGGGTTGTATACCTTCAGAACTTTTTATTAAGTTATGTTGCAGGTGCTAGCTCTAAGTTTTCCCATAGTTAGGAGAACCTGTGCAACTAGATCCTTTTGCTAGTGTTCCAACATCCTCCTGAGAATGGGGAAGATATCCAAAAAATTGAATAATTAATGAGGATGCTTCCCACTATCTGTTTTATACATTTGCAGAAAATGATTATAACCATTCCAAATGAGTATAGGCAAATATGGTTCGGGGTACACAAATATATTTGAAAATTGATCTTTAAATAACAATAACTGGTTGGTGGCACTCCAAAATACTCTATGAGTATTATTGGTTGTAGAGCCGGGCGTAGTCCCCAAACCAAACGTATTGTGTATTTTGAACCATTTAGCGTCTATAAATATCGACAGCTGTGTCAATATGTGCTTGTCCCTGTCCCTTCTTGTGTATATTGAATGAATACAAAAGCTTAAATTAAGCAAATATAAGCCTAAACATGAATACCCTCTGCCTAGATCAAATGTGTGTCACGCATTTTAAATACACTTTATTGGTATGCTCATGACACATCTAGAAATATCGTTAAATCAATATCAACAAAAATAATGTGATCATTAAAACATAATTATGGCTTTGTGGGCAATACCAAAATATAACAAAAATACCAATTTATTCCTTACCCGAATTGGAGAGTTCAGCACATTAAGAAGCCGACAAAGAATGGATTCGACATTTTGAAGTAGTTAAAAATGTCACATTAGTTCAACGGCAATCGGCTTATATATTTGTACATCCCCCAAATATTCTACTTTGATAATTATTTGATTTTTGAGTATAAGATATTCATAAACTTCAAAACAATATCAGAAATCGTACAAGAGTCTGGGAGACTCCATTGACTTGTCAATTGCCTCAGTACTTGTTATCCCAAGTATTTTAATCAAATGATATGAGGTATAAAGAATTGTATTAAACAATATTCTAAGGAACCGGATAATATATATGTAATTCATGTCATTATATCATTTGCTTAAGGCTCAGCGAGTACTTTAGTATATTTGACCCACGTTTTGAACTTTTCATTTATAATACTGCCGAGTCGAAATTAAATATGTACAGAGCAGTTTGTGCTTTATATATATTTATATAATATAAATATGTATATATATAGTACAATAAACGTTGATTTTTATTGATGATGTGATTATTAATTTACTATTCGTACAACAAAAGCTGTTAATGTAAAATAAATTATAAAGGATAGACATAAAAACTTATTGACATTTTAATTGCCTAATTTGTTATTTTTATTAATGACTTTTAATTAATATATGTATGATATAATTTATGACAAGCCGGCGATCAGAACTCATTTGGGTTCTCAGCTTCACAATTATAATATACACACAAGCATAAAATCATATACGTATAGTTTGTATATCTCCATGACTCAATACCGAGCAAAGTCGGGCATTCAATTTACATCAGCAACAACAACAATCAGTTTATACTTGGACTCATTTGTAAGCCTATATTACACAAATATATTCTACATTGCATCCGAATTTACTTTTTGGCATCTTTGTATAATTAAATCAAGTCCAAGCCTTGCTTTGCACTTGACATTGGTAAATAGAAAGAAATGCAATGGAAATACCCCGTACGTAATTTTAAAATTTCCTGAGTCCAGGTAATATATAAACATGGAATATTTATAAATATATAATACCACGAATTTATTATGTTTACCATTCTATGAAATTATGACTTCAGAAAATCGGTTCTTTTTATAAAATAACTGTAAACCACTTTTTGAGAACAAATTTGTATAGAGCTTTCTTAATTAAATCGGTTTTTTTCTTAAATTATTTTATATTAATACTTAAAAATAAAAAATTAATAATATTTCTTCTTTTTTGGTATATGCAAATAAACACATTCTATCTATAGCTCTATAATATAGATTTTTGAAAATAGTTTATTTTATAGCTATTATAAATAAAATCGATGTTTAGAGATGATAATATAATGATAATTTAATATAAATAAGCCTCTTCTTATCAGTTAAAAATTTACATGTAAGAATACGTTTAATTAGCCTTTCGACCCTTTTCTGATGTTTATAGGGTATAGAAAGAACGTGCAATGAGTATCGCTTTGGCATTTACCGTTCTGAGCTTTTCGTCTGGCTGTTGCCAAATTGACTGGCTCTTAAATAATTAAACTAATCCTCCGACCGTAGGAGGAATGTGCAATTTCATGTGGCATAGCTAATTGCGTGTACTACAAATTGTCAAGCAAGATTGTTTGTTATTGCTTAATTATCAATTAAATATTAGCATAAACAGACTGATGCAATATTTGGGGCCGCAAAAGATCAGATAACTAAACACAATTAATTAATTAATTTGTTATTTTCTGCTCCATTGCGTTAACAAGCTGTTAAATTAAAGAATTAACATGCGTAAATTTGAAATGTAAATATTTAAAAATTAGTCCCATATTGTAAGGCATTGATGGCATTCTCTGTAGCATTCAGCTTTAATTAAATCAATTACAAAATATCCGTAAATATATGCGGGTTGCAAGTTATTTTATTATTCGCTTGTATAAATTTGTATTATCAACTACAAGTTGAATGCTTTTTGGCAAGCTCTGTTATTGTTTTCAAATAGATTTACACCTTACTTTTTGATGAAATTGCTTATGATGCTAAATAAAAAATATTGTGATAAGAAAATTCACTAAAAATTGAATCGACGAAATAATAAACATTTATCTATATTTATAAGTGAAAACTTTTGTTGCTAATTTCTAAGATCTCTATGAAAATTTCATTGAGAAAAGCTCCACACGTTTCGAGAAATCTATTAATTATAGGATCATAACATCTAGGGCCCGTGCCATCGCAGTTTTCATAACATTTATGACAAGACAATGAATAAAGTGCTGATTTTAAGCAAGACTCAATTTCCCAGAATAATTTGTATACTTACACGCCATTAAGTCATATTAACATAATCAAACTAAATACAAATAAGCTGCTGACGTCAAAGCAGCTGAAAAAAAAAAAAAACAAAAAAACTATATTTAAAATATATACAAATAAAAATAATTAACCTATTACATTTTTAAAAACGTACAAATGTCAATTAAATATATACGTTCTTAATGACAAGCGATTGAAACTATTAACTGAATTTTGCAACTGTTTTACCCATTTTTGTTTGTTTTATTCATTTTTCTTTTCTTTATTTTTTTTGTCCTGCAGTTGTTATTATGTGCGCCGATCCGCAGTCCATACGTCAAATTATGCTGACAGCCGAGGAGTTGAATATGATCGATAGCGGCGAATACGTATTCATCAATATTGAATTGTTTTCGCGGTAAGTACAAGTACGAGCATGAAATAAATATATATATGACTCCCCAAGTGGGGCAGCAAAGACAGCAATAATAATTATTATTATAATAACGTCAACAATCGCCAACTCTGATAGCTGATCATTTATAGCTACAGTTTGTGGCCTTTCACTTCGCCAAACACGCGCACTTTGAATATTCTTTGCAGTGCGCATAATACACATTAGCCAAGGTTATTATGAATTTTGAAAATTACCAACAAAAATAGCTTTGAGCGCTTCCAAGACGCTGTGACCGACCAGTCAGCAATTAATGTCTATTTATAAAACGAGGAAATTCCGATTTTCGACACATGTCTGACTTGACCATTATTAACTCTGATAGCAAACAATAAAGACCTGTACAAAAATAAATAAAATGCGTCAACCACCACAACAGCTTAGCCAAAACCACCCGCTTCCTCCTCCCACACCGCGCTTCCAGATAGGCGCTGCCGAACTACTATGATACCTTAAATTAGCTGAGTCATTGCTTCCTCTCCCCCACATATGAGTTCTTCTTTGTATTTATATATAAGTGAACCACTCGTCGCAAGGCTATCTTTGCGGATTGCTGTTTGATGAAACGAGTAGATCATTATAGTAGAGTTTCTGGACTACAAAATACCCTTTCAGCAGGTTTAAGTTGCTCCCTTTAAATAGTGTTTGGCGCTTCTTCTGTCCTCAGCTCCAGCCAAATGAAAAATGCCTTCTCCAATAAGACTCTATATCTCTATATCTTTATGAAACTGAAACCTCTCTCCACATTGAAATCTACAGAATTTAATTTTTTCGTAACAGACAGATAGAGAGAAATACTAGTTAAATCAAGTCGTTGATCATACTTTATGGCGCTTGAGATCATTTCAGTCTTTAGTCTTTTAAAAATGATTTCCAAAAACCAAATAAATTGAAAAAGGATTTGAATATATCTTTCTTTTCTCTTTTATTAAGACGTTCAGCAATATTTGTGCAGAATATTAAGTGGTTAACTTTGTATATATTATTATTCGATTAAAAAGGATGGGCGCTCATAAAAATGGATATTCAGATATTGGAGTCGTTGAAATAAATAAATAAAGCGGCTGCTCTGATTGCGAACACTTTTTTTTTTAATTCCTTTTTTAATCAATGATAATTTAGGGTCAGGCGGGCTACACTCATCTTGCTGTTACTCCTACATAATGGAAAACACGTACTATACTTTATACCTATTTGTGCGAGGGGGTATACAATAAAAAAAAAATAATAAATATATATGAATACAAACACATACTACGCGACAGTAAATGGGTGAAGAAAAAGGGGCAGATAGTTGGGGACGGTTCTCTTTCGATACGTGAGCGAATAATCAAATAATACATGAGCGAATACTCGGTTATTATTTGCGTTAACTACTTGAAAAAGCAGGCTAATCGCATAACCTCTGTGAACTTGTAATCAGTGTGCGAATGAAAAAAAAAAAATCGATCTATGCACCATTGCATTAACTAATGCATTTCCTGATATAAATTCCATGTTGCACGCGCTGCCTAACATTCTATTAAATTGGTGGTTACCCATAGCCGATAAATTGTTGCTTTGCATTTAAGGTTCAGTAATTCATTCAAAACCTAAGAGTTACTTAATACAATATAATACTTAGACATTTAATCATTATATTTTGATGCCTTTCTATACTCTCTACACAAAGTGAAAGGGTATATTAGCTTTGCTCAATTAAAGCTAGAGAATTGAGACCCTTAATATATAAAAATTAAAATTCACGCAGTTATTAACTTATTTGGCCCTTTGCCTTTACGGATCGAGCCAAAAATATTGCGCCTACAAGCAAATCGAAAAAGGGAATATTGGCTCAAGTCAAAGTTTGTAAATCACTGCTCTAACAATGTTTACTGGTAACAGCCTTGGAATACGATAAATACGATCTTCTTTATTATCTAATATAAGCCTTTTACAAACTGAATTTAATCCGCTGCACAATTTGAGTTAAGCCGTTCCGCCCGGGGCAAAGTAATCTGTTTACCATCCATAATCGATTTGCTAGAAGTGTCACTCGCTGACTTGGCGCAAAACAGCTGACATTGGGTTGGTAACACAAACAAACTCTAACTGATAACAAGTACATGCACTTACACTGTGTATCAAACACCGAAATTCGGTAGTAGCCGACTGGAAAATACCCTAAAATTAAAGGTGGGTTCGGACCGGGTTTTAACGGCACGGCCCAACACGTACACGAAACTAACTTTTTCAAACACGCACGGACAAAATTTACAAGGGCCCGACTCAGCCCTGCCTGATACGCTCGAGAACAGAGAAGTTACAAATTATTTAAGTATAGGAATGCCGAAATCTGGTTGTAGTTTATAATATTTTTCTAACTTACAATCTATTCCACTCTGACTCTCTTATTTCACCTTTTTATACCCTGAACCCATTAAAAATGGGTAAAAAGGGTATAATGTATTTGTGCAAATGTATGTAACAGGTAGAAGGACGCATCTCCGACCCCATAAAGTATATATATATATTGTTGATCAGCATCAATAGCCGAATCGATCTAGTCATGTCCGTCCGTATGTATGAACGCAAGGATCTCAGAACCTATAAGAGCTAGAGACTTGTAATGAATAGCTGTAGGTACTCCTAGTGCCTGCGCAGATCAAGTTTGTTTCCGATATTCGATAAGTTGCCCCGTTTCCAAGTAATCGATCATCGATATCGACATCCTGTTTTTTGAGCAAATTGGGTAAATAATAAAAGCTAGAGTCACCAAACTTGACATGTAGTTTCTAGAATAGTATATATATCTGCATTTGGTGTAGAAAGAAGAGTGTTCAGGGTATCCCCTAGTCGGGAGCTCCCGACCAGAACCTCTTACTTGTTTTCAACTGATTTCTGTCGGAAAAGTCGTGTTTGAGATTTTTAGGTACAACAATCGACCTATCGACTAGGTATGAATCGAAAGCTTAACAAGATAACATTGTTTTAATTGAACCCTGACTTTATAGGACGTACTCTTTATGTTGGTCCATTTCTACCTTGAACTCAGCGCCGAACTGCAGTCACAAATTTTGAATTTCCTTCGCCTTTTATACATAGTGTGGTATTATCAGTCTTGAATAACCTTGGCGTTTATATTCATGTTTTCATGTAATCTGGAGACCTTAATATAGCACCTAAAGCTTTTTTGTGTAGAGAACAGGGGAAATTAAAAAAAACAAATGTTTCAAATCTGTAATCTGAGGAAAAAGGAAAAAAGATAAACTTGTTGTGTATATAAAACATGAGACTATGTATTAGGAATTTCAAATGCATGCAGACAGATAGAAGGACAGACAAACAGACATGCCTGCCCTTAACATAAAATCAATATACCATTTTTAAAGCATTTGTAATGGGTTCGACCGCAGCATCTATATATCGTTTATTGACACGGACTGTGGGGAGGTGCAATTACACAGACACTGACAGAGATAGAAATCGTTTTTCGTTTTGTAATTTACATTTCTATTAATAAATAATTTATGACGCATATCAGACAAGAGCTAAGACTAAACGCAAAGTCATTGATAAGGCGACAGTGCGAACTGCGGGGCACATTGTAATACCAAACTGATAAGACTCTCGAATTAGGTGCATTAACACATTCACACACACACTGGCATACACACAAGCACAAGTATCTTCATCAGATGCATCTATAACTTTGTCTGTCCGTTTCCTTATTCCAGAGTGCCATATATGACGTCGCTGCCCTGGTATGATAAGAACGACACCGAATTCAACAATGAACGCGCCAAGAAGGCCTACACAGCCATGCTGACTGTCACGCCGAAGCAGCCAAATGACGACGCCTACACAAAGGTATCTAATGAGGTGAGTCTCGCGGCAGAATGGGGTCTTAGCATTGGGTTTGGAACTGAATTGCCAGCGTATGGAGTCTTTTACATTCTTTTTTGCGGCTTATTACTGTAGATCTTTGTACCCTTGCAGAGGGTCTATAATTTTCTACCTTTTTTGAGATATACGCACTTGACTTCAAACTTGTTTACAAAAAAAAGAAAATTGTTATTAAAATGTTACTACTATATCATATAGCTTTATGTGAAGAATCAGCGAATAATTTTTGGGTAACTTTTCCGCTTTCTCAGAATTATGAGCGTGTCTGCACGCGCATAACAAATCAAACAATCTCATATAACTCCAATAGGAACAGTCGGAAATAAAACGCTTGCATCATAACACTTCTAATCCATAAGTCTGAAAGGGTGTTTATTCGTCGGCGTGCCGAGACTGTTCTTCCTCTTTGTTTCTATTTTTATTATTTTCTTGGCGATTTTTTTGTTTTGAGCTTCATGCACACTCTATGCCAGTGCACGTGCTCAGCGCCAGCACACTTTGCATTTCCATACTAACGAACTTGTACGTATTTTTTTACCAGTCTGTGGATTTGTAAACATATTTCTGTAGGTGCACAAGGAAATTACAAGGGCAACAACGCCAACAAACAAGCAAGAATATTTCATTCACTCGACTTAGAAGTCTCCTACATTTAACTAGCTAAACTGTTCCCTAACACCTTATTTTGTTTCCATAGAGATTCATATACAAAAGCAGTCCCTTTATCTTTAGTACGGATAAAACAAACAGGACCTGTGGCTATTATCCGATACTTAAACACAAAATTGGGTTCTATTTAAAAATTATGATCATATAGAAACACTTAAGATCGGCATATGATATTCAGGGAACAACCAACTCAAACTAGCTCGAAAGATTGATTAGTCTTATGGGTTTAAAGAGGTCAGTTAAATAAAAATAACAATGTATAAAATCATCTTCAACATTATACCCTCTTTAAACAATTTCTGTCTACAGAGTGTGGAAAGAAGGAACCAAGTGTAGCCTCTGAAAACAACTTTTGGCTAACTTTTGAGCGGCACCTTAACCAACTCAGCAGGCCACAAGAACACGTGTTTCCGTAATGTGCTTTGGTCATGTCATACCCTAGTTGTGGGTATTTTACATTTGTCAAGAAATGTGTAACGCATTTAAGGAGCCTTATAAGCATATATATTCCCCATCAGTATAAACAGTAGCGTCGATATAATCATGTTCGTCTGTCGACATGAAACCATGTGTAGGTATTTTGCATATACATATATTTAATAAATTAAATATCATGCGTGCATTGAAATTGTGGCACATCTGCAATATTCGAGACTTCGGTAGTTCGGGATCATGACTGCGGCTTGGTGTTTGGTCAAGTCCTTGATTTATGCGGCATGCTCCGCTTGACAATATTTCTGATAACGGTTTCAGTTGCATTTCTCTGTACCAATGCCAATGGCTGTGAAAATGGTGGGGTGGGAGGGTCTTGGCAAAAATTTCTTCGCCCATTCTGGCTAAGCCGCCTTGGGGCCCTTGCACGACAAGCTGATGGACTCCCAGCGCACAACTTGGAAATGTGGGACGGATTCTGGAAAATGCTCGTCGGTGTAGCAGTTGGCGTTGCCTTTGCCATTGCGATTTGTTGTCGGCGTTGTAGTAATTGAATTTCACGGGTGCCAAAGCAATTAAAGCAACAGAATTTCACAGATAGCCAGGGCTAGAACACGCAGATAAGTGGAACTACTGCTGTCTGTGATTAATGTGCTGTGAACTTCATTTACAGATCAAAGACATCGCCTCGGCAAAATACAATTACACGTTCAGCGAGAATGAACCAATTTCCGCATTCGTAACCTCCTTCTTTGATGGCGTCCTCCTCTACGCGAACGCTCTCAACGATAGCATCCGTGAGGATCCCAGCATGCTCACAAGACCCATCAATGGCACCGATATGGTGCGACGCATGTGGAATCGCAGCTTCACGGGCATTACTGGGAACGTGACCATCGACTCGAATGGAGATCGCATCTCAGCATATTCTCTGCTGGACATGAATCCGAGCACTGGCCGATTTGAAATTGTCGCTCATTTCCTGCACAATCGTCTGGAGTTCGCATCAGAAAAGGAAATACATTGGGCTGGTGGTCGTGAACAGGCGCCACCCGATCGTCCAATCTGTGGTTACGATGGTTCGCTATGCCCGGACAATTGTAAGTAAAAATATTTGATTTTTATTATACATTAGTTATAGCCCAAAAAATTTATCTAACTTAAAACAACAAAAAGGGTTTTGTCTTTAACATAAAAATGACTTACTTAAATTCGAACCAGTATCCCTTTTACCACAGTAAAAGGGGGATGGTGGTTCGAATACAGAAAAACATTATTTATGCATAATCTGCCAAACATTTGTTATCTTAAAAAAAATAAAATAGGTATATTTAAAAAGTTATAAGTAAATGTAAAAAAAAACAAATAATAATAATAATAGCTACAAACTTTCGTTACTTTTTTCCCAATTCTCTCATCTTTTCTAGCTCTGCCTGGCTATGCCATTCTTTCGATCATTCTTGGCATAATGGTAATCGTTATGGCCGTATGCTTCTTCTTCGGCTATCGACATTATATTGCCGAGGCCGAGATCAATTCAATGAGCTGGAAGGTTTCATTGGAGGATGTTATGTTTCGGGATGCTGCAGATCATGGCATGCGCGGTTCCTTTCACTCGCTGGTCAAGCAGAGCTCCCAGCTGACACTCATGTCGGAGGACATGGGATCTATAAATGGTGACCGTCAGATCTTCATACCCGTCGGCATGTACAGGAAAAGCAAGGTGGCCATCAAGCCCATAGAGTTGGAAAATGTTCAGGGTATACTGTCGCGCAGTCTAATGCTGGAATTGAAGCGCATGAAAGATTTGCAGCATGATCACTTGGTCAAGTTCTACGGCGCCTGCCTGGATCAGCGTCGCAGTTTTTTGCTTACCGAATACTGTCCCAAGGGTTCGCTGCAGGATATACTGGAGAACGAGCAGTTTCAGCTGGACTGGATGTTCAAACTGTCGCTGATGCACGATATTGTGCGGGGCATGCAGTTTCTACACAGCTCCGATATACGCTCCCACGGCAATCTCAAGTCCTCCAATTGCGTGGTGGACTCACGTTTTGTGCTCAAGATCACCGACTTTGGGCTGCACAGCCTGCGGCGCACCCATCATGATGTCGAGAGCGATATTGACAACTGCAATAGCCATGCCTACTGGAAAAGTAAGTGGGCTGGCCCACAGCTGGCGTCCAATATATACATCAATCATATGTAACTATTTCTGCAGAGCGCCTATGGACCGCGCCTGAACTGTTACGGCTTGAAAATCAGCGTGCGCCCGAAGGCACACAGAAGGGCGATGTTTATTCATTTGGGATCATAGTGCATGAGATAACCACACGCCAGGGCCCCTTCTATCTGGGCAAGTGTGCCCGTGAGAAGACTCCTCAAGGTATGCAACAACTGGCTATTCGCATAGAAATTGTTACCCTTTGCTCATTAGAAATCGGTAAAAAAGCGGTTGTTCCAATGTGTATAATATGTGTAACTAGTTTTTCTCTTCATCTAAAAAAAAATTAAAGCAAGTTCGTGAACTAAAACTGGAGATTTTAAAAGAAGTTTCGTATTCCCATATTGAGTTTATTAAGTTTTCTAGAATAACTCTCAATTTTTTGTCCAAAAGTGAGATAGTTTTTACGTACGGCCCAAGTTTTCCAAACACGCATACATGTGATAAATTGACCAAGGCACTGGGCCACTGGGCAACTCTGGGCCTAACACGGTTGAAAATGGAAAAGTAATAAAGTATATAATTTTTGCCAAAATCAAATCAAATAACTAAAATATCGGAATCTACTCTTACTGCATAACATTTTTTTAGCTTAATATATTTTTTCACTCCAATTCTCTTAGTTCATTTTTTTCGATTTGAAGAGCGATTTGAAGAGCAAATAAATTGACACAAAGTTTTGTGATTTTATTTTAGTGGAAAATTACACAAGATGCTATCAACTACAACTCATAAACAAGTACTACTGCGATAGGGTAAATCAAAGCTTTCGGTATCTGAGACACAGCCGCAATTAAGACGCAGCCATTTCCAGCAGCCAATATTCTTTTGAGGCTCTTTTACCGGCCTTTTCACTCTTTGAGCTGTTGGAGCTGTTGATGTCTGGCTCTCATTCAGCCAGGACTGTTGCCGCTGCTCCAATTCCCACAGCCAGTCGATGCGTGACTTATCCCAGCCGCATTTGCATGAATCCCCGTCGCAAAGCATCTTTTCACAATCACAATCTCCAAATATAAGCTCAGCATCTGTGGCCCCTAAAAGGAGCTTAGGCATAATCCTTGAAAATCATGAAAGTCACGTATTGACTAACCTCTTGGCCGATTCTTCTCATAGTCAATGCTTGCAGTTTTCCTAGCACTGCGCATTAACAGGTTGAATATCTTAACTTCCGCCTGGACCTCACGCTCACAATAGAAGGCCATGATGAGGAAATTCCTAGCATCGTGGTGCCAGACACCAGGTCTGCCATTATATTGTCCGTCCGTCAATTGCCGCCTGACCATATCCCTGGTCATCATATAGGGGCAAATAAGTGCAAAATGTTGTGTCCTCGAGTACATATTAAGATTGAAATGTATGTTTATGTGTGCTTGTGCGTGTGTCAGTGTGCGATTTTAGTGGCCCATTTGGCATTATATTCGGTTTAGTCCTTAAACGGAAACACAAAAAAATAGCTTACAATTTACAATTTTAAAAAAATTTGACTGAATTATAATGCAGAGCGGTCCATATACATATGTACTTCTTCCAGAGATCGTTGAGCTGGTTAAGAACTACCAACCGCAACTGAATAAACCCTTCCGTCCAGAGCTGGAACCATGCGGTGATACCAAGGCGGACGTTATTGGCATCATAAGACGCTGCTGGGCCGAGGATCCGCTGGAGCGACCCGACTTCAATACGCTCAAGTCTATGATAAGGAAGTTCAACAAGTAAGACTATTTTTAACAACATACAATCTTAAGTCGTCTTTTTAACCATGAGTAAAGTCCAACTAAAATTATCGGAGGTTCAGTTCTTTTTGAACATCTGTTAAGTTAATTGTTGTCACACTTTTTTTAAGAGAAGTGAAGCTCGTAAATTTGATGAAAATATATTGGAAAACAGAATAATTTGGCATACAAGAACCAATTTTGCTCGATCGTTCCTATGACAGCTAAATGATATAGGGCTCCGATCCGTCCGGCCCGCTCCCGCATGTACTGCCTGCAATAGAAAGACGAACCTATGGAAAGTTTCAAGACGATAGCATCAAAGTTTGCTTGAAAACAGACAGTCGGGCGGACGAAGTTGGCATTATCAACTCGACTATTGATGCCAAGTTTTGGTTCATTATATCAAAAATTGGTTCGGCTTGCAGCCCTTTAGAGCAAAATATAAGAAATAGCGCCTTCTGTCTACCAACGAGTTATCCGATCATTATGCCCTCGTAGAACCTATGCTATAGGACCTATCCAAATTTTATTCATGATGTAGCCTGGCTATGGTTATTAAACTGATCTGCCTGTCCACACAATATTTTAAACTAATCTCTATATATAAAACTGTATGTCCTGACTGACTGATTGGTGATCAAAGCAGAGCCCATACCCTAAGATCCAGGAAGTTGAAATTTTCACTGTAGTTACCTTACGTGATGAGGGGGCAAGTTTGGGCGAAGCTTTAATTTGTGTCCCATTTGCATCAAACTTATTTTCAAAGGTCAACATAAATATGAAATGGATGTTTCAGCGATTTGGGAATTTTCACCCACAACACTGGTTAATTAGCAAAAAATTGTTGAATGAAAGTTTTTTTGTTCACCGTCCGATCGGTTCAAAACTCATTTTCAAAGAGAATTTATTGAGAGAATTTATTTTATACGTGCCACGGGCAAGAGCGGGGTATATCCGCTAGTATGATATAAAAAGATATATTAAACAAAACAAAACCAAATTGAATTCAAATAATTAAATTTTCATTTGCGCCCACAGGGACAACGAGACTGGGAATATTGTGGACAACCTGCTGAAACGCATGGAAATGTATGCCAACAACCTGGAGGAACTTGTCGAGGAGCGAACTCAAGATTATCTCGAGGAAAAGAAAAAGTGCGAGAAGCTACTTTATCAGTTGCTGCCCCAGAGCGTTGCTGCTCAATTGATTAGTGGTCAGCCAGTGGTGGCCGAGACCTTTGACCAGGTGACCATTTACTTCAGCGACATTGTCGGCTTCACGGCAATTTCGGCAGAGAGCACACCCATGCAAGTAGTTCAGTTCCTTAACGATCTCTATACCTGCTTCGACTCGATTGTGGAGAACTTTGACGTGTACAAAGTGGAGACCATTGGCGATGCCTACATGGTGGTATCTGGTCTGCCCATACGCAATGAGAACTACCACGCTCGTGAAATTGCGCGCCTGGCCTTGGCACTGCTCGAGGCGGTGCATAACTTTAGGATACACCACAGACCAGACGATCGATTGAAGTTGCGTATCGGACTGCACACGGGCCCATGTGTAGCCGGTGTTGTGGGCCAGAAGATGCCGCGTTATTGTCTGTTTGGCGACACTGTGAACACTGCCTCCCGCATGGAGTCCAATGGTGAGGCACTGAAAATACACATAAGCGAAACGACCAAGTTGGCGCTGGACGAGTTTGGCAGTTTTCTGACGACGCGACGTGGCCTGGTGCCTATGAAGGGTAAGGGCGAAATGTTGACGTATTGGCTCGAGGGCGAGGTGCCCAAGCCGGATGCACTCGTATCTGCCAACAAGCTGATGCTAACGAGACGCTCGTCGCTTAAGCAACCGCAGCGTCAGTCGCACACCTTCTACAAACAATACTCCGAGCTGGGCGTTATGGGCACATTGGCAGCGGCAGTGCCGACGATAGCTCTGCCCGCTGCTGAGAAGGAAGCCTCACCCGATCTTCGGGTTAAGCGCAAAATTAGCTCCAGTTCGCCCAAGCTAAATGGCAGCTGCTTTGAGCATAATCCGAATCAAAAGACTGAGCCCAACAATTACTATTTGGCTGCTGAACAACAACAACAACAACAACAACAACAACCACAGCAGCAGCAGCAGCCATGTGATATCTTTAGCAGTCGTTCGCTTCGCAGCATGGAGGCAGGTGGAACCAGCTCGGATGCAGCTGAAACCGATTGTTGGGAGCTGGCCAATTTCCGTCTCCCTCTGAGCGGTGCGCTGAAAAATCACCACAGTAACCACGGCCAACATGCACACTCCAACTCCAATTCCAATCTGATCGGCATACTGCAGCCTGCCCCGCAGGCTAGGAGTCGCCTTAAGCCATCCCCCACGATCTCAACATTGTTGAAGAGCAGCCGCAGCGATGCCTCCGACACGCCGGAAACTGGCAGCACGGGCAGCGGACAGCGGATTAAGTTTGCCGATTGCGACGAGACGCCGCTGCTTACCAACAAGACACCACCGCTGCCCGCAACGACGGCGCTCAATCTGGAGCGCAATGGTAGCAGCTGCAGTAATCAAAACATTCCAAATCTAAGCAGTGACGATCCGTACGGCTATCTAGTCAAGAACTATAAGCAGCTTCTCTGCAAGCCACCAACTGTCTCGAATAGCCATGTTCACGGACATGACCTCTCTTTGGCAGAAGAGTGTCCAAGGCCACTGGCGACGGCGCGTGGTGCCACTAGTGGCGCCGTGACGCAGCCACTCCTGGCTAAAATCAACTCCTAGCTGTAAGCATAGAGACTCATTGCCCCGTTGTCGGCAAACTTTGCGGCCCAATGACCCATCTCTAGTACCTACTTGAAATGATGCATATTAAATGTACTTGTTTGTGATATATTAGTTAAATCCAAGTTGAACAATTTAGTTGATAGCCAATTTAAACGTGTACATTTTTAGCCAGTACTATGCCCGCCATTTAAGCACACTTAATATATATTCTCAACTTATATTGGACGGTCCTTAAATTTAAAACTGTATACATTGTACTGTAGTTCACGAACCCCACACTATAAGGTACTACAAAAATAAAAAATGTAGATCTAAAAAAGCAGACCTTAGCTGTGAGAAACTCAAATTAGAAAATGTAATGTTTAAAATTTTGCGCATGTAGTGTAAAAAGCTTTAAATGTAATTAGTGAATTCTATAAAACTACAATGCAAATTCCATAAAGCTTACAATTTTAAACGATTTGTTCAAGTTTTCTACTTCAATAGGATCGTTCTAGGCGTTCAGAAGAAAAAACAAAATAAAAACAATCAAAAAACAAATTATTTTAACTGATTTCCTTTTTAGTTCAAAAATTACGGATCTTGATTACTATTAATATAATTAATTATAAATGTAAATGTAAAGTATTAAAAACAGTTTCTTTAAAGAAATAAAAAATATTTATTTACAATAAATTAATTTGTGTTTATGGGTAACAACAAAACGGTAAGAAACAACATTATCGTTCAGCCGAAAAATAATGAAACAGTTGTATCTAGGGATCTGATGAAGATGCTTACGTAAACCTAGTTTAAATGTACATATGACAATTTTTAAAATCTAAAGTTTTATGGTAATACAAAATGTAATATGCATATAAAATGCTTTAAATAAATGTAAAACTACAAACTTATTAAAAAACGATTTTTTAAAAACTGAACCCGCGTTTACACCGATTATTTTACGATATTTAACTCTTAACAGTGCCCAATTGAGTAAAACAGTGCCATTTTGAGTCTTAAGTGCCTTTTTGAGTAAAAACATGTAAATAGAAGCCCAGCTGCTCAACATTGTACATTAAACAATTGCTTAAACCGAACTACTATATTAATAATAACCAAATCCTACGCAGCAGCGTAAGTAAAGGTAACGAAATTGTGAATTTTAGCATGTAAATCACAGTTTTAATGAGTGATATTCAAAAACAATGAAAATGTAATTGCATAATTAACAATGCAAATTATCAATGAATGATTTGCAACTTTTGTTTTGAACTCTGTGGGTACAATTTTGGTAGCCCACAAAAGTTATGTACGTTTTTTTTTTTACTGATAGTTTCGGTGTGTTTTGTCTATGACATGCTATTGTGAAATATAAACTAGCCGGAAAACAGATGCGCATTAAAATAAAACGATGCGCACAATTATCTATTTCAATAATAATAACATATCCTATGTGCTTGAAAGCACGGACAAATAAAACTGCTTTTTGTGTAAATACAAGTAGTCACTTACTTTCCTATGTCACAAAATTTATTTCCAGTTTTTTTTTTATCTCTGTCTGCACCCGACGCGCTTATCGTATAATAATTATCACTTTTTGCGCACGCCTTTTGTGCAATTATCATGAGTAGTTTAAGGTCTCAATCGAACTGTAGCCCTAATTTATTAAAATAATAACATCTGACTACCGCAGGGCACACAAAATGCTGTACTGTCCGCCGAACGTGACGTTCAACGAGATTTGGACTAAGCATGGAATTTCGCACTGTTTTATGGACACAGTGGGTCCAGCCGTATGTGGCGGCTTCCTTCTTCTCTTTGGTGGCATACAACTGCTCATGTACCGCAAATATGCTACTCCCACGGATCCCACTCAGATAACCAAGTCCCGTCTGTATGCACTGCAATTGTTTCTTCTCCTTCTTGTGCCGGTGCTGGCGCTGCTGCGTTTTTTCCTGAACGCTCGCATCTATCCTGACGGTGCAGTTTATGGCTATATGGTGAGTATTGACATAACCATTATTGAGCAGCATTTTTCATTTCACTTTCTATTGCAGATATTTTACACATGCGTTGTGTGTTTTTCGTATCCATTTTGTATATGCCTCATAGTCAAGGAGCGTCATTATCAGCTGCCATCAGTGCCGACTCGTGGACACGGCCTTATTTTGCTGCTCTTCTGGACTTTGGCATTGATTAATGAAGCTCTCGCGATTGTCAATTTGGACCACGAGGACTGGTGGTTCCATTTAAAGAAGTGCGTTTGTCTAGTACCTGTTGTAATTATTGTTCAATCTAATTCATATACTACTCTACAGTAACAAAGATGATATTGAGATGGGCATGTTTGTTACCCGCTTCCTGTGCTCACTGCTCATCTTTGTGTTGGGCCTGAAAGCGCCCGGCATTATGGCACCCTTTAATCCGCACCAGCGTCTAGAGAACGACTCATCGAGCGATTCAGCTGGTAGTATACCAACCGGCTCTGCATTTCGCAACGCCTGGCGCAAACTGCGCACCCTATTTCCATATCTGTGGCCAAAAAAGGACGTGATGCTACAATGCGCAGTGGTTGTGTGCATATTGTTGCTTGTCGCCGGTCGCGTTATCAAACTGTTTCTGCCCATTTATCGCAAGCTGTTGGGTAGGTCATGTTTCCAGTTATCACATGTGGCGTGAATAATCTCTAATCTCTCTCCCTTCAGTTGACAGCCTGACCATCGAGCCCGTCGAATTTCGCTGGGACTTTGTGCTTATTTATGTAGCCCTATCGTTTCTTCAGGGCGGTGGCACTGGCGGCATGGGCTTGTTTAATAATCTGCGTACTTTCCTTTGGATTCGCGTACAGCAGTACACAACGCGCGAGATTGAGATTGATCTGTTCCGGCATTTGCATCAGCTATCCTTAAGATGGCATCTTCAGCGCAAGACGGGCGAGGTGCTACGTATAATGGATCGCGGCACAGATTCAATTAACAATCTGCTTAACTATATTGTATTCTCCATAACGCCTACCATACTCGATCTGATTGTGGCTGTCGTGTTTTTCATTTATGCCTTCAACTGGTGGTTTGGCTTGATTGTGTTCTTAACCATGTTTTTGTATATAGGTAGGTCAGATCCAACTTGATATTATTGATTATTCTAACACTGTCTACTCCATAGCATCCACAATTGCCATAACGGAATGGCGCACTCAGTACCAAAGGCGAATGAATCTGGCAGACAATGAGCAGCGTGCCCGGAGTGTGGACTCGTTGCTGAACTTTGAGACAGTTAAATATTATGGTGCCGAAGGCTACGAGGTAGACTGTTACAGGGAGGCCATATTGAAGTATCAAAAGGAGGAATTCCTCTCCATGCTCACGCTTAATATGCTCAACACCGCTCAAAATATTATACTCTGCCTGGGCCTGTTGGCTGGTTCGATGTTGTGCGTGTATTTGGTGGTGCATCATCAGACCCTGACAGTGGGCGACTTTGTACTTTTCTCCACGTACCTCATGGATTTGTACATGCCACTGAACTGGTTTGGCACCTATTACCGCGCTATACAAAAGAATTTTGTAGATATGGAAAATATGTTTGATCTACTGCGTGAGGACGAAGAAATCGTTGATGCGCCTGGCTGTGCACCGCTGCTAACAGCTGGCGGTGGCATAGAGTTTTCTAATGTTACATTTGGCTATTCGCCGGAAAAGTGTGTATTGCGCAATATAAGCTTTACGGTACCTGCGGGCAAGACAGTGGCCATTGTAGGACCCTCTGGGGCTGGCAAGAGTACCATTATGCGACTGCTCTTCCGTTTCTACGATGTGCAAACGGGTTCCATATCGATAGATGGACAGAACATCAAGTTGGTCAAACAGGAAAGTCTGCGAAAGGCGATTGGTAAGCAATAAACATTAATAAAATCTTTCTGCAAAAATGAACTACCATCTTCGTTTTCCAGGTGTTGTTCCTCAGGACACGGTACTTTTCAACAACACCATTTACTACAACATTGAATATGCTAAAATCGGAGCAAGTCCTGATGCAGTCTATGAAGCTGCGCGCTCAGCGGATATACATGAAAGAATCTTGGGCTTTCCAGATAGATATGAGACCAAAGTGGGCGAGAGAGGTTTACGTTTAAGTGGAGGCGAAAAGCAACGTGTGGCCATAGCGCGAACTCTTCTGAAAGCTCCAATTATTGTCCTGCTGGACGAGGCTACCTCGGCGTTGGACACGCATACAGAACGTAACATACAAGCGGCACTGGCACGCGTCTGTGCCAATCGCACAACAATTATTGTCGCGCATCGTCTGTCCACTATTATACACGCAGATGAGATATTGGTACTGAAGGAGGGCAGCATCGTTGAGCGTGGCAAGCACGAGCAGCTGCTGCAGCTAGACGACGGCATCTATGCGGATATGTGGCAGCAGCAACTGAAGAACCTAGATGCCGAAAAGAACGCAGCTGAGAGCTCCGAGTCAATTGCAGCTAGTGGTTCTGCTGCTGGTACGACAGGAACAGCGGAACGCCCGAAGCCGCAGTCTGATTCAGAAGGTGGCGCGCTCTTTAGATCTGGACATGGGCATACAGGCGCACGTTAGAAATAGGCAGTATGAAGTGTAGATCTTAGGCCTTAATTTGATTACTTTTGTTACATGTAATTTGTGGTACTTGTTGTGAATGGGCAGCTTGTCTGATTCCTAGTTCTTGTCTGCTTTATTGTAATAATAAAATATAATTATAGTTTTTATAAATTTCTGAAGCTTTCTCTTGCTAACAGTTGTTGCCGCCCTTTACATTTAAAGAGCATCTGCGAGAGAGCAGCTCTTAGCTGCTGAGACTGTCGCTTATCAGCAAGAGCCTCCAGCAGGGCCTGAGCATAGGCTTCGGAACTGAGCCAGCTTCAGTTCGAGTGCGAAACGCGAGCTGAGCAGACGTGGAATTTAAAAGACGTTCTGCGATACGTTGGTGTTAAAAAAAATCGTCGGCGGTTTCTTTGAAATATTTCCAAATACATATATATTTGATATACGTATATATACCACATTAGACTTTGTCGTGTACATCTTTATTAAATCGGCATATTCACAAATAATTATAAAGCAAATCATGCAGCGACTGAAGTGTTCCGTGTTTGTGTGTACGTAGAAAGTAGAAAATAATATATTTGATAAGCGCCAGGAGCCATATTAAATGTTTATTCAAGAACATGACGTAATGTTTCATTGAATAACATTTAAAACAAAACACACAAAAAAACCCACTAGCATTATGTATATTTAATAATAATATTGATTAAACAGTTTTTTGCTCTGTGACGACCACATGAATAATCTACATACGTACATTCATTTATATATGTGCAGTATATAGACAAAATTCAATTCAATTGATAAAGTGTATTGGATGCTGTTGCCCCCGGCACGGGCTGTCCTCAAGTTTATTGCCACACACAACAATTTCTTGTTGAATGCAAATGCTGAACATCATTTTCAATTTTCAGTTCTATTTTTGGTAATCGATGTCGGTCATGCATTTAACATAATTGGAATCAATAAGCAAATGCTCTACGAGTATGTGGGCAATGTTCTTGTTGGCTCCAAGCCCCAGGACGAGGGACGTCCGGCACCACCAACAACCGGTTGGATTGTCCGTGGAAAATTAACCCTCCAGCGACAGAGCGAACTGATCATGGCCGCAGCGGTAAGTCTGGTGGATAATGATAGCTAAAATACTCAGTCGTCAAAGTTTATGATTGTAATCAAGGCTGCAAACCGGTTTTAAGGAGAAATGGCCTAATACCGGATACTCATTTTTTAGGTTAATATGAATCTAACATTGAACCAAATGATTTGCTCAAAAAAACAGCTGAACCGAACCGAAAATAAATAACTTTTAGGGGAGGCTCAGCCCAAAAGGATAAATAATTTGGTCCATTGGATTTATTTAGATGCTAATTTTGGGTAGAGATCTAGTTCTCTTGAACGGGCAATTGTAAAAATTGAATTATATCGTTAACATGTTGAATATATATGGATTTGGAAAACCGGGTTTGCGCACCGAACCTCAAGGCGGAAATTCAGTTCGAATCGTGAACCGAGCCACCGATCATATTTTTTCTGGGCCTGCAGCCCTTTTCATAATTATATTATTAAATATGTTTTCAAAGTTAAAGTTTGCCATCATAGATTCTTTATTTGAAATAACAGCTTCTCGGTATATTTGTTTTAATTAAATGTTTTTATTTCTAAGGCTTGCAATCCATTAAAATCCATAGTTGTATGCATATATTATATAAACTATAAACTATTTAATATGCATTAATACTTTTGTATTTTCATATTTAATATCTTTAGTGTAATACTTACTATTTTCCAAGTACATATATATGTCTATAAAGCTCAGGTCTACAAAAGTCAGAGAAATACGAAAGTATATAATGTGTATTTGTATGCATGTATAGAGATCTACAAATCATGGCAAATGTTGCTGAACTGTGTCGCCCTTTTAAGTATTATAAACCAGAATTAATCAGTTTCGTAAAACACGCACATATTTATTTTGTTTACATCGTATATGTAACAAGAGTGTGAATATGTTCATATTTGTGTATCTGTTAATACTATGTATATTATATAAGTATATTTACTCTCAAAGCATGTACATATTTGTAGTCAATTAAATAAAAAATCAAAAAAGCAAACAATTTTGATTGATTCCATGATCAATTTGCACAATCCAATCAGCTTGAGCAGTGAGAGCTCTCAGCGCCCAGTTGATTCCCAGAAGTGCAGATGCTGCTCCCAAGCTCATGCTTTTGCAGACACTGTGCAAAAGAATTCGCAGATGAATTAAAAACAATTTAACCTTTCACACAGTCCCAGTGCACAATGAACTGAACTCGGCTGTGAACTTCTTTCATTGAGGCCCAACGCGAGACAGATAAATGATGCTACACATACACGCATATAGACATACATAAATAAACACAGATGAATATTGTATATACTGCACATTCATATGTATGCGAGTAATCAGCTTAGATTGTTTTGACTGTGGAAGTGGGGGATCTTAAGCGGCGCTATGCTTATCAACAGTCATAGACATGTGTCTGCCATATGTAATATCACTCAGTCTTCCCGCTGATGCCGCGTTAAGGCTGACTAATTATTGATACCCTTCTTGTGGCTGTTATAATAAAGTCACGAAATTTGTAACGTATATGTATTCATGATCAGTGTCAACAGCTGAGTCGATATAACCATGTGTGTTTCAATGCTAACTTTTCCCATAGTTGATTCCATTCTATCAAATAACTGCCATATGAACTAGTGCTGTGCATTTACGAGTTTTAGTTTCCTCTTTATATAAGAACAAGATTGGTTCGAAACAATGTAATGTAGTTTTAAGCCGTATGTCAACAAGGGTATTTAATCTTCGGCATGTCAAATATGTCGAATTGTTTGTATTAAGATAAACGCAGCGTAATCTATCAGTTCAAAGACAGCTGATTGGTTGCAGGGTGTAAGCGTGTATGGGCTGGAGATTACAGTGGCTCGGGATTTCCCGACCTATACATATGTATATACATAATAACAAATTGTTCGCCTTCGCTTTCATTTGCGCAACCGCAATCCAGCTGGTCATAGACGATGTAACGCTCAATAATTCGGGCGAAAAGTTTCTACAGAACAAGGAAATGTATCCGCCATATAAGCCCTTCAAGATCATACTGACCAGAGAGGGCACCATATCCCATGTGGTGTTCAAGGAAGGCGATCCCATTTGGTCTATGAACTTCAAGCGCGCCATTGCCAGCACACTGCAGTTTCAAATCAAGTCCAGTGGCGCCTTTGTGGTGGATGAGGTTAGATATCTGACAATCACAATATCCCAATGATCTTAACTTTTAACTGCATCTCCATGTTTCAGACGGGCATACACGGGCAGTGCCAGACCGAATATTTTGTCTCCAACAAGACAAACTACATATCCATACGGAAAACGCCGGAGCTGAAGACCTGTGTGCCCTATTCGGAAGCTATCCATGTTACGCGCAGCAATGTGCCCCCAAACACTTGTGAATTTGATCATCAGAAGAGCGTGATCATTGGCAACGAGGCCATCTACGGCATATTGCCACACAATGAGACGGGCTACTTCCTGAGCATGGCGCATGCCAAGGGCACCACGCTGATCCACACCTTCGAGTCGACGGGCGAGGCGCAATACATCAACTCAGAGTAAGTTGAGCTTTAATCTTGGCATATGGCAATTGCTAAGCTTATATTAATTTACAGGCTTTTGCTAAACTTTCAAAATGAAACACCCATCGACAATCCCATTGATATTGAGACATCAATGGCTACAGAAATATCAAGTTTGCAACTGCAACCGCTGGAAATCAACGATCCGACCGGCGGACGCAATCCACAGCAGCAGGAGACTCTGATCTCGGCCGCAGCTGGCCTGCTGGACAACCTAGCCGAGGCACTGGAGAGTACAGATTTTAAATTCAATGAGCCCTACGACTCCACATTGTCCGATGTGATCAAGCTGCTCAGTGAAATGGATTTTGAATCGCTTAAGAAACTCTATACGGAAGTGGACATTGGTACTTCGTATCGGCAGGAGACAATACGAAATATCTTTCACGAGATTATACCGCGCATCGGGACGAAAGCCTCAGTATTTTTAACTCGCCATCTGGTCATTGAGAAATCCATTAAGTCGCCCATTGCGGTGCAGCTGCTAATTCCAATGCCGTTCCACATATTTGAACTGTCGGCGGAGCTGGTGAAGGAGTGCGAGGACTTTCTCAATATCGGACCCGATCGCCCCGATGTGCGGCAGGCGGCAATTTTAAGCTTTGCCACACTCGTCTATAACGTCTATGTGGCGCGTGGCATTGACAAGGATCAGTTTGAGGAATATGTTCAAAAGTATTTCAATATGTACTTGAGTGAGTAGTGCTTCCGACCTATCCTAAAATACGTTCAAGCTATCAACCAACTATTCGCAGATGATCGTGACTATGAACAGAAGATGCTGTTTCTACAGGGCCTTAGCAATTTGCAGCTGGGCAATGTGGCCAACTATCTGGAGCCCATTGTGTTGGAGGATGGCAATGAGGATCTTAGGTTTATGGCTGCCTGGACCACACTCGCTTTGGCCGACAAGCGTGCTGAACGCATCTACGAGATCTACTGGCCCATTTTTGAGTCCCGTAACGCCAGTTTGGAGCTGCGGGTCGCTGCTGTCACCCTGCTCCTGATTTCAAATCCAACGGCTGCGCGACTGATCAGCATTCATCGCATTATACAAAGCGAAACCGATCCACATCTGATCAACTATTATCGCACAACAGTTACGAGCATTTCAGAGACAACATATCCGTGCTATCAGCATCTGTAAGTGCAAGGATCTGTATTCATCTGGAACCCTTTTGCTCTGTTTCTAACTCCTCAAGTTTTCGCTCTCTCTCTCCCTCTCTTTCAGTCGTCGCCTGCTTTCCTATATGCATCGTCATCTACCCCAGAAACCAGAGCCCCGCTATTGGGTAACAGGCAATTACATATTCGACTACCGAGACTCCAAGTTCGGCATTGGAGCCATGCTCCAAACGTTCCTAGTCGGCGATCCTAAGTCGGATATGCCCGTCGTGGTATTTTTCAAGTTTGACACTGAGGCACTGGGAAAATTTACGGGTCAGCTGGCGGTATGTAAAACTCTTAGACTTATCCAAGGTCTGCTTTTTAATTCCCAATTACTTCCTTTCAGCTGTACATTAAGGCGCGTGGTCTTCCCGATGCCATTTGGCAGACGGTGCAGTCCAAATACAACAGCTCCGATCCGTTTACCCACAAGAGCATTAAAACATTGCTGGCCATGCTAAAAGCTCCCATTGTCAACTCAAAGAATCTGCATATTGAGTTCATATTGCAAATGGAAGGCAAAACTGTGCTCTCCTACTATCTAAATCAGCGCATGTTCCAGCAACTGACCTATGACAATAGTGAGTATGCTTAGTTAGCCAAAGAATATCTATGGACAGAATCAGTTTTCCATTCCATACCCACGAAATTTCACACAACTGAAAAATGAGTGGCAATTGATGCTAAAAGCATTCTTTTGTTTACGCAATTACCGATAAGGTGCAAGCGACTGCGTAATACTCGTTCACAGTCCAATAACAGATTAATAGACTTAACAGGAAAAATATTAAAAAATATCCGTAGAGTTCGTTCAAAATTGCATAATTGCCACACCCTCAGTGGGCGTTGTCACATAATCTTAACATTTTATCTGACACAAAGCTTGCATATATTATAAGTTTCAAATGCTGAAAGGAAATGGTTTTATACGCACGGACAGCCGAGTGAATGGACAGGCGGTCAAAAGGCGGACAGCCGGGCGGCCAGGGAAGCATATGAACAAACAAACGTTTAGGTGGACAGGCAGACGGATACTTTACGACGTTAACATATTCTTCACTTTGTAACCGAGTATTAAAATCTTTGCAAAACTCACAATCAATTAACAGAAAATCCACTTTACTGCGCGGAAATTGAAATTCGCCAGCTGTAAAGTTTCTGTCCGGCTTAAAAAATCGTTCAGTCATTAAGTGTTTCACCTATTTAGGAAAAACCTTTAACAAGGGAGTGGATGCTTACAACAAATGTACCAAATACCCATGAAAAGTCGGGTAAACCCAGCTACCGTATACAAAACTCTCTCTCTCTCTCTTTCTCTCTCGCTCTCTCGATCGATCTATCTATCTCTATTCACTTTATCCGATTAGTCTTGGATCGGCTGCAACTTCTGATACGCACCGATAGTCACATTAACATGCAGACAGTGCGTTGGCCATTTATGAACAAGTACTCGGTACCCACTGTCTTGGGCACATCCTCCGATGTCCTGCTGCAGACAACGGTGCTCACATCGCTGCGTGGCAATATTACGGAACACCGTACACCGCCCGGTACGAAGCACACGCTGGAAATCGATGCACGCTACTCGTCGTATGCTTCGGTGCGCAGTCGCAGCTATAATCCTTTCCTTAATCTCGATCATGAAATCAATCGAGAGCAGGGCTTCCTCATCTACATACCATTCAGCAGTGAGCTGACCTTAAATGAGAGTGGCAGGTGTGCCCGCTATAGCTTTACGCGTCCCCAGAACCTGACCAGTGGGCTGTCCTTTAAGTCCCGAGCCGTGACCACAACTCGCGGCCTGATGACCAAAACAGCCGCCGCACCATTCGAGGAAGTTATGTATCCAGAGCGTGTTAATGAAGTGGTAAGCACTGCAATAATTATCATTAATAATTTCATGTATATTTGGTATTATAATCCACTTCTGCAGTTCCAGCCGTTAAGCTATGCCATGCCAGACTTGGGAGTCAAACTGAAGGTCAATATAAATCTTAATGAGCTAATCAAATTCCGGGGTATGGTGCTCAAGTCCGAGTTCATAGAGAAGTAAAACAAGCCACAAAAAAATAATGTTGAATTCAAAACTAATAAATTGCCCTCTCCCCTGTCATTGCAGTGGCTTCTCCCGCAACATGATCGTCAGTCTGATGATGTACACGTTTGGCTTTACTCAGCTCAGTTCCATACACTTGGGACATAATCGCAACTTTACCCTGTTAATGTACAATGAAAATGCAACCAGGGTAAGTGTTCGGAGTTTACCAAATTTAGGGTTTAGGTAATCCCCACTCAATCAACTACAGATTGATGGCAACATCTGCGTTGAGGATGTGCTCAAGACATCGGAGCTGAAGGGCAAGCAAATTCAATTCACACTGGAGCACACAGATGAGACACAAATTGTGGAGTCCCTTCACAAATGGAACGTTATCGTAGATATTCAAACCTCAACCAAATCCAGTTGGTTTAAGGTCACTGGCAAGGTGCAGCGCAACTCAAAGGACGACGAGGAGGATTGGAAAGTAAGTGGTAGACCTATTAACTACGACTTTGCACCTATCCCGATCAATACCGAAATGCCATTTATGTTTCAATATGATAGGTTGATTCAAAAATTTTAAAATCAGGTTCACGTGCCGAATATAAGCCAGGAAGTCGGTGTGAACCGAACCACCGACCATTTCTTTGATGGTTTTATACGTGATATAAACCATTTTTTTCAAGGGGGCTCAAATTTATTAAACCGAATATGTGTGTACCTTGTTTTGAACGATATGATAGACAAGCCAATTTGTTTAGAGTAAAACCGCACATCCAGCCCCAAATTTAGTCTAAGTTGTGTTTCGTTGCTATCGCTGGGCGAGACTAGCCCTCCTGACCGGCTATCTCAAGTTCCTCCTCGGCATTGATGAGCGCCACAACGCCGTCTTGAACGGACTTGACCAACTCGAACTCGGTGAAGCCCAAACGACGCTTGTTCGAAATGTCCATGACGCCATCCTCGATGGAAGTGTGCTCGCCGCCAGTGCCGCGTATCTGCAAAGACAGTTCCTCTGCCATTGCCTTTAATCTCTCCTCATCCTTGCTTAAGAGAGGCAGACGGATGTGCACGGAGGCGCGCAGTGTGGTGCCCAAATTAGTGGGACAGGCGCTCAGATTGCCATAGCTCGGATGGCGCGCAAATGTTAGATTCTTCTCCAGCTCCTGCAGTCCGGTGACGAGGCGTTGATAGACATCACCCAGGTCACCGCACTGTGCCATTGATATGATACGCAAGTGATCTTCTTCGTTGACCCAAATTAAAAACGTCTCGGCAGGATTATGGTAGACACCGCGTCCGGTGGGCCAGAAGCGGTAACAGCCAGCGGTCTGTAGACATGGATCACCTCGCTGGAACAATATATGTCTCTTGACCATCTCCTGTTGAGTTTCCGAATCAATATCAGCCAGCGTCAGGTAGGTGCCTATCAGTTCGCCGTCCATGGTCTCCGTTGCGGAACGCACCTTGTCTTCTACCTCGATCAGTTGCTTCTCTGTCAGCTTGGGGAAGAACGGCAAGCCCTCGATGTTGCGGGCAATGCGAATACGTGCAGATAGAATATATTTGCGTTCCGCATCCAGATTCTCGATCTCGTCCACATTTCCCCAGTCGATGTCCTTCTGCAGGACATCGCTATCGTTTTCCTCCTGGCCATGAAACTCCTTGATAATCGGTTCGAATAGCTTGGTAAATACATCGTAGCTCTCGGCGTCCGCCGCATAGATGCCCACAGCCGAGTCGTGATGCTCAAAGCCAGAAACGGCACAATCATACAGATATGCATCCACTGGTGACGACGTGGTCACCAGCATATACTCCTCTAATAGTTCGGGCGTCAGATATTTACGCAAAAGAGAGCTGACGTTCTCTTCGTCATCAATAAGCGATTTGTAGCCAGCCATGGTAAGCTCCTGGTATTCCTCGGGCGATTTCTTACTGCATAACGAAAGAAAATCCAAGCGAATTTTAGATTACATCAAGTCATATTCGTACGCTCCACTTACATTTGTCCACGCAGACGTTCCAATTCCTGCTCCAGGCGAGCTATTGTCGTTTTGGCCTCCTCCAAATCATTCTTCATCAAGTCGTATTGGGCATCATCCGGGCAGCTCTCGCACATAAATTTACGCACAAATCGAATAGCATCTTCGGGCTTGTTCTGCTCCTCGTAGAGCTTGATCAGCGCCTTGCTCAGGGCATCAATAACTCCCGCCCGTTCCAGGTACTTGCGATATTGCACGCGCTTTGATTCAATCTGCAAAGAGACTATTAATAGATTCTACCCAGCCAGTCTATATTTTCTCTTTCACTCTTACCGAAGTCATCTTTCAGAATCACCAGAACCAATGTCAAAAAACCAAAATTTAAAAAACGGAAACGCAAAACTATTTGAATGCTCCAAACCAAAGCCGCCAAAACCAACACGCCTGACGGACTTTACGGCCTTTAGATTTTTCCACACTTTCTTAATAAAAAAAAATTAATTTTCTTCTGAATTTATGATGTGAGAAATGCGTCTGAAACGTATTGTAGCTGACTGCTTTCTAAAGCTGAAACCTGCCCGGAACATATTGATCAAACTGGCGACGTTTAACGCCTGGCACCCTCTGCCCTGTAATACGAATGTGGGACAGCAATTGTGGCTCGTGTGCCAACTGACAATGTCGTGTTGCTGCTGTCGTTGTTGCATAATAAAGTGGCACGACAGGCTGGACAAACAGAGAGCAGCGTAGCAGACCCGACGACAGACAACCAGGATATGTGTAGGCTAATGGTTGCCGCAGTTGTTGTGGTTGTGGCATGCCTCACGCTTCGTCATGGTAATCGGAGCCACCCTCCGCCTCCCATAACACAAGCCACCCAAAAACACGTCTCTCCAAGCATATTTTTAACACAAAAAAAAAAACTACTCATTTGACGCTTACAAGAATATAAATATGATAGTTATGAAAATATAATGGCTAACATAGAGTTAATAATTTATTTTAAATAACTTTCTATTATTGCTATTGTTAATTTCATAATATTATTATATTGTTTTGTAATAATCATATATTTATTGTTCAATTACCTTTTAAATATTTTCTTCAATCATCACAATACTTTCAGTTTTAAGACTGATTAAAATATTTCCTATTTTCAGATATAATTTCATTCCAATCTTAAAAAAAATTTAAGCTGATTACAGAAAGTTAGAAAATCACTTTTTATATTAGAAAACGTAATGCTTCTTAAAGAATTTTCTATGGCTTCGGCTCGATGCTAAATCTTTGCAACATGCTGATTCTTTTGATATGACCAGCAGTGTATTCGCTTGAAGTTTCTTATACAGGGTGCAGGCTGGCTAATGAGTGCCACTTGGTGCGTGTCAGTGGCAGCCACTTGAAACCGTTGTTGACTTCTTAGCTTACTTTGTGTGCTACTGTCTCTCTTGCAGGCCTGCTCCAAGTTGACCTATGAACCTCTTGTCTTTACCAAACGCCCGCACACACTCAATGGGTATGTGGTCTTTGGATTGGCCGCCGACAATGGCGAATGCCCTGAGACCGGCTCCAAGGTGCAGTTTGCGGCACGCGCAGGCGTAAGTATTAACTATGCTGCAAACATTTGTGGCAACTGATGTATGTTCCATTCTACTGCAGCCGTCGGAGCATGCACGCGCGTTTTTACGCTCAGACAAAATATCGCTGACGGACACCGATTTCTGTCCCAAGGAGGTGCTCAAGTTCTCGCCCATACCCACATCGAAGTATTGCAAGCGCAGCAACTTTGAAAATTTCACATCCATCACACAATACGACATGGACCTTAAATTTAATAATGTAAGAATTGAATCATTAACTAAGCAAATCGAATATCGGATTAATCATTGTTTTTTAGATGCCCGCATGGTTTGAGCTGTGGTCCACGCGACTGGATCATCTGGTATCCGCCCTGTCGGCCCACAAGGTGGATAGCCTGCATATGAGCCAACAGATTAATATAACGATGCACACGCCGCACGATCATTTTTGGTTAACTGTGGAGGTGAATGGAGTCCATTGGCGCATCTATCACATACCGTTCCTCTACAGGCTCGACTCTAAATTTGATGCATCGCACGAGTTGACCTATGATTCGGGCTTGAAGCGTTCCTGTTCAGTAATCAATGGAATGATCAATTCATTCGATGATTATCTAATTAATCTGGCCGAGATTGCTGCACAGCCGGATTGCCTTACTCTGCTGGTGGCCGATTGTTCCCCACAGCCGAAAATGGCTGTTTTCCTAACAACCTCACCGGACGCCCAGAGCCTGGCCAGCAATTACGGCCTACGTGTACACATTGGCCCCAACTATTTTAACTTACGTTCACGTGCCGGGAATAGCAGTCAGTTGGATGAGGCACCTGTCTTCATTTACGTAAATCAGGAACAAACACCACATGATGTGCGCCAGAAACCATATCAATGGCCAATTGATGACAGTGACTACGCATTTCGGTAGGTTAGCCAGCACCTGGCTCTCGCTATTCAGGATTTTTATTATTAAATAATGTGATCTTGCTTCTGCTGCAGTGTGGAACTTAACGAACAAAACCTTCTGATCGTCGAGTGCACGAAGTTAAGCGCCACCATCCAGTTCGACATGTACAACATCTTGAATTTCGAGATTATTGGCGTCTACAAGCATCAAATGTGCGGTCTGTGCAGCAAGCCACTAAATCGCATGCAAAATTACACACTCTGCGATCTGGATACGAGAGGGACACCGACACCGACATCAACGCCGACGCCTGTGCGGAATGTATCTGAAGTACTTCTTACATAGAGATGATCATAAATTATAACGAAAGTAAAGATAACGCTATAAAAGAGCCTCCTATGAGAGCACACGAAAACTAAGCTTGTACAGTGCAGCGATTTTTAAAAATAAAACAAAAAAGGATAAAAAACAAATATCACTTAATTAAAACTTAATGATAATTAGATCTGTGCTTCTATTATAATTCACACTGACGCATATCGGCTTCAGATCTTCTTTAAATTATATCATACTTATTGGGATCCCCATTTAGATATTTTCAAATCGTTTTGCTCAACATAGCTTGCGTTTATTTAAATGGTTGTAGTAAATTTGAGAAATGACAACACAAAATCATAAATTTTCGTTAAGTTCAATTAGATTTGTTTTAAGAAAAATAAAACAATAATGATTTTCACATGAAACCCTTTTTGGTAATCGGCAATATTAAATGAAACTTATTTCAATTAACTTAAATGACCTCGTTAAGCTTTCAAATTGCAATAACATTAGCTTAAATGTTAACTTGTTCGAATAACTTTGATCTGCCTCTTGAAACATTAAAGGAAGCTTTGCACTATCATTTGCTTAATGTACCGTATTCCATATAGATTAAGAAGTTATCTTCTCGCAATAACGTGATAAGGTATAAAACTATAATTGTTGTGTCAGACTGTCAACCACAAACTCAACGTGAAGTGCACTTTTGGAGAACTTAATTGTCGCATACTGATTTTTATTTTACTGCTGCTTATAGCCTACTTGCTTCTCCCGATCCCGATGTAGTTGAGTCAGCAAATGCAAACGCAACTCGGCGACGCTTTCGAGCGACTCGTTGCACAGTCTGCACAACTGGGTCTGCAAATTACCCTCGCTGCAAACAAATCAGTTTCTTGAATCAGATCTTAATTTAAACTGTGGGATACTTACAAGTTTCGCCAGTCGTATAGTTGCTTGCAATTCGCTTGTAGCTCCAACAAATTGCTCAAATTCTCATTCTCCAAATCATATGAGCTGTGCATGGGGAATATAGCACGCTTGCCATATGGTTCCGAAGGTGGCTCCAGGTCAGACATGTCTTCCCAAAGATATTCCGAATTCGACACGTGACGTTCAATAAAACTCCGATCCTTGCCAAGCAATCTATTAAAAAGGTTTTAAGAATTCACAATATTAATGTTGGGAAGTGCTAGATTTTGATTGTGTGCACAAACCGAGTTAACAAAGAACGCAATTGATTGAATATGACAACCCGATCCTCCGTACCCACCGAAGGCATTTCGTTGGCATCGAAATTGTAAAACATGCTGTCAATATTATAACGTATTTGGTTTATCTAAAATGAAAATATTGAATACATGAGTAAACATACGGTTTATGCTAAAACATAAGTTTTAAAATTTGTAAGCATCAAAAATATTAAAATCTTGTTAATTGCTGTATTCATATCTAGCTAGATTTCTATCATTCTAATAATATTAATAATAATATTCTAATACATAATAATCTCTTAACAAAACACTTACAATTCGGATATCATCCCTAAGTATGGTGACATCTAAATTGATGACCATATCATGCTCTGCAAAATACGGCTCCAAAGTTTCGGGATTGAAGCCGAGGCCGGCTAAGAGGCAAACATACTTTGTACGATCCTTATTGCATTTGATTTGCATGGTGGGGCAGAAGAGCATGGCCATGAGTGCACCGAAGCCATGTATATTAGGCATTAAAGTTGTGCCGCGTGCCGTCAACCTTTCAGTGTTGTCTGTCTCGGTCACAGAGGCAGCCACCACCATCTGATCGTGACGATCCTGTGGATCGGTATCCAACAGGACAGCATTCACCGAGTCTTTGTCAATTGTCACCGACTTATACATCCCAATACGAAGCATTGAATTCATGCTACTCTCGAGCGGACTGAATGGTCCCCTAAGGCGTATACTGAGATTGCATTTATCGAGAGGTGGCGGCTCCAAATCCACATCCATTGGAAGCTGGGCAAATCGCAGATACTCTTCATTGATGCGCTCCTGCTCTGCAACGGGAATATTACGTTTGGCCTCCTGCTTGCGTATGCGCAAGTCGTGATCCTTGCGGGACATATAGTCCTCGTCGGCACGTCGAGCTAGCTGGCGTTCCACCAGTCTATCGTTGAGCACGCCATCGCGCATGTGTATCAAAACAGCGGCCACGTTATTCACCAGCGAATAGACCTCCAACTCCAGACGACCGCATTTGGCAACCGAGATCAACATATCGTTTGCCGCCTTGGGCCAGCGGTTATACGAACTTGTCACCGTCGATGGCTGGACCAGCGCCAAGCGGCATTCGAACATGCGCGGCGGCAACTGATCAAAGTCGCGTTTCAATTCATGCGGCATCAGACGCAACTGATCCATGGACAGTACTGCCACATCTCCGTAATCAATGAAACGTACACGAAACCTGGGATGCCCATTTGTCTGTGTCTCTATCCTTAAGACTACAGCGCGTTGGAAGAGGTGTCCACGCTTGGCCAGCAGCTGCAGACCCTTTGTAACAGCGCTCGCATTCCGCACGTGACAGCTTAGCTGCTGCGGTCCATTAAATATTTCTGACATGCTCGCAATGCTCTCAGCGAGAGCACGTGGCTGGAAATAAAACTTGCCGCAGCTTACAATCTGCAAGATAAAAAAAGAAGAATTAATTCAATCCGTTACATGGCGTGCGTTCATTAATGTAAAGAAGTCCCATCTAATTGGATGCAGACTAGATTCTAAGTTTCCTCAGATTATTATCTTATCATTAGGTATATACGACAAAATCAGCCGAGTCAGATAAATTTATCATTTTTAGATGTATAGAAGTGTTCAGGAAAATATTTAGATTAGGCTTTAAATAATATTGGAAGCACGTTGTGTGGACCCTCCTTAGTTTTGTTGGCATGGTAAGTTCGTATGAAAATATACTAGTTTTACAGAAACAACAACAAAACAGAATTCATGTGGGCTCAAAAGTCGTTTATCTTGGTATCAAATATCTCTTTAAGTATATTATGAACTTATTGCATATTCTCTGCGAATGTTCAAGTATTTTTTGGGATAGGAGGACAAAGTGCTTCCCCCCAGCTCAGACGAAGACTTCTTCAGCAAGAGTGCTGCACCCCACCTCCCGTCCAACCGACCAAGTGGGGCAGTAGTGTTACGGACAACACAAGTCGCGAAGTAAAACAACGAATACAAACTAAGACTATATAGAATAGATGACAAAACGAGGGAGAGAAGATTCCGTGCAGAAAACCCTGTAATGGGCGTTGTATGCATCACAGAGGTCCCGGGACGGTTCATGTAAGGCATAGTTAATTGAACAGCATTAAAGCGAGGTGTTTAATTACGTGTAGTCTTGAACAAACAGATTAATTCAATTGGCTAGTTAACCCAGATGAAACGATTTCAGTCGTAATTAACTTAATAATAAATAGTACACCAAGCATAGTCATAATCATCAGAAGTCTCCTGGAGTATGACGGTATCAGTTTAAACCACGACGTGCAAATAACAAGAATTGTTTCTGTACAGATTCGACTCCGTCTTGGTGGATGGAATATAGTGGCGACGACAGAAAAAAAAAATCATCCTAGAAATGTAAAAAGGGTCTTTGTCGTACGGATTGACAAACTCCTTTGATCAATCAAATCGCTTGATGAAACCCAAAACAATGCTGCCCTTATTTATCACGGTCGTCACCTGAGAGTCGAATTTAAGTTTATGATCAAGAATAACACTACCATTTGGAGAGGGCTTCTATAGAAAGTCATTACCTTGCATTTCAAACAGTTTAAATTTACATAATTAACATACAAAGCTACTCGAGAGTAAAACAGTATCGAGGGTATCGATTGATGAAAAGACTACAGAGAAGCGGACCAAGGAAGCCACCTGAATACATTTAGAAAACGAATTTCTGAAAGGAACCCTTAAAAGTACCCTGTAAAAGTACACTTACATAGGTAATAAGGCCAGTAATGTTCTTGGCAAAGACAGATGGCAGGGTAAGCAGCTCAACATTCCATTGATTGGATGGCGGAAACCAGGTGCACTCATTGACCACGCCAATTTTTCGATCCTGCACGTACTTAAGGGCCGAGTTTTGACTGTCAAACCAAACGGTAATATTAGTTATTATATAGTTTAATATTCATTGTCAAATTAACTTGGCTTAACTTACTCCATAACGCGCAATGGACGATTTTGATTATCAAGTCGCATGCGTACTGCTTTGTAAACCTCGGTCATGACGCGACCCGGCACCTGCACGACCTTTGTGGTGTCCATATCATCGTCGTCCGACTTAAATGTGACAAACACCTTTTCCGAGCCGTGCAAAAAGGTAACGTCCATGTTCTCCGGTGGAATTTTCACCTCTAAGAAGAGCTCCTTTATGCGTCGTGTGTATAATTCACCCATGTAGCGGGGCTCATAGTGGGTGAAGAAGACGGTGCGACATGGGTCATTGCCACAAATAGATTGAAACAAACTGCGATCGTAGTCTGCATTTGATTTGTTGCTGCGCATAAAATAATTGGGATAGAAAGCGCCGGCAATGATAACCTTAAGAATTATGGACTTTTCGCGATCATCCCACATCTGACAAGTTCCATAGGGTAAGGGCTGCAAATTAACAGATGCACAACGCTGACGCAATTCCTGCACCATCAAATGCATCTCCTTGAGCGAGCGCAAATTAACGTTAAAGCGTCTGGCCCATTGTTCTGCTGACTCCTTAAGCATTCGATCCTGGCACATGTTCAAATAGATCTGGAATAAACCAACAGATTTAGAAACTATTTTAGCTACCTCACAGATGCTGCTTACTCTGTACACACGCCAAATGGCCACCATATCGGACCCGGAACCATCAGCAAAGATGTAATGCATCCAAAAGGCATCATTCACATGCCTACGTTTTCCCGTCAGGTACAGGCTGCGCACAGTCATGCCAGCAGCTATAAAAGATAATTTCTTAAATAGGCTCTGTTCACTGTCTGCGTTTCACATTTACCTATAACAATGACCTCCTCCAGGCAATTGAAGACGTAGCCCAGTATGATAAGGCGACTTAGACGAACGTCAAGCGGAAACCGTGACATAATTGTACCCCAGTAGGTAAGATCGCCATCAAGCTCCTCGTAAACGCCATCAACTGTAGTGTACAAGGCTCCTACCTCCTTTAGCAGCAATACCGTGTTCTGTATGTCCGAAAGATTTGGCGGTGACATGGCCAGCGCTAGAATTTCACTAGGTCTTCCCATCTCAAGCTCTTTGGCTTTGAGCACCGAGTTCTGAAGCGGCGAGCGCAGCATCTCGGGTATACCAAACTCTTTCATCTCCTCCAAATAAAAGGCTTTGGAGACCATGCGGTAAACTCGTCCGCTACGCAGGCGACCAACGCGTCCAGCACGTTGACGACAATTAACCTTGGAAGCCCATTCCAAACGCAGGCAGCTGTAATTCGATGCCGTATCGGTGTGCAGAACCTTGGTGAGGCAAAAATCAATTACATAGGAGACATCTGGCACAGTTATGGAGCTCTCCGCAATGTTGGTTGTCAGTATGATCTTGCGATGGCCAGGCAATGGAGGCTGAAAGACTTCCTCCTGCGAGTCGGGTGCCATCAACGAATGGCAGCGCACAATGGTGATTTTCATGCTGGGACTGTGTAGAAATAAAAACAGATTAGCTGCAACTTATTACACTTGAAATAGAACTTGAATGATATCATTTATTTGAAAAGGGTGCAAATCCCGTGTATAATTACATATAATGCTATTTCACTTGGATATTCTATATTTTACTAGTACATATTTTACACCTAACTTTAGTATTCTTGTCGTTTTATTCAATTAAAATTCTCGAGAGCTATTTCATTTGATTGTACACTAGCACATGTTTTTCCTTACTTACTTCTCTTCCATGACGCTGGTTATATGATCCGCCATCGTGTCAATCTCATTAATGCCCGGCAAAAAGATGAGTACGGAGCCGGTGCGTTTAGCTTCTTCATAGGACTGTAGGGATTGGCCGACTGCCTTGCGTTCCATATTGTCTATAACCAAAAGAATTTTGATGGCGTCAGCATAGCCGTCAGGTCCAATGCCCGGTGCTCTCTCCTGCGGCTCATCCTTCCAATGAATATTTTTTAGCTGGTCGCGATAGTATTTGACCAACGGATATTTGCGTCCATGGCTGGCGGTGACCACCGGCGGAAAGGCTGAACTGGTGGCAAAATATTTGGAAAATTCGCGCGTATCAATTGTGGCCGACATCAAGATGACTTTAACGTGGCGCGAATTTAACGCGAGCAGACGTCGCACTACAATCAGCAAGAAGTCCATGTCCTGATCACGCTCGTGCACCTCATCCAGGACAATGTGCGTATAATGGGTGAGCGTCTTCAGGCGAATGAGATTGTTCAGCAAAACGCCTGTGGTGCAGTACAATAGACGCGTGTCCTCCACATTTGACTGTCGATGTAGCCCAACCTGATAGCTGCAAACAGTGCCCGGTTGCCACTGTCTCTCCTGGCAAACACGATTGGCAATCGAAATAGCTGCAATGCGGCGCGGTTGCGTGACGACAATATTACAAAATTCGCGCCTCTTACATGCCTCATCCAAAATATATTGCGGCACCTGGCGGGGAAAACGTGCAACACAATAATCGATAATAACTTAAAAATTATTGCCACAGTTAAGAGACATAAAACGATAGTCTGCTCAGATGGCAACGCTGTGTGCTGCAATGGTAAACAAATTATAATGTGCAAGCACAACAGACCTTAACAAAACGAGATCTAATAAATAACGTTGAATGGAACAAAATGTTTACGACGATTGCTGGCAGCTGCTTCAGCGTTTTGGACGCGCTGCCGAAGTCTCTAATGAAGCCAAATTTGAACTGTTTTGTCAGACATGGCATGAGTTGCAAATGCAACACATCTACTCAGCACAAACCAACCATATCGAGGTAATTGAGACAACCATGGCGGCGCTGCACGTGGCCAAACGTGTGGCATGTGGTCGCCGAACCAACGGTGAACCATTCCAGGCGACTCGCGCCCAACGCATTGGCGCCATCTACTTGCTGTATGCCATCTACAACAAGCAGCCCACCAAGTGCTTTGTCAAGATTGAGGTGTCACCTCGCACTTGGCAATCTCTAACTGGCTACGTGGAGCAACTACGCCTCAACAGCGCCGCGCAATGCGACACCCAGCAAGTGAGCTACATATTCTGGCAATTGGTCCAAGACTATGCGTTTCGCTTCACGGCTCTAGATTACTGTCAGGCGCTGGATGCGTTGGCCGCTTACGACAGCTTGGAGAGCTTTGCGGAAGCCAAGCAGCAGAAGAGTAATACAACTGCGCTTTTGCAACAGCGGCGAAAACCAAGCGGCTGCAATCTTGGCGAGGAGCTGCATGGCCTAGCCGAGCTGGTCGCCAACTGCAAGCCGCTTTGCCAGCTTGAGGCGGCATACAACAAGCAGATGGAGCCGCACCGCTCTTCTTTCCCTGCGACAAACATTTTCAGCCAGCTGCAAAATGTTTTCTATGAGATCAACGACCTATTGGCGGACAAGGAGCCTACGACCTCATCTGGGACAAATGACCAGATGGAATTGAGAAAACGCGCACGCCAGAAGGCAATGTTTGGCGAAGTGAAAGATAAGCTGCCAACAGAAGAGGAAGTTGAGCAGCCGATGTCCGAAACACGCGATCCACACGAGCGACGCATGTCCTCAGCGACGGTCTTTGGGCGTAAACTGCCAGATGATGTGATTAGAGATTTGGAATGCTAACTGCATTTAAACTGTAAACTAGTTCTATGGATTAGATCTGAAAATTAAATTTAATTGTAAATGCAATAATATTCGAGCGTAGTTCGTATCTGAAAATACGGCCCTTAAACTAATGCTAGTTTCTTTTATTTAATAAGTTTTGTTTATTTAATGGTAGGTATATGAATATCTCATCATTTATGTATCAGCTGTTGCCCACAAATCTAAAGCAAAGTTAAGCTTAGGGATACGGCCCAAAGAAAATGACGAGTAAAATAGAAAAGCTTAGGCACGTAGAATCCGCGACAAAGATCACTCAGTTCAAAGTGATCCCAAGTTTATATATCATTTGTGAACTAGTTCTTTTGATCGAGCTAATATTTCCTTCTAGCTGGCACAAATGCTTGGTAATTGTGAAATACAAAACGAGCAATGGAGCAAGCTATACATGGATGTATAGATGGAATACTGAGCATAAGTACATACATACCTGTGTAGTCTTACCACAGCCTGTTTCGCCCTTCAATATGACAACGGGATTTTCTCTGATGGCCTCCATAATCTGTTCACGCTGTGCGTAGATTGGTAGATTTTTGTTGCGATTTAAATCGAATCGGTATTTCTCATAATATGCGTCATCTGAGCGCACGCTGGGCAGCTCTTGCATATTCTCCTCCTCATCATCGCTGTCCAGTTCATCGAGTGTTCGATTGCGTTTCGCCACACTTTGACCATCGACGAGCTATTAAGGAAATAAACAAAACGAAGATCCAATAACAAACTTCCCTCTCTATAGCACACACACACACATACACGCGCGTGAAGCCGCGGTGCTATCTCATGCTTACTTTGTTCATGAGCTGCTTTTCTTTTTCTACGATTTCGTTCACATAATCTGTGCCGATTTTCTCGCGCTTGATTGGCTTGGAGTCCCTACTCTCTGTTGTAAGGGCATTCGGGTCGCCAGTTATACACCCTTTCAGTGCTGTGCCTCGCTTGAACTGCTTCGAAAAATCGAAAAAGTCCATAAGATCCGAATCCATTTTATAGGAAACGCGCAGTAAGTACTTTTAAGAATGAAATTGCTGACTATACTAAAGGCTACGAACGATGTCAGCGCGGGACAGAGATTAAACGGTAAATAAAATTTTTTGAAGCTGGCAATACTTTTGTTCGTATTTACCAACACATTCAACATAAATGATACATAGCACGATCTGTTTAAGTTAATGTATATTAATAATTTATCAATGTTTTTAAATTATTTTCTAGATATCCTTAGCATTGACAATATTATGTACGTTATTAATATACCGATAAATAACGATGATTATTTAATTGAGTCTGACTGTCGATATCGATATTTATTTGATAACTATTTTTACGAGAAAGGTTCTAGTATCGATGCTTTAACACACTGCTGCTGACGTTTGACAGTACAACTACACGAAACATAAAACAAAAAATTTAACGAGTAAGAGCATAAAACATATCATACTTGGATCAAAATTGTTTAAATAAAGGAGCTGCCCAAAAGGAGCACAAAAATGACACGTAAGTAGGCAGACGGTAAACTTCGTTCTTCATTTCTTTGTTTTCGGTTGTTGTTTATTGTGCTTTTTGTGGATATATCAAACAGTTGTATGTTATATACATATATATTTTTAAATAATTTCCAAGCTGCAAAATAGTATTATGATTTGATTACCTTTATATTGGCGCATGACTATCGTTTTATAGACTTGTGACCGCCTGTATATATATGTATATGTATATATATATTTATATAAATATATATATATATGCATATGAGTCCACGCATAGCGTGTATGCTTCTAACCTCTCTACCTAAACTAGAACAAATTAGCACGCGTAACTAAACGAAAAGCCTGTGATCATTTTAAGATATAAAGTGATTGTAATTTAGATAATAATTCTTAGTCCTTCTACAGGTGGCAATCAACGAGACCTGGCGCGCGCCAAAAACCAAAAGAAGTTGGCAGAGCAGACCAAGGGCAAGCGCACTGATAGCCTCACGGTGGAACAACGCAAAGCCCGGTAAGTGGGAAGTTGCTTTAGAGGCTAAACGACCGACCGTCTACAATATTTTCAATATTTTTTAGGGACGCTGAACTAATGCGAGAGAAGCAAAAGAAAAAGGAGGAGGACGCGGCGGCTGCTGCTGCTGCCGCTGCTTCTGGCAAGAGCAAATAAAAACGTTAATTCCAGTACCAGCTAGAACAGCGTGCATCCGTGCAATCTTTGTAGGTCACACAAAATTTTCGTTAGGCATAGTCAGTTTTAAAACAAAGCAAAGCAAAAGCAGCAGTCGCAATCCGGAGGCACCGGTCGAGGCCAGCGATCGGCTCCAGGATAGTCAATGTCAAATCAAATTGGTTAAATTGCGCAAAAAAGTGAATTACAAGCTATAAGGCAGACGTATATCAATAATTACGCATCCCTAGAGAGGACACACAAAGAATGGCTCGTTTTCTTTAATGTTACGCTATACTGCTGAACAATTAATTATCTTAATTATTTCTCTATATACCTGACTAAATTATTTACTGTAAAATATATACATTTTCAAATAAAACATAATATACAGCCAAAACAACCAATACATTGCTAAATATTATGTCTTATTATTTATTGCGAAAATATATATAGTATTGTAGTATATATAGAATATTTGTAAGTAAATAGTGTCTAAATTGATAATACGTGGTCGAGTGAGAAAAACAGATTGAAATTCCATACTAAATAAAGCAACCAGATCCTATGTGTACCTTCGTATATCTTGTTTAGTACGTACTTCTCTTGTTAAGCTTCAATTAAGACTGTCTACGATAAGAGAGTATTATATTTTGTATTAGAAATCCACGTTGAGCTTAAAAATAATTAATTTGGTATATTATTGTATGGAATAAATCGGTAAGACTGTATGACTTGTAAAGTTGCATACTGGGCCTCAATAGCGTATTGTTAATCATGAGACATTCTTATCCTCTTATGAGAAAAATTGTGTTAATGCAACATAAGGTCTTCTGTTGTAAATGTTGAAATATGCAAAACTTAGAACACAACGCTGGATAAAAATGTCGCTGGCTTATAGTGACATAATTGGAGTCCACGGATAAAAAACAGTTCTCAGTTAATTGTTCTCTCCCAATTGTCTAATTCATCTGCTTCGACTATATTTGTATATAACTTGTAAAATGCTCCGCTAGCTACTACTACCACAACAGAAGTAAGCTGACCTTTGAACTGATGATTTTGATTAAGAGCGACAAATTATTATGTTACATCTTTAATTTAATCTTGAAGCAGAAAAGAAAAGAGAAATATAACTTTATTTTCAGTTTTATTTCACCGAGGCCCACTATTTTCTATAATGATGCAAACAAGAAAGTAAATATATCTGAGGTAGCCTATTTTTAAATACCCTCGACATCAAAATAATTAAACGAGTCATGGGGATACTCGAGCATATTGTAGTTTAATCTTAGACAATATAAACTGATGAATTGATATGTATATACCAGCTACTTTTAGCGAATATTCTCATGAAAAGTGAACGAGTTAGAATTCAAATTTATTTAGTATATTGAGTTAAATTCTATTGTTCATATGCCATATGCACTTAGAATTTGGCTTTGTATATGCTTCCTTTTGATAGTTTGAACATTGCTAGCCATTTGTAGGCATTTCATGGGTATAGGGTATAAAGAAAAAGAGAATCACTATCGATGCGCTCCACTGAACTTCCCAGGAGACTTTATTTTGCGACATGAAGCTTAGCACAAATTTACATACAATTGATCATTTTTGGGTCAAGCAATAAAGAGTAGGCTTCCTCACAGTGCCGAAGATTGAATACTCTTGCAAAAATAACACGCACGAGAGCTAAGTAGTCTGATACATAACTTTTATATTTTATATATATTTATGTGGGCCGACATACGTATAGTTTGTACTGAAAGGGATTCGCATAAAAACAGAGAGGGGCATATCCATTTTTTGGCATGTTGTTCTGATCATAAAATATTTACGTTTAATTAACTAAGTAGAAGGTGTTGGCTTAGCAACAAACAAAGTGTAACGACCTATCAAGATATGAATATTAAAAAAAAGAGCATAACGATAGAAATAGAAGGAAAGTCGTAAACTGCCCACAAACTCTCGCCGATGGCAAAGGAACCAAACTGCCAATAACTTGAATCTAGGCATTTACCATTTGTACACATAGGTGAAATGCCCAAAAACAAATGTAGAAACCACTAACTGGCAAGCAGACCACTAACCAAAAATGGGAGACTGCCGAGCGTGTTGGCATCATATCTATGGCGCGTATCTTAAATGACTAGTCTTCATACCATGGCATACTGATGCCGGGACGGAGAGTGGGACTGCATTTGGTATAGGATGGCGTGCGAGACGCTCATGTGCAGCAGACTTCTTAGAAATCCAACGACAACAACTATGACCGGCGGCCCAAGTAATGAGCGACTTTTAATGATTTGTTGGAACTTCTAGTGCAAAACGTTGTAACTGATACCGTCGAACAAACAAAGGTTCAATATTAAGTTTTTGGTTTTCTGTTTGATAATGTTATGGAGGAGACGCGCACACAGAAAAACAAAGAGCAATATCAATAACAGGTTTTTAGATTTACAAGCTCCCAACGCAGAGAAAGCTCCTCAACGAAAGCTTGAGCAATAGCAAGCAACCTTTAGTTTCAGAACTTTTCTACGACACAGAAAAAACTTAATCAACGCAGCGGTCCGCGTCGCAGCAGCCAACATTGAGAGCGATTGCCGTTGCTGCCAATCGCCTCTCTATGCGACTCTCATGAGCAGCGCGCGCGGTTTCAGTCGCTACGTGAAACTCGCCGCAACCACAACCGAAACGCGCGTAAAAACCGAGCGAAACGCCGTGTTAAAATAATAGCGAGGCTGGCATATGATCAAATATTCAGAATACAAGAAAATAATTAATTGTCAATAATTGTGTGAGCAAATAGGCTTTCAATAAAAAGTAAAGTGCGCGCAAAAGTAGAAAGTGTAAGTGAAATTGAAATTGGCATTCTGCCAACATATTTGCCAGCATTTAATGCGGATGGATAATGCTAATTCAAATGCCAAGTGTCTGACATTATCAGCAGCCAATTGGCAAGCGAATGCAACTGCCATTTCATAGTGTATATAGTCTATGCCTTCGTGCCTGGGCACTGGTCGTTGGGCAGCTTGATCGATCGATTGATTGCTAAATGCAAATCAAGTGATAAACGATCGCCACGAAATTGAAATAACAGGCGTACAGCTTTCAGTTGGTGGGGGACCCGAGCTACCCGAGTTCCTAGTCCCAATACCCAGCTGTTTGAGTCTGAGGCGATCGTCTGCCGTTGACAGTCGCAAGTCGCAGTCGCAGACGTAGTCGTGTTTTTCTTTTTATTATTATTTATACAAAATATATTCAATTTCATTTAGCTGTCGTTGTCGTTAAAGCTGTCTGTGTGGTTGTTGTTGTTGTTTTCGTCGTCGACAGCAATTTCAATATTCAAATGATCCAATGTGATCACTTGACTTCGACTTCGGCTCGATCGCGTTTCAAAGCTCAGCAATTTCTGAGCGCCTGCAACAGCAACCCGACAAATTATAATTAATACGCCGAGCAAAACAAACCAAACAGCCACAATTAAATGTTTTTACTAATAATATCCACTGATTGTTTTGACTCCCGTTTGGGATCTGATCGTGCAATTGCGGCTGACCCAATTTGTTGACGGCATTGATGAAAAATTATGAGCAAAACAAAAGTTTGTTTGTTTATTTTTTTTGAAAATTTATTTTTGCTTTTGCAACTGTGCTCTACATAGACATGGCTACACATATGTACTATGCATATACTATATATAAAGTCTGATACGTATTTCCTTTGCTCTGAGCTCAACTGATGCTCTGCTGCAGTGCCCGACATGATGTCAGCTCCATCTCCCACTGCCTGAGAACGTGTTGACATTGAACTTAGCATCGACAACCTGTAATGCTGAATTTTATTTTTGGGCATGCGAGTTGAAAACGTCTCTGGACCCCAAGATCTCCGACTAAAAAATGTACACATATATAGAGAAACAAATGTTAAAGCCTTTCAAATGATGCACGTCATAGCGTGTGTACACTGGTAACGTACAGTGGCCTACGTATTATTTGCATAAATTATTATTTTTGGCAACCGACTTGAGCTACTTTTTAGATATGCCAGTCAGCTGTGCCCAATAAAAATCACATTCATGCCCAATAAGAAGAGACGAGCCCAGAATAAAGTCGTACCTGATTCTTGTATGACGAAGATTTTATATATATAGTGTTTATTGTGTATTTTGTTGCTAGGGACAAAAATATACTTATATAATTAATTTAAGCTTAAATTACCGGACGTACATCAATTAAAGGCAACTACAACGTATCATTGGGTTCCCTTTTAGGTTGAATTATGCACACACATTAAAAACTAATGAACATGAAATAAAAACAAAGCATAAAGTTTATGTTTCTTGACTATATATTGCCCTGTACTGTACGGCATATCTAGTTGCGAGCCGGTTTTGAAAACAAGCGGTTTGAGTCCGGAATTCCACTTGTATATTTAAAACGAACCAAGTCCCAAGCCATACCAGTTGCTCAAAAAACAGTTGAACGAACCCCGAACCGAACTTGAAAGCGAATCAATGCATTTATCTAACCATATTAAGTAGATGTCAATACTGAGTATGGGTTAAATTTATTCCCTTGTATTTCTATGAAACTGAATATAGAATTGTTCCATTCACATTTTAAAATATAAATGTATATGAAATTAATGGCTAGTCAATTTTTTTTTATGCTGCCTTTTTTAAGAACCAATGCAATTTGGGCTGCTGTTAATCGTCTGGAAAGTCAAAATATCTAATTTCTATATAGAAATATCGAAATGATTGTTAGTTTCATGTTTTAAATAAACGTTCTCAAAAAATATAAAATCCCGTCAGATTAACAAAACAATGGCAGCTACCCAAGGGCTATAGTAATAGGGATTTTGATTTATTAACAGAATATACCCGTTCAAACATTGCTTTTGCAGTGTATGCCCCTTATAATTCCAAAAGAGCAACGAAACGTGAAGGTTAAAATTTACAAGGCAATCAGGCACGAAATAAGATAAAATAGCGGAATACTAAATGGAATACATTTCTAGAAAAATGTTCTTATGCCATAAAAGAGAGAGCCGCACACCTCCTATATATATAGGAGTAGGCGTTGACTTTGGCACAGTGGTACGCAAATATCTTGAAAGGGATATATAACACGAACATATGTGCCAACTTTTTTTAATAATTTGATGATTTTTTACAAATTGATATAAAATAAATGTACTTTTAAATTCATCTGTCACCGACAAAACTGTATGACAAGCACTTTTAAAATTCACATTTCACTGTTGTATGCATTGAATAAGCCCATAGTGTCAGATAATTCCATTATACACATCTCTGAGGTAACTGCCCCGACTGCCCGAGCCAACAGAGGCCGACTAAAAGCATAATATTTTTTCTAAAATATATAGATTTTTAGAGATCGCAATTCTCGCGACCTTGTGGACTATTTATAATTCAGCTTGTATTTGTGCGCTTGCTCGTTTCATAAATGAATCATTTTTATGGCAATTCTTTTATATCATGTTTTCTCCCATAGGTTTCTCACTTTCGCTTGAGCACAAAGCGAAAGGAAAATCTTAGAGAATTATATTAGATTTAGTTGTTGAACGCGTTCAATGTCTGTTCATGACCATGATGTTGATGTTGACAGCAGTCTATTGCGATACACATACGCACAGCATTAAGACAGATACGCGCCAAAATGTATCTCATAGATACATAGCGCCATGTGCGTGTGCTAAAAGTTTGTATGAAAAACGCTCGTTCACCCAGCAACTTCAAAGGCGGCAATCGAGCAATGCAGCTGCAACAATTTTAATTGATATATACTTGTGGCATTTACCAGTCAAGTGATTGAAAGCCTCAGGCGGAAAGACTAACAAACATTGAACGTATATAGGAAAATTATCATTCCCAAAAGCCAAGTCACAATTCGAGTTTTGGTAAAAACAAAAAATATATACATATACATATACATAAAAAAAGAAAACAAAAAACTCGCCGCGTGCTTTTAACTTGTCAAATTTGGTAGAACGATTTTTGACCGGTTTGCCAGGGCTCAACGGATGGAAACATGTGCGCCCACTAGCCACCACAGATTGAGCAATTTTAAGCTACATCGAGTCTCAATTGAAGAACAGATACAATACGCCTTTGTTTGTATTGTGTAGTGCGTAAAAAGTAGCACAAAAAATGTCAAATTTAATTAAGCGTCGATGCGCAAACAAATTGTGTGAGAGGCGGAGGGCGCCTCGGGTCAAACAAAAGTTCGGCAAAGTTTAAAGTGAACAGCAACACGATAAATGATTAAAAGATAAATAACAAATACATGCATTTATCTGCAAGATACTAAAACTGAACACGTGCTCTAGCTGCACAAGCGAAATGATTAACCCATATAGGTGGAGGCTCTCGGTTTGCAAGAGAGTTTAGTTAAAAGGCATCTGTGGATTATTATCTTGAACATATATTTTGTAACCAAAATACAAATTTGTTTACAAAATAATACACATTTACAATACCTTATTAAATTAAAGAAACAACTTTAAAAAATTGGTTTGGAATAGTAATTTTTATTTTTAGAAATAAAATCAATCTTGGCCTTAGGTTTTATTTCAAGTATTTCTTTTACTCAATATTTTGTGCCTCATTTAGAACAGTCTGGTGAAATGTAATAAGAAATAAATATAATGTATATACTTACATGATTATTAGTCATGGCAACTTTCTGATTCATATTATAATATTAATAGTTCAAGGAATTGACTTGTAAATGTTTCATCGATCAATTAACACAATAACCGAATCATTTCGGTAGCTGTATAATCTTAAAAGCTACACCTGTTTGCCTTCTCAACTGCAGCTTTAAAGACATGCATCTTTACAGGCCTTTTGAGCTCGCTTCCAAGCACTTTTAGCTGGCAGCCTTTCACAATTTTCGACTCAGCAGCATTTTCTCTGCTGCAGCTAAAAAGCACGTGGGTGGGAACTTCAACACGTTGCACTCTGACAATCGCGCAACCAGTTGCACTTGTCAAACACTTGCCAACTGAAGCCCACATAATCATCGAAGCCGCCGCGGAAATTCTTCAGAAAAGTCGCCAGCGTGGCGCGTTCGTGTCGTCCGCATTTGACCGCCTACGCGTTCGCTTGAACTTGACTCAGTTTGAGCTTTGTAAGCAGTTTATGACCACATACCAGCTGGCAGCACATTTTAATTGTATGCAAGCGGAAGTTAACGTCAACATTAGATTTTAATGTGGTTATTACTGGGGCTATTAGCAGATGGATTCGCCTGGAAAGCGCGGCGCACCGCCATTGCTCAACTGATGGCGAGAAGTATTCGCCCTATCGAGAGCACTTAGGCATTCCGCCACCTAGGCAGTCGTGTGTGGGTTCAGTTGGCATAGTTGGCATTCCACAATTGCAATGTGGATGTGTGTTATCTCACAGTCCAGCTAATTGGTCGCATCAAGAGCTTCAAGTGCTGTACTCTGGTATTACAGTATCCAGCACAGACTTGGGTATCGGGCATTCAGAGCAATCTCTCTTGCCACATACGACGCATATCGCATGACAATAGACATGGCAAACTTTTGCGTTTTGTAACTGTATATTGAAGCCCTAGAAGGTCTGTGGCAACTGCGCATATTCATTTCATCAAATTCAATTTATTCACTATTAAAAAAACAACTAACTTCTTATGCCGAAAGACGCGTGCGAAACGCTTTGAAAACGCGCTATATTCTAAAACCGCTCACCGATCTCACTAATATGCCCAACTATAGCGCAACGTGCTTGATATGTGGCCATAAAATGTTTACTCTCATTTATGCGACAGCCCATCCTCTCCCCCTCTCTATTCTATTTAATTGCGTAATTTGTTTAGTGTGTTTACTTTTGCTATTTTTCAAGATTCTGTTTCACATCTTCGGTCGCTTTTGCGCTGTTCGCTTTGAGCTATTTCGCATCTGATCTTTGCGAGATTGTTTGTATACCCATTAAAAATTGAAATGGTTCTGCCTGTTCGTGCTATAATTGTGTTGATCTCAGAGACTGTAAAAGTCGAAAACCTGAAGTTGGGAACGTAGATTTTCCTATTGCTCACGTTGATTAGCCCGTTTCCACCAAAAAATGATATCTATTGGTTTATGAACTTGTTTTTTTTAAATATTTGTTCGGGCCTATAGGAGCTAGAAATGCCAAATTTGGTATGCAAGTAGATTCCCGTACAATATATAAATATGCAGAATATTTTACATACAGCACACTTGCTTGAACTCGAATATAAAAAATGCGCTATAAAATAAACTCTATTTCAAACAATTTTTATAAGTTTTATTTGATTTGAAGAAAGAACATAAGCCTCGATAACTAACTAACTGTTTAAGCAATATTGATACTAGAGGGTTATCATAATACAATTTTATTTAAAGTTTAAAACTTTAAAACTAAATGAGCGAGTTTATTTACGGATGGGTCGAAAAGAAGGAAAAATTCTACTCCTCTTTAAATATCTTAACAAAATTCTTAGAGTAGGATGACTAAGAGTAAAGAGACTTAGATCATCATTCTCTGCCCCTTCATTCATATTTATTTAGACAATTTTTTTTTTTTTTTTTTTTTTTTTTTTGTTGTGAGGTGTGAAGAAACGTGAACGCAACGGAAATTTGCTTAACTGAATTTACGGCCAGCTGGCAAAAGAGATTGGTACAAACAAAAAAATATATATATATTCAATAGTTACTGATCTTAGACTTGAAACTGTTTTGTAAAGTGTTTTCGATGTATGACAAGACATTTTGGCGTGTGATTATCTCATCAGCGATGGCGCATGGCCGCAGGCCCGAACTTGTTAGGCGGCACATTCAAGCTGTAACTATGCATCCGATAGATACGAACCGGCTAAATTTGAATTTGCATGTGCCAACATCAAATTGGAGCTGCCGTTGTCGGCGTTGCATGTTAAGCGTTTGATTAATTTAATGACAATGCCCGTAGGCTGCATTCGATGATGCATAGCTTAAATGTATCTGTGTGTAGTTGTTGTATATATATATATATGTCTGTGATTGATTTAGTATACGATTTCAAGAGAAAACATTGTAAGCGTTGCTTCAGCCAAGGAGATTTGTGTTCGATTCGTTGATTTATTTCATAGCTATATTTAACAATTTGTTGTACCCAGATACATACATACTATACACATATCTTTTGTGTAGAAAACCATTTGAATATTTCTGTCGCTTTTGTTATTGTGCTTTTTCTAATTTTAAATAAAATATGTTTTATAAACAATTTGAGCTGACCAAATGTTCGTGCGTTGGTTGACGTCACAGAAATCTGTTTTCTCCGTACCTTTGGCCGTAGACAATGAAGTCAAGGTGTACGCAACAGACATGCCATAAATACTCGCGGTTAGTAAGACTGCTGCGAAAACAAACGTCATATATTTATTAGTTGTTGCTGATGGCAGATAAGATAGGTGGTATTGGCCAAAGCAAACGACGTACTGGTAATGCACCTGAAAATTGCAACACCACCTCATTATTTTTACGATGCTGACAAACAGTTCAGCGAACCTTAATATAAATGATAACGTTCATGCCAGGCGGTTACCTGTATGTAGAAGAAAATATCTAAGGATACAACATCTAAGCGCTCAAATATGATATGCACTGCAACAAAATTCGATGAACTAAATTATTAGTTTTTTCACAAATGCGGGAGCTAAACATAAAAAAGGAAAACTTTTTTTGGTTTTATAACTCGAGCCCAGTTGCAAGCATACACACAAATATTTCGTTTTACTTTTTACTAAAATCGAAGTTGTTCATGCTTCAGATTATTTTCTCTTATTTTCATAATTTGTGTACCTGAATTTGTAAGCTCATTTTCAGTAGTTCGTTGTAGAAACATGTTTGAAGAATTACAATTACTTAATTCGACCAACCTAATTTTGGTCAAATTTTCTTGAAGTTTTCTTGTAGTAAATGAACATAAATTAAACTGGTTATTGCCGATATTGTTTTTATACCTTTAATTAATTGTTGTTGTTTATTTTTTTAATATTTAATTTCAGTTAATCCATAAATCCATTCAACATGCCGAAGCCACTCGTTAACTCCTGCTGCATGTGCCAGTCGACACGCAATGGCTCAGTTATATCCGGAGTCTTGGCCATTGTGCTATCCATAATCACGATAATTGTGATATTCACAACACGTGTGCATTTTAAGACAATAATCTTCGATTTTATACCAAATGATATAGTAAAAATTATATTGGTGATAAATCTATGCATGACAATATTAATTTCATTGCTAATGATCGCTGGCGTTCTTAAAGTACGTATATATATCCTGATATAAATTATGCCACTTGTATTTACATATATATTTATACAGCGCAATCATTACCTGATGGTTCCTTGGGTGGTGCTGGGCATAATGATTGCCATTGGCCTGCTGATATCTGTAATCTACACGGGCGTCGTTTTCTTCATCGATGGTTTTGTACTCACGGGCGTTCTGTGGCTGATCTTCGGCCTGATTTGTTGTGGTAAGTGCATATCCACACCAGCCTATAGTGGCCTCTACTTGTGCGGTTTTTAGCACCGGATGGCGTTTAATGCAAGCCGTTTTTACTTTATTGACGCATTTATCATGCGCCGATTACCTGCATGTTGAAAGCAAGTGACGACACGGACGGAGGAGTTCAGTCTGCTGACAAATGAGGCGCGAAGTGCCTGCCACGCAATTAGTTTGGCTGCCAAATG